>CM038673.1:505753113-506353113 GCA_021605145.1 Aegilops bicornis
TTATACCTTATGCAAGAGTCATGGTGATCTTCACCTTTCCTTTTTATATTTTATCCTTTGGCAAGCACATTGTGTTGGAAAGATCTTGATATTTATATCCAATTGGATGTAAGTTAGCATGAACTATTATTGTTGACATTACCCTTGAGGTAAAAGGTTGGGAGGCAACACTATAAGCCCCTATCTTTCTCTGTGTCCAGTTAAAACTCCATACCCATAAGTATTGCGTGAGTGTTAGCAATTGTGAAAGACTAAATGATAGTTGAGTATGTGGACTTGCTGAAAAGCTCTTATATTGACTCTTTCCGATGTTATGATAAATTGCAATTGCTTCAATGACCGAGATCATGGTTTGTTAGTTCTCAATGAAGTTTCTGATTCATACTTGACATTGTGAATAGATAATTACTTGAGCATAAGAAATCATATGACAATATCCATACATGTTGTTGTTATAAGGATGATCATGATGCCCTCATGTCCGTATTTTATTTTATCGACACCTCTATCTCTAAACATGTGGACATATTTATCGTTATCAGCTTCCGCTTGAGGACAAGCGAGGTCTAAGCTTGGGGGAGTTGATACGTCCATTTTGCCTCATGCTTTTACATCGATATTTATCGCATTATGGGTTGTTATTACACGTTATGTCACAATATTTATGCCTATTCTCTCTTATTTTACAAGGTTTACATGAAGAGGGAGAATGCCGGCAACTTGAATTCTGGGCTGGAAAAGGAGCAAATATTAGAGACCTATGCTGCACAACTCCAAAAGTCCTGAAACTTCACGGAAGTCATTTTTGGAATTAATAAAAAATACTGAGCGAAGAAAGTACCAGAGGGGGCCCATACCCTGGCCACGAGGGTGGGGGGCACGCCCCCCTGCCTCGTGGGCCCCCTGGCAGGCCTCCGGTGCCCATCTTCTGCTATATGAAGTCTTTTACCCTGGAAAAAATCATAAGCAAGCTTTCAGGAAGAAACTCCGCCGCCACGAGGCGGAACCTTGGCGGAACCAATCTAGGGCTCCGGCAGAGCAGTTCTACTGGGGAAACTTCCCTCTGGGAGGGGGAAATCATTGCCATCGTCATCACCAACGATCCTCTCATCGGGAGGGGGTCAATCTCCATAAACATCTTCACCAAAGACCATCTCCTCTCAAACCCTAGTTCATCTCTTGTATCCAATCTTTGTCCCAAAGCCTCAGATTGGTACCTGTGGGTTGCTAGTAGTGTTGATTACTCCTTGTAGTTGATGCTAGTTGGTTTAATTGGTGGAAGATCATATGTTCAGATCCATTATGCATATTAATACCCCTCTGATTATGAACATAAATATGATTTGTGAGTAGTTACGTTTGTTCCTGAGGACATGGGAGAAGTCTTGCTATAAGTAGTCATGTGAATTTGGTATTCGTTCAATATTTTGATGAGATGTATGTTGTCTTTCCTCTAGTGGTGTTATGTGAACGTCGACTACATGACACTTCACCATTGTTTGGGCCTAGAGGAAGGCATTGGAAAGTAATAAGTAGATGATGGGTTGCTAGAGTGACAGAAGCTTAAACCCTAGTTTATGCGTTGCTTCGTAAGGGGCTGATTTGGATCCATATGTTTCATGCTATGGTTAGGTTTACCTTAATACTTCTTTTGTAGTTGCGGATGCTTGAAATAGGGGTTAATCATAAGTGGGATGGTTGTCCAAGAAAGGACAGCACCCAAGCACCGGTCCACCCACATACCAAATTATCAAAGTAACGAACGCGAATCATATGATCATGATGAAAACTAGCTTGACGATAATTCCCATGTGTCCTCGGGAGCGTTTTTCTCTATATAAGAGTTTGTCCAGGCTTGTCCTTTGCTACAAAAAGGATTGGGCCATCTTGCTGCACCTTGTTTACTTTCATTACTTGTTACCCGTTACAAATTACCTTATCACAAAACTACATTACCGATAATTTCAGTGCTTGCAAGAGAATACCTTCATCGAAAACCGCTTATCATTTCCTTCTGCTCCTCGTTGGGTTCGACACCCTTACTTATCGAAAGGACTAATTACTACTGATCATTATTGTACTTCAAATGTATCTGGATGGTTGCGGACTTGGGCTGACGTTACGGGGATAGTGTTGGATGGCCACCTCCCGTATCCGTGTTAGCGAACGCGTCCGCAAATGGATAGTGACTCCCGATTGAGGGGGGTGTCGGAGATTCCCTTATCTTAAATTTTCCTCATAAATGTTTTGGAGAATGTTCATAATTTCCTTATGTTCATACATATATTGTACAACTTGGTGATAAATCCTAGACACAGTTACGTTAGCCATTTGCTCACTAGTATTGCAAGAATTTAAAATGCAACGTACATCACGATAGTTCAATCTTGTTGCATTGGAGATGTGTATATGTAAGCATTCTTTGAAGTGTTCAAATATTATAGCACAATTTGATGGTCAAGATTGCATCTAAAGACCGTGCCAATGTTCAAAACATTAGTTTCTTGTGAACTGTAGATAGAATGGACCACCTTGCATCCTCATGAGACTAATCTCTAAACACAAGTTAGCAGTTTCCTCACTAGTAATGCAAGAGATAGAGATGCCACGTACCTCATGATAATTCATTGTTATCTCATTGGAGATGTGTCCATCTAGTTGTTCTTCAAAACATTCAAATATTACACTACAATTTGGTGATGAAGGTCAGATTTGAAGACCTTGTACCCAAAACGCCAGTTTATTTTAAACCGGAGGTAGAGAAAGGATCCCCCAGTGTCTGCATCAGACTAATCCCTAGACACAGTCATGTTAGTGGGTTGCTCGCTAGAATTGCAAGAGATAGAGATGCCAGGTACCTCATGAAAATTCAATGTTGCCTCATTGGAGATGTGTCTATATAGTCCTTCTTCGAAACATTCAAATATTATGGTACAATTTGGGTGGTCAAGGTCACATTTGAAGACCTTTCCAAAGCCCAAAATGTTAGTTTCTTGTGAACTAAAGGTAGAATGGACCCCTAGGGTCTTCATAAGACTAATCACGACAATTCAACTTTACTCATTAGAGATGTGTCTATCTAGTCGTTCTTTAAAACATCCAAATATTATAGTACAATTTGGTGGTCAAGGTCACGTCGAAAGACCGTGCCAATGTCCAAACCGTTAGTCTGTGACCCAGAGGTAGAAAGGACCCCCTAGCGTCTCCATAAGACTATGCCCTAAACACACATACATTAGTGGTTTGCTCGCCAATGTTGCAAGATATAGAGCTGCCAGTTACCTCACGACAACTAAGTGTTGCCCCATTGGACATGTGTCTACTCTTCGAAACGTTCAAATATTATAGTGCAATTTGGTGGTCAAGGTCACATTTGAAGACCTCGCCAATGTCCAAAATGCCAGTTTCTTGTAAACCGGAGGTAGAAAGGACCCCTAGCATACACCATGAGACTAATCCCTAGAAACACCAACATTAGCGGTTTGCTTTCTAGTCTTGCAAGAGATAGAGATGCCACGTACCTCATGACAATTCAATGGTGCCTCATTAGAGATGTGTCTATCCAGTCGTTCTTCGAAAGGTCCAAATATTATAGTGCAATTTGGTGGTCAAGGTCACATCGATAGACCGCGCCAATGTCCAAATCGTCAGTTTCTTGTGACCCATAGGTAGAAAGGACCCCCTAGCGTCTGCATGAGACTAAGCCATAAACACATTTACGTTAGTGTTTGCTCACCAGTATTGCAAGAGATAAACATGGCAGTTACCTCACGATATTCAATGTTGTTGCATTGGAGTGTCTCTTCGGTCGTTCTTCCGAACGTTCAAATAGTATAGTACTATTTGGTGGTCAAGGTCACATTGAAAGACCTTGGCAATGACCAAAATGTCAGTTTCTTGTGAACTGAAGGTAGAATTCACCCCCTAGCGTCCGCGTGAGACTAATCCCCAGACACACTTACGTTAGCGGTTTGCTCACTAGTCTTGCAAGAGCTAGAGATGACACATACCTCACGACAATTCAATGTTGGCTCATTGAAGGTGTGTCTATCTAGTCGTTCTTCGAAACGTTCAAGAGGACATGCGTCACTCAACTACCGAAGAAGAAATAGATAGAGCGGCCACGTTTTCCTCCTCGAGGTAGCGGTTCCCTTACGCAAAGTTGTAATGAAGGGTTGCATCACCAACCACGCAAAACCGGCAGCCCCGTGCGTGAACCATGGTGACTCTATTCTGCGGCATCAACCATGGGAGGAGTGGTTACTTGGGTCTCCACGAGTGTTTCTACATCTTTTTTTCGGCGGTTGTCGCATGTAGAAAAGAGAATGAAGATTGTACACAATAGATTTGACAAAAGTTGTGCTTAAGTGGACCAGATCGGTCAATAGCGATGCGCAAGTGTTCACCGACAACAACATTTATTTTTATTCCCTTCACCGCTTCCATTTACTGACTTGTAAAATGGAAGAATAGGTTTTTAGTTTGATTATTGGTTCCCACTACTCCAAGGTTTTTCTTCTGAAATACTATTGATGTTCTTTTCTTTGAAAGAGAAACATTGATGTTCTAGTAGAGAACAAAACATTTACATTTTTGTAAAGAACAAAACCCCCTGCAATTTTGCTGTACCCAACCCGGCAGGTCGGCCCACGGTGAAGGGAGACACCAACCACCACCAACAGCGGGAGGCTGGGCGCGGGGCCCCACGGGGGCAGAGCCGCCCTGGCCTTGAGGATATTTTTGTCCGGAAGCCGCCATCGCAGCAACTGACGGAGCCAGCGCCTCCACGCGTTGCCCGCTGATTGGCCCACAGGTCCCCGTCGAGGCCCCCGGAGCCCGCCACGTAGTATTAACCACCGGGGCGGAGGAGGAGCGCCCCCTCCCGCCCCACTGCGCTGCCCACGACGGCCAGACCTCACCAGGATCCTCTGCGCTGCGCTACCCACATTTCGCACCCACACCGCAACAAACTCGTCGTCGCCGTCGTCGCCAGGTCTCACTCTCGCCACCCTCCTCGCCTCGCCTCTCACCCACCACTCTCTCTCCCTCTCTCTGTCTCATCTGTCTCTGGCCTTTCCAGGAAACGCATGTGACCCGCTGCGGTTTGAGGCGAATTCTCTTCTCTGCTGGTGTCCGTGTCCGTTTGATGCTGAAGGAGGACCGGTGGGGAGGGACGGAGGGGATCATGGACTTCAGGAGCAGCAACGGCGGGTCGTCCTCGGAGCGCGGGCCGGCGGAGGGGGCGCCGCTGACGAGACAGGGGTCCATCTACTCCCTGACGTTCGAGGAGTTCCAGAGCACGCTCGGCGGGGGCGCCGGCGTGGGAGGCAGCGACCTCGGCAAGGATTTCAGCTCCATGAACATGGACGAGCTGCTCCGGAGCATCTGGACCGCCGAGGAGAGCCAGGCCATGTCTGCCTCGGGCGCGGGCGCCGGCGCCGGCGCGCCGCCCACGTCGCTGCAGGGCCAGGGCTCGCTCACGCTGCCCCGCACCCTCAGCGCCAAGACGGTCGACGAGGTGTGGCGCAACCTCGTGCGCGATGACCCGCTTCCGGTGGGGCCGGAGGGTGCCGAGCCGCAGCCCCATCGGCAGGCGACGCTCGGGGAGATGACCCTGGAGGAGTTCCTGGTCAAAGCCGGCGTGGTGCGAGAGATCCCCGCCGCTCCTGCAGTGCCGCCCCCGCCCATGCAGCCGCGGCCGGTCCCCGTTGTCCCTAAAGGCCCTTCCTTCTACGGGAACTTCCCGAGCGCCAACGACGCCGGTGCGGCGGCGCTGGGGTTCCCGCCGGTCGCCATGGGGGATCTGGCCTTGGCCAATGGGCTCATGCCGAGGGCAGTGGGTATGGGAGGCGCCCCCCTGGTTGTGCAAACTGCGGTCAACCCGGTTGATTCCGGCAGCAAGGGGAGCGAGGATCTGTCATCGCCGTCGGAACCAATGCCGTACTCGTTCGAGGGGATTGTGAGGGGGAGGAGGACTGGCGGCGGCGTGGAGAAGGTGGTGGAGAGGAGGCAGAGGAGGATGATCAAGAACAGGGAGTCCGCCGCCAGGTCCCGTGCCCGCAAGCAGGTATTTTTAGCATCTTCTACACTATCTGTGCGTTCTTACTTACTCCTGAAGCCCATCTGCTGGAGTTTCCTGTTTTGGTAACAATTTCCTTATCTGCGCAGGCTTATACAATGGAGTTGGAAGCCGAAGTTCAGAAGCTCAAGGACCTGAACGAGGAACTGGTGAAGAAACAGGTAGCTTTTCTACAAACCCTGCTATTGGACATGCTAAATGTGCAACTTCAGTACATTCTGTGTAAAGGAGGATTTATAGCAATGCACTCTGAAGTGGATAGTTTCAGCCTGTAGACCCCACTGTTAGCTATTTTGCTTGTTTTGTCCATGTTGGTATCAGAGTGTTTGTGGTGATTGGTGAAGCACTCACCGTGACCTGTTCCTTTTATCTTCGTACAACCTCTGTTTATCAGAAACATTCCAATTTTTTAACCTAAGTGTGGAATATTCAGTCTCTTTTGCTCTAACCTTGATATATTAACTTCACAGTAATCTGTTGTCGCAGTAATTTGCCTAATCAATTTTCAGGGTGATGGCTGTAGTCTCATATTTGGAAGTGTTGCTCCATCGCATATTAATTGTCGCTGAAATGGATGTATCTAGAAGTATTTTTTGTGCTAGATACATCCGTTTAAGCGACGATTAATATGGGACGGAGGGAGTATCTAATTTCAGCCCATATGATCGTGCAATGTATGATGTGTTCGTGCATAATGGGGCACCAAAATCTCAGTAAATAGGACTATATACCATACTTAAAACAAGATTAATAGCTCCTGTATTGCGAACGTGGTACTAATTGTTTCTTTTCATCGTCGTGCAGAAAGAGATACTGGAAATGCAGAAAAGAGAGGTAATTGATTGTCTCTCGTCGATCTCAAACTTTCCTATTTCTATGTATAAGTCAACAATTTAGCCTGTTGTTTGGTATAGTACATTCCATTTTCTTATGGATGGCTATATGGCTATATTAGACGCCGCGGTACTAAGCATGCCTTTTCCATTTTCTTATGGATGGCTGAGTTAGACGCCGCAGTACTAAGCATGTTTTTTCCATTTTCCTATGGATGCTGAGTTACACCCTGCAATACTAAGCATGCTTTTATTGCATCAGTAGCTGCATATCCCCTTTCTGTTTGGTGAATCCAAAAAATTCCTCTAAGTATAAACTGTGCTTTCTATGTCAATGTTTTTCGATGACTTCACAAATGGTTTAGGACTAAGTTGATCTTTAGAATGACATTCTACAACTTTATAGGTTAAAATTACTAAATTCAGAGTTAGAACAACTGACATTATTTTTCTGAGATTTAACTGAATTCTCAAAATTATTTTACAAGTTTTTTGACCTGACACATGCGTGGTGTCGAAGTCGGTGGGGTCCTGACAGGGGCCTTCAGCTTGTTACAAATTCTTAAATCGAGTAAATAGCAGAATAATGCACAGATGTTTTGTTAAATTAGAAAGAGAAAATTAAACGAGGTATTCCTTATCACAGATTCAGTGTCACATCTAGGTTATAAAAGGTGAAATTTACTAGGAGTTTTTTTCTTTCGAAAAGGACCATAACCCCCGGCCTCTGCATCAAGCGATGCACACAGCCATCAAATTTACTAAGAGTATTTAGATATTTATTTAAATTACATGGTTTAAGTTCCATTTCAATCAAACTATCGCATAAAGAACGAAATGTGTGAAATTAAAGCTTGTCTATCTTCATATGTGAATCAGTTTATGACATATCGATCTTTTCTCACAAGGAGTCGTCCTATGGCCCCACACAGAAATAGTCTATTTCATAGAACTTGAGATGTTAATTTCCAAAATCTAGTACTGACGGGAAATTGATCTGACTGACAGCAGGCCCCTGAGATGAAGGATCAGTTCGGACGGAAGAAGCGGCAGTGCTTGCGAAGAACGTTGACCGGCCCCTGGTGAGGAGGATCAAGGAGTCAGCATCGGCATTCCACCGGCCTGCCTGCTTTGTACATATAATTTGCTCTATTGTAAACCGATGACCTGTGCTTGATTGACCTGCTAGTTTCCTTTCTCGTGCTGCTTCAGAGATCGCTGACCTGTAGGCTAGTGTGTAGTCGAGGAGGGGAGCCGTAAGAACCGCTGTAATTTGGCAGTCCTTCAGAATCTAGTGTGTAGAGCTTGTCTGGCTTTGCATAACATCAGTCTTTTTCTTCTTCTTCTTCTTCTTCTTCTAACTTTGCGCCTTCAGAATCGATGTAAGTAAGTCATGGGATCCAAGAAACGTCCTACACCCGGCTTAATGTCTGGCTAGTCAACCGAAGTTTATATATCCTGTTGGCTGTAGTTTTAAGGCTGGCTGCATGCGTTCAACGGTAGTTGTCAGATTTTGAATCCGTTGCCTATATCTGCTCTTGTTAATTGCATCGGGTTTTATCAAGCACGCTTTGAACTGAATGTGCCTGAAATTCGGTGACGGCATTTTAGAATATTGGTATAGGATCCTTCATTGGCATTAATTATATTTGGACATTCATGGTATTTTAGAATGCGTTGCTTATATTTTGCATGACAATAGAACATAACCCCCTTAACATCCCATATTTTTTAAGGATTTTTTGAAACATCATAACATTGCTTTCGCGTGGTTTTCACTGGTTTCCACCAAATATTGGTTTCCATATTATACTCTCCCTATGCTAACCAGGATGTAGATGCGGCATAGGTTATCCTTTTCTGAGAGATTCTATCAGAGTTTTCAGACATGCCCAAATCACCCGTCCGTCGTTTTTTTTTCTAGTGAAGTTTGTTTATAGACATGAGTTTTCTAGTGGTTTTTTTAATATACACCCTCCGTTCATAAATATAAGATGTGCTAACTCTTTTTTAAATTGGATGTATATAAACACATTTTAGTGTTCACCCATTTCAGTCCATATATAGTGCATATTCAAATATCCAAACATCTTATAATTGTGAACAGAGGGAGTAGAATGATTTTTCTTAGTTGATTCTGTTGGTCAAGATGTGCTGAAAGTAGTGGCAGCCCTTCGGTACGGCGTGGAATAGGGGCGTGGCTACGTCTCGCCTCCCCTGAGAGGGAATATAGTGGGCCAACCCAGTAATAATTAGTTCCTTCCTTTTTTTTGCGGGATAATAGTTAGTTCCTTCATTACATTCATTTCTTTGCTTCATGTTTTCTTACTTCTATATATATTTTTGAATCAAACTTTTATACTTTTATTTTCAAAAATATTCACCAGGCATTTTTTCAACTAGTGTAAAATATTGTTCGTGCAATTTTAAATAACATTCTTACCATTCAAAAAATGACAGTATTATTTTAGAAATATTTACACATCTAAAATTAAAAATATTTACATGTTTAATATTTTTCTCATGACATTCTAAAACTTTCACCATACATTAAAAGATATCCATGCAGTATAAAGTTTTTTCTCACAAAACTTCTAAAATTCTCATACCATTCAGGAAAATGTGCATGGCATTTTAAATGTTTGTGAAAATAAAAAAAATTCACCTAGTTTATAAAACTGTTCGTACCCTTAAAAAAACATGGCAGTTAAGTAGTCCACTCGTTTAAAAATATGCTTCCTGCCGTTTTAAAAAAATGTTCATGAAAATGAAAAAGTTTATTCATGCATTCTTTTAAGATATTTCAGCACGTTTAAAAAAGTCATTGTGTATTTAAAAATGTCAACTTTTGTTCTCGGGTTCTCTACGTTCTCTAGTTCCGTCGTAATTTTCTTATCTCACGAGCAATATTAGGATATAAGAGATTGTTGCAAAAAGAAGTAATGTTGCTTTTACTATAGTATTCCTTTTGGTGAAGCTTGCATTATTTTTTCCAGTGGTGATGAACAGTTGAAAGAGCATTTTCCACAATGAAATATATCAGCTCTCATTTCCGACATAGAACATATGATGATTTCTTGCACCATTACCTCATTTATTATGTTGAAATCGATATATTCCGGTTTATTAGTATCAATGCTATTATGCATACATATCAAAATATGCATGATCGCAAAAGGACTACTACCATAAAAAAAGTCATAATAAACTATGAGATTTTTTCCTATGTATTGTCTACAAAAATTTCCTTTTAGAGAAGCTTGGCATCACAAGGTTTTGATCCTGACACTGCCACTGGTTCTACATTTATTCACATAAATGTTGGACATGTATTTTTTTCTGAATCAACGTGTATCTAAAAATTGCTTGATCTATATACTAAAAATGTCAAACATATAAAAGAAATCCTCAACATGTACTTTGAAAACATGAAGAGAAATAAGAAAACCTAAAAAGGAAAAATATAATAAAAACATATAAAGGAAAGAATAACATGTGTAACCTTCCCAAAACTGGCAAAAATCAGACGAAAGGTTCCACGAACCGGTCCTCAAAAGATTGCCCAAACCACTCATATCACAGTTAATGGGCTGGCCCATTTCGTTGATCACTTCAGGCGGCGCTAGCTATGGTCTCGCAATAAGCGAGACCTAGCATTTGCGGTCGAACAGAGAACATTTGCGCAGCCCTCACAATACTCTTGGGTCGGCTCGGTGCTAGGGTGTCGATTTTCCTTTTGGTTCTTTCTCTACCACGGTTTTCTTTGGGGTTTCACCGTTGGTTGTTACTCTGCAGGTTTTTATTTTTTGTGTGCCAGGCCATGTCTGTTTTTCTTTCTTTCCCCCTTTTTCTCTTCCTTCAAAGAAAAACAATTTATTATAGCATGACAGTTTTTATGCAGGCAATGAATAATTTTGAATATTTTCAAATATGCTATTATCATTTTTAGGTACATAATGATTAATTTTGTAAAACATAATGAAGCCTTTTACAATATACAGTGAATACTTTTAAATAAGCAATGCACATCTTCTACTCTTAAATAGTTTCAACCCACTATCTATTTTTTTCTCTTCATGCAACTATGCCACATCATCAAGTCATGCATATGGTTATAAGTTACAATTTGTGCATTAATCTATTCATGCAACCATGCCACCTCAGAAACCATGCATATTAATTTGTTTCACTTATTTTTTTGTGGGCATAGACGGTCATGTTATACATTTTTGTAGCACGGCCAACATATATTTGTATGTTGTACGTTTGGAGCAAATATATGTAGGTCATGTTACACTTCTTTAAAATGGCACCCGTCTGACTTCAATCCAACAAATTTCTCTTTTTATACAACATTTTGTCACATGCTTCATATACTTTATTGTTTTCAAAATATATCCTGGGAGCATTCTTAATTCTTTTTGCAATAGTTTTATTTTTCTACCTTCTACTTATGCATATGTTCTACCAAGGTTCCCGCAGCAACGCACGGGGCATCATCTAGTTTCTATAATACAGATGGATTATTTGTAAATACAGGATGAATATTTATACGCACTGCCGAAACCATTTTATTTCCGCAAAAGTATTTTTCCCATTTTAAAACTGTTTTAAACATTTTTTGGAAGGGCATTTTTACTATTTAAATCAATGAAATATATATAATCCCAAAAAACGTGGCAAAACCAGCACTTGGGCGGGCTTTATGCGCGGAATAGGAGGTCTTCTGACGGCCCATCATTAGCAATTTTGTGAGGAAGCCCGTTGTTAACAAATACGGCTAAACCAGACTGGGCCTAGTCTAGTCTAGTTTTCTTTCTCAAAAACAAATTGTATGACCAGTCCAGCCTGTCTCCGTCCACTAGCACGACACAAGAGTTCTCAAAAACATTGGACGCCGATAACTGCCATACGTGTGGTGTATCGGATGGTCGTGCCGCACGTCCTGTGTGGCACGGAGACGAACCCGCCTGCACGACCGTGTCCGGGCGCGCACGGCCACCGTCCGCATGTCCGGCGTGTAGCACAATCGCCCACACGTCCGGGCGAATGACCGCACTGCCCGCACGACCCAACACGCCAGTTGTCCCCGGCCTCCTTTCGATCCCAAGTCCGACCTGCCGCCACCGTCTCCTACCTCGCGATCCCTAGCGCCTCCCCACTGCTAACCACCCCTCCCCCTCCCCCAACCCTGGCCTCCCAAGACGACGAGCTAAAACCAGGTAGATCTTCAATCTTCTTCTGTTTCTCGTCCTTCTTCTGTGCATGAATTTGGAATTGCATGTTGCCCGCAAAGATGGCGACTAGATCCATGCTGTCAGGGCAAAACACCCAACAGATTTGTGTGTATTGCGCATTTGCCCACCAACATAAGCCAGATCTGCCATATACTATTGCTAGAGTCGAGCTAAGTTTGTGGGTTAGCTTGCTGCGAGTAGTTGTTAATGCAGGGTGCGTAGGAATCACTAAAAATAGGGAGAGAAAGAAGGAATTTGGCATAGGGAGGAAGGGGAAGATAATTGCAACATGTATCTAACGTCAGTTGCCATCTATATTTGTCGGTAGCTGCCACCTTGTTATGGAGTTGCTTGCCATCCTGTTTTATTGTCTGTTGCCATCGCTTCAAAATGATAGCTGTGATCAAGATTTTAGAAAAGAGAATGAATGTCCATGTCCTACTTGCCATAATGTGTTGGTTGCCTACTCAAGGAAGTGTGATAAGATTGCCGTGTTATCTTCTATGTGCAAACAACAAGAATGCATTTGCGGATTGTTGATGCGTTCTTGTTCATGCAGTGACTGAAAAACACATTACCAGAAAAAAGCGGAAGAATAAATCGCGAAGACGGCACTAATCCTTGGTTTTCTCCGGAAACGCCCCCTTGGGACGCAGCAGAGTACAATCAACTCATTTCTGCAGGGCCATTGCTGCCACTACTAGAGCAGTACGCGTGCATCGGTACGATGCATGATGAAAGAAAGGAACAGTTGCCATGTTTGTGACGAGGAAGATGCCATTATACTTATGTCATACAATGTCACTTTTTGCAGGTTCTTATGACCCAAACACACTCAGGGGGTACCATGGCAAGTTCAGTCATAGGGCGCTAACGCTGACACATGTACAGACGACCAACTTCAAGTAGCTAATGTGGCAAATCAAGGTAACACCTACGAAGCAACAATACATAACTGGTGTGGGCATGAAATTAAAATTGCAAGGATGGCAAGAGACTCACGAGTTATATCGAAAAAATGTAGGACCTTCATGCATCACGTGGCATCAGGCGGTGACCATGTACCTGCCATCAACATCATACACAGGTGAGTACATAAAAATGAAGTTGTGGACAGTGAATTAGTAGAAGGGACATGGGTGACATTGGGGTTGCCATGCCTGGAATCTATGCATGGCCATGGCTGGACAGCTACAGTTGCCATGCTTGCACAGCTGCAGTTGCCATGCATGGACAGATGCAGTTGCCATGTGTCATGAAAAATGTGACCTTGCAAATGCCCAAACAACTGTGGATGACAGGTGTGAACAAGTCTGTGTGGCACGGATGCACCTCTACATGGGCCATGTTGTAGAAACTACAGTTGCCATGCATTGACCAACTGCTAACATGATCACAGGTTATTATGGTGGAACCACATTGGCAAGCGTCTCATGGCAAGCTTCACAGTTGCAGGATGGCACTATTGCAGATAGAGCACGTCAAATTGCAATGACAAACCAGATACGATCAGCACATGCGGCAGAACAAGGTAAAGAAAAAAATGTGAACCAGAAAAACAGTAGTGCATTTGCTTTTGTGGGAAAAGCATGGGAGGAAAAGTAGATTTGGCACGGTGATGGTTGAGAAAACTATCAAAAATGCTACCAAAATGGTCGTGTGCAAAAACTCATCTATTCTCTTCATGATTTACCAATTGCTATATGATTGTGTGCAACATTCATGATTGATTGCGTTTACCTAGTGAGATCTAACCTAGAATACAAGTTTTGATGCTACAAGATACTGGTTGCCATGTCTGGGCAACAGTAGTTGCCATGTAAGTTGGACTGTAGCTACCATGGCTACGGAAAACAAGTTTTTATGCTTCAAAAGATAATGGTTGCCATGTATTGACAACAACAGTTGCCATGTTTGTTGGACTGCAGCTGCCATGACTGGAGAACTACAGTTGCCATGCATGGCCATATGTAGCTTCCACAGCTTGCGGTGTGACTAATGTCATGCCAAATCACATGAAGCTGTTGTATTCCTTTATGATAAACATGCCATCCAAGCAATGCTTACACACACACCTGTTTTTTTTTGTGCAGGACCTTCAACTACAATCAACAGCGGCGCGGGGACATCTACTGCGGGATCCTCTGAGCGCATGGAAGAAGCGCCCCACCAGCCAGCCAACAATCACGCCACAAACAATGCAGAGTCAGTGCCGGAAATGGCGATCGTTCCAGCAATGCCATCAACCACGCCTTTGCAAATCAGCACAAGCAACACTCAGGCAGATGAAATAGTCGCCGATACTGAAGCTAATGATGAAACTGATGACGAAGCACAAGGGGATGAACAAGATGGGCAATCAGAAATCATGGTACCTCAGCCACCGTATGTTGGCAGAGATTTGATTCGTTTGAAGATGCCAAGGAATTCTACCAGAGATATGCATTGTTCCATGGGTTTGCGGTCAACACCGAATACCATAGGAAAATTAAAAAAGCAAACGAGTACAACAGAGGTGAGATGAGGTGCCACAAGGCACGAAGGAACAAGAAGGGTAAAGGTGTTGCGCCTGTCGTGCCGGAATGAAAGAGAGGTATCATTGTCAAGACGGAATGCCCTGTCCGGTGTAAGCTAAACGTAGATGGAGCACAGTGGGTGGTCACTAAATATTTCGACGAGCACAACCATGAACTCATAAAGAAGTTTGACCTGGTAAAATTTCTGAGCGCCCACAGAGGATTCAGCCGACTCGAGAAGAAATTCATAAAGCTGCTACATGATTGTAACGTCGGTCCATCAAGAATGGTCCAGATAATGTCCCTCATCCACAACAAAAATGATACTCTGAGTAGCATGCCCTACATACCAGCAGACATCATAAACATAAAGGCAAAGTACTGTAGAGAGAGCAGGTTGGCTGACATAGAAGACACGGTAGCCTACTTCGACGAGAAAGCAAAAGAAGATCCTGACTTCTTCTACAGGATAAGATTGGACGATGAGGACCGTGTCAGGAACATGTATTGGGTGGATGGTGCTGCAAGAAGAGCCTACAAACATTTCTGAGATTGCATTTCCTTCGACGCGACATATCTCACTAATATGTACAAGATGCCATGCGCTCCATTCATAGGAATAAATAACCACAATCAGTCATTGCAATTCGGTCGCGGGCTCGTTCGGAATGAAGACACGGATGGGTACACTTGGCTGTTCAAGACCTTCTTGGAGTGCACGGGTGGGCTTGCTCCGATGAACATAATAATAGACCAGGATTTTGGCATGCGTGCAGGCATAGAAGAGGTCTTTCTGTTGGCAATCCACAGGCACTGCAGGTGGCATATTATAAAGAAGGCCGAGGAGATGCTAGGACCATTCTTTGCTGACCGTCCAGACCTGCACAAGGAATTCGAGTTGTGCGTGGACCACAGCTTGACGGTGGAGGAGTTTGAACGGAGCTGGACGGCTATGATTGAAACATACAAGGTCCAGGACCATGAGACACTTACTAGCCTGTGGGAGAAGTGAATGTACTGGGTGCCGGCCAACTTCATGCAATGCTTCTTTCCGTTCTTGCAGACTACACAACGCAGCGAGGGTTTCAATGCTGTTTTGAAGCGGTACGTGAGCCCTGGCAACTCATTGCTGCAGTTTGCCAAGCAATACTCGGCTTGCAACAGAAAATATTGGGATCTGAGCTACAACAAGAAGCAAACACCACCCTCAAGCAGCCTAAGTTGCTAACGTAATTACCGATGGAGAGGCAGATGAGCAAGATATATACCAACAAGATTTTTAACAAGTAAGTGTAACATCCCAAATTTTCAATTTGGAATGTTATACATAGGTCATCCATGCATATCATATTTTATTGCATTTTCGTTTGGAATCCTCGAAATCCTAAGCAACTCAAGGACCCTCGGAGTGAGTTGGGGATTTTCCGATTTTCATATTTGAATTTTATCAAATAGTGAAGACGAGGATTTTTGACTTTAATTATTTTTCTCTCCGGAAAATATTTCATTTTAAAATAATAAATGAGGGGAGATAATATGACTTCTCCAAAATAATTGGAATATCGGAGGAAAAATGTTAAAATCATCATTTGTTTTTTATTTGATTTTTTATTTGATTTTATTTGCCCTAGAAAAATTTGCATGTTTTAAAAATTGCATTTTAGGGGCCAAGAAAAGTTCATCTTGTTCTAAATATTTTATTTAGACGGAGAAAACTTGTTTTGGAATTTTTAGATTTTCATTTATTTTTCTAGGATTTTTCCGAAGTTTCATGAACGCTTTTTTTTTTAAAGGACTGCTACCTCGATCGGGCCTAGGGCCCACTGAAAGGGCCTGCCCACTGGCCAGACTGGACCAGAGTCCCGAGTGGGACTCCGCCTCCGCGGCCTTTGCCCTCCTCCAAGTCGCCGCCCGCCTTTATATACACCGCCACCTCTAGCCACTCACCACCACCGGAGCCCGGAGCCGAGCCGAGTCGAGTCGCCGCCGCCTCTAGCCGCCGCGCCTCCCTCCGCCACCCCGCACCCGCCTCGCCGAGCCCGAGCCGAGCCGCCTACCACGGACGACCTCGCCGGAGGTAGCCACCCCACCGCCCGGTTTTTTTTAAAACCCTTCGGTTTTTTTATAAAAACACTAGTTCGTTTTTTATATCGGTCGGTTTTATTCTCCGGTTT
The DNA here is from genome assembly GCA_021605145.1 of Aegilops bicornis. Lineage (NCBI taxonomy): Eukaryota > Viridiplantae > Streptophyta > Magnoliopsida > Poales > Poaceae > Aegilops > Aegilops bicornis. The sequence continues at coordinate 505,769,953 of CM038673.1, forward strand.
ATTTGCTTAGCGAGCGATCGCTCGTTCGTTCGTTTTAACGAACGTGTTCGTCGTTTAGTTTCTGCTAACATACGTCCGTTCGTTAAGCCGTTCGTCGTTTTTCTTTTTATCGGATTTATTCCGCGATTTTCCCGATCGCGATTTCTGATCCGATGTTCGTTCTAGTATTACTTTTCGCTCGTTTATCGGAATCAGGCGATTCAAGCGCCTGGAGTTTCATCTCGAAACCCTCTTTCCAAATAACCAACTCAAACAAGTTTTTGTCTCTGTAAAATTTGACCCTAGTTCAGATTAGTAAACGGATCTTATTTCTTTCGCCGTTTGAGTTTCGTTGTTCCGTTTGGTTTGATTCTTTTTGCGAACCGGAGTTCTTAATTTGAACTTTCTGGTTGACCTCTTTCAATTGAAGTTTCGTTTGTGCATCTTTGCTTGTTGCTTATGTATTTATTGTTTGCTTGCGATAGAATTCCCGGAGTGCGAAGCGTGTTACTACGAGTCTCTAGGATTCACGGATCGTCAGCAAGGCAAGTAACACTTGATCATATCCCTTTCATACCCAGTTTTTATGCATTAGTTTCAACCCTCATACATTGCATGATTAGGATATCATTAATTTGTGGGTTGGGAAGTAGATGATGAGGTAGGAACCTATTGCCATGTTACTATCAAACCCTTGGGAGTTACTTCTACGTATTGCCTATACTGCTATGCTATGCTCGTAGACGTGGTTTGGGTTTGAGTGTATCCATGACAGATGTGAGATTGTTAATTAATGGTTTACTTTAAGGTGGCAACTTTAATACACATCTGGGTGGATTGAGGCACCTGGGGAAGCCAGTGTTGTCTGTGTTATTTTTGGAAATCCCAGGGTAACCGTGTGATCTTCCTATAGACCGCCACCTGTGCTCAAAGGAACTGAGATTATTCATGCTAGAAACTTCCGTGTGCAGCCACAAGCTATTATGGGCTCTAGCATAGTTGAGTAAGTTACGTGAAGCTCTTGAAGAGGTAGATCGCCAAGTAGTGGGTTTTGTAGGTTTGGTATGGTCTACCCCGAGTAGAGAGTTAATGTTTCGAAAGATCGTGTCTCGGTCATCCATTTCTCAAACACCATGTAGTGCGAGAAATCAACGGAGGCGATCGAGTCTTGTGGGGAAAAGTGCTAAACCTCTGCAGAGTGTACAATCTAATCATGGTTAGCCATGTCCCCGGTTATGGACAATTCTGAGTATCTAGTACTTGAGTATTCACATGTATCTCATCACCCTTAACTAATATTGTTGGGATGTTAATTACCTTAATTGGGATTGAGTTGGGGTTATACCTTCTCAATGTTGTTTCGACCACCATGATAGTTAAATAAAATCTATTCCTTTGTTGTAGGGAAAAATTGGCTTTTCGCAAAATCAGAATCAGAGAGCTTTCCACCACCCAAATATGCATGTAGTGGTAGCATTATTCTGTTATTGCTCTTTTGTGTTACATTGCCAGATATTCCATGTGTCAATTCGTTCTCGGGCTGCAACGTATTATGTTGCAGATTTTTCAGACGAGGAGTAAGGTTCGATAGGTCGTTGCTGCAAATTCGGCTATGCCGTTGGAGTTGATGGACTCACTTTATCTTCCAAGCCTTCCGCTATTATCATATTAGATGGCCTTAAGCCATATTATTGTAATAAGTTCTCTCTTGAGACATTCGATGTAATAATTGTGTGATTGCTACTCTGTTATAAATCCTTCGAGTAATCGTGTGTCAAGATTACCGATCCAGGATGACATCAAACACGACATTTGACCATCTCGAGGTCGGGTCGCTACAAGATGGTATCGAGCACACGCCGAGTGTAGGACACGACCACTAAGATAAACCATAGGTCACTCTTCTCTACTCATTTACGACTCCTCTCCATTTTTCCACTCTTTAGGATGACGGAGATGAAGAACAAGTTTGCACAACCGGATGAAGACACACCTTTTGGACGCCACTTGAAGGAAGTCACTAGGTACTTGAACATTGAGATACCAGGCTTCACCGGGACGTACAACGCCACTTTACCTGAACAAGAGCGCTGGATGATTCAAGTACAAGTTCCAGGAAGGACATTCTCGCCAACTTCCAAGCCCATAGAATTTTCTTTCGAAGCACCCACCTGGAGTCTTGGCAAGAGTATGGCAGCTCACATTACCATGGGACGCATTGGATAAGTCTACAACAGGGAGCTTAAAGACACCATATATCAAATATGTGGGCGCCGAGACGAGCAATGGGAAGTAATCAGCACCAAGAAGGATAGATCCATTGCAGCTTACATCCAGGAGCTAAACCAGCACATTAGACGTCAGGAGAACCAGATGTGCGCAGACATGGTGGAGATGAAGAAGGTGAAAACTAGGATCATCGAGATGGAGGAAGAACTCAAGTTTACGCGCGATGGATATGAGGAGGAAATCAAGACACTACTGGAGAAGAATGACGACCTAGTCAAGAAGATCGGAGTCTTCATGGGAGGATCAGCACAGAAAGAAGAGGAAGAAGATCCCACTTGTTCGGACAACTACATCATCATCGCATTTACACCGATTCGATCCAAGTGATGATGACTATGAAGACGTAAGTCGAGCGTACATCATGGAGTCTTCCACCGATCAAAATTTCTAGATGACCACCATATTTGAGTAGTATTCCCCCATCTAACTATTAGTAGTTGAGCACTTTTTGCGATTGTCCTAGACCGTTTTTATGCCCTTGCTTGATTGATTGAATGAATGTTTGTGTTTGCCTCATGTGCATATGGGTAGTGTTTTCTCACTAGACCTCTTTCTATTCTAATCTCTTCCATCTAAACCCAAAGAGATGCCTCCGAGATGTGACCCGGTTTTGTTTTCCCACCGGAGCTCACCCAGTTGATCCAAAGCAGTTGTAATGCCTTGATGCAATTGCTAGTTCAGAACCAGGGCAATGCCAAGAACAACAACCCGCCGCCAGTGGACAATTTAGCCTGTTTTCTGAGGTTACAACCGCCGGTGTTTTCCAGTAGCAGCGAGCCAATAGTTGTTGATGATTGGCTACGCCGTATTGGAAGGGAGTTAACCACCACAGGATGCACGAATGCTGAGAAGGTGCGCTTTGCCGCACATCAATTGGATGGACCAGCAGCCACATGGTGGGAGAATTACACGGCTACTTTTCCTATAGCCAATGTCACTTGGGACCAGTTTCAGCAAGCTTTTAGACGCACCCATGTCTCAACTGGAGCCATGCAGATGAAGAAGCGTGAGTTTCGCAACTTACGCCAGGGGAACCGCATCAGGCCCAAAGACGTGGATGAGTTTAGCAAGTTATCACGCTATGCCCTCGATGATGTGGGCCACAGATGCCGGGAAGGTGAGAAGTTTATGGAAGGGCTGAATGATGAGATGAGTATGCAGTTGATGGTGGCAACTTTCAACAACTACCAGGAGTTGGTAGATAAGGCCCTAATGATTGAAGGAAAGCAGCAGCAAATTGAGGGCCGAAGAGGAAATATGGACAAGGGAAGTACAACTCAGGAGCTCACGGAAGCCTCGCTTAACCCCGAACTCGGGAGGACTTGTTCATAACCATGGAGGTCATAACCATATTGGAGGAGGATTGCATAATCAAAATGGTGCGAAGAACGGGAATGGGAATGGAGTCAACAATAATCAGAATCGCTCCAACCCATCTACACCCGCCAAGAGGGACTTAAGCCAAGTTATTTGCTTTAAGTGCGGGAAGACAGGGCACTATGCCAATGACTGCCCTGAAGGAAGGAATGGAAACGGAAATGGGAGCGCTGGAAGAAGCCCAATCCATTCAACAAAGGATAAGTGAACCACGTTAACGTGGAGGAAGTCGAAGAGCAGCCAGACGCGGTAATAGGTAAGTTTTTGGTTCTACCATTTACCGCTCTTGTTCTTTTCGACATCGGTGCATCGCATTCATACATATCAAGGGGATTTGTGGATAATTTTAAGTTACCAACCCAAACCCTTAGGACCCCTCTTTTAGTGAGCTCTCCTGGAGCAGAGTACATGGCTAGCAGATGGTGCACCCAAATACCCCTAATCATTGGCACGCATGTTTTTCCGTCTGACCTAATTATCTTGGAGTCGCAAGGATTGGATGTGATATTAGGTATGGACTGGATGTCGAAGTATGGATGAAGTATTGACTGTGCTAGCAAGTCAATTTATCTTACCACCCCGGAGGGAAAAAGGATTAAGTATGTATCTAGGCATGTGCCTAGGAGGAGCCAAGTGAATACCCTCACGGGAGTTGTACAGGAGGAAGTACCTGTAGTGAAAGACTTTCCGGATGTTTTCCCGTAAGAGTTACTGTGCATGCCACCGGATAGAGACATCGAGTTCTTGATATAGCTATTGCCGTGCACAGGCCAATATCCAAGAGACCCTATCGGATGCCCGCAAATGATCTGGAGGAAATCAAAAAGCAGATCAAAGAGTTATTGGAGAAAGGTTACATTCGTAGAAGCTCATCACCTTCGGGAGCCCCAGTACTTTTGGTGGAGAAGAAGGATAAATCTCTAAGGATGGTTGTTGATTACCGAGCTCTGAATGAAGTAAAAATAAAGAACAAGTATCCCTTACCGATGATTAATGATCTGTTTGATCAGTTGCAAGGAGCTAAGGTGTTTTCGAAGATTGATCTACGATCAGGATACCATCAGTTGAAGATCCGAGAGAAGGATATACCAAAGACAGCGTTTACCACACGGTATGGATTATATGAGTATACGGTCATGTCATTTGACCGACTAACGCCTGCCTATTTCATGAGTATGATGAACAAGGTGTTCATGGAGTATCTGGACAAGTTTGTTGTGGTGTTTATTGATGATATTATGGTATACTCAAAGAACGAAGAGGAGCACGCGGAACACTTGCGTTTGGTTCTCGAGAAACTCATGGAACACCAGTTGTACGCCAAATTCAACAAGTGCGAGTTTTGGTTGAAGGAAGTTGGATTTCTTGGGCATGCTATATCAGGAGAGGGTATAGCAGTAGATCCCAATAAGGTTCAGTCAGTCACTGAATGGTTGGCACCCACTTCAGTTGGAGAGATCCGCAGTTTCCTTGGACTGGCAGGATATTATCGGAGATTCATTGAGAATTTTTTCAAGATTGCTAAGACTTTGACTGAATTGCTAAAGAAGGATACTAAGTTTAAATGGACAGAGGATTGCAAGGCAAGTTTTCAGGAGTTGAAGAAACGGTTGACTACAGCCCCTGGTCTTACATTGCCAGACATATACATAAGGAGTTTCAAGTGTATTGTGACGCCTCACGCTTGGGACTTGGATGTGTGCTTATGCAGATGTAAAAGTTGTTTCAGATGCCTCACGACAAATGAAGCCTCATGAGTTGAACTATGGCACGCATGATTTGGAGTTAGCAGCCGTAGTGCATGCATTAAAGACACGGAGACATTATCTCATTGGAAACCGTTGTGATGTGTACACGGATCATAAGAGTTTGAAGTACATTTTCACACGTATGAGTTGAACCTCGCATGAGGAGATGGCTGGAACTCATAAAGGATTACGATATGAAGCTACACTATCATCCAGAAAGGCCAACGTCAGAAAGGCACGCTTTGAGCCGTAAAATTTATGCTAATATCCTTGAAAGTAAAGGATTGCCAAAGGAGTTAATGAGGAGATCATGGAACTTCGGATGGAAATTGTTCCAAGAGGTTTCATTGCAACCTCGGAGGTTCAAATGACATTGTTGGACAAGATTCGAGAAGCTCAGAAGGAGGACAAAGAGATTGCTGAGATAAGAGAGAAGATGGGCGAAGGTAAAGCCAAATGTTTTCGCGAGGATGAGCATGTTACCTTGTGGTTTGAGGACCCAATTTACGTGCCCAACAATTCGGAGATCAGGAAGTTAATACTTCAGGAGGCCCATGACTCACCATACTCGATTCACCCCGGAAACACCGAGATGTATTTGGATTTGAAGGAACGTTTCTGGTGGACTGGAATGAAGAAGGATATTGCCGAGTATGTAGCCGTATGTGATGTATGTCCGAGAGTGAAGGCAGAGCATCGTGGTTAGCAGGATCATATAGCCTATGCCGATACCGAATGGAAGTGGGATAAACTTGGCATGGACTTTATTACCGGATTACCCGTAACCAAGGCAGGATATGATTCAATATGGGTAGTTGTGGATCGTTTGACCAAAGTAGCTCACTTCATCCCAAAGGAAAACAACTTATACAAGTGCCAAGTTGGCCAAGATATATATATGTCCAGGATCGTATGTTTGCATGGAGTTCCGAGGAGCATCGTATCAGATAGAGGAACGCAGTTTACTTCAAAGTTTGGGCATCAACTACACTAGACCTTGGGTACCAGATTGGAGTTCAGTACCGCCTTCCACCCACAGACGGATGGACAGACCGAGAGAGTCAATCAGATTCTGGAAGACATGTTGAGAGCTTGTGCTATAGATTATGGATCTAGTTGGGATGACAATTTGCCGTACGCAGAGTTCTCATATAACAACAACTACCGTGCCAGCTTTGAAGATGGCACCGCTTGAAGCTCAGATGGACGCAGATGTAGAACACCATTGATGTGGGATGAGGTAGGAGACTGTCATTGTTTGGACCAGACTTCATCAAGGAATCAGAGGAGAAGGTTAAACCGATCGAGATGACTAAAGATTGCTCACCTGCATAAAAAGAGTTATGCAGATTCAAAATGCAAGGAAGTAACCTATGAAATTGGAGATAGAGCTTATCTGCGAGTATCACCCTTGAGGGGAGTGAAACGTTTTGGAGTTAAGGGAAAGTTAGCCCCAAGATTTGTAGGACCGTATCGTGTTTTAGAACGGATGGGAGAAGTTGCCTACAAGCTGGAGTTACCTGACGAATTGTCAGGAGTTCATGATGTGTTTCACGTATCACAGCTGAAGAAGTGCCATGCTAAGATGGCCGATGTACCGTTAAGAGATACAGTGCCCCTAGAGGCGATACAGTTGGACAGTAATTTGACTTATGAGGAAAAGCCAATAAAGATTCTTGATTTTGACAGCCGAGTCACCCGCAGCAAGGTTATCAAGTTTTGCAAAGTTCAGTGGAGCCACCATACAGAGGAGGAAGCCACCAGGGAACGAGAAGATGATATTCGCAAGGACCACCCGCACCTATTTTCTAGCCAACCCGAATCTCGAGGGCGAGATTCATCTTAAGGGGGGTAGATTTGTAACATCCCAAATTTTCAATTTGGAATGTTATACATAGGTCATCCATGCACATCATATTTTATTGCATTTTCGTTTGGAATCCTCGAAATCCTAAGCAACTCAAGGACGCTCGGAGAGAGTTGGGGATTTCCCGATTTTCATATTTGAATTTTATCAAATAGTGAAGACGAGGATTTTTGACTTTAATTATTTTTCTCTCCGGAAAATATTTCATTTTAAAATAATAAATGAGAGGAGATAATATGACTTCTCCAAAATAATTGAAATATCGGAGGAAAAATGTTAAAATCATTATTTGGTTTTTATTTGATTTTATTTGCCCTGGAAAAATTTGCATGTTTTAAAAATTGCATTTTAGGGGCCAAGAAAAGTTCATCTTGTTCTAAATATTTTATTTAGACGGAGAAAACTTGTTTTGGAATTTTTAGATTTTTATTTATTTTTCTAGGATTTTTCCGAAGTTTCATGAACGCTTTTTTTTAAAAGGATTCATACCGACCGGGGTTTAGGGCTCAAATGAAAAAGCCGCCCAAAGAGCCCGGCCATTGCTTTCTCCTGGCAAGGCTGGGCCACCGCTCTCGGACCAGAGTCCGAGTGGGACTCCGCCTCCGCCGCGCCTTGCCCCCTCCTCCAAGTCGCCGCCCCCGCCCCCTTTATATACACCGCCACCCCCCCCCCCTCTAGCCACCACCACCACCGGAGCCCGGAGCCGAGCCGAGCCCCGAGTCGCCGCCGCCCGCCAAGTCGCCGCCGCCGCCTCCCTCCCCGCCACCTCGCACCTCGCCGAGCCTCGCCGAGTCAGCCGGCCTCGCATGGACGACCTCGCCGGAGGTAGCCACCCCGCCGCCCGGGTTTTTTGAAAACCCTTCTGTTTTTTTATATAAAAACCCTAGTTCATTTTTTTATATAGATCGGTTTTATTCTCCGGTTTATTTGCTTAGAGAGCGATCGCTCGTTCGTTCGTTTTAACGAACGTGTTCGTCGTTTAGTTTCTGCTAACGAACGTCCGTTCGTTAAGCCGTTCGTCGTTTTTCTTTTTATCGGCTTTATTCCGCGATTTTCCCGATCGCGATTTCTGATCCGATGTTCGTTCTAGTATAACTTTTCGCTCATTTATCGGAATCAGGCGATTCAAGCGCCTGGAGTTTCATCTCGAAACCCTCTTTCCGAATAACCAACTCAAACAAGTTTTTGTCTCTGTAAAATTTGACCCTAGTTCAGATTAGTAAACGGATCTTATTTCTTTCGCCGTTTGAGTTTCGTTGTTCCGTTTGGTTTGATTCTTTTTGCGAACCGGAGTTCTTAATTTGAACTTTCTGGTCGACCTCTTTCAGTTGGAGTTTTGTTTGTTCATCTTTGCTTGTTGCTTATGTATGTATTGTTTGCTTGCGATAGAATTCCCGGAGTGCGAAGCGTGTTACTACGAGTCTCTAGGATTCACGGATCATCAGCAAGGCAAGTAACACTTGATCATATCCCTTTCATACCCAGTTTTTATGCATTAGTTTCAACCCTCAAACATTGCATGATTAGGATATCATTAATTTGTGGGTTGGGAAGTAGATGATGAGGTAGGAACCTATTGCCATGTTACTATCAAACCCTTGGGAGTTACTTCTACGTATTGCCTATACTGCTATGCTATGCTCGTAGACGTGGTTTGGGTTTGAGTGTATCCATGACAGATGTGAGATTGTTAATTAATGGTTTACTTTAAGGTGGCAACTTTAATACACATCTGGGTGGATTGAGGCACCATGAACCCAAAGGTTGTCTCTGCTTTTATTTTGAAATCCCGGGTACCTGCAGTGATCTTCCTATGGACCGCCACCTGTGCTCAAAGGGAATCGAGATTATTCATGCTAGAAACTTCCGTGTGCAGCCACAAGCTATTATGGGCTCTAGCATAGTTGAGTAAGTTACGTGAAGCTCTTGAAGAGGTAGATCAAAGGTGTAGTGGGTTTTGTAGGTTTGGTATGGTCTACCCTGAGTAGAGAGTTAATGTTTCTGGAAGATTGTGTCTTGGTCATCCGTTTCTCAAACACCATGTAGTGCGAGAAATCCACGGAGGCGATCGAGTCTTGTGGGGAAAAGTGCACAAACCTCTGCAGAGTGTACAATCTAATCATGGTTAGCCGTGTCCCCGGTTATGGACAATTCTGAGTATCTAGTACTTGAGTATTCACATGTATCTCATCACCCTTAACTAATATTGCTGGGATGTTAATTAACTTAATTGGGATTGAGTTGGGGTTATACCTTCTCAATGTTGTTTCAACCACCATGATAGTTAAATAAAATCTATTCCTTTGTTGTAGGGAAAAATTGGCTTTTCGCAAAAACTGTAACCGTAGAGCTTTCCACCAGCCAAATATGCATGTAGTGGCAACATTATTCTTTTATTGCTCTTTTGTGTTACATTGCCAGCATATTCCATGTGCTGACCCATTCTCGGGCTGCAACGTATTATGTTGCAGACTTTTTAGACGAGGAGTAAGGTTCGATAGGTCGTTGCAAAGGCAGCCTATGCCGTTGGAGTTGATGGACTCACTTTATCTTCCAAGCCTTCCGCTGTTATCGTATCAGATGGCCTTAAGCCATATTATTGTAATAAGTTCTCTCTTGAGACATTCGATGTAATAAGTGTGTGATTGCTACTCTATTGTAAATCCTTCGAGTACTGTGTGTGTCAGCATTACCGATCCAGGGATGACACTGAAACACAGAGACTTGACCATCTGAGGTCGGGTCGCTACAGTAAGTGAACTATCTTACCGTCCTATTTGCAGTACAATGAGGATACTAGGTGCCATGTAGAATGCATTGTGGTTGCCAACTTTTTGACATGATGATATACTGAAAATAGCAGCTGAGTACGTTATAATCATGAATCGTATTTCCCCGTGTGAAAGTATCTGTGGTTGCCATGTGTGCTAAAATGTAGTTGCCATGTGTAATGAACGGTAGCTGCCATGTAAAAATGATATGTACTTGCCATGTGAGACAAAACTGCATTTGCCATGATGTATGAACTGCATTTGCCATGTTATATGAACTGCAGTTGCCATATGAAATGCACTGTGCTTTCCATGTTAAATGTTATACAGTTGCCATGCTAAACAGCATGCAGTTGCCATGTGGAAACAAACAATCCAATGAAAAAGTGGGAAAAAGGAAGGCTTTCCATGCCATCATTGATTTTAGATTCGTTTGTTATGTTACGCCCTACCTCAACACGTGGTGCTACAAAATGTCGCATAAAAAGAGTTTAACAACACCACAAAAACTTGCAGATTCTAGGAAGAAATAAAGCGTGCCAGCATGTACTCGGCTTGCCAGATGGACAAACATACGTTCAAGGTGTGTTCTCTATTGGGCATGTCAGATTCAGAACCTGAAGACCCAGACAAAGGAAGGAACTACTTTGTCAAGGCCTCGATAAGCGAAGGCGAATACTACTGCCAGTGCTGCAAATTAGAATGGGACGGGATTGTGTGTTGTCACATACTAAAAGTAATGGACATGAACGCGGTCACATGAATGCCCCGCCATTTCATATGGCGGCGATGGACTTGGGACGCTAACGACGCATTGGGGCCACAAACATCACATGCAGTTTTGGCTGTGCATGATGAGAGACAAGAGTCAACCATGGAAGCCGTGAGGCACATTGTGTTGACAAAGAACTATGCTGAACTGATAGATGAAGCGTGCAAGAGTGATGAGACATCGAGGGTGGCAGGAAAACACAGGAAATAACTGAAAAGAGAGCTTGATGAGATCAAAAAGAGGAAAGCTGAGAAAGCCTTACATAGGTTCCCCCGCACCTCAAGTGTGCCTTCGTCCACAGGGCCATCATCTGAAAACTCGGAGGTGGGATCTGGAATAGCAAGCACACAAACACAGGTCAGGAACCCGCCCCGTTCCATCATAAAAGGGCGTCCAAAAGAGGTGAGATACAAATTAGGCTTGGAGATTCAAGCAAAACATAAGAAACCAAAGAAAGGGACGGGCAATCCATAAAGCAAAGTTGGAGCACTGTAACTTGGATGTTGGTGACATTTTTTGTAAGGTAGATGTTCTTAATTTTTTTTAAAAGGGAGGCTGACTCTTGATGGGCATCAGAATTTGAAGGAAAATGCCATGAATGAATGACTACATTTGCCATGTTATTCCCACTAAATTTGCCATGTTATTCCCACTAAATTTGCCACGTTATTCCCACTGAATCTGCCATGCCTTTTCCATTGAATCTGCCATGTTCTTTATACTGAACATGCCATGCTATTTGTAATGAATCTGCCATCACGTAGATTTCCGTTTTCAGACAACGCATTCTAGTCCACACATGTTGTAATGTGTGCAAACTATGGAAAACAAGTTCAAACGATCACATGCGAAAACCGCAAAGGTTACGGCTGCTTACAAGCTACCATGCTAACCGATACAGTTGGCAATGCAAAACGAAAAACCGAAACAAAAAAGAACGATGACTTTCACTAACCATGTTTGATCAAATACATTTGCCATGACGTCAGACATCATAAACGCATTCAAACCACCAAACTGCTAATACCAACCACGAACACATGTTAATACTGAAAAACATAAACGTAGCTGTTGTCACACCTAAGTAGGTTCACATCCACACACATATTACAAAAATATATTCAATGTCGCTCAAACGCCACCAATATATACTAGGCTATGGGGAGATGAAGTCATAACATATCACACTGACATAGTTTTGAAAGAACAAGGTGATACCTTACATTCCTCAGCAACAGAATGTAAGGCAGGCGCGCGGAAAGGAGCACCACGTGATCACTTGTACTTCTTGTTAGCTTTCTTGACAACTTCCTCTATGAACTCTCGTGCGTTGGCCCGCGTGTTGAAATCTTCAGTCATCAACCAATTCCATGTGAATATTTTGCGCAGCTCCACGACCATTGTAGCTGTGACGATAGGGACCCGCCGACCTTCCCATTTTGCAAGGTATTCCAACATGTGAAAGCCATAGTCATGCCTATAAAAGAATAGAATCGGGTGAATTCAAGAGGACAGAAAAACTCATAAACTACGATGCAGAGGTGAATGAACAGGGTTTAAAATTGGTGTGGAGGTAGAAATTACCTGTTTCCTTGCTTCGTAGTCTCGACATACTCGATTGGAAAATGACTGATCTGCACCCTTGAGTTTTCGTAGTGGCGGGTCCATGTCTCTTTCAGGTTGTTGATGAAATATTCAGCATGAGTAGTAAGGTCTGCATCAACTTCTGAACGCATTGAGTCAAGCACCTCAAATCGTTGGTTCTTCAGGTCAAGGAAAATCGCGTAGTGGTGACCACACTTGTCATTTGGGTCATGTGGTGCAAGCTCCTGGAACATGGGGAACAGGACCTGCAAGTAAAAAAGAGGAATGAATAAGAAGACTTCACACCAAAAAAACAAGATTGATGTAGTTGAAAAAAATGATATGTGAAATTATTGCCAGATGCAGTAGGAGATATATGAATAACCAAACATCAACTGGTTAAAGCGAACGTGTCGAAAATGTTTATTTGCCATGTGTAATTAAAATAAGTTGCCATCCATGTATGAACAAAGTTGCTCAATATTTTAAGTGAAGTTGCCACATAAGTTGCATTAAAAACAGTCAAACTAATTTGACATGGCAGCTGTTGCCACATGAAACATCTGTCACAAGACAATATGTAGACCACATATGAAAGCATAGCTGCTGACAAAACATACCATGGAAGAAAATGTAGACAATCAAGAAAGAACACTCACACATTTCTTCAGTGTGAGCTTGAAATCACCGTGCACGGCAAAATGCTTCCTCAGGATTTTATGGTGGAAGTCACCATCCCATATTTTGCATGTCACGTTGTACTGCATGATCGTCTTGTCGGGAGATATGTCCATATGCCTGTTGGTGAAGTCAATCCCGCACACAACTACATTCTTCGACATTTTACCAAGTGGCCGCACAGACTCGGCAAGATCACCCAGGTCAACATACATCGCATCGCATTGTATGACTTTGGTTCTGTCCAAACATGTGCTGTATGAAAATGATATAACATGAAAGAATCATGTCTACTAAATAAAAATAAAAGTAAAACGTAAACAACGCATGGCTGGAATAGCAAAGGGTGAAAATCATAGAAAATCAAGTGAGGGGTTATGTGGTGTGGACATTACGCTTTTAGCTCCTTCTTGTGCTTGCTGTTCGACCTCGCATTTCCAAAACGCTTGACAGTATCATACAGCTGGTTCTGCTTCTTTGTGGCCTTAACTTCGAGCTCATAGTCATCCGCGGGTGGTGCGTGGACTACCCTGTGCTGCCTCACAGATCCAGGGGTGGCGCTTCTAACGGTATCCTCGGATACCAACTCAGAAGGCACGTTAGAACTCGATTGCCCCTGACCCCGTGCGGCCCTACTCTTAATTGCTGCCTCCTCAATCCTGCGGTAAGCTTCTTCAAGTGACGGAGAAATCTCCTCAGGGGTGGCTGCAAGGATCAAAAAGTGGGTTAGGGGTACTTGGAAGCAAACAAGTTGTTGTGGAAAAGGGTGCAGAATATGAAGTGTAGGTGCAAAAAAGTGAGTTGCCATGTGTGGTGTACTGTAGTTGCCATGTAGAGACAACTGCAGTTGCCAAGCACGTTGAACTGAAGTTGCCATGTTGCAGCAACTCTAGTTGCCATGTGCTTCACGAATGGAATTGCAACATGGCAACAACTATATTTGCCAAGTTGCAGCAACTACAGTTGCCATGTGCATCTCATGAGATTTTCCATCATCAGTAAAGAAACAAAAAAATTGTGACAAACATCAGCCAACAAATGTAGAAACAAAAATAATAAACACACAAGAAATGTACCTTGCACTATGGCTCTTCACAGCCTTCCTGCCATCAGCCATTGCTTCCGCCATCATTGCGGCCGTGCCTGCCGGGAAAGCAAATGAGAATGGCATAGCATCTTGCACCACTGGTTCGTCTTGACTGCGGTCGATGCCAAGGCTACAGCTCGGTGGGGTGAAGGCCATTGGGTGCCTCTCCTGCCTACCAACCGGATCGCGAGCAAGTTGCTTCACAGAATCCAGGGGTGACAGATCAACAAACATCTCTGCCACCTCTGATGCAGTGTCATCAGGCTTATCAATAGGGAGGGGCGTGCTGTCAGCGGTCTCAGTCACAACTTTCTTGCCAGTCTTCTTGTTTGGGCTGTAGGGGACACCAATGTTGACTGGGAGCTTAGAAGTGCGCATATTTAAGCTGGGGGTCTCCACGGCAGTGGGAGACGCAGTCTGCTCCGGACGTCCACCTCCGTCAGTCATGCCCGGCTTGCCACATGCATCAGTTGTACTCCAGACTTCCATTTTCTCCATAACAATGCTTTTGGCAGGTGGCGGGAACAGTGTGGACGCAGGCACGTAACCAGAGTCATCTCTGCTGCTCCCAGCTACAACTGGTGCGTTGGGTATGTCTGTAAATTTCTTGCGGGGGCTACACCGCCTAGGTGGAAGACCAGCTCGCGCAACTATCACCTTAACAACCTCTGGACCACCAGAAGCTGGAGCTGTTGTGCCGGGAGTCTCACCAGTGGATGGCATCTCATTCTGAATTGTCGCCGGAGCCCCTTCTTTTGTGGACGCAGAAGTGCCACCAGCCACACCCTTGGAACCCGTATCAGACGATCGGGAATCTTCCTTGCTGAGGTTGATATCAGGAGCGTCCACTTCAATACTTGTTGATCGGGTGGCATGTGTCACAACAGCATCCTTCATTGCCAGCAGAGTGGGCAATATCTCAGCGGTCCTGGCAGGTACTGACTCGTCACTCCCAGATGTACGGATGCCTGCTATTGTAGCCTGCACATCTGCAACCAGCGGAGATGGTCGGACGCTTGCATCAGAGCTGGTGGGAACAGTGGATGGTGCAGCAACAGTTTTCTCAACTGGCGCCTCATGAACATCTGAGTTGCCACCTATCGATAGCTTTAAGTGAATGTGTTCGAATGGGTCTCTAATGTTCTGCTTGGTCATCCGTGCAATAGTCTTCTTCACCCTGCAAGAAAAGCACATGAAGAGTATAAAAATTAGAACAGAATAGTTGCCATGGTAGCCATCTTAAAAATGAAAGAGTGTGTGACGTGACAGAGCTGCCATTTGAGAGAAAGGTATGCATGAGCACAGAAGACAAAGTAGGGGGTGGGGGTGGAATCCAGAGGAAAGATGCTAGTTGCCATATAAATGGAGTAAGAATTGCCATGTGGCCTAGTTAGCAATTGCCATGTGAAAGAAGCAGGAGTTGCCATGCAGCACAAAGTAGGTCATGAGAGAACAGTAGTTGCCATGTGGGACTGACTGCAGCAGCCCATGTGGCAATCTGAACAGCTGCATTAAACAGCAGACGGGTAGTTGTCGCATAAATGTATCAACTAAAAAAGTTGTGTATGATCTAGAATGTATCAAGCAAAAAAAAGCACTATGGCAGTTAAAAAACAGGGAGAACCTACTTCCTGACTGTATTCCTCAATTTCGGCAACACAACAGGATCCCCGGTGTTGGACGTCGATGTGCGAGGAGACGACCTAGTGGAAGTGATGTCACCAACAGTGGGAGCGCCCTTGTTCAATCGGGCAGAAGAACGGGTTGGCGTTGGCACTTGCTTCTTCTTACCTGCTCGTCCACCAGCTGTCGCCTCACTGCACATGAAAAAATGGCAACAAAAGGATACCAAGTGTGAGACACAAAAATCATGCCGCACTTGGCAAAAAACAATGGCAAGAGGGTCGGTCTTTTGAAAAGGAGAGACAAACAAAACACTAAAACAGATGTCGAACCTCCTCCTAGCAGCTACGGGGTCAGTCCTAGACCTCTTGCCAACAGGGCCCTGCGCAACATCCTCTGGAGCCCTGGCCCTCTTTGAGGGCGATACCCCCTTGTCTCTCGCAGCTGTCTGCTCAATGACTTTCTCCGGTGGGGGGACATCTGGTGCAGCCTTGCCCTTCTTACCACCTGCACAAACTTCAACATGTTCGTCATCGTCGGTTTCATCTTGCACATTCTCCATCTCGTCATCATCATCCTTATCGAGACCAGCATCTCCATCCAGCTCATCTTGCGTGTCGGGGAGCTCCTGTGAGCTGTTGTAGTCGTACCGGCCACGACAACCAGCCGGCCGATGTGTCCGTTCTGCAACAAATGATGTGAACTGCATCGCCACCGCGTTGCTGTCAGAACCATTAAGAGCCGTCCAACCCTCAACCAACTTACCGAGCAAGCTGGTCATGCCGGAAGCAAACTGCCCAACTAGATGCTCAACAGGTGCCCTCGCCTAAGCACAAAAACAAAAAAGTAGCAATAACCAAACATATTAGAGTTGCGTGCGTAGGAACAAAATAAACAAAAACAACCATAGAGATATATCAAAATGCAACAGAAAGGAACAATTTCAAAAAACAAAATAAGCATCCTATATTACCTCAGCAGGACAAGATGGAGCTGAATGCACATCCATCCACTTGCCAAACAGTTTTGTGGCCCACCAAAAACACTTAGTCTATAGCATGCTTGGCCATCAGCTGGAAAACATCAGAAAACAACTAAGATGTAAGAGAGAAAATAAGGAATAGTGACTAACAATTCATGTATTGCAAAAAAAAGTGAGAAAAATAAGAAGTTTCAACACGGATGGCAGAGTTGCCATGTGGGGTCAGACATTGGTGCCATGCGCACACAGTCATGGCTAACAAGGTATTCATCTCTTGTTAGCCGCATATGGTTGTCGTACGGGAATTTTTTCATATGTTATGCAGCAGCGAAAATTGAAGAATGCCGTGCAAGAAAAAAGGCAGAACTAACCTGTAGTTTCCCATATTTCGTATCAGTTATACTGTTTGCGGCAAGCACAGCCTTGACTTTATTGTACGTCCACGCAGGGACAACAAAATTATGTGGAGGCAGCGGACCTCCTATCCCAGTAAAGTCTATGGTGGACAGATCAAGACGATCAACATACATGAGCTGGTATGCACAGTTATAAAGAAAAATATGTCAGTTGCCACCATGCTATGTTGGAAAAGAAGCTACTGTAGAGTCCTTGTGTCATCAAGTTGAGGGGTAATGAAAAGGGAAAAGATTTGCCATCTATCTGTGTTAGTTGCCATCAGACTCTGCTAGTAGTTGCCATATTGTTATGCTGATAGTTGCCACGAGCTCAACAACATGGTTGCCATGCAGATTGTACAAACAGAGAGTGGATGTATGAAAATGAACACTTTTTTGTGTGTGTGTTGGAAAATG
Source organism: Aegilops bicornis (assembly GCA_021605145.1). Taxonomy (NCBI): domain Eukaryota; kingdom Viridiplantae; phylum Streptophyta; class Magnoliopsida; order Poales; family Poaceae; genus Aegilops; species Aegilops bicornis. Next base: position 505,787,522 of record CM038673.1, read on the forward strand.
CTTTTGCCTTGAAGGCAACAACAACATATGCCATGGATCAAACAGAAAGTCACTTCTCATGCAAACAATTCACATAAACAATGAAAACAAAAGGAGTTGCCATGAGTGATCTTGTACGTTCACACTTATCAACGGCTGACATGTAGATTTTGGGAAAACATTCAACCATGGTAAGAGTATTCACAAAAAAAGTAGGGAAAATACCATTAAGTGCAAGCGACAGCCCTTCTGGTACATCTTGTTTGAGAAAGCATCATGCAGGAAGTCTGCGGTGAATTTACACCAATTCATGTTCTTCACGTCTTTCAGCTTTGCCTGCACAACACAAATTTCAGGACAAAAAAGTTGCCGCATAAGCATTCAAATGAAAAGCATCAAAAATCTGGCAGTGACTAGCTTCCAGATCACATCAGGATCAAAAGATTGAAGAAACAATGAGGTATAGAGAGAGCATTCACCAGGATGGGGAAGCAATTCTTGCTTGGGCGAAGAGATGTGGTAGGCGCAAATACAGCTGAGGTCAGGTACATGAGTTTCATCTTGAAAACCTCACCATGGGTTTTCATGCCTCCAGCGAAGTTGCCAGCACAGTCGTATTCGGCATGGATGCCATCCCAGGAAACAAACGGGCAAACAAGGCTTCCTCAATCTTACTATTCACCTCATACGGGACTTTGATTTCTCCACGAGGCACTCCAAAAGTGCAGAACACAGATTCCTCGTCCAAAGGCAGTCTTCCACGTCCTGAGATGGCGAATTCCCTAGACGCAGGCTCATATATCTCACCGAGCCAGTCGCATACAAGGTTTACTAGGTTCGTGCACTGAACATCCATCAGAGCCTACATCCCCATCTCACCAGCAGCTCCCTTCTTCTCATCAGTAAATCCCTCGGTCATTGTAGACAGGCGTTCTTGCAAAGCCCTATTGCGCTGACATTTCTTCTTCTGCATAACACAAAAAGGATCATTTGTTGTCATGTTCAATGTAGTTAAAAATTAGTTGTAACATAAGAATCTAAACTCAGTGTCAAAATAAAACATAGGGGGAGAATGACCTCGTCACCATCTTTTGTACGACCGGGCACACGATTCTGTGGCGGATACTCCATGAAGTCATCATCATCGTCTTGATGGTCGTCGCGAGCCATTGTGCTAAGGTAAGAACAAGACACATGTCAGGGTGAAAATGAAAACACATATGACAGATACAGAAAGAAGTGCATAAACTAAAATTTTCACTTGATACGATCGATGAACTGAAAATTAAAACTCTAATGGTTGCCTCAATGTTTAAGCATCTGAAAAGAGGACAATAGTTGCCATGTGATGAACATACACAAAAAAGGCAGAAAAAATAAATCAAAATGGAGAAACAATTGCAGAGGCATGGCAAAACTGGACGTGTATGAACTTATGAAGGAAGCAGTTGCCAACTAGCAGAAAAAGTAATTGCCATATTGGCTCAACTGAAAGTGGCAAGATGAGGCGAGATCATAGGAACAACCACACCCCCTATGATTGTCCAACAAGAAATGTGGCAACTAAACACATTGGCTTCATTAAAAATGTACAGATCATAAGGCACTTTAACAATGTTCAAGTTGCCATGTTAGCACAAAGACACTAGAAACAAAAGGCACACATATTACACTACACAAACATATAGTGTGGCAACTGACACCCTGTCCTGATATAAAAATGAGTTGCCATATGTTTCACAGGCAAGTGTGATAGGTTCAAATTGCCATGTTAAAAAGTGCAGGACAATTCAAAAAGTTCAGAAAACATCCACCACACAACATGTAATGTGGCAATACACACCCTGGCCTCGTATTAAAAATGAGTTGCCATGTATGTTCATATATCACAAGTCAGCATGGCAAAACGCAAATTCAGTCTACAAAGATGTTGAATTTACCCATTATGTCGCTTACAAAGATGGCAATGACCATAGTGTGTTCACAAAATTAGTTGCCACATGGCAAGCATATTTGTGGCAACTGACACGATTGATCAGGAAATTAGTTGCCATCCAGTGCATATAGTTCCTGGAACTTCCATGGCTGCCTTTGTACTTCACATTGAAACACAACTACCTAGATCTAGGGTTCATTCGCAACTATCATACCCTGAAATTCACCAACAAAAAACTTCCTGACTAATGGCAACAACATTTCGAGGCAATGCATAACTAACAACTATAAAAATGTCGTCTCAAACCGAAACGCAACACCCGGGTGTGGCCGCGGATAGGGCGAGCCACACCGACATCACTGCCACCGCGGCAACGACGAACCTGTGCAATGCCACCCTAAACGGCAAGCACGGGACTCCGCCGCCGTCGGGAACGCCGGAGCACCGCGAATACGCCGGAATCACGATGAATCTAGAGCAGAAAAATCCACCGCAAAGGGGAGAGGGGAAATGCAGGGAAGGAATGTCAGCGCGAGGAGGAGCATTACCTTCAAGCCGCGGGCACTCCGGCGTAGACTCTCTGGTCCGGCGAGCCCCACCGACGACCGCGAATGCCGTCGACTCTTCCGCCTCCGCCGCCGCCTCCTCCTCTCGGCTTCTCCTCCAATCAAGTGAACTGCTACAGATGGTGGGTTGGGTGAGTAAAGAAGTGGGGGAGTAAATGGAACCGCAGGCGAGGGGTGTGTGAATTAGCGAGACGTGGTTGACGGCAACCGCATTCGGGCGACGCGTGCGGGCGCCACTGCAGTCCCACCGCACGCCCCCGAGTGGCAACCGTTGACCGCAGAGAGGAAACCGGCGTGCGGGCGACCCCTCTTACACACCACACAATCAAGTTGTCCTACGTGGCACACGAAATCAGCCAAATTGTGTCATGATTCGTGCAGCAGCTACTGGACGGCGATGGAGGCGTGTGCGCGAGTTGGCTAACGCCCACACGTGTGGGAGTTAGTGTAAACCTAGCACGACACGCATGATGAAAGTGGCAGGCAACTAGCCCCTAAAGAAAAACACTTGCTAGCTAGGACTCTCAAAAGGAAATACTACAGCCTACTGGGCGGCTAGCTACAGTCCGGCAGTATCAATACGGTGCAGGATTTTCACAAGATTTTCACTGGATTCTTTCCTGAACTGGACATTCCATGTTTCATACGTACAGCTAGCCACTGGGTTAGGCCAAGTAATGTTCAGTGAAGTAATGTTCGGCTTCCCTAACTGACGGCCACAAAACTGCAGAGTAAGAATGTATGTGTAGACCGGTGGGAACCAATCCATAGACAGTGATGTGAGAGCCGGTTGTCTCGTAAATTTGTGCTAATGCTCGGTTAATTTGAAATTTGAATGCGCCCGATCATATAGCGTGCCCATTCAGATAGCGCCCCGGTCATAATTAAAAAGACAAGTATGCATAGTTCTTACATGTTCGGTCATAAAAGAATATTAGTCTGGCATCCGTGTAAAAATTTGGATTTTTCTGCCCTGCTTGACCGGATTCCCAAGCATGCACATTTACTCTGTCGCCGCCCCCTTGTCCCCCCTCTCCAGCTGATCCTTAGTGCATTTCAATAACCTAAGACAGACGGCTTGCTCAATCACCCTTACATCATCATCCAATCCTTCATTTTCAAGGTCAACATCCTCGCCTCCTCCTAAGCGGCTCTCATCTCAACCTTCTTCTTTTCGAGGATGGCATTCTTCTCTTCAAGCTAGAAATTCTTCTCATTCCCTGCCATCAACATGTTAAACCTCTTAGTATTACATGTCTCCTCCTTCTTCGCCAAGATGTTCTCGAACCTCTCTGTCATCTTGGTGGTCGGCCCTTCTCGCTTCGCCTTCTCAACCTCCCACTTCTTTCCCCGGAACCCTCTTCTAACCTTATTGGGCCACTCTTTTGTTGGGTCGGTTGGATAACCCGTTTCTTCCTCGATGCCCATGTTGGAGGACTTGGCGGAGTTGGCAACGAATAAATTTTACTTGGGTTGCCAATTCAACTTTAACCAACAATGCATGACGACGAAGTTCTTTTTTTTCGAGAGTACGCCAATGGTGTACCGTATCTTTATAGAAGGGAGAAAAAAATTTACAAGATTCGTGCGATCAATGCGGACATCGATCACCCGAGCACCCACTCACACCCATAAGAAGATCAAACGTGATCTCTCACAAAATGATCTAAGCCACCCACACCTACACCTGCTCTATGCCACTCATAAATTTCAGCAAGGATGGCTGTAGCTAGCTCTCTGTAGCCTTTGACTTGTTCCGGACGGTTGAACACCTTAGCATTCCTCTGCTTCCATAACAACCAAGCCGCGGCAATGACGACTGAATCAAAACCTCGCTTGTGTTTCCCTTGAAAACCAGATCGTGCCCTAAGCCACCACTCGGCAAATGTGTCCGTGCTGTTGGGGGGGGGGGCATTGATTTGTAGGGAGTCAAAGAACGTGTGCCACACCTGTCTTGCGTAAACGCATTGCACCACAATATGCTCAGCCGTATCCTCGTCCTGTAAAAAAGTGTAGCAAGGCGAGGGGTTGTCCTGTAGTCCATGTCGTGCCCGTCTGTCAGATGTCCATAGTCGTTGTTGCACCGCGAGCCAGGCAAAGATCTTGCATTTCAACGGTGCCCAGCTACGCCATATCGCCGCAGCAGTAGGCGATCTAAGTGCTCCCTGGTTGAGTCTCATGTAAGTGGATCTCGCCGTGTACGTTCCTGATGGGTCATGTGGCCAAGCAAAAATGTCTTCCATTTGCACATCTCTAGGAACAGTTGCGATGGCATGCCTCAAGTGGACTGTTTGTAGCAGTGCTCCGAAAGATGTCTGCGGTTGAACGTCAAGTGCCCACCTCTCGCCAATCAGGGCCTGGGCCACCGTACGGGAGTTCCTGACCCTTTTTTCCACTCCAGCCACCAACGTAGGCGCTATATCCCTGACAGAAACTCCATGGATCCATCTATCTCTCCAAAAAAGAACCTTATCTCCTTTGCCCACTGTGATTTGCACCAGGCTGTCGAATACTTGTCTAGCATCCTCATCCACCATAAGCTGAAGCCCGTGCCATGGCCTATGCGGGTCCATGTGTCGCAGCCACTCCCATCGTACCCTGAGTGACAGTGCTTGCAGACTCAAGTTTTTTACCCCCAGACCTCCGAAGCAAGTTGGATTGCAGATCGCATTCCAAGCCACTAAACATTGACCTCCATTCACTTGATCTTTCCCAGCCCAGAAAAACGCACGCATCCATCCATCGATATCCTCCAGTACCCAACCAGGGGCCTTCATCATGAGCAGTTGGTGTACAGGTGCCGCTGCAAGCACCGATTTCATGAGTACAAGCCGACTGGATCTCTGCAAAAGTCCTCTCTGCCAAGCCGGGAGGCAATGTCGAACTTGGTCCATAAGAGGCTGCCAATGTGCCTTGGTGAGATGCTTAATGGCCAGCTGCAACCCGAGGTACTTACACGGGAATTCTTTGATGGGGCATTGCAAAAGGTTCTCGACTCTCGCTCTGTCGTCCTGGTCCTCGGAGATCAGGATCGCAGATGATTTTCTGTAATTAACCCTCAATCCCGATGCTTCTCCAAATAGCTGCTACGTGATTCTGATGAACAGAAGGTCCTGGTTTGTAGGCCTGACGAACAGAGCCACATCGTCCGCGTATATAGATAGGCGCTGAGTCGCCGAGATTCCAGTGTATGAACTCAAAACTTCGTCTGTCATGGCCTAAGAGACCATGGCCGTGAGGGCATCCATTGTAATGACGAAAAGTAGCAGGGAGACCGGGTCCCCTTGTCGCAGTCCTTTAGCATGCCAAATCCTCCTTCCCGGGACTCCATTAACCAGCACCCGGGTGCTCGATGTTTGTAGCAGGACAGCTATCCACCTGAGGCATCTTCCTCCAAAGCCTTTGGCGCAGAGTACTTCAAAAAAGAAAGGCCAGGACAAGGAGTCAAAAGCACGTGATATGTCTAGTTTTAGGAAGACGCCTCTATTCTTCCTGACATGGATTTTCCTGGCCACTTGCTTCACTAGGAGGTAGTTGTCATGCAAATTCCTTCCACGAATGAATGCAGACTGGTTGGCGGCCACTAAATCCTTCATGCATGGTCTGATTCGATTGTCCAAGAGCTTGGCGAATAACTTGGAGAAGCTGTGCGGTAAGCTGATCGGCCTGTAATCTCCCACTTCCATGGCCTCCGGCTTCTTAGGTATCAAAACGATCAATGCACGATTTAGCCTTGCAAACCCTCGATCATCTCCAGCGCAAAGCTTGAGGAGCGCGGCCATGATGTCGTCCTTGATAATTGTCCATGCTCTTTGGTAGAACTCTGCCGTGAATCCGTCCGGTCCGGGAGCCCGATCCGGGGCCATATCCTTGACAGCTGAACAAACCTCCTCAACAGTGAATAGCGCGTCCAAACTACTCAAGTCTTGCACAGTCATGCCCAGCATTTGTAGGTTGAGCGTGTGCTCTCTGGCCTGAGCCGTGCCAAGCAAGTTATGGAAAGCCTCCATGAAAATCTCTTCTTTGCGATTCTGCTCAGTGGCGATCTCTTCCCCTCGTCTGACCTGTGGTATGAAGTTCTTAGCTCTCCACCCATTCGCAACCAGCTGAAAGAACTTGGTGTTAGCATCACCCTCACGAAGCCATCTATGCCTCGATCTTTGCCGTTCAATCATGTGGTCCAGCGACGCAAGCCCCAAGAGTGCAAGCTTGAGAGTTCTTCGCAGCCATGTCTCCAGTTTGGTGAGTCCTCGGATTTCCATAGCTTGATCCAGGTGGAGAATTACCAGCGTGGCTATGGCCATTTGGAGTTTTATGTTCCCAACTTTCCTCTGACCCCATGCTTGAAGTGCCACCGTTGTGTTCCGAAAGAGTGCGTCAAGTCTCTTAGAAGGGTCCACAATGGACTGATCACACACCCAGGTCTCCCTCACGGGCTGCTCAAAATCGTCGAGCTTAACCCAGAAGCTCTTGAAGCGAAACCTTTTCTTTGGCCATAGATTGTCCCCAGAAGTTCTTATTTTTCAACTTCAAGAATTGCACGCATGAGAAGGCAACAAAGTAAAACATTGTCAACAAGTTGCTTATCCGATCCGACCAAATGACCAAAACATAGAGCATATCTGGCCAACAAGTTGCATATCCATTCAACAATTTGCATATCCGGCCAAATGATTAACACATATAACAACTTACTTGGTGGGAGATTTGGGCACCACTTAGCAAATGTCTAATTAGTTGCTTCAAGTGCCCGCAATACTTGGACGTGGCCTCCTAGATGATGCACATCGATGGTTGAGATACTTCACCCCATGGCCGTGGATGTGTTCATCGATGTAGAGCTTGAAATGCTTGTGCTTGGAAACAAGTGTGAATGTTAGTCCAAAATGTTGAGCTCTTTTGCTCTCTGCATGGATCGGATCGACGCTAGTGGCCAACCACACATCACACAACAACTCGTCCTCCCTCATGTTGAAGTTTCCTCCTCTACCCTTTTTCTTTGGATAGGCAGCAAATTCATCCTGATCAGGGTCGTCGTCTCCGTCCTCCTCTTGCTTGTGATGGTCGGTGGCCCAATTTGGCTTCGTGTACATGCCTGGTTGTGTGCCCGGCTGGGTGTATGTGGCCCGCTGCGTGCCCGGTTGGATATATGTGCTTGGCTACGTGGACTCTGAGCCATCCACCTACCCTTCCTCGTAGTAGTCTCTGTCTCCGTCATGGATCATCTAAAACATCTGCCTGTCTATGTCGTCCTATGACGGCACGGTCGCTTGAGGCATACCAGCAAACAACATGCATGCACCGAGTTGCTCCGCGTCCGGTGTCCGCGACCGGACAAGCTGCGGCGATGCAGATTCAAGTAAGAAACGGCGCCGCACTGATGTCGACGTAGTAAGGCATGTGAACGGCGGAGGATGCCAAGGACTACATACCGAGCTGATGGACTCTTGTCGTGTCGCTGAGTTGATCTTGTAATCGACCGCTTTCACCGGATCCTCCACCACCTTCTCCGACAAATTTTCGTACGGGTCCTTCATGCGGAGATGGCGGCAAAAATGGGCGGGGATTGGGGTGGAGAGCAGTGGGTGGAAGAAGAGAGGTTCGAGAAAGAGGGATTTTGCTGCGAAAATAGTGCAGCCAGGTCCAAATGCGCGGGCTCTGCCTCAGTTTTGGGTGGGTCGAGGGTGTCACAGTCCCACGTAGCTGGTGTGCGGACTCCGACAAAGCCCTCCTGGCTGTTGGAAATATGCCCTAGAGGTAATAATATTGTATTATTTAGTTCCATGCGTATAATTAAGACATTATATTCTATGTCATAACTACTGTGATTTTGGAATATGTGAATCGGTGGAAAACTCATAAGGTCGTGTGGAATAATAAACAATAAACCCTGACTGCTAGTCTTTCCTTTAGGACTAGCTCAAGTGTTGTATGTCGATCATGTTTTCTGGATCTTGGGTATTTATTAAGTGTATCAATAATCCCAAAACAACATTGAGAGTATGATGTTAGAAGAACGATCATATTGAATTGACCCTACATGTTTGTTATACTTTGACACGTAATTGTCACAAGTCTAATGATATAACACGGAGAGTTAACTAATGTATGCTATAGTTCCTTAGACCATGAGAGTATTGTAGTCACTTCATACCAAACGATGGACTTTGGGGTTACTCACACATCATCTATAACACGGTGATCATAACGACAACTTTCAGGTTCATCAAAAAGTGTGACAAGGGGCTAGATAGCTCAAGAGTGGGATTTTCTCCCCCGGTGATGGAGAAATATTCTTAGGCCCTTTCGGTGTGACGACATCCATGATTGTCTCGCTAGATGCAGGTGACCAGGTAAAAGGTATGCCAAAACATGTCAACGAGAAAGAAGAACATAACTGGTAATGAGGAGACCGGTATAATGAGAATGAGAATGACTCAAGAGCATATCGATATATCTCACCTCGGGTTTTGTGAAGTATCGTGGAACAAAGTGAATAGCATATGATAACCGAAGGTTCAATCAAATATCATTCTTGTATTCATAGGGATCAATATAGATGTCCATGGTTTCGCTATTGACCATTGAACTCAAGGGAGTTTCGTTCATGTATATGTTTTATCGAACCTATTGTTGGGGAACGTAGTATTTCAAAAAGATTCATACGATCATGCAAGATCTATCTAGGAGAAGCATAGCAACGAGCGGGGAGAGTGTCGGATGTTGGGTTCCGGCAGACCCTTAAGGTTCGAACTCTGGGGTGCGCACGAAGATCTCTCCCCTACCGATCTACGTCCAATCGCCTTGTGAGATCTAAGCTGGAAACGATGAACAACACAATGGACACGAGATTTATACTGGTTCGGGCCACCGTTGTGGTGTAATACCCTACTCCAGTGTGTGGTATGGTGGATTGCCTCAGGGGCTGATGATGAATAGTACAGGGGAAGAATAGCCTCGCGAGAGGTGTTCTTGAGCTGGTGCGATGAACTGCTTGGGTGAGTTCGATCACCTCTCTCTCTCTGTCTAGGGTTCTAAAGTCTCGATCCTATCTACCGTGGTGGCAAGTCCTATTTATAGAGGCCCTGGGCCTCTTCCCAAATATTGAGCGGGAAGGGCGCCAACAACAGCCATTTCGAAGGGGAACATCTGGTACAAGTTATCCTGACTAAAGTTGGTCTTCGGCTGCCAAAAGCACTGGCGATGACGCAGTCTTGGGCTCCACGATGACCTCCATCCTGCCGCTCCGCTGGTCGTGGTCTCGTTGACACGAAATGGCAACCTTTGCACGATGCCTCGGTACTCCACGCCTGCTTGCCCCTTTGCACCAAAGAGGAAACAAGGACATCGCGAGTCGGCGCCTACCGGGCCTCGATCGTCATGGCTTATGTCATGAGCACCTCGCGAGGTACCTTGCCTTGATCTCTCCGCCTCCTCGCGAGCCTGCCTGGCGAGGCCGTCCTTGAGGAAGCCTTGCGTCGTCCGCCCCGCAAGGCTTGGCCCATCGCGAGGGTCTTGCGTCGTGTGTTGATGAAGATGGGCCGTACTGGGCCATCGCTTGAGCCACGCCGCAGGCCGCAGGCAGGCAAGTCTGGGGACCCCCATTCCCAGAATGCCGACAGTAGCCCCCGGGCCCGAGGCGTGCTCGGACTTGGCTTAGCGGAGAAGCGAAGGGGCAAGTGCGGAGCGCCGCGGACCCCATCAGCCTACGGCCTTGGGCGCCACATGGCGGCTGATTGGACGTGGGCGTCTCCGCTTCCCCATGCTGCCTCGGCAACTGCTCGACTCCCTGCATGCAAAAATGGTTCATGATTACCTGAGATCGTGGTGGCCGACGGTTGGGCTCCTCCGGAGTACAAGTACGGACGGGCGAGAGCCCCCGCAGTCCATCTCTTCCTGCTCCTCTCCTTCTTCTTCCTCCTCTCCCTTGCTCAACTTTACACCCATGGCGTCGATCCGCCGATTTTCCGCAGAAGAGAAGGGGAAGACCCCCCGAGAGGGCCCTGACCCGCTTCCGCCGAAGAAGCGACCTATCCCCGACCGTCGCGACGTGGTCGCTTGGCAGGGGTCGTCGCGGCCCTGGTACGAGCGGCCGCCGCTTGGGTTTCCGCTGCCCTTGTACGCCCGACTCGAGGGCCCTGGAGGAGAAGACGTCGAGCAACACCGAAGTCGCCGACGGCGGCGCCGGCGAGTCACGGCGGTGCGCATCGTCACCCTTGCGTCCACGCCGAGGGTTCTTCCCGCGAGTTCGTGCTTCACGCCGCCATGCCTCCGCAATCTTGGATTCATCTTCCTCCCTCCTTCGCCTTCAAGATGTCGCCGAGTGGGTCTTTGGAGCTCTGGCTGCAGCACGCCGGCTGCAGCACCCTTGCAATCGGAGCGGAGGTCGCGGTCGTCGCTCCGGGCAAGGTCTTCATGACCCGGGGCTGGGGCGAGATCACCCGGGTCTGCCAGACAAGGGGTGCCCTCGTAATTCATCTTGAATACAACGACGCCTCCTTGATGTTCTTCAAGGTCTTCGACACGGAAGGCCGCCGGCTGGAGCGCTGCCCCGAGAAAGGCAGCCGGGGCACCGGCGTGGCGTGGGCCATGCCGGCCAATCGCCTCCCCAGCAGCTCCTCAGGCGGCAGCAGAGGAGCCAGAGGGTCCAGCGACTCCGCCGAGCTCCATGCGACTCCGGAGACGAGCGACGACAGCTACGAGCCCCCGAGCTCGCGTCGCGCTCGGAGCAGGGCGGCCGCGTCAGGCCGTCGGCGGCACGGATCTGGATGGGGTTGGCGCCGGCGCCTAGTGGCCCACTGTTGATGATGGCGTCTCCTGCGGAGGCGCGTGTAGTTAACGCTCCTTAGGATTAGCACCTCTTGTTCCCTGCGAGGAATCGAAATGACACCCCATGGGGCATGTAAGGCGCCTGCCATGTCTTTTGTGAATTTTACATCCTTTGTCATGAATCGATGCGAGATGCGTGTTCTGCCCCGGCTCAGCTCCCCCTTTCTTTCCTCACGAGGGCTTGGTGCTCTACGCCGACAGTGTCCCGGTCCCTGTGCAAAGCTTCACTGCCGGTATGCTGTGTCGCGATGTCGTGGTCAAGGCCAAGAGGTGAGCGGCCCAAGGTCCAGTAAGAGCCCCTGAGTCGCGATGCTTAGGAGGTCCCCTTTAGCCCTCAAGCAGCCTCCGCTGGGCAAGAAAGGCAGGCAACGTTGCCGCGACAGAACCGCAATAGGCGAGGGTTTGGCATTGAGTTGATTTAGCTTTTGTGTGACTTATCTCATAGGTTCGGGGTAGTCCTTCGGCGAGGTGTCGGGCCTGCGCGCCGGCAGCTGGGGTGTTGCTGGGTCAGGCCTTCGTGAGCTTCTCCCCTCTTCCCCGCACTTTCCTTCATGCTCTACGTCCTCAGGTCCCGGCCCTCGAGCGAGCTCAGCCGCCACTGGTATGACAGGTCGCGATGCCGTGGGTCAAGGCCAGGGGGTGAGGGCTGGAGAGCCAGTAAGAGCCCATGAGTCGCGATGCTTAGGCGCCCCCCTTATAACGCGTGAGCGGATCATGCGGGAGAGAGGGAGAGAGAGCTCGCGACGCCCCCGCGCTACTCCTGAAACGGTTCCTGCACACCAATCATGAGAGAAAACAAGGTCTGCCGTTACGGTTGCCAGCCAGCCATTGGTTGCTCCGAGGGAGTGATTGGGGCACCGAGGGCCTGGCGAGGTGGCGCTATGCGAGGCTGCCGCAGCCAGAGCTCTGCCGCTCAGATTTGTCGGTGTTGCAGGGACGGACCCATGCGCAAGTGCCGTGCCAGAGCGAGCGACTCCAAGGTAGGTGTCAATCGAGCGAGCGATTATCTCAAGCAGGTTAATCATGAAAGAGCAAATCAACTTAGGTAGATGCAGGGAAAGAAAATGCCACTAGGTCAGGCCTGAGCGGCTTGGGGATGATGCAGCCCGAGGGGCGCCCCCAACAATACAAGCAGAAGATATAAGCAAAACGGATACGTGCCGCAAGGACGGACCCATGTGACCTGGGAATGATGCAGCCCTGAGGGCACTCCCAGCTGAAACGAAAACTGAAAAGGAGTCACCTGATGCTGTGGCAGGGCGAGTGTCGGAGTAGCTGATGATGCGGGGTGAAGGAGCCGATCCTCACGAGCCCTCGGGACTCTGAGCCTCGGGAGGCTCAGGAGGTCCGGGCAGCCCGTTGAGGTCCATCTCCATCTCTTCCAGGAATGCGACATTATTGGCCACCTGAGCTTCCAGAATGCTCCTCATTAGGCGCTGGTGGGCTGCAAGCCGCGTTCGGCAAGCCGAAGGGCATGCGAACGAAGCTGTGCGGTGGGCCCGTGCAACGCCCCACGCGCGAAGGCTAGAAGCACTCCTGAGAAGCGACTCGATTGAGCCCTGGGTAGTCGATGCAGACGCGTAGCCCGCCATCCTCGCCTGGATGGGGAGCTACGCCGGGCAGACGACGGTTGCCGCGCATGACTCTTGATTCCTCCACATCCTGAGCAGCCTTGATGATGAACTCCTGAGGTTGGGTCCTTCTTTCCTTACGCCTTCCTGAGGGAAGCGTGCATGGCTCACGCCTCAAGTGGTGCCCAAGCGCCTCCCTCGTGACCTTGGCAAAGTCGATGGCTCCCAGAGAGAGCCCCGAGCCTTGCCCGAGGAGGGCGCCGGCACGCCTTCCTATGCGATGGAGGGTGGCGCCTTGACGGGCGCATGTCCAGACGCGGCGCCTCCGGAGGCGTCTGCCTCCTGAGGCCTTGAGCTAGGTGATGTCTTCTTCTTCTTGGGAGCTGCTCCAGGGAGGTTTCCACTCTTGCTGTCCGGGTCCTCGATCAACGCGGCACGAAGGCGGCGCTCGAGGGAGCACACCGCATCCTTCTCTTCACGGGGACCGTGATGACCCCACCACTTCACGGCATCTTGAGGACGTTGTAGCCATGGTGAGTCAATGCAATGAACTTGGCCAGGCTGGGTACCCGAGGATGGCATTGTATGGCAGGCGAATGTGAGCGACGTCGAAGTCAATGAGCTCGGTGCGGTAGTTGTTGCGCTGTCCAAAGGTGACAGGAAGGCGGACCTGCCCTATCGGGACAGTGGAACCATCAGTGACTCCTAAAAAAGTCTTGGTTGGCTGAAGCTGATCATATGGCACTTGGAGATTGTTGAACGTCTCGACGGACAGGACGTTGAGTCCTGCGCCACCGTTGATGAGGGTCTTGGTGACTTGCATATTGCTGATGACTGGGGAATAGAGCATTGGGAGGACACCGGCCATCGCCGCGCACTTGAGCTGATCCGCTGAGCTGAATGTGATGGCGCACCCATACCACCTGAGAGGGCGTGTGGCATCAAGCTTGGGGAGGACTGCATTCACTTCGCGAGCAAACTGCTTGAAGATGCGTTGTGAGGCTGGGGCCTGAGCCCAGGATGCAAGCGATTGCACGTGGCTCTTGGAAGCCCCCAGCCCCCTTGTCCTGATGATGGTCTTCATTCCTTCTTGGTTGTGGTGGCAGAGGAGGAAGGCCTGCGTTGCCTTGCGGGCGGTCCTCGCGAGGTTGATCTCTCCAGGCTCCCTCGCGAGGCTGGTCCTGCCAGCGGTCCTCGTGAGGTCGGTCACACCACCCTTGGCGAGGGCCACGGTCGTCCCATCGTCCTCCACCTCTTGCTCCGCCTCGGCCGTAGCCCCAATCGTTGCGCTCGGGGCGTCGACCGACGCGGCCTTCTCGCCTGACCACGAGTTCTTGGCATTCGTTGGTGTTGTGGGTGTGGAGATCGTGGTACACACAGTACCGGCCGCCCTTGGACGACTCCGGCTGATCCCTGCCGCGCTTGGTGTCTGGCTCCGCTGCGAGTACAGCTGCTCCCTTGCGCTTCACATCCTTGGCCTTGGCTTTCTTCTCTTCTGGGTCTGCTGCTGGGAGCTCAAGAAGCAAGAGGCGCCCTTCCTCAGCCCTTGCGCACTTGGTCGCCAGGTTGAACAACTCCAGAGACGTGCATAGATCTTCATGGATTGCCAGCTCCTCCTTCATCTTGACGTTGCGAATGCCATCAGAGAACACCGAAATGATGGCCTCCTCAGTCACCCTGGGGATCTTGAGGCGAGCGTTGTTGAAGCGCTGGATGTACTTCTGCAAGGTCTCTCCAGCTCGCTTGATGCGGGCGCAGTCACCCACGGCCGGCGGCGGACGGTCGCGAAGTGCCTGAAGTTGGCGATGAAGCGGTGCGCATCTCCTCCTGTGGAGGAGATCGTGCAGTGCCAGTTCAGGAGCCAAAAGTGCACCGTCCTTGAGCGCCATGGGAAACCAGTTCGCCATGACCTTTTCATCCACGCTGGTGGCTTCGATGCCCAGCTCGTAGAGCTGTAGGAACTCCGCAGGATCTGTAGTGACGTCGTAGCGAGGAGGCAGGTCAGGCTTGAACTTGCCTGGCCAGGCGACACTGCGTAACTCGGGGGCAAAGGCACGGCAGCCTGCGGTGGCCACCGAAGCCCTCTGCTGATGCTGGGCTTGCTCCTGGGGATTCCCGCACGCCTTGGAGCCAGGGCGCCTTCTTGGGGAGGAGGTGGCGGAGGCACCTCCTGATCCACGCCTCCTGCGCAGGATGGAGGGCGAGGCAGCAAGAGGGACGGCATAGGAGAGCCTCCTGCGGTGTTGGCGAGCTCGGTGATGCGGGCGAGCCAGTCCTCGTAGAGGTCGTCGACGGGACGATAGTGCAGGAGCTCACACGCCAGGAGCAGCGCGGCGTGCGCGTCCGTGGGGGAGCGACGGGCGTGGGACGATGAACCAGCTGGAGTCAGCGACGGGGTGGCGGTGCGGCCATCCCGCCGCACCAAAGGATGCAGAGACGAGGCCTGCTGCTCGTTCCCCACCGGGCCGGTGGCGGCGTTGGCGGCGGCGGCGTGGAACGAAGCGCCCGTCGGCGAAGCGCCGTCTGGGCGACGCGGGCGGCGAGAGCAGCATGACGCTTGGCGCGAGCCCGACGAGCGTCAGCCATGGACACGACGGAATGTGAACAACGGAAGAAAGATTCTGGCGCACCCCTACCTGGCGCGCCAAATGTCGGATGTTGGGTTCCGGCAGACCCTTAAGGTTCGAACTCTGGGGTGCGCACGAAGATCTCTCCCCTACCGATTTACGTCCAATCGCCTCGTGAGATCTAAGCTGGAAACGATGAACGACACAAGGGACATGAGATTTATACTGGTTCGGGCCACCGTTGTGGTGTAATACCCTACTCCAGTGTGTGGTGTGGTGGATTGCCTCAGGGGGTGACGATGAATAGTACAGGGGGAAGAACAGCGTCGCGAGAGGTGTTCTTGAGCTGGTGCGATGAACTGCTTGGGTGAGTTCGATCGCCTTTCTCTCTCTGGCTAGGGTTCTAAAGTCTTGATCCCATCTACCATGGTGGCTAGTCCTATTTATAGAGGCCCTGGGCCTCTTCCCAAATATTGAGCGGGAAGGGCGCCAACAACGGCCATTTCGAAGGGGAACATCTAGTACAAGTTATCCTGACTAAAGTTGGTCTTCGGCTGCCAAAAGCACTGGCGATGACGCCGTCTTGGGCTCCACGGTGACCTCCATCCTGCCGCTCCGCTGGTCTTGGTCTCGTTGCACCGAAATGGCAACCTTTGCCTGATGCCTCAGTACTCCACATCTGTGCTTGCCCCCTTTGGACCAAAGAGGAAACAAGGACACTGCGCAGGTCGGCGCCCGCCTGGCCTCGATCGTCATGGCTTGCGTCACGAGCACCTCGCGAGGTACCCTGCCTTGATCTCTCCGCCTCCTCGCGAGCCTGTCTGGCGAGGCCGTCCTTGAGGAAGCCTTGCGTCATACGCCCCGTGAGGCTTGGCCCCTCGCGAGGGTCTTGCGTCTTGTGTTGATGAAGATGGGCCGTACTGGGCCACCGCTTGAGCCACACCGCAGGCAGGCAAGTCTGGGGACCCCCGTTCCCAAAACGCCGACAGAGAGTGTGTCCACGTACCCTCATAGACCGGAAGCGGAAGCGTTTAGTAACACGGTTGATGTAGTCGAACGTCTTCACGATCCAACCGATCCAAGCACCGAACGTACGGCACCTCCGTGTTCAGCACACGTTAAGATCGATGACGTCCCTCGAGCTCTTGGTCCAGTTGAGGCCGAGGGAGAGTTCCGTCAGCACGACGGCGTGGTGACGATGATGATGAAGTTACCGGTGCAGGGCTTCGCCTAAGCACTACGACGATATGACCGAGGTGTGTAACTTTGGAGGGGGGCACCACACACGGCTAGGAACAATTGATGTGTCTTTGGGGTGCTCCCTTCCCACGTATATAAAGGGGGGAGTGAGGAGGAGGCCGACCATGGTGTGGCACGCCAAGGGGGGGGGGGGGGGAATCCTACTCCAAGTAGGATTCGCCCCCTTTCCTATTCCCACAAGGAGAAGGGGGGAAGGAGGAGGAGAAGAGAAGGAAAGGGGGTCGGTGATACGTCTCCAACGTATCTATAATTTTTTATTGTTCCATGCTATATTATATTCTGTTTTGGATGTTTTATGGGCTTTATTATACACTTTTATATTATTTTTGGGACTAACTTATTAACCGGAGGCCCAGCCCAAATTGCTGTTTTTTTGCCTATTTTAGTGTTTCGCAGAAAAAGAATATCAAACGGAGGCCAAACGGTATGAAACCTTCGGGAACATGATTTTCGGAACGAACGTGATCCAGAGGACTTGGACCCTACGTCAAGAAAGCAACCATGAGAGCACGAGGCAGGGGGCGCGCCTACCCCCCTGGGCGCGCCCTCCACCCTCGTGGGGCCCATGTTGCTCCACCGACGTACTTCTTCCTCCTATATATACCTACGTACCCCCAAACCAACAGAGGCATCCACGAAAACCTAATTCCACCGCCGCAACCTTCTGTACCCATGAGATCCCATCTTGGGGCCTTTTCCGGCGTCCTGCCGGAGGGGGCATTGATCACGGAGGGCTTTTACATCAACACCATAGCCTCTCCGATGATGTGTGAGTAGTTTACCTCAGACCTTCGGGTCCATAGTTATTAGCTAGATGGCTTCTTCTCTCTTTTTGGATCTCAATACCATGTTCTCCTCGATTCTCGTGGAGATCTATTCGATGTAATCTTCTTTTGCGGTGTGTTTGTTGAGACCAATGAATTGTGGGTTTATGATCAAGGTTATCTATGAACAATATTTGAATCTTCCGAATTCTTTTATGTATGATCGGTTATCTTTGCAAGACTCTTTGAATTATCAGTTTGGTTTGGCCTACTAGATTGATCTTTCTTGCAATGGGAGAAGTGCTTAGCTTTGGGTTCAATCTTGCGGTGTCCTTTCCCAGTGACAGCAAGGCACGTATTGTATTGTTGCCATCAAGGATAACAAGATGGGGTTTACATCATATTGCATGAGTTTATCCCTCTACATCATGTCATCTTACTTAAAGCATTACTCTGTTCTTATGAACTTAATACTCTAGATGAATGCTGGATAGCGGTCGATGTGTGGAGTAATAGTAGAAGATGCAGGCAGGAGTCGGTCTACTTGTCTCGGACGTGATGCCTATATACATGATCATACCTAGATATTCTCATAACTATGCTCAATTTTGTCAATTGCTCAACAGTAATTTGTTCACCCGCCGTAATACCTATGCTCTCGAGAGAAGCCACTAGTGAAACCTATGGCCCCCGAGTCTATTTTCCATCATATTAATCTTCCAACACTTAGCTATTTTCATTGCCGTTTATTTTACTTTGCATCTTTATCATAAAAATACCAAAAATATTATCTTATCATATCTATCAAATCTCACTCTCGTAAGTGATCGTTGAGGGATTGACAACCCCTTTATCGCGTTGGTTGCGAGGTTCTTGTTTGTTTGTGTAGGTGCGAGGGACTCGTGTGTGGTCTCCTACTGGATTGATACCTTGGTTCTCAAAAACTGAGGGAAATACTTACGCTACTTTACTGCATCACCCTTTCCTCTTCAAGGGAAAACCAATGCAGTGCTCAAGAGGTAGCAAGAAGGATTTCTAGCGCCGTTACCAGGGAGATCTACGCCAAGTCAAGTCAAGTCAAGACATACCAAGTACCCATCACAAACTCATCTCCCTCGCATTACATTATTTGCCATTTGCCTCTCGTTTTCCTCTCCCCCACTTCACCCTTGCCGTTTTATTCGCCCTCTCTTTTCTGTTCGCCTCTTTCTCGCTTACTTGTCGTTATGGCTAGTCCTTTATCTTCTCCATTGTCTCCCGAGAATGAAGTTCTTAATTTTAAGCAAAGGGGAGGGACAAAATCTAAAAGACGCTTGGTATAGAATTTGCAATGCTCAAAATAGATCTACCAGGAAGCAATCTACTTCCGTTCTTCTCCGCTATTTTTATGTAGGCGCCTCTCCTTGGTACAGATATATTCTTGATACCATTACCGGAGGGAATTTCTTGGGTAGCCATACTTTTGATTCTTATAATGCTATGATAGATTTGTTTGGCTCACCACCTCTTTTGGTTAATGGAACTATGTTAACTTTGGAGCATGTAATGCAAAGACTTGAAATTATTGAAAATAAAGTTGCTACCATAGAGTTAATTGAAAATTTGTATAAAAATATCCACAACCAAATTACCCAATATGTATCTAAAGTAGGAGTCACTTTGAAAAATATTAAGGAGAAGGAACCCATAGTTAATGAAAAAATAAATCAGGATTCCACTAGAATCGATAAACTTGAGGGTATCATTACCAACTTGGGGACCGCTTTTTCTTCCATCAAAAACACTCCAAATCCTCCTACCAAAATTGCCAACCTTGTTTATGTTCCTAAAAATAAGGGTGAATCCTCTAGTAAGGAAACTGCGGACCTGAAATCAATAAGTGTTCATCCCAATCTTTTTGCTATCATTAAGGAACCGTTTATTGCAAATGATTTTCTTGATTTTGTGCCTAGAAGTTTGATAATTTATAAAAAGAAAGAAACTCCTAGGGGTTGTAGGTGTCTTATTGAAGAATTACCTAGATCTATCCTTGCTTTTATGCCTAGCTAGGGGCGTTAAACGATAGCGCTTGTTGGGAGGCAACCCAATTTTATTTTAGTTTTTTGCTTTTTGCTTCTGTTTAGTAATAAATATTTGTTCTAGCCTCTGTTTATATTTGTTTTTATGTTTTAATTAGTGTTTGTTCCAAGTTAAACCTATAGGATCTTCTTGGATGATAGTTATTCGATCTTGCTCAAAATTCCAGAAACTTTTTGTTCACTAAAACAATTGTTAAAAATGACCAGAACGTGATAAAATATTGATTCCAATTGCTTCTGATCAATAAACAAATTGTCTAGGTCGTCCTATTTTCTATGAATGTTTTGAGTTCCATAAGTTTGTGTTAGTTACAGATTACTACAGACTGTTCTGTTTTTGACAGATTCTGTTTTTCGTGTGTTATTTGCTTATTTTGATGAATCTATGGCTAATAAAAGAGTTTATAAACCATAGAGAAGTTGGAATACAGTAGGTTTAACACCAATACAAATAAAGAATGAGTTCATTACAGTACCTTGAAGTGGTGTTTTGTTTTCTTTCGCTAACGGAGCTCACGAGATTTTCTGCTAAGTTTTGTGTTGTGAAGTTTTCAAGTTTTGGGTAAAAGATTTGATGGATTATGGAACAAGGAGTGGCAAGAGCCTAAGCTTGGGGATGCCCATGGCACCCCAAGATAATCTAAGGACACCAAAAATCCAAAGCTTGGGGATGCCCCGGAAGGCATCCCCTCTTTCGTCTACTTCCATCGGTAACTTTACTTGGAGCTATATTTTTATTCACCACATGATATGTGTTTTGCTTGGAGCGTCTTGTACTATTTGAGTATTTTCTTATTAGTTTACCACAATCATCCTTGCTGTACACACCTTTTGAGAGAGACACACATGATTTGGAATTTATTAGAATACTCTATGTGCTTCACTTATATCTTTTGAGCTATATAGTTTTTGCTCTAGTGCTTCACTTATACCTTTTAGAGCACGGAGATGGTTGTATTTTATAGAAATTATTGATCTCTCATGCTTCACTTATATTATTTTGAGAGTCTTAAAACAGCATGGCAATTTGCTTTAATTATAATATCATGAGAAATTTGATGCTTGATAATTGTTTTGAGATATAAAGGTGGTAATATCATAGTTGTGCTAGTTGAGTAATTGTGAAATTGAGAAATACTTTTGTTGGAGTTTGTGATTCCTGTAGCATGCACGTATGGTGAACCTTTATGTAACAAAGTCGGAGCATGAGGTATTTGTTGATTGTCATCCTTTGTGTGGCGGTCGGGATCGCGCGATGGTTAACTCCTACCAACCCTTCCCCTAGGAGCATGCATAGTAGTACTTTGCTTCGAGGGCTAATAAATTATTGCAATAAGTATATGAGTTCTTTATGACTAATGCGAGTCCATGGATTATACACACACTTACCTTTCCGCAATTTTCTAGCCCCTTCGGTACCGTGCATTGCCCTTTCTCACCTTGAGAGTTGGAGCAAACTTCGCTGGTGCATCCAAACCCCGTGATATGATACGCTCTATCACACATAAACCTCCTTATATCTTCCTCAAAACAGCCACCATACCTACCTATTATGGCATTTCCATAGCCATTCCGAGATATATTGCCATGCAACTTTCCACCGTTTTGTTTATCATAACACGCTCCATCATTGTCATATTGCTTCGTATGATCAAGTAGTTGACATCGTATTTGTGGAAAAGCCACCGTTCATAATTATTTCATACATGCCGCTCTTGATTCATTGCATATCCTGGTACACCACCGGAGGCATTCACATAGAGTCATATCTTGTTCCAAGTATCGAGTTGTAATTCATGAGTTGTGAGTAAATAAAAGTGTGATGATCATCATTATTAGAGCATTGTCCCAAGTGAGGAAAGGATGATGGAGACCATGATTCCCCCACAAGTCGCGATGAGACTCCGTACTAAAAAAATTAAAAAGAGAAAAGGCCCAAATAAAAAAATGAGAGAAAAATAGAGAAGGGACAATGTTACTATCCTTTTACCACGCTTGTGCTTCAAAGTAGCACTGTGATCTTCATGATAGAGAGTCTCTCATTTTGTCACTTTCATATACTAGTGGGAAATTTCATTATAGAACTTGGCTTGTATATTCCAATGATGGGCTTCCTCAAATGCCCGAGGTCTTCATGAGCAAGCAAGTTGGATGCACACCCACTTAGTTTCTTTTTTTTGAGCTTTCGTACACTTATAGCTCTAGTGCATCTGTTGCATGGCAATCCCTACTCCTTGCATTGACATCAATTGATGGGCATCTCCATAGCCCGTTGATTAGCCTCGTCGATGTGAGACTTTCTCCTTTTTTTGTCTTCCCACATAACCCCTATCATTATACCTTATTCCACCATAGTGCTATATCCATGGCTTGCGCTCATGTATTGCGTAAAAGTTGAAAAGGCTGAAGCGCGTTAAAAAGTATGAACCAAATGCTTGTCTAAAACCGGGGTTGTATATGATATGAATATTTTGTGTGGGGAAGATGGAGCATAGCCAGACTATATTATTTTGTAGGGATAACTTGCTTCGGCTATCTTATTTTGATAAGACATAATTGCTTGGTTAGCATGCTTGAAGTATTATTGTTTTTATGTCAACATTAAACTTTTGTCTCGAATCATATCAAATCTGAACATTCGTGCCATAATAAGAAGAACTACATTGAAATTATGCTAAAGTAGCATTCCACATCAAAAAATTTATTTTTATCATTTACCTACTCGAGGACGAGCAGGAATTAAGCTTGGGGATGCTTGATACGTCTCCAACATATCTATAATTTTTTATTGTTCCATGCTATATTATATTATGTTTTGGATATTTAATGGGCTTTATTATACACTTTTATATTATTTTTGGGACTAACCTATTAACCGGAGGCCCAGCCCAAATTGCTGTTTTTTGTCTATTTCAGTGTTTCGCAGAAAAAGAATCTCAAACGGAGTCCAAACGGAATGAAACCTTCGGGAACGTGATTTTTGAAACGAACGAGATCCAGAGGACTTGGACCCTATGTCAAGAAAGCAACTAGGAGAGCACGAGGCAAGGGGCGCGCCTACCCCCTGGGCGCGCCCTCCACCCTCGTGGGGCCCATGTTGCTCCACCGACGTGCTTCTTCCTCCTATATATACCTACGTACCCCAAAACCAACAGAGGCATCCACGAAAACCTAATTCCACCGCCGCAACCTTACATGCACCGTGAGATCCCATCTTGGGGCCTTTTCCAGCATCCTGCCGGAGGGGGCATTGATCATGGAGGTCTTCTACATCAACACCATAGCCTCTCCGATGATGTGTGAGTAGTTTACCTCAGACCTTCGGGTCCATAGTTATTAGCTAGATGGCTTCTTCTCTCTTTTTGGATCTCAATACCATGTTCCCCTCGATTCTGGTGGAGATCTATTCGATGTAATCTTCTTTTGCGGTGTGTTTGTTGAGATCGATGAATTTTGGGTTTATGATCAATTTTATCTATGAACAATATTTGAATCTTCTCTGAATTCTTTTATGTATGATTGGTTATCTTTGCAAGTCTCTTCGAATTATCAGTTTGGTTTGGCCTACTAGATTGATCTTTCTTGCAATGGGAGAAGTGCTTAGCTTTGGGTTCAATCTTGTGGTGTCCTTTCCCAAAGGATGTTAGGGCAGCAAGGCACGTATTGTATTGTTGCCATCGAGGATAACAAGATGGGGTTTACATCATATTGCATGAGTTTATCCCTCTACATCATGTCATCTTACTTAAAGCATTACTCATTCTTATGAACTTAATACTCTAGATGCATGCTGGATAACGGTCGATGTGTGGAGTAATAGTAGTAGATGCGGCAGAGTCGGTCTACTTGTCTCGGACGTGATGCCTATATACATGATCATACCTAGATATTCTCATAACTATGCTCAATTCTATCAATTGCTCAACAGTAATTTGTTCACCCACCGTAATACTTATTCTCTCGAGAGAAGCCACTAGTGAAACCTATGGCCCGCAGGTCTATTTTCCATCATATTAATCTTCCAACACTTAGCTATTTTCATTGCCATTTATTTTAGTTTGCATCTTTATCATAAAAATACCAAAAATATTATCTTATCATATCTATTAGATCTCACTCTCGTAAGTGACAGTTGAGGGATTGACAACCCCTTTATCGCGTTGGTTGCGAGGTTCTTGTTTGTTTGTCTTGGTGCGAGGGACTCGTGCGTGGTCTCCTACTGGATTGATACCTTGGTTCTCAAAAACGGAGGGAAATACTTACGCTACTTTACTGCATCACCATTTTCTCTTCAAGGGAAAACCAACGCAGTGCTCAAGAGGTAGCAGCCGCCCCCAACCCTAGTCCAATTCGGTTTGGGCTTGGGGCGGGGCGCACCTCCACCTGGCCACTGCCTCCTCTCTTCCACTAGGACCCATGAAGGCCCATTAACCGCCCGGGGGATTCCGGTAACCTCCCGGTACTCCGAAAAATACCCGATACACTTTGGAACCATTCCGGTATTCGAATATAAGCTTCCAATATATCAATCTTTATGTATCGACCATTTCGAGACTCCTTGTCATGTCCATGATCTCATCCGGGACTCTGAACAAACTTCGGTACATCAAATCACATAACTCATAATACAAATCGTCATCGAACGTTAAGCGTGTGGACCGTACGGGTTCGAGAACTATGTAGACATGACCGAGACACATCTCATGTCAATAACCAATAGCGGAACCTGGATGCTCATATTGGCTCCTACATATTCTACGAAGATATTTATCGGTCAAACCGCATAACAACATACGTTGTTCCCTTTGTCATCGCTGTGTTACTTGCCCAAGATTCGATCGTCGGTATCATCATACCTAGTTCAATCTCTTTACCGGCAGTCTCTTTACTCATTCCGTAATGCATCATCCCGCAACTAACTCATTAGTCACATTGCTTGTAAGGCTTATAGTGATGTGGATTACCGAGAGGGCCCAGAGATACCTCTCCGATACTCGGAGTGGCAAATCCTAATCTCGATCTATGCCAACTCAACGAACACCATCGGAGACACCTGTAGATCATCTTTATAATCACCCAGTTATGTTGTGACATTTGATAGCACACAAGGTGTTCCTCCGGTATTCGGGAGTTGCATAATCTCATAGTCAGAGGAACATGCACTGGTGCGCGTCGGTCCTAATCAAACAGCTTTTAACCCCTTTCCACGACGGCATTTGGAACTGTATCCAAGTGAGTGTGGGCGATTGGGGTGGTCCTTCCCACACAACCAAGAAACCGTCGAGGATATGCCCTCCTGGCACACATGCTTGGCAAAATGATGTCGTGTGCGACCGACGAGCACTCAAATACAGAAATATGTACAATAGTGCTAAAAAGTACAATTATACATGCGAAATTATTTCCGGTCGTAAGTACATCCCACACAGTCAGCCAGCGCTAAACATTTCCGTTCGTACATACATCCCACATAGCCGCTCCAAGGAAAACGTTTCTGTTCGCAAGTACATCACACACAATTTTCATGGTTAAATCGTTTGTGATAGCGTTTCCATTGCACACGGTATTAACAATTTTATCGTTTGTGCTATTGAATTCATCACACACGGTGCCTAGAAGAAACTGTGTGTCAAGGGTTTTCCGTCACACACAATTTTTATGTGGTAAACGTTTGCGCCAGGTGGCCTAAGGCAAACAGTTTTCAAGAGGATGTCGTGTGCGATTGTTCATTAATCTAACACAGTTTATTCCTAGAAACTGTGTGCGTTATTGAATGCATCACACATGGTATTTTCTCAATAACCGTTTGCAATAGAAAAACCCAATTAACACGCTAATTATCCGATTATTCATAATCCATTTATTAATCTAATTGACATTTCATATTAAGCACACAATATATTTCATTTTCATAATTGAAATACATCAGAGTACAACATCATATAGCTTCAGCACTCAGCTACCCCATTACACAATACATCAGGACCAAGTTTCACATGCAACATCTATAACCTTTCGAAATTAGCATCATAGACGGTACATAGAAAGATATATCTCATCTGGAAAACTGCTGAAGCAGAAGGTGAATATTGAGCCTTCATTGATGTTGAAGGTCTTTGTAACTTTAGGCCAGTGCCTGTGGATGATTGACCATCCATCCTTCGTCCTCTTCAGGAACACTTCAATATTGAACCGTGGGTGTTGTATGAATACCTTCCTCGCCTCCTGACCATACATGTGCTTTGAGAGGTAATCATTAGTGAACTGCTTTGGAAAGGCCTGAAAACAAGGATGTGCATAAATATCTTCTATATATTGGAAATGGGGCAAAGGAATAAAAAGGCAAGGTATGATAGTTAGTACCATCCTGTAGTGAACTGATGTCTTCTTCATTGTGCAGACAAAGATCTTGTTTTTTTCCCGCTAATTTCTTTATCCTAACAATCTTTCTGAGTTTCTTGACTTGACTGGTATTCATGGCAACTCATTTCCCCATATGCAAAAAGGGTCGAACAGTGGGTCAAAACCTCTGACAGCAGGACCTACATGTGCAAGACCAAATTGTTAAAAACCTAAATATTAGAATGGTTCCTGCAATTGCACAATAATGTGCTATTAGACAACGGACCATGCACGTGCTAACCTTGATTGTAAACCTCAGTGCTTCCCATTGTTTCCCTGCAACACATATAAGGTAGTTAGTCATCAGGTTAAGTAAGGGTTCGCATGCTAACACAAAAATATGTTGATGAAAAATAAGCACATTGCATATTCATCAGATTAATTCAAGCCACATGGAAAACCCATTTATCCAAACCAAGCATGATTAAGAACTAGGAAACATAGCACTTGTATATGTTTCTCATGTATTAAGTGCAGCCAAATTTGATTTATTCCTCACATGGTATACAATAACAGAATGCAGCCACAACAATTGAACATCACATTGCAGAATTGAACCAAGCAGTTGACTAAACACCACAACAAATGAACCAAATGTTAACTGAGCACCACATTGCACAATATAACATACTCCTAATAAAAGATCAGACAGTTAACCAAACCAAGCATGCTTAACAACTTGGAAATATAGCAATTGTATTTGTTTCTCATGTATTTAGTACAGCCAAATTTGATTTATTTCTCACATGGTATACAATAACAGAATGCAGCCACAACAATTGAACATCGCATTGCAGAATTGAACCAAGAAGTTAACTGAACACCACAACAAATGAACCAAACGTTAGCTGAGCACCACATTGAACAATATAACATACTCCTAGAAGATCAGACAGTTAACCAAACCAAGCATTCTTAACAACTTGGAAATATAGCAATTGTATTTGTTTCTCATGTATTTAGTACAGCCAAATTTGATTTATTTCTCACATGGTATACAATAATAGAATGCAGCCACAACAATTGAACATCGCATTGCAGAATTGAACCAAGCAGTTAACTAAACACCACAACAAATGAACCAAACGTTAACTGAGCACCACATTGCACAATATAACATACTCCTAATAGAAGATCAGACAATTAACCAAACCAAGCATGCTTAACATCTTGGAAATATTGCACCCTGAAGAATTGAACATCACATGTGCAGAATTGAACCAAGCGGTTAACTGAACACCACATTGCACGACATATAGAACATATACACTATAGCAGAAGATTGCATGGTAAAAGTAGATAGCACAATTCACTAGAATTTGTTAAGGAAAGGCAGTAGCTAGCGAACTGAACATGGGTCCTTATAGTGTGCTAATAAGACAAGCTATTCCTCATTTTCGGAGATATCAATGAGGATTGACTCCTTGGACATGGAAGAGGGCCAGGCCTCTGTATCGTGGGTGCCCTCATTGTAGTGGTGAATTGCCTGAGCCACTCCGGGCACCAACCTGCTGGCTCTCGAGATGAGGTAAGCACGTGCACGCTGAGAAAACACCTCGTAGTCATCGTCCAAGGCACCGACGGTGGCCTCGAGAAAACGGCACGAACTGTTGCTTAAAGCAGCCAACCGCGTCGCGGCATCGGCACGCGAGGCGTCCACGGTGGCCTCGACAACGAGGTGCTCCTCCAAGATCTGGGGGTTGGCACGAATGGCAGCCATCGCGACCTCATCCACGCGTGCGGCCGCGATTTACTTCTCCGCTGCCAAATGCTCCTTGAGATCCTGGCATTACTGCGTGCACCATGGCTTAGGCTGGCGCTTATTTGGTTGAGGGGTTGGTGATTTGGGTGGAAGGTGTCGCGCTAGCAGCGGCGGTCGGGGCATGTGGGATGTGGAAGGAGGAGGAGGATGGGGGTCGGGTGTGGATTACCTATCTGGATAGGCGAGGCCGAGCAGCGTGAAGGAGGGTCGCCGGTGAGGAGGCGGCGCTGCAAGCACGGACTGAAGGTTTCAACTTGGAAAGGAAGGCGGAAAGAGGGGAAATGTGGCTTTTGGTGAGGGGGAGGGGGCGGGAAGGTAGATATTTCGTGGAAGCCGAAAATTTGGAATCGCTTCAACCAAAAAACTGGCGCGCAAAATGTCATCAGACACAGTCCCTTATTCAGAATTGTCTACGATATGTGAACATCACAAATGATTCAGATAGCTTAACCCGTGTGTGATGAGTTTGAATGTCAAAAATTTTGGTTCGAATTTCCCTGGTTACAGTGGTCATCCACGTCATTGCATAATTTGGATACACAAAGGAGACTACAACACACCCACACTTATTAATCGAGCAAGTTCAACAATTAAACAGAGCTAGCTGGCCTAAACATTACTCTAAAAAATTAAAGACCAGTGCTCTTAATTAAACAAAACAAAGAGTACTACTACGGCTGGTGCTCGTCGATCTCCGCCGCCGCTTCCATGTCCAGCTCGCGCCTGACGGTCTCCTGGGGAAGGGGCTCCTTGGCATCAATTGCACCATACTTGGCAACCATCTCGCCATCCGCGTCCGCCATATCTTTGGAATAGACCGCCATGAGGTGGGCGTGGGCGGCCGCGATCTGGGCTTTGCCGGG
This sequence comes from Aegilops bicornis, assembly GCA_021605145.1. Lineage (NCBI taxonomy): Eukaryota > Viridiplantae > Streptophyta > Magnoliopsida > Poales > Poaceae > Aegilops > Aegilops bicornis. The sequence goes on from CM038673.1 coordinate 505,816,099, forward strand.
CTCCGTCATGGCAAGGTATGCCGCACAGGAGCGGATGGCTGCTCGAACTCTCTCGGCGATTGCCAACTCTTTGGCCGTGGATTGCCGACCGTTGTCGGAGAAGCTTCCTTCAATTTGTGCGGCGAGCGCCACGAGCTGGGCATGGACGACCTCGACATGGTGGTGGGCGGCCTCCATCAGGGCTAAGGCCGTCGCTGTGGAACGGACAGCTGCTGTTCCATTCTCGCCAGTTGCTATCCCCGAGGCAGATGCTGCTGCCGCCGCGTGAGAAGCAACAGCGGCCGTTTGGGCTGCCTTGGCCTCCCGGACGCAGTCTGCGGTCGCCCTCACGAAGCTTGTTAGCACGCGCCTGGCGGCTGCGGCCACACTCTCGCCGGAGTGGGCCGCCGAAGTTGCCCTCACTACGCGGGTCCACGTCCCCATCTTTCACCGTGGACGATTGAACAGTGAAATGATATTTGGGGAGTGAGCTAGTGTACTTGACACACTAGCTGTGGACTGTAGCCGATGCACCTTCTCGCGTAAGCAATATGCGTACTATACACCGACGGTGCTTCAAGATATTTTGTGCTTCATCTCACACGGTTGGTGATAATAAACTGTGTGCGATCTACTTGATTTTTCGTCTTCATTTGAATTATGTAATGGGGTCACAACTGCAAAGGATGGTGTTTGAATTGCTAGAAATTTTATCTGCAGTGAACATGCAACTATAGGTGTGTTGTCAAAAAAATGGAATTATTCAGGGTTCGTTTGGACGTTTTTATACATTAACTTGGTTTTGTAGGCATTTCAGGTGCATAATTCAAATTTGAACTACATGCACATGCTCTAGTGCACATAAACTGGTTAAAAATCAAATATATGTCCTTGGTTGCATGCTTAGGTCCCATGCAAGAAATGGGTATGAATTTCACACACCCTGCCACCGTCACTCGGCCGCAAACATTGAGATACCTGGTTTTTAAATTCTAGTAAATCCAAAACTCGTCTGAAATTCATGAAACTTGGCATGCTATCATGGAGCGGCATCAACATGCCGTGGTAATTTTTTTGTCCCATTTGAGGCAGGTTTGGGTATAAGCTTCTCACAAACCAGAGCTTCTCAGAACAAGCATGATGGTTTCGATAGGGAACATGCCATCTTTGGGGACGAAGTGATATCTGTTGCCGCTTATTACTTCCAAAAAATTTCTAGTGCCAACATAGAACACCAGGAGTGTTGTGTTTAATTTTGGAATTTTTCAGGGTTCATTTGGACATTTTTATACATTAACTGGGTTTTCTAGGCATTTTATGTGCACAATTCAAATTTTAACTACATGCACTGGCTCCAGTGCATATAAATTGGTTGAAAAATCAAATATGTGTCCTTCGGTGCATGCTTAGGTCCCATGCAAGAAATTGGAATGAATTTCAAACACCGCCACCGGCCACTCGCCGCAAAACGTTGAGATACCTGATTTTTAAATTCTAGTAAATCCAAAACTCGTCTGAAATTCATGAAACTTGGCATGCTATCATGGAGCAGCATCAACATGCCGTGGTAAATTTTTTGTCCCATTTGGGGCAGGTCTGTTTCTCACAACAAGCGTGATGGTTTCGGTAGGGAATGTGCCACCTTTGGGGACGAAACGATATCCGTTGCCTCTTATTGCTTCCAAAAAAATTCTAGTGTCAACATAGAACACTAGGAGTGTTGTGTTTAATTTTGGAATTTTTGGGGTTCGTTTGGACATTTTTATACATTAACTGGGTTTTCTAGGCATTTTATGCGCACAATTCAAATTTGAGCACATGCTCCAGTGCATATAAATTGGTTGAAAAATCAAATATGTGTCCTTGGTTGCATGCTTAGGTCCCATGCAAGAAATGGGAATGAATTTTAAACACCCCGCCACCGTCACTCGGCAGCAAACATTGAGATACCTGGTTTTTAAATTCTAGTAAATCCAAAACTCATCTGAAATTCATGAAACTTGGCATGCTATCATGGAGCGGCATCAACATGTCATGGTAAATTTTTTTCCCATTTGGGGCAGGTTTGGGTTTAAGCTTCTCACAACAAGCGTGATGGTTTCGGTAGGGAACGTGCCACCTTTGGGGACGAAACAGTATCCGTTGCCTCTTATTGCTTTCAAATTTTTTCGAGTGTTAACATAGAACAACAGGAGTGTTGTGTTCAATTTTGGATTTTTTCGGGGTTCGTTTGAACATTTTTATACATTAACTGGGTTTCCCAGACATTTTATGCGCATAATTCGAATTTGAACGACATGCACATTCTCCGGTGCATATAAACTGGTTGAAAAATCAAATATGTGTCCTTGGTTTCATGCTTAGGTCCCATGCAAGAAATGGGAATGAATTTCAAACACCCTGCCACCGTCACTCGGCCGCAAACATTGAGATACCTGGCTTTTAAATTCTAGTAAATCGAAAAGTCGTCTAAAATTCATGAAACTTGGCATGCTATCATGGAGCGGCATCAACATGCCGTGGTAGAAATTTTGTCCCATTTGGGGCAGGTTTGGGTATAAGCTACTCACAAACCTTAGCTTCTCACAACAAGCGTGATGGTTTCAGTAGGGAACGTGCCACCTTTGGGGAGGAAACGATATCCGATGCTTCTTATTGCTTTCAATTTTTTTTGAGTGTCAACATAGAACAACAGGAGTGTTGTGTTCAATTTTGGATTTTTTCGGGGTTCGTTTAGACATTTTAATACATTAACTGCGTTTCCCAGGCATTTTATGCACAAAATTCGAATTTGAATTACATGCACATTATCCGATGCATATAAACTGGTTGAAAAATCAAATATGTGCCCTTGGTTGCATGCTTAGGTCCCATGCAAGAAATGGGAATGAATTTCAAACACCCTGCCACCGTCACTGGGCCGCAAACATTGAGATACCTGGTTTTTAAATTCTAGTAAATCCAAAACTCGTCTGAAATATATGAAACTTGGCATGCTATCATGGAGCGGCATCAACATGCCGTGGTACAAATTTTGTCCCATTTGGGGAAGGTTTGGGTATAAGCTACTCACAAACCTTAGCTTCTCACAACAAGCGTGATGGTTTCGGTAGGGAACGTGCCACCTTTGGGGACGAAACGATATCCGTTGCCTCTTATTGCTTTCAAAAATTTGCGAGTGTCAACATAGAACAACAGGTGTTCCATTTTGGAATTTTTCTGGGTTCATTTGGACATTTTTATACATTAACTGGGTTTCCCAGGCATTTTATGCACATAATTCGAATTTGAACTACATGCACATTCTCCGGTGCATATAAACTAGTTGAAAAAAATCAAATATGTGTCCTTGGTTGCATGCTTTGGTCCCATGCAAGAAATGGGAATGAATTTCAAACACCCTGCCACCGTCACTCAGCCGCAAACATTGAGACATCGGGCTTTCAAATTCTAGTAAATCCAAAAGTCGTCTGAAATTCATGAAACTTGGCATGCTATCATGGAGCGGTATCAACATGTCGTGGTACAAATTTTGTCCCATTTGGGGCAGGTTTGGGTATAAGCTACTCACAAACCTTAGCTTCTCACAACAAGCGTGATGGTTTCGGTAGGGAACGTGACACCTTTGGGGACGAAACGATATCCGTTGCCTCTTATTGCTTTCAAATTTTTTTAGTGTCAACAGAAAACAACAGGAGTGTTGTGTTTACTTTTGGAATTTTTCGGGGTTCGTTTGGACATTTTTATACATGGTTCCAAAGAAGGATAAATCCTGGCGCCCGTGTGTCGATTTCAAAGACCTCAACAAGGCCTGCCCTAAGGATCCCTTCCCCCTCCCCCGCATCGATCAGATCATTGATGCTACTACAGGGCACGACTCACTCTGTTTCCTTGTCGCATACTCCAGATACCATCAAATCAAACTGAAGGAGTTTGATCAAGCCGCCACAACATTCATTACCCCATACTGGCATTTCTGCTTCAACACTATGCCCTTCGGGCTGAAAAACAACGGCACCACCTACCAACGCATGATTCAAACATGCGTGAAGAAACAAATCGGCAAGACGGTCAAAGCATATGCAGATGACGTCGTCATCAAAACTAAACACGTCGAGTCGCTAGTAGACGACCTATGTCTCACATTCGACAACTTTCGTACATATGACATTAAGCTCAATCCGTAAAAGTGTGTTTTCGGCGTCCACGCCGGAAAACTGCTGGGCTTCATCGTTTCCAATAGAGGAATTGAAGCAAATCCAGCCAAAATCCGAGCTTTGTCACAACTGGCTACACAAACAGACCTCAAACAGGTCCAAAAACTAGCCGAATGCGTGGCAGCCTTAAGCCGATTTATCTCCAGGTTAGGAGAAAAGGCATTGCCACTATATCGCCTGCTCCGACGCATCGACCACCTCGAGTGGACGGACGCGGCAACGGCCGGGTTGGAAGAAATAAAAGCTCTTTTAGCGAGCAACCCAATCCTGGTCGTGCCGAACATCAACAAGCCCATGTTATTATACATCTCCGCAACACACCAGGTGCTGAGTGCGGTGCTTGTCATCGAGCGAGAGGAGGACGGACATAAATTCCCACTTAAAAAGCCGGTATATTATGTATCCACTATCCTCACACCATGCAAATCCCGGTACCCCCATTACCAAAAGATAGCGTATGCGGTCTTCATGGCATCCCAAAAGCTACGGCACTACTTCCAACAGTGCTCGATCACAGTGGCTTCCGAAGTACCACTCAATGACATAATAAACAACTGCGACGCTACCGGCCGGATTGCTAAGTGGGCCATTGAGCTCCTGCCATTCAATATAACATACAAACCACTCCGAGCCATTAAATGTAACATCCCAAATTTCTAAATTTTGGAATGTTATATTAGATAAATAACTATGCTTGTTGTCTGATTGTTTGTTTGATTGATTGAGTGAAATTGAGTGGAATTTGAAACTTTTGAAAGTTGGATGAGAGGGAATAAAATGACTTTCCCAAAACTATCCCCTTTGCCCTTTTTGGATCTCAATGAATTCAATTCCATTCCAACACCAAAACCCTAGAGTGAAGATGAAATGACTCCTTCCATTTGAAATGAAAAGGGTTTTGAAAAGATTTGAATTTCATTTGAGAATATTTCAAATTCAAAGCTTTATGCAACTCAATGATTTTCATGAGGGAAGATAAAATGACTTCTTCAATTATATGAAATATGAGTTGGAAGTTAAAAAAGAATCAAATTGAAAGTCATTTGAAAGTGCCTTGAAACCCCCTTTCAAATTTGAGTTTTATTTGGAATTTTAGAAAAAATGATTTTCTATAAAGTTTGGATTTTGCCCCTGGAAAAATGTTCAAATGATAGGAATATTCCCTGATCATTTTGATATATATATGTCCTATATAAAATATTTATATTTTATATATTTTCTCTCTGTTTTATTTTCAAAAAAATTAGAAAAAGAAAGACCAGGCGCCCGGCCGAACCAGTAGCTCGGCCGACACTGGGCAGCCAGGCTGGCCCAACCGATAGCGGCCAAGCCTGTTGAGCCGACCGACCCCCAGCAAAAGCCTCCGCGTCGGTCGACCGACCGAGCAACGCTCCCCTCACTTTCGCTGACGGGTGGACCCCACCCGTCTTCCCCTCGCGCCGCCACCAGCGCGCCGCTCGAAAACCCGCGATCCCCGAGATCCTCCCCGATCCCCTCGCCCGATCGCCCCCTCGTCCAAGTCGACGCCCCCCCTATATATACCCCCCTCGCCCCGTTTCTCCCCTCGCCCCTCGCCTAACCCCTCCCCTCGCCCGCAATCGCTCGCCGGAGCACCCGAGCCGCCGCCGCGCCATTGCGACCGCCTCGCCCATCCCGACCACCTCGAGCTCGCCGAGTCCACCTCGAGCTTCCCTCGACGCCCGACTTCACCGGGAGGCCTCCGCCGTCGTCCTCGAGCACCGGAGCCCCCGCACCAACGTCGCCCGAGCCGCGTTCGACCGTCGCCGGCGTCTTCCCTGCGGTGAGTCGCCGGAGATCACCCCCCCACCGTTAGATCTAGATCGTAGGGTCTAGATTAGATCCCCGAAGCGTTAGGTTTATTTTTAAAAGAACCGGTTTTAGTTCCGGTTTAGTTCCGGTTTTATTAGGGTTTAGTTAGACCGGCCCAAGCGGTTTAAAGTCTCGGGCGTGTTTTAGTTATTTAACGCCGATGCGTTAGATAGGCCCATTAGCCAGTTTTTCTTTTTAGTTAATATTTTTCGTTTCTGTTTTTAACAGAATAGTTTCAGTTTTGTAAAATTCATATCTTTTAATCTACTTAATATTTTTAAGTGATTCTTTTCTTGTTGGTTTGGAAATTTATTGTAGTTTCTGTAGAAAATATAATTAGCCATGTTAAAATTATTTAAAATTGCCTTATTCTAGATTTAGACAGAATAGTAATTCTGCTATAAAGTGAGTTAGGAATATTATTTTTTAGTGATTCTTTTTGTAACAACTTTTTTTTGACCTTACCTAACCGTAGGTATTTATTTGGGCATTTTAGGATTATAAAAAAATAGTTTTAATCAGAATCATGTTATTCTTAATTAATTAACTAGCTACTGTTTTCCTATTGTTTTACTTAGCAAATAAATTTATTTTTAATGAGAGATAGATTATTCTAGGTTAGTTTCTGTAACTTTAGAGAATGAACTTTTATTTATAATAATAAAACTTTTATTTTATTTTTCTTACTAGAATTTGCTTTAGGCCTAATAGGAGTTTTATAATAGATTTTAAGGTGATTCTTTTTGCTCCTAGTTGCTTGATGATTTATTTTCAGTTAGGTAGCATAAACCCATGCTTAGGTTCTGTTAAGAAAAGTTTTAGTTGTGTAAAACTATTTCTTAGTTGATGCTTGATGTGGTGAAAACCTTGATTTGTTTTCTCCGAGTTTTCTTTGGTAGTTTTGTTGTGTAGTTTTCCTTTGTTTTTATTTTGTGTCCCTTGATTTGCATTTTTAATTGTTGGTTTTATTATGAGTGTTAGAATTGTTTGCTAGGATGTTTGCTTATATGAATGCTATGACTATATAGATTTTCAACGGAGTGACGAATAGTTCTACCAAGTCATTATTCGAGAGTGTTGTTATCTTCATCAACTTACCGTGCAAGTTCACTTTGACCATGCTTTCATACCTATGTTTTATTGCATTTAGTGGCATCTTTGCAACCACCCCTCGAGTGTTATTGAATCCTTGTAGTTGAGTAGTATGCATGAGGTAGGAACCCATCACCCTGTTACCAAGCCCGGACGTTATTTATTTTAATGCTACGCTATAGTAGACGGGTTTGGTATGAGTGCTCAGGAGTGGTGTGAGAATGGAGGATTTACGTCAATGACGACAACACCATGATGAAATCTGCCAGATTGCATCTTCAAGGCCTCAAGACTTCAAGACTCGAGACAAGAATTCAATACACACTCTTTGGGTGAAGGACGGTTGACGGGCACCTGGAGAATCTAGTGGTTGGCCGGGATGCATGGAGAAGCGCCATGACATCTTGCGGAAAGCTTCACCCAGACTCAAAGAGACGGAAGAATACTTCATGCCCGGAAGCTTACCTGTTCAACCGCAAGTCACTATGGGCTCTGGCTTGGTTGACCTTAGTTGTGACTCTGGCTGGGACGGTGCTAGCAGATGTAGAACTACGGTAGGATTGGATGAGCACCGGACAGTGGTTAGAGGAACTCTTCGGAAGACCATGTTTCGGTCATCTTGTTCTCAAACACCCTGAAGTGCGAGAACGTAAAGAGAGGGATCGAATCTTGCGGGTAAAGTGTACAAACCTCTGCAGAGGGTTTAAACCTAATCAATTAGCCGTGTCCCCGGTTACGGACAATTTGAGCATCTGGACTTGGATCTATCTCGGAACTCTCAACACCGGACTGATAACTTAATTGTGGGCAACTTATGATGATTTGGGCTATGAGACATCGGTTGGCGGAACCATGTCATGATAGAAAACTCTATAGTACAGACTTCATTTATTCCTTTGATGTAGGGAAAATAAATCAGCTTTTACGCAAACAAAACTCAGATCTGAGCCACAAAGCCAAATTGCATATAGTATAGTTTTACCATCTGTTTATTCATGCTTTGTGATCTTGCGGTACATTGAATGTCTTGACCTACACGGCTGCAACGTATCATGTTGCAGGATTTTCTTCGACAGTAGGAGTTACGATACAGTGGTTACGGTCTACACTCAACTCGCCGATGGCGTTGATGGGACTCCACACCCGCTTGATTCTTTCCGCTGAGTATTATGAGGTATATATCATTTTACGTTATTTATACATGTGATTGCACTTTGATATATACATTGATGTCTTGTGTGTGCTGACATACTAATCGAGGGATGGCATGATACACAGAGGCTTGACCGTGCGAGGTCGGGTCGCCATGAGATATGGTATCAGAGCACATGTTGACTGTAGGACATGACCCTAGAAATCGGAAAGCCATTAGGATAGGAAATCTCTAAAATTTTACTTTAAAAAAAAAGACCCCTACTTCTCATCTTTTCCGATTTTATCTAATAGTCCCTCTTACCACAAATAGTTAGAACATACCATATCCTTTTGACCACTCGGAGGATCAACTGAAGCCACTCCATGAAGGACTAGATATCGGACAACTGATAACCACTTCAGAGTAAAGAGAATTGCATCATTTGAAGACTCCGAAGACTTGAAGAATTTGAAGAATCTGAAGAATTATTTGACCTTTAGAAGACCAAACCCCAGTTATACACCTACGTTAGATGCGATGATTTGTGAGCTGTCATTTGTTTGATGTTTTCCGACAGCCACAAAGTAAAACCCGTTTCTTCAAAAACTATTGTTTGTATTGTGTGTATCCCTCCCCACCTCTCTCATATCTCATCCCAAAACTTTTGGACCCATTAGATGATGAATGAAGTTGGACCGGTATTCTCTGGACCGAAAACCCAGCCGGAGGCAGAGCTATGGATTCAGAACATGGAGAATCACTTCGGGAGCAATTTGGTTTCAAGGAAGAATGAAGTATCTTACGCTCTTCAGTACTTTGAAGGAAGTGCTGCAACATGGTGGCAGATGCATCAAGCTATACGGGGATGGAATGGAGCAAAGACTTGGGAGGAATTCAAGAAGACCCTGTTGAGATCACGTCTCATCCGGAAGCACTATGATAACCCGAAGAAGAAACCTTGTGCCTGCAAGATTTGCGGAGAAATAGGACACACCCAGGAGGAACACAAGGATGGATGCCCTCATTGTGAGGAGAAACACCCAGCTGAGGAATGCCCAACTAGTCAGGTGACTTTTTTCTTGTGTGAAGGAACCACCCACTACCCGACTTCGGTGTCACATTTACCCCATGGTGCAACACAATATTCAGGGAGCGGGAAGAAGGAATGAAAGAAGCCCTCCGAGAAGTTATGAAAGAACCGGTGATGAAGGAATGTGTTGAAGACCTTGATGGAGAAGGCCTCAACAGATTTTACTCCAATGCCTGCTATTCATGTGGAGAAGAAGGACATTTTCACAAGATTGCACCAAGGAAAGAAGAGAGTATTCGGGATACTTCCCGACGGAAGCAATAGAGTTTGATCCACAGGGAATAGAAGGTTTGATCGTAACAAAGAAACCCGAAAGAGAAAAAACAAAGACACCCTCGTAACAACCCAATTTCGCAAAGAGGGACAGGAGTCATATTACCTGCTTTTGAATGTAAGGACGTCGGGCATTATGCCAATCATTGTCTCGAAGGAAGCAAGGAACTCAAGGAGCAGGCACCATCTCCAAGAAGCCCAAAGACTTATCGAAAGTTATGTGTTTTCATTGCAAGGAAGCAGGACATTATGCTACTAAATGTCCCGACAAGATGAAATCTGGAGTTGAGTAGTTGGAATTTTGATATTGGAAACAAGAGTAATAGAAAGCAATTTCATTTTCATGAGTTCGATGAGTTGAGTTATGTAATGTGTGCTCAGAGATTGTAATGAATGCATGAATCAATAAAGTTAAGGTGTGATGATTTCATATGTTGAATTTTATGGGTTGTTACTCCATGAACAAAGAGTTTTGACCATTTTCGAGGATATGAGAAAAATATGGTCTATGGAAGAATTTGTGCATTTTAAGGGTGGTAGTACCTCGTGAAGAAGACTAGACTAATGGATAAGAAAATATATATTCCACGGACTGTAGTTCGAGGAAAAAAAAGTTGGAGTTTTGCTTTTGATATGATGGTATGAAGAAGCAGTACTCCTGGATTTAAAGGAGGTGTAATATGGAACAAGAGAGTTACTCCACGGATGAGTTAAAGCTGCACTAGTGTTGAAGTGGGCCATAACCCACAGGCCCAGGATTTTGAAAAGGAGCAGATGTAACCTTGATGAAGGAAGAATTTTGGAAGAATCGGTGATTCAATCAGATACGCTTCAGAGGAGGTTACGCAAAAACCTGAGAGTGGTGAAGTAACGATAGATGTTTTGTTTGGCTTGCAGAACCAAAGGATTTACCCGATCCTTGTTCAATACAGGAGAAATTCTGCAATGCTTGTGAGTATGACCAAGTGTTAGAATGCGTGATTCAATGTCTGCATAGTTAGTAATGGTTCAAATGCGGGATGGATTGGCCCCCATACCGGAGACTTCTATCATGAACTATCATATGTTGATGGAAAATCAGAGAGCCTTGAAAACCTTAGAAGAGTGTCGACGCGACAAGCCAAAAACCTTAGAATGGTAGGACGATTGATCCATGTACCGGCAACCGTTGCCAAACGTAGGTCATACGGTGAGACCCAACCCAACCCATTATTCCTGCAGGAGAAACCTGTAATGGTCCACCACCATGAGATCTCGATAGTTGTTTATTGGCGTGCACTGCTACCTAAGGAGACACAGATCTCGGAAGAACCTCACCAGGATGAAAGGACACGTATTTGAGGAAAAGGTTTTACCCTACGGAAGAGCCCGGTGTAGGAGTTACTTGAAGTTGTGAGAAGACCGATAGTGTTCACCCTAGGGATGGAGTACACGAGTTCCGTTGGAACCATAACCCTGCTTTTAAGTGTGGTAGCACACTAGACCATTCCGATCGACGGATTTGCTAGCAGACCCCCAACCCCTAACCCTTTCTTGCTAGCCTCTTCGAATCTCGAGGACGAGATTCATTTTAAGTGTGGTAGGTTTGTAACATCCCAAAATTCTAAATTTTGGAATGTTATATTAGATAAATAACTATGCTTGTTGTCCGATTGTTTGTTTGATTGATTGAGTGAAATTGAGTGGAATTTGAAACTTTTGAAAGTTGGATGAGAGGGAATAAAATGACTTTCCCAAAACTATCCCCTTTGCCCTTTTTGGATCTCAATGAATTCAATTCCATTCCAACACCAAAACCCTAGAGTGAAGATGAAATGACTTCTTCCAATTGAAATGAAAACTGTTTTGAAAAGATTTGAATTTCATTTGAGAATATTTCAAATTCAAAGCTTTATGCAACTCAATGATTTTCATGAGGGAAGATAAAATGACTTCTTCAATTATATGAAATATGAGTTGGAAGTTAAAAAGAATCAAATTGAAAGTCATTTGAAAGTGCCTTGAAACCCCTTTCAAATTTGAGTTTTATTTGGAATTTTAGAAAAATGATTTTCTATAGAGTTTGGATTTTGCCTCGAAAAATGTTCAAATGATAGGGAATATTCCCCTGATCATTTTTATATATATATATATATGTCCTCTATAAAATATTTATATTTTATATATTTTCTCTCTGTTTTTATTTTCAAAAAAAAATTAGAAAAAGAAAAGACCCAGGCGCCAGCCAGCCTGGCCAAAGACTGGGCAGCCCACCGAACTGGCCCAACCAATAGCGGCATTACCCACGCCGAGCCGACCGACCCCAGCCGAAAGCCTCCGCGTCGGTCGACCGATCAACGCTCCCTCACTCATTGTGGGTGGACCCCCACCGTCTTCCTCGCAAGACGCCACTCCGCCGCTGAAACCTCGCGATCCCGGGATCCTCCCGATCCCTCGCCCGATCGCCTCGTCCAAGTCGACGCCCCCTATATACCCCCCCTCGCCCGTTTCTCCCCTCGCCCGCAATCGCCGCGGAGCACCGAGCCGCCCGCCATTGCCACCGCCCGCCCATCTCGACCACCTCGAGCTCGCCCGAGTCCACCCCGAGCTTCCTCGCCACGCCGCACTTCCGGAGGCCTCCGCCGCCCTCGAGCACCGGAGCCCCGCACCAACGTCGCCGGAGCCGCCATCGACCGTCGCCGGCGTCTTCCCCGCGGTGAGTCGCCGGAGATCACCCCCCCCACCGTTAGATCTAGATCGTAGGGTCTAGATTAGATCCCCGAAGCGTTAGGTTTAAGAACCGGTTTTAGTTCCGGTTTAGTTCCGGTTTTATTAGGGTTTAGTTAGACCGGCCGAAGCGGTTTAAAGTCTCGGGCGTATTTTAGTTATTTAACGCCGATGCGTTAGATAGGCCCATTAGCCACTTTTTCTTTTTAGTTAATATTTTTCGTTTCTGTTTTTAACAGAATAGTTTCAGTTTTGTAAAATTCATATCTTTTAATCTACGTAATATTCTTAAGTGATTCTTTTTGTGTTGGTTTGCAAATTTATTGTAGTTTCTGTAGAAAATATAATTAGCCATGTTAAAATTATTTAAAATTGCCTTATTCTAGATTTAGACAGAATAGTAATTCTGCTATAAAGTGAGTTAGGAATATTATTTTTTAGTGATTCTTTTTGTAACAACTTTGTTTTGACCTTACCTAACCGTAGGTATTTATTTGGGCATTTTAGGATTAATAAAAAATAGTTTTAATCAGAATCATGTTATTCTTAATTAATTAACTAGCTACTGTTTTCCTATTGTTTTACTTAGCAAATAAATTTATTTTTCATGAGAGATAGATTATTGTTGGTTAGTTTCTGTAACTTTAGAGCATGAACTTTTATTTATAATAAATAAAACTTTTATTTTATTTTTCTTACTAGAATTTGCTTTAGGCCTAATAGGAGTTTTATAATAGATTTTAAGGTGATTCTTTTTGCTCCTAGTTGCTTGATGATTTCTTTTCAGTTAGGTAGCATAAACCCATGCTTAGGTTCTGTTAAGAAAAGTTTTAGTTGTGTAAAACTATTTCTTAGTTGATGCTTGATGTGGTGAAAACCTTGATTTGTTTTCTCCGAGTTTTCTTTGGTAGTTTTGTTGTGTAGTTTTCCTTTGTTTTTATTTTGTGTCCCTTGATTTGCATTTTTAATTGTTGGTTTTATTATGAGTGTTAGAATTGTTTGCTAGGATGTTTGCTTATATGAATGCTATGACTATATAGATTTTCAACGGAGTGACGAATAGTTCTACCAAGTCATTATTCGAGAGTGTTGTTATCTTCATCAACTTACCGTGCAAGTTCACTTTGACCATGCTTTCATACCTATGTTTTATTGCATTTAGTGGCATCTTTGCGACCACCCCTCAAAGAGTGTTATTGAATCCTTGTAGTTGAGTAGTATGCATGAGGTAGGAACCCATCACCTGTTACCAAGCCCGGACGTTATTTATTTTAATGCTATGCTATAGTAGACGGGTTTGGTATGAGTGCTCAGGAGTGGTGTGAGAATGGAGGATTTACGCCAATGACGACAACACCATGATGAAATCTGCCAGACTGCATCTTCAAGGCCTCAAGACTTCAAGACTCGAGACAAGAATTCAATACACACTCTTTGGGTGAAGGGCGGTTGACGGGCACCTGGAGAATCCAGTGGTTGGCCGGGATGCATGGAGAAGCGCCATGACATCTTGCGGAAAGCTTCACCCAGACTCAAAGAGACGGAAGAATACTTCATGCCCGGAAGCTTACCCGTGCAACCGCAAGTCACTATGGGCTCTGGCTTGGTTGACCTTAGTTGTGACTCTGGCTGGGACGGTGCTAGCAGATGTAGAACTACGGTAGGATTGGATGAGCACGGACGGTGGTCGAGGAACTCTTCGGAAGACCATGTTTCGGTCATCTTGTTCTCAAACACCCTGAAGTGCGAGAACGTAAAGAGAGGGATCGAATCTTGCGGGTAAAGTGTACAAACCTCTGCAGAGGGTTTAAACCTAATCGATTAGCCTGTCCCCGGTTATGGACAATTTGAGCATCTAGACTTGGATCTATCTCGGAATTCTCAACACCGGACTGATAACTTAATTGTGGGCAACTTATGATGATTTGGGCTATGAGACATCGGTTGGCGGAACCATGTCATGATAGAAAACTCTATAGTACAGACTTCATTTATTCCTTTGATGTAGGGAAAATAAATCAGCTTTTACGCAAACAAAACTCAGATACAGAGCCACAAAGCCAAATTGCATATAGTATAGTTTTACCATCTGTTTATTCATGCTGTGATCTTGCCGGTACATTGAATGTACTGACCTACACGGCTGCAACGTATCATGTTGCAGGATTTTCTTCGACGAGTAGGAGTTACGATACAGGGTTACGGTCTACACTCAACTCCGCCGATGGCGTTGATGGGACTCCACACCCGCTTTATTGTTTCACGAGCATTATGAGGTATATATCATTTTACGTTATTTATACATGTGATTGCACTTTGATATATACATTGATGTACTGTGTGTGCCAGCATACTGATCCAGGGATGGCACAGATACACAGAGGCTTGACCGTCTGAGGTCGGGTCGCTACATTAAATCCCAAGTATTGGCTGACTTCGTCACCGTATGGACAGAGGCCGAACTCCCTAAAGAGCACGACACATATTCCAACTGGGTCATGCACTTCGATGGCTCTAAAATGCTGGCCAGCCTAGGAGCGAGCGTTGTCTTAACATCCCCCACAGGCGACACAGTCCAGTACGCGCTTCAAATATTATACATAGACTCCAATAACGCAGCTGAATATGAGGCCCTATTGCATGGTCTTTGGATGGCCGTCTCTATGTGTATACAACGCCTTGAGGTCCACGAGGATTCAAACCTCGCAATATCCCAAATAAACGAAGACTTCAACGCCAAAGATCGGAAGATGGTAGCATATCATAACGTCGTGCTCAAAATATCAGCTCAGTTCGAAGGACTCGAGTTCCATCATGTGGCTCGAGAAAGTAACCAAGCGGCGGACGTCCTTGCTCGCATGGGCGCCAAGCGCGACCCCGTCCCGCCTAACATCTTTTCGGAAAATCTTTTCAAGCCATCCGTGGTGTGGCAGGACGAGAGCGACAACACTATTCCGGATCTAATTATACCCCCGGATTCCGAACACAACGCCGATATCATCGGGGGCTCGGCCACCGAAATAACACCATCGGCCCATGTAATAATGGCAGTAATCGCCCCATGGACCGAACCCTTCTTGGCCTACTTAATATGCGTGAGCTCCCTGAGGACCAGAATGAGGCTTGATGCAACGTTAGGCGCTCCAAAGCCTATAAGGTTCACGAGGGAGAACTCTACAAGAAAAGTCCTACTGGAGTCCTTCAAAGATGTATCTCCGAAGAAGAGGGACGACAGCTCTTGGCTGAAATCCATGCTGGTCTCGGCCGTCATCATGCCGCAGCTCGGGCCATCATAAGTAAAGCCTTCCGTACCGGTTTCTTCTGGCCCATGGCCCGAGCGGATGCACAGGACCTCATCCAACGTTGTGTAGGATGCCAGCTCTTCGCCAACCAAAGCCATATGCCGCCTACCGCCCTACAAACAATCCCCATTACTTGGTCTTTTGCGGTCTGGGGGCTTGACATGGTCGGACCCCTTAAAGGGGAAGCCATAAGAAAAAATATCTGCTGGCATGGTAGATAAATTCACTAAGTGGATAGAGGCCAAACTAGTTAAGACGGCAGAAGCCGGACCAGTGATAGACTTTATATCCGGTGTCATGCACCGTTGTGGTGTCCCACACAGTATCATCACCGATAGCGGCACCAACTTTACAGCCGACAAAGTGAAAACTTGGTGTGCTAATCTGGGCATCAAGCTTGATTATGCCTCCGTCTATCACCCCCAAACAAACGGTCAAGTCGAACGGGCTAACGGTCTTATCATGAGCGGCATTAAGCCCAGACTAGTGCGGTCTTTAAAAGAGTCAGACAAGCACTGGGTTGAGGAGCTCGACTCCGTACTCTGGGGGCTGCGGACCACGCCCAATCGCACTACCGGTTACACACCGTTCTTCATGGTGTACGGCGCAGAGGCTGTTTTTCCCTGTGAGATCATTCATGACTCACCTCGAGTGCGCATGTACGAAGAGAGAAACCGCGCTTGATCGGCAGGACAATCTAGATGCCCTGGAGGAGGAGCATGATGTTGCAAAAGCCCGCTCAGCATTCTATCAACAACAAGCTCGACGATACCAAAGCAGGGAAGTGCGGGCCAAGACTTATAATGCTGGTGAACTAGTTCTACGCTTGCCAGAGAAGAAAAAGGACAAACTCAAGCCCAAGTGGGAGGGTCCCTTCATTATAGATGAAGTTCTCACTGGAGGAGCGTACCGCCTACGTGATGCATCGGATAATCTCTTAGAGCCGAACCCGTGGAATGCGCCAGATTCCGAAGATTCTACGCCTAGATCCATACTCATTGTTCGTTTTCTTTTTCTCCTTTTCCATTTTCTCTTTTTAAATTTTTGTTTTAGCTTTCAAGCTCTCGTGCGGCTAAACCGCACACTTATGAGGTACACATCCTTAAATGTATACACCCGTAACACCTGGGGGCTTCTTTTACAGAAGCTTATTATTATTTTCCGAGCATCAAGCTCACTACATATGTGTCCTTTTTTCATGTATGCCTTTTCTTTGCCATTATATGCACGTTTATGACCTAAGTTTTTCCCAAGCTGGGTTGCCTGGCTCCTGTGCTTATGTCCTACGTTCCCGTTTGTTCGGCTAGGGCATAAAGGGAGCACCTCTACGATTGTTACAGCCGGGTCATCCGGACTTGTACCTCAGACTGGGTGAAGCCGAAAGCTAGTTGTTCTTAAGGGAATAACTGGTCGGCGGACTAAAGATGTTTTACCCTTGTCGTATTGTAACCCCCAGATATTACGTGCACTGTTATTTTGTGAATCACAATCTGGGCATGCATAGTAAACGCATGTTCACCCAGGGAGAGGAACCTTTAGCGGAACTATTCTCTCTGGAAGATGTTTCTTACAATTAATAGTAATATAACATAACTAGCCGAATACAACTTGTCTGTTCAAGCAACTATGACCACTACGCCTAGTTTCCACGCATACTCCGGTATTTATCACCGGGCCGGTATTCGGAAACACTTCGCACCTTCGGGTCTGGAGATAGAAGAGAAAAGGTTTGCCATGACAATCATTTTACAATTCGGCTAGAGACAAATTTTTCAATAGAAGTACATAGTCATTTGGACTCAAATACTTCCTCTTCCTCAATACCGTCTAATAGGCTGTCTAGCTTACAGTCCTGCTGGGAGAACTTGGCGGCTATCTTCACTTGGTCGTATACCAAGCTCACTAGAATTTCTTGTCCATCAGGCCCCCGAGGCCCGACCCGGGCCATACGATTCGGATTGAGTCCGGTGTATCGTGTTTCCACCATGGCCCAGGCCTCTCGTGCGCCTTCCCAGCAAGCCGACATCTTCCATTGTTGGGGAACGTAGTAATTTGAAAAAAATTCCTACACACACGCAGGATCATAGTGATGCATAGCAACGAGAGGGGAGAGTGTGTCCACGTACCCTCGTAGACCAAAAGCAGAAGCGTTAGCACAACGCGGTTGATGTAGTCGTACGTCTTCACGATCCGTCCGATCTAAGTACCGAATGCACGACACCTCTGAGTTCAGCACACGTTCAGCTCGATGACGTCCCATGAACTCCGATCTAGCAGAGCTTCGAGGGAGAGTTCTGTCAGCACGACGGCGTGATGACGGTGATGATGATGCTACCGACGCAGGGCTTCGCCTAAGCACCGCTACGATATGACCGAGGTGGATTATGGTGGAGGGGGGCACCGCACACGGCTAAGAGAGATCAATGATCAACTTGTGTGTCTATGGGGTGCCCCCTGGCCACGTATATAAAGGATGTAGGGAGGAGGAGGCCGGCCCTCATAGGGCGCGCCCAAGTGTGGAGCCCTACTAGGACTCCCTAGTCCTAGTAGGATTCCACCTCCCACATGGAATTGGAAAAAGGGAAGCGAGAAGGTGAAGGAAGGAAGGGGGCGCACCCCTCCCAAGTCCAATTCGGACCAGTCCATGGGGAGGGGTGCGGCCACCCTTTGAGTCCTTTCTCTCCTTTCCCGTATGGCCCATTAAGGCCCAATACGAATTCCCGTAACTCTCCGGCACTCCAAAAAATACCAGAATCACTCGGAACCTTTCCGATGTCTGAATATAGTCGTCCAATTAATCGATCTTTACGTCTCGACCATTTTGAGACTCCTCGTCATGTCCCCGATCTCATCCGGGACTCCGAACTACCTTCGGTACATCAAAACACATAAACTCATAATACAAATCGTCACCGAACGTTAAGCGTGCGGACCCTATGGGTTCGAGAACTATGTAGGCATGACCGAGACACGTCTCCGGTCAATAACCAATATTAGAACCTGGATGCTCATATTGGCTCCTACATATTCTACGAAGATCTTTATCGGTCAAACCGCATAACAACATACGTTGTTCCTTTTGTCATCGGTATGTTACTTGCCCGAGATTCGATCATCGGTATCTCAATACCTAGTTCAATCTCGTTACCGGCAAGTCTCTTTAATCGTTCCGTAATAGATCATTCCACATCTAACTCATTAGTTAAAACGCTTGCAAGGCTTATAGTGATGTGTATTACCTCTCCGACAATCGGAGTGACAAATCCTAATCTCAAAATACGCCAACTCAACAAGTACCTTCTGAGACACCTGTAGAGCACCTTTATAATCACCCAGTTACGTTGTGACGTTTGGTGGCACACAAAGTCTTCCTCCGGTAAACGGGAGTTGCATAATCTCATAGTCATAGGAACATATATAAGTCATGAAGAAAGCAATAGCAACATACTAAACGATCAAGTGCTAAGCTAACAGAATGGGTCAAGTCAATCACATCATTCTCCTAATGATGTGATCCCGTTAATCAAATGACAACTCATGTATATGGTAAGGAAACATAACCATCTTTAATTAACGAGCTAGTCAAGTAGAGGCATACTAGTGACACTGCTTTGTCTATGTATTCACACATGTATTATGTTTCCGGTTAATACAATTCTAGCATGAACAATAAACATTTATCATGAAATAAGGAAATAAATAATAACTTTATTATTGCCTCTAGGGCATATTCCTTCAGTCTCCCACTTGCACTAGAGTCAATAATCTAGATCACATCGCCATGTGATTTAACATCAATAGTTCAGATCACCATGGGATTAACACCCATAGTTCACATCGTCATGTGACCAACACCCAAAGGGTTTACTAGAGTCAATAATCTAGTTCACATCGCTATGTGATTAACACCCAAAGAGTACTAAGGTGTGATCATGTTTTGATTGTGAGAGAAGTTTAGTCTACGGGTCTGCCACATTCAGATCCGTAAGTATTTCGCAAATTTCTATGTCTACAATGCTCTGCACGGAGCTACTCTAGCTAATTGCTCCCACTTTCAATGTGTATCCAGATTGAGACTTAGAGTCATCTGGATCAGTGTCAAAACTTGCATCGACGTAACCCTTTACGATGAACCTTTTGTCACTTCCATAATCGAGAAACATATCCTTATTCCACTAAGGATAATTTTGTACGATGTTCTTTGTTCTTCTACTATATCACTATTGTACTCCCTTGCCAAAACCAGTGTAGGGTATACAATAGATCTGGTACACAGCATGGCATACTTTATAGAACCTATGACTGAGGCATAGGAAATGACTTTCATTCTCTTTCTATCTTCTTCCGTGGTCGGGCTTTGAGTCTTACTCAATTTCACACCTTGCAACACAGGCAAGAACTCTTTCTTTGACTGTTCCATTTTTAACTACTTCAAAATCTTGTCAAGGTATGTACTTATTGAAAAAGAACTTATTAAGCGTCTTGATCTATCTCTATAGATCTTGATGCTCAATATGTAAGTAGCTTCACCTAGGTCTTTCTTTGAAAAACTCCTTTCAAATACTCCTTTATGCTTTCCAGAAAATTCTACATTATTTCTGATCAACAATATGTCATTCACATATATTTATCAGAAATGTTGTAGTGCTCCCACTCACTTTCTTGTAAATACAGGCTTCACCGCAAATCTGTATAAAACTATATGCTTTGATCAACTCATCAAAGCGTATATTCCAACTCCGAGATGCTTGCACTAGTCCATAGATGGATCGCTGGAGCTTGCACATTTTGTTAACACCTTTAGGATCGACAAAACCTTGTGGTTGCATCATATACAACTCTTCTTTAAGAAATCCATGAAGGAATGTAGTTTTTTTACATCCATTTGCCAGATTTCATAAAATGTGGCAATTTGCTAACATGATTCGGACAGACTTAAGCATCGCTACGAGTGAGAAAATCTCATCGTAGTCAACACCTTGAGCTTTGTCAAAAACCTTTTTCGACAAGTCTAGCTTTGTAGATAGTAACACTACTATCAGCATCCGTCTTCCTCTTGAAGATCCATTTATTTTCCATGGCTTGCCGATCATCGGGCAAGTCAACCAAAGTCCACACTTTGTTCTCATACATGGATCCCATCTCAGATTTCATGGCCTCAAGCCATTTTGCGGAATCTGGGCTCATCATCGCTTCCTAATAGCTCGTAGGTTCTTCATGGTCTAGTAACATGACCTCCAGAACAGGATTACCGTACCACTCTGGTGCGGATCTTACTCTGGTTGACCTACGAGGTTCGGTAGTAACTTGATCTGAAGTTTCATGATCATCATCATTAGCTTCCTCACTAATTGGTGTAGGAGTCACAGGAACAGATTTCTGTGATGAACTACTTTCCAATAAGGGAGCAGTATGCATTACCTCATCAAGTTCTACTTTCCCCCCACTCACTTCTTTCGAGAGAAACTCCTTCTCTAGAAAGGAACCATTCTTAGAAACGAATGTCTTGCCTTCGGGTCTGTGATAGAAGGTGTACCCAACTGTCTCCTTTGTGTATCCTATGAAGACATATTTCTCCGATTTGGGTTCAAGCTTATCATGTTGAAATTTTTTCACATAAGCATCGTAACCCCAAACTTTAAGAAACGACAACTTTGGTTTCTTGCCAAACCACAGTTCATATGGTGTCGTCTCAACGGACTTAGATGGTGCCCTGTTTAACGTGAATGCAGCTGTCTTTAATGCATAAACCCAAAATGATAGTGGTATATCGATAAGAGACATCATAGATTGCACCATATCTAATAAAGTACGGTTATGATGTTCGGACACACCATTACGCTATGGTGTTCCAGGTGGCGTGAGTTGCGAAACTATTCCGCATTGTTCCAAATGAAGACCAAACTCGTAACTCAAATATTCGTCTCCGCGATCAGATCGTAGAAACTTTATTTTCTTGTTACGATGATTTTCCCCTTCACTCTGAAATTATATGAACTTTTCAAACGTTTCAGACTTATGTTTCATCAAGTAGATATACCCATATCTTCTCAAATCATTTGTGAAGGCCAGAAAATAACGATACCCGCCGCGAGCCTCAACACTCATCGGATCGCATACATCAGTATGTATTATTTCCAATAAGTCAGTTGCTCGCTAAATTGTTCCGGAGAACGGAGTCTTAGTCATCTTGCCCATAAGGCATGGTTCGCAAGCATCAAGTGATTCATGATCAAGTGATTCCCAAATCCCATCAACATGGAGTTTCTTCATGCACTTTACGCCAATATGACCTAAACGGCAGTGCCACAAATAAGTTGCACTATCATTATTAACTTTGCATCTTTTGGCTTCAATATTATGAATATGTGTATCACTACGACCGAGATCCAACAAACCATTTTCATTGGGTGTATGACCATAGAAGGTTTTATTCATGTAAATAGAACACCAATTATTCTCTAACTTAAATGAATAACTGTATTGCAATAAACATGATCAAATCATATTCAAGCTCAACACAAACACCAAATAACACTTATTTAGGTTCAACACTAATCCCGAAAGTATAGGGAGTGTGCGATGATGATCATATCAATCTTGGAACCACTTCCAACACACATCGTCACTTTACCCTTAACTAGTCTCTGTTCATTCTGCAACTCCTGTTTCGAGTTACTTCTCTTAGCAACTGAACCAGTATCAAATACCGAGGGGTTGCTATAAACACTAGTGAAGTATATATCAATAACATGTATATCAAATATAGCTTGTTCACTTTGCCATCCTTCTTATCCGCCAAATACTTGGGATAGTTCCGCTTCAAGTGACCAGTCCCTTTGCAGTAGAAGCACTTAGTCTCAGGCTTAGGTCCAGACTTGGGCTTCTTCACTTAAGCAGCAACTTGCTTGCTGTTCTTCTTGAAGTTCCCCTTCTTCCCTTTGCCCTTTTTCTTGAAACTAGTGGTCTTGTCAACCATCAACACTTGATGTTTTTCTTGATTTCTACCTTCACCGATTTTTGCATCGCGAAGAGCTTGGGAATCGTTTTTGTTATCCCTTGCATATTATAGTTCATCACGAAGTTCTAGTAACTTGGTGATAGTGACTAGAGAACTCTGTCAATCACTATCTTATCTGGAAGATTAACTCCCACTTGATTCAAGCAATTGTAGTATCCAGACAATCTGAGCACATGCTCACTGGTTGAGCTATTCTCCTCCATCTTGTAGGCAAAGTACTGTCAGAGGTCTCATACCTCTTGACACGGGCATGCGTATGAAATACCAATTTCAACTCATGGAACATCTTATATGCTCCATGGCGTTCAAAACATTTTTGAAGTACCAGTTCTAAGCCATAAAGCATGGTGCACTAAACTATCAAGTAGTCATCATACCGAGCTTGCCAGACGTTCATAACATTGGCATCTGCTCCTGCAATAGTTCAGTCACCTAGCGGTGCATCAAGGACATAATACTTATGTGCAGCAATGAGGATAATCCTCAGATCACGGACCAAGTCCGCATGTTTGCTACTAACATATTTCAACTGAGTTTTCTCTAGGAACATATCAAAATAAACGGTAAAGCTACATCGCGAGCTATTGATCTACAAGATAGATATGCTAATACTATCAGGACTAAGTTCATGATAAATTTAAAGTTCAATTAATCATATTACTTAAGAACTCCCACTTAGATAGACACCCCTCTAGTCATCTAAATGATCACGTGATCCATATTAACTAAACCATGTCCGATCATCACGTGAGATGGAGTAGTTTTCAATGGTGAACATCACTATGTTGATCATATCTACTATATGATTCATGCTCGACCTTTTGGTCTCAGTGTTCTGAGGCCATATCTGCATATGCTAGGCTCTTCAAGTTTAAACTGAGTATTCCGCGTGTGCAAAACTGTCTTGCACCCATTGTATTTGAACGTAGAGCTTATAACACCCGATCATCACGTGTTGTCTCAAAGACGAAGAACTTTCATAGAATTGCATACTCAGGGAGAACACTTATACCTTGAAATTTAGTGAGAGATCATCTTATAATTCTACCGTCGATCTAAGCAAAATAAGATGCATAAAAGATAAACAACACATACAATCAATATAAGTGATATCATATGGCCATCATCATCTTGTGCTTCTGATCTCCATCTACGAAGCTAATCATCATGATCACCATCGCCACAAAGCGACACCTTGATCTCCATCGTAGCATCGTTGTCGTCTCGCCAACTATTGCTTCTACGACTATCGCTACCACTTAGTGATAAAGTAAATCAATTACAGGGCGATTGCATTGCATACAATAAAGCGGCAACGATAGGGCTCCTGCCAGTTGCCGATAACTCGGTTACAAAACATGATCATCTCATACAATAAAATATAGCATCATGTCTTTACCATATCACATCACAGCATGCCCTGCAAAAACAAGTTAGACGTCCCCTACTTTGTTGTTGCAAGTTTTACATGGCTGCTACGGGCTGAGCAAGAACCGTTCTTACCTACGCATCAAACCACAATGATAGTTCGTCAAATTAGTGTTGTTTTAACCTTCTCAAGGACCGGGCGTAGCCACACTCGATTCAAATAAAGTTGGAGAAACTGACACCCGCTAGTCACCTGTGTGCAAAGCACGACGGTAAAACCAGTCTCGCGTAAGCGTACGCGTAATGTCGGTCCAGGCAGCTTCATCCAACAATACCGCCGAACCAAAGTATGACATGCTAGTAAGTAGTATGACTTGTATCGCCCACAACTCACTTGTGTTCTACTCATGCATATAACATCTAGGCATAAAACCTGGCTTGGATGCCACTGTTGGGGAACGTAGTAATTTCAAAAAAAAAAAATCCTACAGACACGCAGGATCATGGTGATGCATAGCAATGAGAGGGGAGAGTGTGTCCACGTACCCTCGTAGACCGAAAGCGGAAGAGTTAGCACAACGCGGTTGATGTAGTCGTATGTCTTCATGATCCGACCGATCCAAGTACCAAACGCACGGCACCTCCGAGTTCAGCACACGTTCAGCTCGATGATGTCCCACAAACTCGATCCAAAGAGAGCTCGAGGAGAGTTCTGTCACAAGACGACGGGCGTGATGACGGTGATGATGATGCTACCGACACAGGGCTTTGCCTAAGCACTGCTACGATATGACCGAGGTGGATTATGGTGGAGGGGGGCACCGCACACGGCTAAGAGAGATCAATGATCAACGTGTGTGTCTATGGGGTGCCCCTGGCCACGTATATAAAGGATGGAGGGAGGAGGAGACCGGCCCTCATAGGGTGCGCCCAAGTGTGGAGTCCTAGTAGGACTCCCTAGTCCTAGTAGGATTCCACCTCCCACATGGAATAGGAAAAAGGGAAGGGAGAAGGAGAAGGAAGGAAGGGGACGCCCCCCTCCCTAGTCCAATTCGGACCAGTCCATGGGGAGGGGTGCGGCCACCCTTTGAGGCCTTTCTCTCCTTTCCCGTATGGCCCATTAAAGCCCAATACGAATTCCCGTAACTCTCCGGTACTCCGAAAAATACCCGAATCACTCGGAACCTTTTCGATGTCCGAATATAGTCGTCCAATTAATCGATCTTTATGTCTCGACCATTTCGAGACTCCTCGTCATGTCCCCATTCTCATTAGGGACTCCGAACTACCTTCGGTACATCAAAACACATAAACTCATAATACAAATCGTCACCGAACGTTAAGCGTGCGGACCCTACGGGTTCGGGAACTATGTAGACATGACCGAGACACGTCTCCGGTCAATAACAAATAGCAGAACCTGGATGCTCATATTGGCTCCTACATATTCTATGAAGATCTTTATCGGTCAAACCGCACAACAACATACGTTGTTCCTTTTGTCATCGGTATGTTACTTGCCCGAGATTCGATCATCGGTATCTCAATACCTAGTTCAATCTCGTTACCGGCAAGTCTCTTTACTCTTTCCGTAATAGATCATTCCACAACTAACTCATTAGTTACAATGTTTGCATGGCTTATAGTAATGTGTATTACCGAGTGGGCCCAGAGATACCTTTCCGACAATCAGAGTGACAAATCCTAATCTCGAAATACGCCAACTCAACAAGTACCTTCGGAGACACCTGTAGAGCACCTTTATAATCACCCAGTTACGTTGTGATGTTTGGTGGCACACAAAGTGTTCCTCCGGTAAACGGGAGTTGCATAATCTCATAGTCATAGGAACATATATAAGTCATGAAGAAAGAAATAGCAACATACTAAACGATCAAGTGCTAAGCTAACGGAATGGGTCAAGTCAATCACATCATTCTCCAAATGATGTGATCCCGTTAATCAAATGACAACTCATGTCTATGGTTAGGAAACATAACCCTCTTTAATTAACGAGCTAGTCAAGTAGATGCATACTAGTGACACTCTGTTTGTCTATGTATTCACACATGTATTATGTTTCCGGTTAATACAATTCTAGCATGAATAATAAACATTTATCATGAAATAAGGAAATAAATAATAACTTTATTATTGCCTCTAGGGCATATTTCCTTCATCCATAGTCCAAAGCGACGCGAGATCCCTTGAGTAACTCCGCAAGCTCCTCCATACTTCCTAGAGGATATGCGGATGGCCATAAAGCCTTGGCAACGCTCTGCATTGCTTTCCGAGCTCGTTCGTGCACTTTGGACAACTCTTGTAGCAGATCACCTTGAGATCCAACATCTCCTCTTCGTGTCGGCCAGTTAGTATACTTGCAAGTATCAATTTGTTAACTCATTTCTTTACTGCATTTTACGAAGGTAAGTTCAAAAGCATACTGAATATGCCGCCCTATAGCCTTCTGTTCTCTTTCGTGGCGTCCACTAGCTGGGCTCGCACGTCCTTTAGCCCTTCCCCCAGCAGGGTGTTGGAATCCTCCAGCTTGTTTTTATCATCCCTGGTCCGTGTCAATACACGTTCGCCAGCGGCCAGTTGCCTCCCAGCCTGTTGTTTATCCGCCTGCGCGGCCTTCAGTTCCTTTTTCAGTTGATCTAACGATCCTGCCATGGACAATACAACACTATTAAACATTACTGGTATATGATTACATTTTTCTGCGTGGAGGGGAACATTACCAGGTGGTCCATCTTTGGACTTCTCCAGTTCGGCGGTAACAATAGCTAGCTAGGTCCGACACTTTTCCAGCTCCTGAGTCAGCATGCTGTTCTTCTCCGTGAGTTCCTGATTATACAATGATCCTTAAATCGGTTGTTTCAACTGTTTCAAGTCTCAGGGGATACTGATTATACAACTTACCCGCATATCTTTCAAATGCTGGCCAGTGGCTCTGGCAAGCCCATCCCGAGCAGCTCGGATGATTCGTTGCGCCCTCCACTTCAGAGTTCGTGACGGATACATTATCTGAATCCTCTGAAGGAGGACAATCCGGCGTCACACATGTATCAACTCCCGCCCTAGAGGCAGGGTCCGGAACTTGGTTTGTGGAGGCGCGACCGGCAGGATCCCCGAACATAGTCCGGCGAACGCTCTTCCTGATAAAACACAGCGGACAATGTCACTGTTCGATATGGCTACCAATGGGCATCTTTAAAGCCATACCTCTTCGATGAAGGCTAGGCCGAATTGCCATTTGCCTTCCTCTTCAAAGATCCGCCCGGCGCAGGCATTGCTCTCTTATGAGACGCCTCAGGTGTGACATGGCGAGTCGAGAGCCTCCCCTTTGAAGCAGTAGACGGTGCGGTGGGTGAGGCATAATGAGAAAGCTCTTGTGGAGGAGACGTCTCCTGATTACTTACATGAGAGGCAGGAAGGAGGCCGGGATAATTGGCCATGATGGGCACTTCTGTGCCATCATAGCTCGCCTGGTAGAAGACTCCCTCCACGAGCTCTACAAATATATCCGGATCTTCTTCAAATCCGTGATCAAGGTCCTAGTTATGGTCTTCCGGCTGTGGAGCAGGACTATGGATCCCCGCGATGACTTTTCGCCATTCCTATTAAGGATGGATGGGTTAATATTAAGCAAACATCATTTAGGGAGGATACTAAGCAAGGTGATCATGAGATTACAACTCACCCAGCTAGGGGGATTACACATGGAAAAGCCCTCTCGGCGGTTAAGGCGAGTGAACTCCTCTTTCTCCCCTTTATACAGATCGGCCAACATAGCGGCCAGGGTGGCAGGGGTGTCCGGACCCTTTCGTCCGCAGCGTGAGGCGCCATCTTCCCCATTGTATTCCCACATGGGGAGCCATCTGAATTGGAGTGGCTGAACATGTCACGCTAGGGAGGTCGCCATTACCTCGATTATCGATAATCCAGACTAGGCAAGTGTTCTAATCTTGCCCATTAGTTGTCGGACTTCCGCACTATCTTCCTCTTCGAGGCTCCGAGGATGCCAGTTGTGACGTTTCCACACTGGAGTGCTGGAGAATTCGGGAAGGCCCATCCGGACAGGGTCGGGGAGAGCGACATCTTCAACATAAAACCACTTCGAAGTCCATTCTTCGGACGCCTTCTTCTATGTGCCAGATAGGTATCCGATCCCGGCTATGCGCCATGCTTTGGTGCCGCCCACCTCAAATACAGATCCCTCTTGGGTGCGAGGGACGAGGCAGAAAAGCTTCCTCCATAGCTCAAAATGGGCCTCGCAGCCCAGGAACGGCTCGCAAAGTGCGACAAAACCCGCGATGTGCAGAATAGAGGCCGACGTAAGGCTGTGCAGTTGGAGGCCGTAGTACTCCAGGAGACCTCGGAGGAAAGGGTGGATTGGAAATCCGACACCTCTTAGTAAGAAGGAAACAAAGCACACTCGTTCCCCCCTAGTTGGATTGTGGAAATTTTCCGCCAGCGCTTCACCTGTGAAGGAGGTTAATCCTGCCCGAACAGGGACTAGATCCGCGGCGGGAAGGAATCCCTACGTTTGAAGCTTAACCAACTGGTCATGGGACACTGAACATCTCTCCCAATCGCCTTTTTGGGGCCATGCGGGCGGGAGGAAGAACTGGGAGCGCTAGCCATGTTTGAGTGGTTTCTCCTAGCAAGCTCTAAGGATTTTCCGCCTGGTGTGGAATGGCATCTGAGATCCAATCCCTTTAAATAGACGCTTTTCTTACATGGTCAGGGTGTTATGTGCAAAAAATACTCTGACCTTTTGTATTCGCCCGACACATGGAAGCAGAAGCAACAAAGGCGCAGAAGGCGAAGGGTATGGCATTTAATGAACAACTGGATACAACTATTTAGGTCTGATGCTTTTAAGTACTCAGAGGAGGAACCCGCCTTCCAATGTCGAAGACAATTTGCGCGCCGGACACATCGTCATTGAAGCCTGGTTCGGGGTCTACTGAGGGAGTCCTGGATTAACGGGTCCTCGGGCGTCCGGGCTATGTGACGTGGGCCGGACTAATGGGTCGTGAAGATACAAGACAGAAGACTTTCTCCCATGTCCGGATGGGACTCTCCTTTGCGTGGATGGTAAGCTTGGTGTTCGGATAGGAAGATTCCTTTCTCTGTAAACCGACTCTGTACAACCCTAGCCCCTCCGGTGTCTACATAAACCGGAGGGTTTAGTCCATAGAGGCAATCATAACCATCATACAAGCTAGACATCTAGGGTTTAGCCAATACGATCTCGAGGTAGATCAACTCTTGTAACACCATATTCATCAAAGAGAATCAAGCAGGAAGTAGGGTATTACCTCCATCAAGAGGGCCCAAATCTGGGTAAACATCGTGTCCTCTATCTCCTGTTACGTTTGATCCTCAAACGCACAGTTCGGGACCCCCTACCCGAGATCCGCCTGTTTTGACACCGACACCCGTTGCAAGATAAATAGATCAACTTGGCCAAACAAAGCCCAAATATCAGGGAAGAAATATGAGGCTATAAGAGATAATGCATAAAAGATATCAAAGAAACTCAAATACTTTCATGGATATAAATAGATAGATCTGATCATAAACTCAAAGTTCATCGATCCCAACAAACATACCGCAAAAGAGTTACGTCATATGGATCTCCAAGAGACCATTGTATTGAGAATTCAGCGAGAGAGAGGAAGCCAACTAGCTGCGAACTACGGACCCGAAGGTCTACAAAGGACTACTCACGCATCATCGGAGATGCACCAATGGAGGTGGTGAACCCCATCCGAGATGGTGTCTAGATTGGATCTGGTGGTTCTGGACTATGTGGCGGCTGGATCAATATTTCGTTGACTCCCCTAGGGTTTCTGGAATATTGGGGTATTTATAGAGCAAAGAGGCGGTCCGGGGGACACCAGAGGTGGGCACAACCCACCAGGGCGCACCTGGGCCTCCTGGCACGCCCTGGTAGGTTGTGCTCTCCCCGGAGCACCCCCTAGGCGCAGCCAGGGCCCATTATGTGTCTTCTGGTCCATAAAAATTCTCCATGAAGTTTTGTTGCATTTGGACTCCGTATGATATTGATTTGCTGCGATGTAAAAAACATGTAGAAAACGACAATTGGCACTTGGCACTATGTCAAAAGGTTAGTACCAAAAATGATATAAAATGACTATAAAATGATTATGAAACATCCAAGATTGATAATATAATAGCATGAAACGATCAAAATTTATAGATACGTTGGAGACATATCAAGCTACAAGCGAGCTATTGATCTACAACATAATCTGCAAATACTATCGGGACTAAGTTCATGATAAATTAAAGTTCAATTAATCAAATTACTAATGAACTCCCACTTAAATAGACATCCCTCAAGTCATCTAAGTGATACGTGATCAAAATCAACTAGCCCATGTCCGATCATCACGTGAGATGGGGTAGTCATCAATGGTGAACATCTCTATGTTGATCATATCTACTATATGATTCACATTCGACCTTTCGGTCTCCAGTGTTCCGAGGCCATGTCTGTACATGCCAGGCTCGTCAAGTTTAACCTGAGTATTCCGCATGTGCAAAACTATCTTGCACCCGTTGTATGTGAACGTAGAGTCTATCACACCCGATCATCATGTGGTGTCTCAACACAACGAACTGTCGCAATGGTGCATACTCAGGGAGAACACTTATACCTTGAAATTTTAGTTAAGGGATCATCTCATAATGCTACCTCCGTACTAAGCAAAATAAGATGCATAAAACAAAAACATCACATGAAATCAAAATATGTCACATGATATGGCCATCATCATCTTGTGCTTTTGATCTCCCTCATCTCCAAAGCATCGTCATGATATCCATCATCACCGCTTGACACCTTGATCTCCATCGTTGCGTTGTGGTCATCTCGCCAACTGTTGCTTGTACAACTATTGCTAACGCATAGTGATAAAGTAAAGCAATTACATGGCGTATGCATTTCATACAATAAAGAGACAACCATAA
The DNA here is from genome assembly GCA_021605145.1 of Aegilops bicornis. Classification (NCBI taxonomy): domain Eukaryota; kingdom Viridiplantae; phylum Streptophyta; class Magnoliopsida; order Poales; family Poaceae; genus Aegilops; species Aegilops bicornis. The sequence continues at coordinate 505,847,117 of CM038673.1, forward strand.
GGCTCCTGCTGGTTGTCGATAACTTTTACAAAACATCATAATCTCATACAATAACGTATATCTCATCATGTCTTGACCATATCACATCACAACATACCCTGCAAAAACAAGTTAGACGTCCTCTACCTTGTTGTTGCAAGTTTTACGTGGCTGCTGCGGGCTTCTAGCAAGAACCATTCTTACCTACGCATCAAAAACCACAACGGTGATTTATCAAGTTTGCTGTTTTAACCTTCCACAAGGACCGGCCACAGTCAAATTCGATTCAACTAAAGTAGGAGAAACAGACACCCGCCAGCCACCTTTATGCAAAACTAGTTGCACGTCTATCGGTGGAACCGGTCTCATGAACGTGGTCATGTAATGTTAGTCTGAGCCGCTTCCTTCAACAATACTGCCGAATCAAAATAAGACATTGGTGGTAAGCAGTATGAGGATCACCGCCCACAACTCTCTGTGTTCTACTCGTGCATATCATCTACGCATAAACCTGGCTCGGATGCCACTGTTGGGAAACTTAGCATGCAATGTCAAAAAAATCCTACGCTCACGCAAGATCTATCTAGGAGATGCATAGAAACGAGGGGGGAGAGTGTGTCTACGTACTCTCATAGACCGTAAGCGGAAGCGTTTGACAACGTCGTTGATGTAGTCGAGCTTCTTCTAGCTCTGACCGATTAAGCACCGAACGTACGACACCTCTGAATTATGCACACGTTCAGCTCGATGACGTCCCTTGTCCTCTTGATAAAGCAAGATGCTGAGGAAGTAGATGACTTCCGTCAGCACGACGGCATGGTGACGGTGATGGTGAAGTGATCTGCGCAGGGCTTCGCCTAAGCACTATGAAGATATGACCGGAGGTGTAAACAATGGAGGGGACGCCGCACATGGCTAGAAAATTGTCTGGTCTGTGCTAGGGGCGCCCCCACATATATATAGGTGGGGGGAGGAGAGAGGGGGCAGCCAAGGAGGCGCCCAAGTAGGCCGAATCCTACTTGGGGCCTTCCTATGGCCGGCGCCCCCTTTCCTTATCTGCCGGAGGGGTAAGGAAAGAGAGGGGGAGAGGGAAGGAACGGGGAATCCTATTCCCTCTTTTTCCTTTCCCTTCCCCTCTTTCCTTCTCCTTCTTGGCCGACCCATATGGGGGGCACACCAGCCCCTTGTGGCTGGTGCGTTTCCCCTCTTGGCCCATAAGGCCCATATCTTTTGCCGGGGGTGTCCGGAACCCCTTCCGGTGACCTGATATGTACCCGGTACCCTCCGGAACACTTTCGGTGTCCGAATACTATCATCCTATATATCAATCGTTACCTCTCAACCATTTCGAGACTCCTCGTCATGTTCGTGATCTCATCCGGGACTCCGAACAACATTCGGTCACCAAATCACATAACTCATATAATACAATATCCTCATCGAATGTTAAGCGTGCGGACCCTACGGGTTCGGAAACTATGTAGACATGACCGAGACACCTCCCCGGTCAATAACCAATAGAGGAACCTGGATGCTGATATTGGCTCCTACATATTCTACGAAGATCTTTATCGGTCAAACCGTAATGACAACATACGTTATTCCCTTTATCATCGGTATGTTACTTGCCTGAGATTCGATCATCGGTATATTCATACCTAGTTCAATCTCGTTACCGGAAAGTCTATTTACTTGTTCCGCAATACATAACCCTGTAACTAACTCATTAGTCACTTTTATTGCAAGGCTTCTTATGATGTGCATTATCGAGAGGGCCCAGAGATACCTCTCCCATACTCGGAGTGTCAAATCCTAATCTCGATCAATGCCAACCCAACAAATACCTTCGGAGATACCTATAGAGCATCTTTATGATCACCCAGTTACGTTGTGACGTTTGACAGCACACAAGGCATTCCTCTGGTATTTGGGAGTTGCATAATCTCATAGTCGAAGGAATATGTATTTGACATGAAGAAAGCAATAGCAATAAAACTGGACGATCAATATGCTAAGCTAACAGATGGGTCTTGTCCATCACATCATTCTCCTAATGATGTGATCCCGTTCATCAAATGACAACACATGTCCATGGTTAGTAAACTTAACCATCTTTGATTAACGAGCTAGTATAGTAGAGGCTTAATAGGGACACGGTGTTTTATCTATGTATCCACACATGTATCAAGTTTTCGGTTAATACAATTCTAGAATGAATAATAAACATTATCATGATATAAGGAAATATAACATAACAACTCTATTATTGCCTCTAGGGCATATTTCCTTTAGTCCTCCTCCTAAGTGACAACACACAATTGTGTTTGATCTATATTGCTTCAGGGAAATTAAAACATGACAGTCCGATCTAGCTTGATGGACAGTCGTGGACGTGCCACGTAGCTAGGGTTTTGACCTCGCCGAAATTTGCTGGCCGGAGATGAGACTGGCGGCGGTGGTGCATGGAATCGACGCTAAAGAGAGTTTATGGGCGCGCTTGGTATACCTCTCGACTAGATGGCGACTAAGCTCGATAGAGTAGGATTACAGATCCATTCTTTTTAAACGCGCACACAGGGTTGGGCTCGGCCTTTTTCTTTCTCTGCTTTATTTTTGTGCTCTTTCCTCCTTTTCTTTTTAATCTAGGATTTGAACTGAATTTGAATTGGCCCAAATTTATTTCATTTCAAATCATTTGAACACAAGAAAAACCAAATAAACAGTCGGGCTCATATTAATCATAGAAAAAATATTTCCAACCTAATGAAATTTTGATAATTCATTTTATGCAAATGGACTTAATATGACTGATATGGCAAACCGACAAAATTAATTCCAATACAACCAAAATGAATTGAAATCATGGTGTGCATATGTTTTCTATATGTTTACCTAATTTGAAAATTCTGAGATGTGAATTGTGATACCTTGTGGTGAAAGAAAACAAAAGACTAGCCTGAATCGTAAGAATAGAGATGGATGGGGCCTTACACAAGTTGGTCCAAGTTTCAAACACTAACAAATTTCAAAACTTACACCGACAAATTTCAAAACCTATAACTAAACCTGGACCGTGTATCTCCAATCTGATGGCCCAAATTGAATTTTTTTCTATATGTCTGTTCCTATTGGTAGTTGTCTCTTGTCTTTTTGGACTTGAGGAATTATGTTACGTAACTTGACGCAAATAATTGGGGAACATTTGCAGGAATGGCAACTTTGGTTGAAGGCGGCGGTAGTTTTCAGTTTTTGAAGGCATTTTTTCACGAAAAAAATTGCCGTCGTTTGATTAGGATCAAGCGGCTGTGCAGGCATTTGCTGGGGCCTCCTTCCGAGTGAACGTTCGCCATTTGTTGGAAACTCACGGCTGCATGGATATTTCTTAGCCCTTGTGGCCCTACCTACCTATGATTTCCGTGTGCTAAGATACCTCTAAGAGACAAACTCCTTCCTTCTTTAGGGGTTGGTTTCCATTTATTTGATGGACTAGGATAGATGCCCGTGCGTTGCAACGGGACAGAAAATTGTCACTCACTACAATTTAGTAAGCATTGTATAGAACTTCATCCATCAGAACTTCATGACAAGTAAGAAGAAAACCACCCAGGTTGTTTGATTATCGCACTTCACAAACACGGTATATCCCACATGCAATAAATGAGTAGATGACTGATTTGTGCACCATAGACCAGTCATACATAATCATAGTTCCTATGAAAATTACTACATATGCGAAAACCCTCTATATCTACATCATTATTCTATCTATGTAAAAAAATATAACAATGATCACCATGTACAATATGGCCATACAACAATCTGCACCTCTTTCTTCTACCATATTCTATCTATCTCGGTCAACTTTACAAAAAAAATACATATGAAAAAATCTGCAAGCAAGGTCAGTTTTATCTACACAACAATCTGTATGCAAGGTCATATTTATCTATCTTCTATTCCTGCAAGTATGCAGTTATGCACATACTTCTCTTCATACAATAGCAGAAGGTCGCATTATATTTATACAACAATGGCAACACAGAGCAGCCTCCTCTTTACTGTTTGATTTTTCATCAGCTTCCACAACATGTTTAGCAGCTTCTGCTTAGTGTAATCTGAAAATTATTTGGAGAGAACTACAACTTCATCGGAAAGCGAAATAATAGATTTACGAAGAGGGATATTCTTTTATTGAGCAACAAAAAGAAAAGTTATCCTGAAACAGAATAAAATGCCAACAAATTTACTTGTCGGCACGCTTGCAGCGTGATGCGATCCCACGTAATAGATATGGTTCAAGTAAGGTCGTTCTTTGGCAGGTTTGATCCACAAAATATCTGACATCAGATCCTCGGTTGTGAGTAAATTAAGAAGTTTGTCACTACCACAGAGAAACTAAGTTGTCAACATCAAAGAGTTTCCTTTTCACTTTCCTAACCAATCATCCAAACAGATCAACAGTAAATCTATAAATTTGATTGAACTAACCAAACACTGATATGTTAAGTAGTTGAAACGATAATATCTTTATGTCGTAGATATCCAACATATATGCTTCTATCCTTGATGCCTAATGTCATGAACCATGATGGATGTCCGATTTGACGGTGCCGCAGATTAGAAAGAAAATCTTGCTACAATGAATATTGTAATCTTACGCCATGTAGAATTACTTTATGCAAAACCTCCTCTCATAACTCGCTAATTTTAAATTAATAATCTCATCTTTGTATTAGTTTGTTGGAATTTTGAATCTTGGGGCTAATTTCTAAGATCATGAAATTGTCTCAAATGACATGGTGCGCACGTGAAAAAGCAACATATATTCGCTAATTCAGTTTAACAAAAACTGTAAGCTATGCCAATCATGCTAAACAGCAGCATGCTTTGATGCGATTAGACACTAAGCTCTGGCCTCTAGAAAAAAACCGGGTTGCCCCAAACATATACAATACAGGCAACCTCATTAAGTGATATGCCACAAAATTAATAAGAAAATTTATATGAACAACCTAAACCAACATGTCGTAACTAAATTGAAGTATGAGATAAAATTAATGCTGTTGTCAAGGGCCTATATTTGGTAGTTGATTGGCTGGAAATTCATGATTTATTTCTTCCTAGCCAACGGTTTGTTTACTGCACAAAATGCCTCCCATATGAAAATGAATTCCGAATCCGGATGGAGCTCCAGTTTATAGCAACTTGCATCTGCTCTTTTGTGCCTCTTTGTTGGCTACAACATTACAAAATATCTGTGTGTATATCCTACTACAGTATATATGAATAGAGACAACTCAACTTGTCATGTGTTGAGAATAAATAAGGATGCAATACCTAACAAGTAGGTGCAATAGCTTGTGGCACATTGCCTGCCTTCCGTGAGGCAAGAATAGCAAGAACAATAGTTTCAAAACTCCAAAACAACAACTGTCGTATGCCTTTTCAAAACACCATCGAATAATGTGCATGAAAAAATAAGTTCAAAAGATCAGGAAATACTCAACTGGACCTAGCAAAAGCTAATTACCTATACAATATTGTAGCGACCCGACCCGAATGGATCAAGTCTCTGTGCTCAGGTGTCATCCCTGGATCAGTAATGCTGACACCACACAGTACTTCGAAGGATTTATAACAGAGTAGCAATCACACACTTATTACATCGTTGTCCAAAAGAGGACTTATTACAAATAAATATGGCTTAAGGCCATCTAATAACGATAACAGCGGAAGACTTGGAAGATAAGTGAGTCCATCAACTCCATCGGCATCACTGAGTATAGAACCACGACCTAAACACCTTACTGTCGTTGCGAAAAGTCCGCAACATGAACGCGTTGCCCGAAAACGGGTCAAAGACATGGAATATGCTGGCAATGTAACACATAGAGAGTAATGAAGGAATAAGCCTATACTACATGCATATATGGCTGGTGGTAAAGCTCACGGTTACAGCTTTTGCATAAAGCTAGTTTTTCCCTATCGCAAAGGAATAAATTTGTTTAACTATCATGGTGGTTGTTAAACATTGAGAATGGTTGATGACATCCTCAATCCCAATTAAAAGTACTCATTAAAAACCCAACAATATTAATTAGAGTAACATGTTGAGATGCACATGATATTCAAGTACTAGATACTCAAGATGTCCATAACCAGTGGGACACGACTAATCATGATTAGTTTATACACTCTGCAGAGGTTTATGACTTTTCCCCACAAGACTCGATCGCCTCCGCTTTGGTTCTCGTGACCTTTGCATGGTGTTTGAGAGACGGATGACCGAGACACGCCTTCTTCGAAGCACTAGCACCTTACATGTGGGTAGACCGTACCAACCTACAACCCCTACATCCGCTAGTCTACCCGTGAAGAGTTCGCACAACTTACTCAGCTATGCCAGAGCCCATAATGGCTTGTGGCTGCACACGGAAGTTTCTAGCTTGAATAATCTTATGATCCCTTTGAGCCTAGGTGGCGGTCCGAAGAAATACAGGCAAGTCCTGATAGAAACCAGGTGCCTCAATCCACCCAGATGTGTGTTTAAGTTGCCACCTTAGATAAACCATTAATTATCAATCTCACATCTGTCATGGATATTCACTCAAACCCAATCCACGCTTCACTGAGCATAGCATGGCATAATAAGCAAACGTAGAAGTAACTCCCAAGGTTTCATAAGTAAAACAGGTAATAGGTACTACCTCAATCTACTTCCCATACCACAATTTAATTAGATCCTAATCATGCAAGTGTTTGAGGATTGATCTAATGCATAAAACTGGGTAGTAGAAAAGGTATGATCAAGTGTTACTTGCCTTGCTGACGATCCGCGAAACCTAGAGACTCGAAGTAACAAGCGGCGCACTCGGGTGATCTATCGCATACAAACATCAAGCATACAATATGTACTCATCTAATGAACAGGGAAATCTCGAATAAAAGATCTAACCAGAAAGTTCAACTTAAGAACCACAGTTACAAAAAGAATCGAATCGAATAAAGCAATGAAAGTCAAACGTCGAAAGAAAACGACTCGGTTCTAGCAATTTGAAACTAGGTCAAATTTTATAGTAGCAAAACTTTGTTTAAGTTGATTAGTCGGAACGGCGGTTTCGTAACGAAACTCCAGGCGCTTGAATCACCTGATTCCGATAAACGAGCGAGAAAATAAACTAGATCGAAGATTGGATCTGAAATCGAGATCGGAAAATAACGGATTATATCCGATTAAAAGAAAAACGACGAACGGTTAAACAAACGGACGTTCGTTAACAGAAACTAACCGGTGAACACGTTCGTTAAAACGAACGGATCGGTGAACGTTCATTAAACAAAAAAAACAGAAAAAAAATAAACCGATCTAGGGTTTTTTTAAAAAAACCGAACAACGGAAAAGAAAACCGGAACGGTTTTTAAAACAAAACCGAACCGGGGAAGGGTGACGCGGCGGCTACCTCCGGCGAGGTCGCCGTGGACGGGGCTCCGGAGGTCGTGTCGGCGGAAGGCGGCGGCGTTGGCGCACGGCCAGCGGCGGCGGCGGCGGCGGCGGCGGCTCGGGTGGCGTCGGGCGGCGTCTGGGTCGGCGTCGGCTCGGGTGGCGTCGAAGCTGAGGCGGCTTTAAGGAGGGAGGGGGTGTGCCTTGGGGAGGGGCCACGGCGGGCGGCGTCGTCCCCGAGCCGGACTTCAGCGGGCGGCGGCCAGGTCTCCGGCGGGAGGCGGCGGGTGGGCCGTCAGTGGGCCTTAGCCCGGTCTCGTCGCTTCAGCGTGAGTCCTCTCTTTTTTTTAAATCTCAGAAAAAGCGGATAAAATAAAATCTAAACGAACTCCAAAATTAATAAAGTAAATTTTCCCCGACTCCTAAAAATGAGTCGAACAAAATAAACTTTAATACGGGGCCAAAATGCAAATTTTTAAAATACTCATTTTTTTCCTAAAACAAATAAACTCCGAAAATCCAAATTTTGATTTATTTATTAAATCTTCATTTTTCCTAAATTTTGGGAAAGTCATATTATTCCCTCTCTTATATTTTTATTGGAAAAATATTTGAAGATAAAAATAAATAACTCCAACGATCCTCTTTTCATAGTTTTGAGAGAGCTCAAATATGAAAATTTCGAAACCTCCAACTCTCTCCGAGGGTCCTTCAGTTGCGTGAAATTTCTAGGATCGGAAAATGCAAGAAAATATGATATGCATGATGATTTAATGTATAACATTCCAAATTGAAAATTTGGGATGTTACAAACCTACCCCCCTTAAGATGAATCTCGCCCTCGAGATTCGGGTTGGCTAGAAAATAGGTGAGGGTGATCCTTGAGTAAATCCTCTTCCCTTTGCCTGGTGGCTTCATCCTCAGTGTGGTGGCTCCACTGAACCTTGCAAAACTTGATAACCTTGCTGCGAGTAACTCTGCTGGCATAATCGAGAATCTTGACTGGTTTCTCCTCATATGTTAAATCATCCTTCAACTGAATTGCTTCAAGTGGCGCTGTATCTCTTAACGGTACCTCCGCCATCTCGGCGTAACATCTCTTCACCGAGAAACATGGAATACATCATGAACTCCTGACAGTCCCTCTGGCAACTCCAGCTTATAAGCAACTTCTCCCATGCGTTGCAAAATCTTCTACGGTCCAACGAAACGTGGTGCTAATTTTCCTTTAACTCCAAAACGCTTAACTCCTCGAAGCGGGGATACTCTAAGATAAACTATGTCTCCAACTTCATATACTACCGCCTTTATGCTTTTGAATCCGCATAGCTTTTACATGCAGGACTGGGCTACTTTGAGCCTATCGCGAATCAACTTAACCTTCTGTTCAGACTCCTTAATCAAATCTGGGCCAAACAACTGACGGTCTCCAGCTTCGTCCCATGATAACGGTGTCCTGCACCTCCTTCCGTACAAAGCCTCGAAAGGTGCCATCTTCAAGCTGGTTTGGTAACTGTTGTTATAAGAAAACTCTGCATACGGCAAGTTATCATCCCAACTAGATCCATAATCTAGTGCACAAGCTCTCAACATATCCTCCAAAATCTGATTGACTCTCTCGGTCATCCATCTATCTGTGGGTGGAAAGTCTGTCTTGAATTCCACTGGTTCCCAATGTTTCGTGCAACTGATTCCAAAACTTTGAGGTAAATTGGGTTCCCCTATCTGATACGATACTCCTCGGAACTCCGTGTAAACACACAATTCTGGTCATGTATATCTTCGCCAACTTAGCACTGCTATAGGTAGTCTTGACTGGAATGAAATGAGCTACCTTCGTCAAGCGGTCGAATATAACCCAAATCGAGTCACATCCTAAACGAATCTTTGGCAAACCTGTGATGAAATCCATGCCTAGTTTATCCCACTTCCATTCGGGTATTGGCAATGGTTGTAACAATCCTGCTGGCTTCTGATGCTCTGCCTTCACTCTCTGACATACATCGCAAACTGCTACATACTCTGCGATATCCTTCTTCATTCCGGTCCACCAGAATGTTTCCTTCAAATCCAAATATATCTTGGTATTTCCTGGGTGAATCGAGTAGGGTGAATCATGTGCTTCTTGCAAAATCAACTTCCTGATCTCCGGGTCATTCGGCACATAAACACGGTCCTCAAACCATAGGGTATCGTGCTCATCCTCACGAAATCCCTTAGCTTTTCCTTCGCTCATTTTCTCCTTTATAGAGGCAACTTCCTTATCTGCCTTTTGAGCTCCTCTGATTTTGTCCATCAACGAGATTTGAATCTCCAATGCTGCTACATAGCCTCTCGGAACTATTTCCAAACATAGCTCTCGAAGGTCCTCGGCTAACTCCTTGGGTATTCCTCCCATCATTAGGGTATTGACGTGGCTCTTACGGCGCAATGCGTCTGCTACAACGTTAGCCTTCCCGGGGTGATAATGCAATCTCATATCATAATCCTTAATAAGCTCCAACCATCTCCTCCGTTCGAGATTTAATTCCTTCTGCGTGAAAATGTACTTCAAACTCTTGTGATCCTTGTACACCTCACAATGATTTCCAATGAGGAAATGTCTCCATGTCTTCAATGCATGCACAACGGCTGCTAACTCCAAATCATGTGTGGCATAATTCAACTCATGAGGCTTAAGTCGTCGTGGAAGCATCTGAAACAACTCTTCCTTCCTGCATAAGCACTGCTCCAAGTCCTCGGCGTGAAGCGCCGCAATACACCTCATAATCCTTGGTCCGATCCGCAAAATTAACACTTTGGTGAGGTAACCAGTCTTTTCTACAACTCCTGAAAACTTTCATCGCAATCCTCAGACCATATGAACTTTGAATCCATTATAAACAATTATCTAATAGGCTTTGCAATCATTGAGAAATTCTCAATGAATCTTCGGTAGTATCCCGCGAGTCCAAGGAAACTCCGAATCTCTCCAACTGTCATTGGTGCTTCCCATTTGGTTACGGTCTCAACCTTTGTGGGGTCAACTGCTATCCCTTCTCCGGATATAACATGTCCAAGAAATCCAACTTCCTTTAGCCAAAACTCACATTTCTTGAACTTGGCATATAATCGATGTTCCCTTAGTTTCTCCAAAACCAATCGCAAATGTTCCTTATGTTCCTCTTCATTCTTCGAGAAAATCAAAATATCATCTATGAACACCACGACGAACTTATCCAAAAACTCCATAAACACTTTGTTCATCAGGTTCATGAAATAGGCAAGCGCGTTAGTCAGTCCAAATGACATAACGGTGTACTCATATAGTCCATATCTCGTGGTAAATGCTGTCTTAGGTATGTCCTGCTCTCGAATCTTCAATCGATGGTACCACGATCGCAAATCGATCTTGGAAAACACTTTAGCTCCTTGCAAACGATCAAACAGATCATTTATCATTGGTAGTGGGTACTTGTTCTTGATCGTTACTGCATTCAATCCATGATAATCAACAACCATCCTTAACGATCCATCCTTCTTCTCCACTAACAGTACGGGTGATCCCCAAGGCGAAGAACTTGGGCATATAAAACCTTTATCCAATAGCTCCTTTATCTGCTTCTTGATTTCCGCCAAATCACATGCGGGCATCCCGTATGGTCGCCGATATTGGGCCTGTGCTGCAAAAGCTCAATCAAAAACTCAATGTCTCTATCCGGTGGCATTCACGGCAACTCTTAGGAAATACATCGTGGAAATCCTTCACCATCGGTACCTCTTCTGCACAACTCCCGATAAGGAATTTACTTGTGCTCTCCTCGGCTCATGCCGTGATACATACTTGATTCTCCTCCCTTACGGGTGGTAAGCAAAATTGACTTAGTGGCGCAATCTATGTTCCCTCCATACTTGATAACCAATCCATGCCTAATATCACATCCAATCCTTGGGATTCCGAACTATTAAGTCCGAGGGAAAACATAGTGTCCAATCCTTAATGGCGATCGATCACACCATATACTAGCCATGTATTCTCGCTCCGGTGAGGTTACTAGCATGGGTGACCTAAGGGCTTGGGTTGGTAATTTGTACTTATCCACAAATCTCCTTGATATGTATGAATGCGATGCACCAAAGATGTCGAAAAGAACAAGCTGCGATAAATGACTTAACCAAAACTTACCGATTCTTTGCATCGGGCTGATCTTCAACCTCCTCCACATCAATGTGGTTCACACATCCCCTGTTGAAAGGGTTGGGCTTCTTTCGAGCTTCCATTGCCATTTCCATTACGGCCTTACGGACATTCGTTTTGCGTAATGCCCAGGTCTTGCGACATAAAGCAAGTGATGTGGCTCGAGTCTACCTTGGTTGGGGTTGATGGTGTGGTGCGGTTACATCCATTGCTTCCTCCATTCCCGTTCCCATTCTTGGTGCCATTATGGTTGTGTGAATTACCTCCTCCATGGGTATCTTTGGCCCGAACTCCTGTTTAGGGGTATAACGGGGAGCTTCTGCTGAACTCGAGTTATACTTCCCCTGCCCATACTTCCTCTTACGATTTTCAATTTCTTTCTGCTTTCCTTCAATCATAAGGGCACGGTCTACCAACTCTGGTAGTTATTGAAACTTGCTACCATCAACTGCATGCTTAACTCATCATTCAGTCCTTCGAAACTTCTCCGCTTAGCTGCATCTGTAGCAACGTCATCCGGGGCATAACGTGCTAGCTTACTAAAATCATCCACATCTTGCCATGAGTTCTTCCTCCTTGGCGTAAGTTGCGAAACTCACGCTTCTTCATGGCCATAGCTCCTGCCGAGACATGGGCGGCGGAAAGCTTCTTTGGCCGATCCCATGTGACAGTATCTACAGGGTAAGTGGCTGTAAAATTCTCCCACCATGCTGATGCGGGTCCTTCAAGCTAGTGTGTAGCAAACTTCACCTTCTCTCCATCTGTACATCCTGCAGTGGTCAACTCCCTTCCTACCTTACGGAGCCAATCATCTGCTACTATCGGCTCGGTGCTACTGGAAAACACCGGCGGATTCAGCCTTAAGAAACGTGTTAAGTGATCCGCAGGTGGTGGTGGTGGCGGTGGGTTGTTGTTGTTGTTGTTGCCTTGATTCTGTACCAATGTTTGGATCAAAGTGTTCTGCTGCTGAATCAACTGGGTGATCTCTGGCGGGAAAACAAATCCGGGGTCGCGTCTCGGAGGCATCTGATGGGTTTAGAAAAGACGAGAATTAAGAATAGAGTGGGGTCTAAGGAGCAAATGTATATGAGCAAATGCACACAAAATCACTTCATTCAATTCAAACAAAGGGCTTACAACGATCTAACTATCACAAAAGTGCGTGAACTAAAATGTTACATGGAGGGAATACTACTAATATGTGGGGTCATCTACTAATTTGAACCGGTGGAAGACTCCATGATGTCTGCTCCTGCTTCATCTTCAAAGTCGGGTACACTTGGATCCGAATCGGTGTTGTCGATGTTGATGTAGTCGCTTGGACAGCCGACGTACTTGTCTTCATTCTTGAGCGCAAATTTCTTCTTGAGTTCTTCAATCTCATACTTAAGATCGTTGTTGTGCCTTGTTAGGGCTACGATCTCGTCCATGTAGTCCTTGCGTGTAGACTTCAGTTCTTCTTCAAGTTTGATGATCCTTCCCTTCGCATCCTTCAATTCAATCATATCATTGCACATCTGGTTCTCCTGGCGTCGAATGTCTTTGGTTTAACTCTGGATGAAAGCTGCAATGGATCTATCCTTCTTGGTGCTGACTATATCCCATTGTTCATCTCGGCGTCCTTAAATCTGGTAGATAGTGTCCTTGAGGTCTTCTTGGTAAACTTCTCCAATGCGTCCCATGGTGATATGAGCTGCCATGCTCTTTCCCGGACTCGTGTTGGTGCACTGAAAACACTATCTATAGGCTTGGTGATTGGGGCGAATGTCCTTCCCGAACGTGAGCTTGAATCTTCCAGGCTCCTCTTGTGCAAGAGTGGCGTTGAAAGTTACGGTGAAGCTTGGTAATCCAATGTTCGTGTACTTGGTGACTTCCTTCAAGTGAAAGCCAAAAGGTGTGCCTTCATCCGGTTGGGTGTACTTGATCTTCGCGTCCTTCATCCTAAAAGAGTAGAAAAGATGAGGAGTTAGAAAATGAGAAGAGAGTAGTGATCTATGGCTTTAACTTAGTGGTCGTGTCCTACGATCGGCGTGTGCTCGATACCATCTCTCAGAGCGACCCGACCGAATGGATCAAGTCTACGTGCTCGTGTGTCATCCACGGATCAAGAATGTCGACACCACACAAGATGCCGAAGGATTTATAACAGTAGCAATCACACACTTATTACATCGTTGTCCAAAAGAGGACTTATTACAAATAAATATGGCTTAAGGCCATCTAATAACGATAACAGCGGAAGACTTGGAAGATAAGTGAGTCCATCAACTCCATCGGCATCATGAGTATAGAACCACGACCTAAACACCTTACTGTCGTAAATGCGAAAAGTATGCAACATGATCATTGCAGCCAGAAAACGGGTAAGCACATGGATTATTCTGGCACTGTATCACATAGAGTGTAATGAATAAATAGCCTTTACTACATGCATATAGGGCTGGTGGTAAAGCTCTACTGATTCTGATTTTGCATAAAGCTAGTTTTTCCCTACTGCAAAGGAATAAATTTGTTTAACTATCATGGTGGTTGTTAAACATTAAGAATGGTTGACAGCATCCTCAATCCCAATTAAAAGTACTCACTAAAAAACCCAACAATATTAATTAGAGTAACATGTTGAGATGCACATGATATTCAAGTAGTAGATACTCAAGATGTCCATAACCGGGGACACGGCTAATCATGATTAGTTTATACACTCTGCAGAGGTTTGTGCACTTTTCCCCACAAGACTCGATCGCCTCCGTTTGGTTCTCGTGACCTGCATGGTGTTTGAGAGCGGATGACCGAGACACAGATCTTTGAAGCACTAGCACCTTACATGTGGGTAGACCGTACCAACCTACAACCCCTACATACGCTAGTCTACCCGTAAGAGTTCACACAACTTACTCAGCTATGCGAGCCCATAATGGCTTGTGGCTGCACACGGAAGTTTCTAGTTTGAATAATCTTATGATCCCTTTGAGCCCGGGTGGCGGTCCGAAGAAATCTGAGGCAAGTCCTGATAGAAACCAGTGCCTCAATCCACCCGGATGTGTGTTTAAGTTGCCACCTTAGATAAACCATTAATTATCAATCCCACATCTGTCATGGATATTCACTCAAACCCAATCCACGTCTACGAGCATAGCATGGCATAATAAGCAAACGTAGAAGTAACTCCCAAGGTTTCATAAGTAAAACAGGTAATAGGTACTACCTCAATCTACTTCCCATACCACAATTTAATTAGATCCTAATCATGCAAATGTTTGAGGATTGATCTAATGCATAAAACTGGGTAGTAGAAAAGGTATGATCAAGTGTTACTTGCCTTGCTGACGATCCGCGAAACCTAGAGACTCGAAGTAACAAGCGGCGCACCGGGTGATCTATCGCAGACAAACAACAAGCATACAATAAGTACTCATCTAATGCACAGGTAAATCTCGAATAAAAGATCTAACCAGAAAGTTCAACTTAAGAACCCTGGTTACAAAAAGAATCGAATCGAATAAAGCAATGAAAGTCAAACGTCGAAAGAAAATGACTCGGTTCTAGCAATTTGAAACTAGGTCAAATTTTACAGTACCAAAACTTTGTTTAAGTTGATTAGTCGGAACGGCGGTTTCGTAACGAAACTCCAGGCGCTTGAATCACCTGATTCCGATAAACGAGCGAGAAAATAAACTAGATCGAAGATTGGATCTGAAATCGAGACCGGAAAATAACGGATTAAATCCGATTAAAAGAAAAACGACGAACGGTTAAACGAACGGACGTTCGTTAACAGAAACTAACCGGTGAACACGTTCGTTAAAACGAACGGATCGGTGAACTTTCATTAAACAAAAAAACAAAAAAAAAAATAAACCGGTCTAGGGTTTTAAAAAAAAACCGAACAACGGAAAAGAAAACCGGAACGGTTTTTAAAAACAAAACCGAACCGGGGAAGGGTGGCGCGGCGGCTACCTCCGGCGAGGTCGCCGGGCGGACGGGCTCGGCGGGGTCGGGCGTGGGCGGCGGGCGGCGGTGCACGGCCAGCGTCAGGCAACGGCAATGGCGGCTCGGGCGCTGGGTCGGCGGCGGGCGGCTCGAGGTGAGTCGAGGCGGCGGGCGGCTTTTAAGGGGGTGTGCCTTGGGGAGGGGTCACGGCGGGCGGGCGTCGTCCCGAACCGGACTCAGCAGCGGCAGGTGAGTCTCCCAGGCGGGAGGCGGCGTGGCGGTGGGCTGGCCTTAGCCCGGTCGGTATGTGTGAGTCCTCTTTTTTAAATCTCAAGTGAAAAAGCGGATAAAATAAAATCTAAACGAACTCCAAAATTAATAAAGTAAATTTTCCCGACTCTTAAAAATGAGTCGAACAAAATGAACTTTAATCTGGGCCAAAATGCAAATTTTAAAACACTCATTTTTTTCCTAAAGCAAATAAACTCCGAAAATCCAAAATTTGATTTATTTATTAAATCTTCATTTTTCCTAAATTTTGGGAAAGTCATATTATTCCCTCTCTTATTTTTTATTGGAAAAATATTTGAAGATAAAAATAAATAAATCCAACGATCCTCTTTTCATAGTTTTGAGAGAGCTCAAATATGAAAATTTCGAAACCTCCAACTCTCTCCGAGGGTCCTTCAGTTGCGTGAAATTTCTAGGATCGGAAAATGCAAGAAAATATGATATGCATGATGATTTAATGTATAACATTCCAAATTGAAAATTTGGGATGTTACAAGCATACGTGGATCAGTTCTAATGGCTATATAGTAGCGGAGGTAATTAAGAAGCAAGATAGTTATTACTGTACTTGGAATTAAGGTTGGATGAGGTCCACCGCAGTCGCATCGGTTGTTACGTATCTCATTTGTTGCCACCGTTGAGACGGTGTTGATTCCTTGCAGTGATGGCACGCTGATACAAATCCCCTATTTTCCGAGAAGGAAGATTGTAGACACTGACTGATGATCACACCTTGCAGTCAGAGAAGTACTTGTTCATCTCCTCGCACACGCAGCACGAAGCACTACAAAAAAAAGACACATCCGTGACATTTTGGGCCGAACGGAATTTTTTTCTGTCATACATATGACACTTCTATGACGATAATTGTGACAAAACACGGTATCATCGTAGATGTGGTGGGGTCCTACTTCTATGACAAAAAATCATGACAGAAAATGGGCTTTTCATCCTGAGTGGGCCGGAGACGCAGCTGCATGACATTCTTTGGGCCGTCCATGACTAAAAAAACCATGGTAGAAGCGAGGGCGAGGAAAATGTCGGGGTGTTCCCGGTTACGGTGGGTGGTCGGGGCCGAGCGATGCGCGTTTCTCTCGTACACGCACGCGTGTGGGTGCGAGACGTTGGGCTCTAACTGAACCCGAGCGAGGCATTGGGATCTAATTGAACCCGAGCGATTGCACTGCAGGCTACGCGTTACTGAACCCAAGCGATCGATCGATGGCTGTTAACTGAATCCGATCAAGCGATTCCTTCGCTACTGCTGCTAACTGAAGCCGATCGATGCTGCCTCTGGATGAACAGTGAGCGTTGCTGGGGGTTCGGATGAACAGTTCCCGGTGGGGGTGGATGAACGGGCCCCCTAGGCGTTGCCTCTGGATGAACAGTGAGCGTTGCTGGGGGGTTTGGATGAACAGTTCCCGGTGGGGGTGGAAGAACAGGACCCCGATTGTTCGAGCCGGTTGGGGCTGGATGAACAGGACCCCGTGGAGGGCAGGATGAACAGGACTACCCCATGGAGGGCATGATGAGCGATGAGATCCGGAGGGCGGGATGAACAGGTAGCCCGTGGAGGGGTGGTTGAACAGGAGCCCATGGAGAGGGCTAGTTGAACAGTAGCCGGTGGAGTAGCGCGCGGTGGAGGCTGGATGAAGAGGAGCCCGTGGATGAACAATCGCAGGTGGAGGCTGGAGGAGGTCGACGGTGGATGAACAATAGCCCATGGAGGCTGGAGGGGGTCGACGGTGAAGATGAACAGTATCCCGTGGAGTCCCGTTTTGCGGTACGCCACACCCCTCCCGATGAACAGGACCCCTGTTTCGACCGTAGCGCTCCAACACAAGTCCGTTTCCTCCGTTTTGTGGTACACCACACCCCTCCCGATCAACATGACCCCCGTTTCGGCTGTAGGAGGTCCGTTTCCTCCGTTTTGCGGTACGCCAGACCCCTCCCGATGAACAGGATCCTGTTTCGAACGTTGCTGGTTGAACACAAGGCCATTTCCTCCGTTCTGCGGTACGCCAGGCCTCGTTTCCATCGGCTGTTCCATCCAAGCCCTCCCGATGAACACGACGACGCATTCCGTTCCGACCCAGCCGGTTGGCTCCCCGTGAACATGAGGACGACGATGTTTCTCTGTTCCGACCCAGCCAAGTACACGAGGCCTGGCCGTACGTATGCACGAGTAGGCGTTCGAGACCCTGCCCGTATGTACGTACGTGGCCGCATTTTCTTTCTTCCACACTGGCCGCTGTACGTAGGTGTACATGCTACGTGCACGCCTCTACTACGACACGTTCGCGCCTCTACATCGACCAGTATGTACGTACACGTTCGCGACCAGAATGACAACGCTACGTACGCTTCGACCAGGTGGCTCCCGACTGTCAAACACTTCCTTGCGTGTGAAGATGTAGCTGGTGGGTCCCAGCAGTCAGGGTGGCGAATCATTTTTTTTGCCCGGACGCACTTCCTTGCGTGCGAAGATGTAGCTGGTAGGTCCCAGCAGTCAGGGGGAAATGTTTTTTTTGTGAAATACAGTTGCTTGTCTGGTGGGTCCCTGCTGTCAGTTGGAGGAATAATTATTTTCCGCGTAATAAGGAGGCACTTCCTTGCGGCTGCCGTGGACCCAGCTGTCAGCCTCTCCACGACAGTACTCTTCCGATGGAAGTCGTTCCTTGACCACGTTGACCATGCCGCACCGAGAGCACCAGGGCGGTGGACGATGGCGAGGCTTAGGAAGGGGACGACGCGGAGCCGGGGAAGATGCGGTAGTGGATGCCCACGCGTAGAGGAGTACAGTACTCTTCCGGTGGACGCGTAGAGGGTTCACTGGTTCGCTGCGGTGTGAGGCTGTCGTCGCTGCAGAATAACAGGGGGTGTGGGTGAGTAGAGGGATGGCCTGGCCAGCGGTGGGAATAGTAGGGGGCGGTGAGGCCTCCGCGGCAGCACAGCCGGCCACGGGAGGTAGGAGCATGCGGCACGACCGGTATTTGCTTTGGGCGGCCGGAGCAATAAGACCAGAGGTTGAAGAAGCACTACGGCCGTTGGATGGTAATCGTCTGATCACTAGAGCTAGAACTGTTCATATTGACTAAGTTGACAAAGCACTCCGTCCCCGTCAACTTAGTAGGCCCACAAGTCTGCCTCCCACCAAGGTGGGTCCCAACTAGTAGGGGGAGTATTCATTTTTTGTGCGTAATAAGGAGGCACCTCCGGTGGGTCCGAGCTGATAGCGGGGGGGACTTTTTTTCTCGAAATACGTTAGCCCGTCCGGTGGGTCCAGCGGTCAGGGGGAAACATTTTTTCGCCAAATACGGTGGCCCGTCCGGTGGGTCCCTGCTGTCAGGTGGAGGAATAATTATTTTCCATGTAATAAGGAGGCACTTCCTTGCGGCTGCCGTGGACCCAGCTGTCAGCCCCTCCATGTACAGTACTCTTCCGATGGAAGTCGTTCCTTGATCACGTTGACCACGCCGCGCCGAGAGCACCAGGGCGGTGGACGACGGCGAGGCCTTGGAAGGGAACGACACGGAGGCAGGGAAGACTCGACAGTTGTTTCCCACACGGAGGGAGTACGACTGTACGAGGGTTTACTAGTTCGTTTGCCGTCTCCGGAGAATAAAAGCAGGTGTGGGTGAGTAGAGGGATGGCTAGGCCAGCGATGGGAGTACGGTGGGGCGGTGAGGCCTACTCGGCAGCACAGCCGGCCGCGGGGAGGAGGGAGCAGGCAGTCCCATCGGCGCTTGTTTGAGCGGCTGGAGCAGGAAGAGCAGAGATTGAAAAAGCACGCCGGCCGTTGGATGGACATCCAACAATCACTGCTCGTGCGTCAACCTTTTTTTTAGGAAAGCCTAATTTCTGTGGAAAACAGCATACAACCCATCTGCCATTATTTCTAATAATTTACATCCCATTTGCTAATTCTTAAGGTTTTTCTGGAGCCCATATTCTTTTTGTTAGCATTATAGCCCATATTGTGGTCACGGTTAAAAAATTATATGAAATTTTGCATATTTCGGTGCGGTCCAAACTGTTTTTAATCCCGAAATTTTGAGTCACGTTCTGTAAGTGCATCTAGTGCCCCTTAGTGATTTTGGTGTATTGAAGACTTATAGGTTAAGGGACTAATGAGTTTATGAGCGTACACAGGTTTATAAGTCTATGAGGAGTTTGATATTTACAGAGAAAGTCAACCCCTAAAAATGAAGTTCTTCGACTGAAGACTTTGGATTTCTGAAGACTTTCTGAAGACTTTGAAAGTGAAGAAATTGGTGTGACCTTGAAGACTTGGTATTCATTTGAGGAACATGAAGTGTGAATACTTTTGTTTTCGTAGTTTCGTTTTCTCTTTCTTGAGTCATAGGAAACACCGTACTGTTAAAGGGGGTCGAGGAAATACTAAGGAAAAATTTCCAAGTGATGCTCAACTCAAAATCCTGCACCTACCAATCTCCTCGAGTGAAGCCATTGGAAATCTCATACAATTCAGTCAATTTCTTCAATGACAGAGACGGAGTTCTTCTGGTCGCTGAGGAATTTGTTCTGACTGAGGAGTTAGGAATTCGCCAGTGCGGATTGCCTACACAGTGAGGAACATGTTAGCCCTGAGGAATTTGAGCCTCAAATTTCCTAATCGCTGCGTGCTATGCGCCAGCTGTCCCAAAATATCTACCCACCTAACGGTCATATAATTGAAGGGCACTTATGTCTTATCATGTTGGGCTGCTCCCTAGGCTATAAATAGCCGCCCCCTACAACCACTAGCTGGTTGGCTGCTCCGAGAGAAACTGACACTTGTCATTTGAGAGCATCCCATCCTCCGAGGACTTTGAGTGAAAATCATCAAGTGAGGAAAACCCAAACCCAAACACCTACAAACCCAAAGTGATTGAGCATCACTGAAGAGATTGATCCTGCGTGGATCAGACGCTTGTTACCTTTGAATACTGTGCTTCTTCCAGACGGTTAGGTGTCATGGTCTAGAGCATCCAAGAGGAATTGTGGATCACTGAGTGACCGAGTTTGTGAAGGTTCGGAAGTCGCCTGAAGACTTACCATGAGTGATTGGACGAGGTTTGTGTGACCTTAGTTCAAGGAGAATACGGTGAGGACTCTGTGTCCGGGGCTGTGTGTCCTCAGGTTTAAATACCTAGCCGCTCCAACAAGATGTACAACTGAGACAGCAGTTGGAACTGGTCTACCAAATCATTGTCTTCACCAAGCCAACTAGTTCTATTTCCTCAACTCTTTCATTTCCTCATTACTGTGTTGTGTGCTTGTCATATCTGTGTTTGAAGACTTTGACTGAAGACTTTCTCAATTTCCTCAGTTCAAATTCTTCAGTCTGTTTGTCTTCATCCTGTGTTATCCTGTGATTACGCTTTTTGTACTCTATGCTTGTATTCTGTTGTGTTTACTTTTGAGTACTTATTCCGCTGCAACTAGTTCTTCGCTAAGGAATTTCCTCACCGGGAAATTCCTCAGTGAAGAATTCATAAAAATCGCCTATTCACCCCCCTCTAGTCGATATAACGCACTTTCAATTGGTATCAGAGCAAGGTACTCCCTTGTTCTGTGTGATTTTGGTTTAACCGCCTGGAGTTTTAGTTATGTCGACCGCAGGTATGAAGAAAGTGACATGCCCAATCTTTGACGGTCACGAGTATCCCAAGTGGAAGGACATGATGAAGAAGTGCCTCATGGCGATGAACAGCGAACTGTGGACCGTCACTGAGATTGGTCTTACCGATCTGTGCAAGACGGTGGGAGCTGATGACATTCGCAAGTACACTCTTCTCAACCTCACGGTGAAGGACATCATCTGCTCCTGTCTGTCTCATAATCAGTTCAGGAACATCATGCATCTCGATCATGCGAAGGTTATCTCGGACCGTCTATCCGAGGTCTATGAAGGTCATTGAACCCGCCATGATCCTTGGTTTGAGGACTTCAAGGAATCTCTCAAAGTGATGACATTTGAACCAGAATCATCATCCTCTTCATCATGCCTCATGGCAAAAAGTGCTGAGGTAACTGAATGCTACCTATCCAAGTCTAGTGATGATGAATCTGGTGATGAATTTGGACCCAACTATGTCAAACTTGCGTCCCTTGCCACTAAACAACAAAGAGCTTTGTAAAAAGTTCAATACATGCTAAATAAGAGTGATGATATTCTGGGTGAAGAAATGGATTGCACTAAAACCTTGACTGAAAATCTTTAGAGACCTCAGACCAGGTTTGACAACCTTCAAGGTCATCATAACACTCTCTTATCTAATCATGAGAAGCTTTCTTATGAATTTCTTCAAATAAAGCAAGATCTTGAGAAGCTAAGAGTGAGTTATGAAGATCTTCAGAAGGAGCACGATTGATTACTTGCTCAACAAATCAGCGCTGCTCAGGAAGAATTTGTTCGTTCATGTTTGAAATACATTGAACGTGAATCTGCTAATTCTTCACCTGAATGTTCAAATGCTACTAATGCTACAAGTTCTTCACCTGCCTCTGTTATCACTAATTTCTCATCTGAGGACATTGCTAGTATCACCGACGATGCAGAAATTTGAAGGAATTGTACATGACAGGCATGTACAAAAGCCTCAAAGGGCATCAGACTCTGTGATGTGCTTAAAAAGTAGATCCTCAACAGGAACCCTAGGAAAGAGGGTATTGCCTTTGAGAGGAAACTTAATGTTGATGGTACATATTGGAAGCCTGAGCAGTACCCCAAAACCTCATGGGCTGCTGCAAAGGGACCTCCAGTTGATCCATCTAATCTATCTGGCTTTACATGCGAATCTTCTCATTCTTCTGATGGTGAAGTATTTGCTAGATATGTGCTAGATATGTGAAGTGTTTGCTAGATATGTTGGCACTAACTGCAGGAACGGTTCCCCTATGAAGAAAATCTGGGTTCCCAAAAGGTGCCTTGAAAGTCTTCAGGTGAATGTCCTCATGACACCACCTGTGAAGAATAGGAACCCCAAATCAAATTCTTCATATGGACCAAATTCTTCATATGGATCCAACTCCTCATACGGACCAAATTCCTCACGTGGATCAAATTCCTCAAAAGGATCAAAGTCCTCATATGAATATCATCATGCTAACAACTCTATTTCGCAGGGAAGAGCTAAGGGCTATGAATATGAGCATTATTCTTCTAATCATTATGTTCATAAGTCCTCGAAGAATTTCTCTGCTTATTCATATGCTTACCCTAACTCCTCTTATGTGAAACGAAATGGATTGGCTTCTATGCCACCTTTCTCTTATGGAGCTCGCAGAGTGATGAACTCTTTGCCACCCCTTCAGATGTGGGTGGTGAAGAAAAAGAACTAATTTCTTCTGCAGGGTCAGGTCTCCAGACGTGCATGAACGTCTGAAGAATTTGCTAGAGACCTGAAAAGTGCCTGATAGGGCCTTGAGCTAATCATGAAGAAATGAACTTTCATTTCTCACGTCCTCATCTTGCTATATCTGTCTTTATCGCTTGATGAAATTCATCTGATGAATTTGATATCATATTCTTCACTAATGAAGTATATGAGTCCGTAAGCTGCACTAATTCATCTGCAGGATGATCAACCCAAAGCCACTGAGTGGGTCCTCGATAGTGGATGTACAGATCACATGACTGGTGACAAGAATCTATTGATAGATGCTCCCTTATCACCATCGCATCTGAAGCATATCATCTTCGTAGACAAAGGCAAAAGTCAGGTATTGGGTCTAGGTAAGGTTGCGATCACGAAGGATCGACACATGGACAAAGTCATGCTTGTCGAGTGCTTAGGATATAACCTTATGTCTGTCTCAATGCTTTGTGATCTTGATATGGTTGTTGTCTTTGGCAAGTATCGTTGTGTTGTGGTTATGGAAGCTGACAACTCCAAAGTCTTCAAAGGCTTTAGGAGAGGAGACTTGTATATTGTTGATTTCTCTACAGGACCGCAACCAGCCGTGTGCCTACATGCAAAAGCTTCAGAAGGCTGGCTATGGCATCGAAGACTTGGTCACGCAGGCATTAGGAATTTGCACATGCTTGTGAAGAAGAAGCATGTCATTGGCATTGAAAATGTCAAATTCCTCAAGGACTTATGTAGAGCCTGTGAAGCTGGAAAGATGACCAAGGCTAAGCATCCAGCGAAGACTATCATGACCACCACTCGACCATTTGAATTGCTTCACATGGATCTCTTCGGTCCTAATCATTACTCAGCAGTCACTAAAAATGCATCTCTATATGGTCTTGCTATTGTTGATGATTACTCTCGTTACACATGGGTACACATTGTTACTTACAAACATGAAGTGCAGGAAGTCTTCAAACAATTTTCCTCGAGGGCTTCAACCAACTTTGGTGTGAAGATCAAGCACATCAGAAGTGACAATGGAACTGAGTTCAAGAATTCTGGTCTCGATGACTATCTTGATGAACTTGGTATTACTCATGAGTTATCTGCTCCTTATACTCCTCAGCAAAATGGCATCGTGGAGCGCAAGAACAGAACTCTTGTTGAGATGGATCGCACTATGCTTGATGAATACAAGACGCCTCGTCACTTCTGGATTGAGGCAATTTATACTGCGTGCCACATCATCAACAGGGTATATCTTCACAAATTCTTTAAGAAGACTACCTATGAACTCCTCACTGAAAAGAAACCCAATGCGAGTTATTTCAAAGTCTTCGGTGCAAAATGTTGGATTAGAGATCCTCATCACAATGCTAAATTTGCACCGAAAGCACATGAAGGTTTTATGCTTGGTTACGGAAAAGAGTCGCACACCTACAGAGTCTTCAAGAACATTCTTCATAAGGTTGTTGAAACTGTAGATGTGCGGTTTGATGAAACTAATGGCTCGCAAAGAGAGCACCTATCTTCTGTGATAGATGATCCAGCACCTGAGGATTCTATCAAGTTCAAGGCTACTGAGGATGCCATCCCTACCGAAGAATCTGCTGAAGAATTCATTCCAGAACGTGAAGAACGTCGAGCTGATGCACCTCAGGAAAATGCTGAAGAAAATGGTGTTGAAGAAAATGGTGTTGAAGAAAATGTTGATCAAATTCCTCGACGACAACCAACTTATCCTCGCATTGCAAAAGAAGTGCAAGTGCAGGTATAAGTTGGGTTTTCATGCACGAAACTGGTACAGATGGATAGATTGCATTTTTCTGATGATTTTTCATATATAAATTATTTCAATCCGAGCTACGGTTGAATTTCTATGAATTTTTGAAGTTTAGAACATTTTCTGGAATTCCTGAATTATTTTAAATCCAGAAAGTCAAATACTGCGTCAGCACTGCGTCATGCCTGCATCAGCAGGTCAACTGCGCTGACTGGTCAAACCTGACGTGTGGGGACCACACGTCAGTGTCATAGTTAGCTAACAGAGTTAATTAATCCTAACTCCAAACCTAACTAAAAAGGATTAGTGGGTGTTGTGGCCCAGTGTCAGTGTCTGTAGGGTGTAATTAGTGCCTAACTAAGAAGGCCACGTCAAGCCCGCCAGAGTTCTGGCCGGCGGCAACCAATAGTGCGGCGGCGACTCGCCGGACTTGCGCTACGAGCGGCGGCTGGACACGCGGAGACCACCGAGGCGTAGCTCGTCGTCGTCCGCATCCAGGGGAGTAGGTGGGACGCCGCGGGGTGATCGGAGCTCGCCGGAGCGGAGCTCGCGGCGGCGGCAGGAGTTCGGCCTCGAGCGGAATCGCGGCTGCAGCATGCAAAAGACACGGGGAAGAGGGGGATTCGAGGTGGGAGCTCACGACGAGTCGAGCAGAGGCAACAGCGGCTCGGGGAAGGATCTGCAGGCGGCGTACGGGCGGTGGAGATCCATGGCGGCCGAGGTTGAAGATGACGGCGGAGGCGGCTCCACAGGGCGTCCTACGATGCGTGGCTTGACAGAGAGGTAATAGGCGACATGGCGGAGCTCGCAAGCACGACGGGCGGTCGAGGGGACGGCGGGGAACACGTGGGCAGCGAACGGCGGCGACGACGACGTTCGGTTTCGGGAGAGAGCGAGGGAGAGGGAGAGAGAGAGCGAATAAGAGGGAGGGCTCGATCGAGACGGCAGTGGCGACGTTTGCCAGCTCGTCGCGCTGGCAGGGGAGGGCAGGCAGGCAGCTCGCGTGGCGCATGGAGCGCGCGCGCTCCGGGCACGCGCCTACCTACTGGCGCGAGGTGGGGGACGGTGCGATGGCTAGTTGGGCTGGGCCAGAGCGGCAGCAGGCCAGGCCAGCAAGTGGCCCAGGTAAGTCCAGGTAAGGGTATTTCCCTTTTTGTTTTCTTTTCTATTTTCTGACATTTGTTTCTGCTTTTAAAAATAATACTGAACTAATTTATTTTCTTATGCCAATTTTTGTAGGAGCTAGTGATATTATTCCAGAGCTCCTCATCAACTAGCATCCAAAGCAAATAATTATTGCATTAATTCCAAATGGCCAAAATAAATATTTATTAGCTCCTAAAAATATTGGTTTGAATTTTACCTCTGCCCAATATTTTCAGAGAGAGACATGAACATTTTCTTGGACCCTTTTGGATCAATTTTTATCTGGGTCATTTCCAGAAATTATTTATGAGGGTTTCACAAATCCCCATTTCAAATTTAGATGAAATTTAAACATGATGCACACATGACTCGCTAGTCTAGGTCATAACAAAATTAGGGATGTGACAACTCGCCCCCACTTGAAAGAATCTCGTCCCGAGATTCAGGGGTCGATGGAAAGAAGGTAGGGTACTCGAGTCGAAGACGATCTTCTCGCTCCCAGGTAGCTTCTCTCTCGTCGATGGTGAGACCACTGAACCTTGAGAAACTTGATGTTCTGACGTCGGGTGACACGCTCTGCTTGATCAAGAATGCGAATAGGGTACTCTCGACATGTGAGGTTATCTTGGAGATGAAGCGTTTCGTGATCCACTCCGCGGATGGGATCCGAGAAGCAACGCCTGAGTTGAGAGATGTGGAAGACATCATGGACTCGAGAAAGATCTGGGGGTAGTTCCAACTGGTAGGCAACCTCTCCTCGTTTAGTGAGAATGAGAAAGGGACCAATATAACAAGGAGCCAACTTGCCCTTGATACCGAATCGATGGGTACCCTTCAAAGGGGTAACCCGAAGGTAATCCTTGTCGCCAACTTCATAAGCCACTTCCTTATGACGACGGTCATACTGGCTCTTTTGACGAGATCGGCCTGTTTTCAAATTCTCACGAATGATGCAAACTTGCTCTTCTGCCTCCTGGATCATGTCCGGTCCAAAGAATTGTCTTTCACCGGTTTCTGACCAGTTCAAAGGTGTTCGACATCTTCGTCCATACAAAATCTCGAAAAGAGCTTTCTTGAGACTGGATTGGTAGCTATTGTTATAAGCAAACTCGGCGAAAGGAAGACACTTCTCCCAATCCATACCGAATGAAATAACGCAAGCTCTAAGCATGCCTTCGAGAATTTGGTTGACCCGTTCCACCTGACCACTTGATTGTGGGTGGAGAGTGGTACTGAAGGAATGATGGGTGCCCATGGCAGTTTGGAAACTCTCCAAGAAATGAGAAGTGAAGAGACTACCACGGTCTGAATTGATCTCTAGTGGAACACCATGAAGTGACACTATTTGAGAAATATATAAGTCAGCGAGCTGACTAGCAGTGATACTCTTCCGAACAGGTAGGAAGTGAGCCACTTTGGAAAGATGATCAACGACTACGAAGATAGCGCTTATTCCCTTTCTTGGTCCCGGAAAGCGGTGATGAAGTCCATACCAACTTTATCCCATTTCCACTCGTGAATGGCTAAAGGATGAAGGGTGCCAAGAGGCCTTTGATGCTCGCCTTTATCGCGACGACAAACGTCACAATTAGCAACGAAGTTGGCGATTTCTCTTTTCATCCTAGTCCACCAGAACCTCCGGCGTAGGTCCTGATACATCTTAGTACTACTAGGATGAATCGTGAGAGGGGATTCATGCGCCTCCTTAAGGATCAGTTGTCGCAGATGTTGATTCTTGGGAACTACCAAGCGATTCTCAAAGAAAACAATACCTCGATCATCTATAGAGAAACTTCCACCAACTCCCTTCTTAATGTTTCTCTTAATGCGGATAACACCCCTATCAAACTTCTGGTCAGAGATGATCTGATCCTCAAGGGTAGGTTTCGCTACCAGGGTGGATAGGAATCCGTGAGGAGCAAGGTGAAGGTTAAGCTTACTGAATTCCTCATGGAGAAGTGGTTGGCCCTGCTGCAACATAAGATTGTTGCAATAGGACTTATGACTTAGCGCATCAGCCATGACATTGCCCTTGCCTGGGGTTTAAGTAATCCCTAAGTCATAATCGGAGATCAACTCCAACCAACGTCTTTGCCTAAGGTTCAAATCTTGTTGGGTGAAGATATACTTGAGACTCTTGTGATTGGTGTAAATCTCGCAACGTTTACCAAGAAGGCAATGTCGCCATGTCTTAAGTGCATAGACTACGGCTGCAAGCTCTAGATCATGTGTAGGATAATTATCCTCATGTGGATGCAACTGTCGAGATGCATAGGCAATCACATGACGATCCTGCATAAGAATGCAACCTAGTCCCTGTCGTGAGGCATCACAGTAGATAACAAAGTCCTTAGTGAAATCCGGTGGCACAAGTATGGGAGCAGAAGTCAGACGTCTTTTCAGTTCCTGAAAATTGTACTCACACTGTGGGGACCACTCAAACTTTTTATCCTTCTTGAGAAGTTCCGTGAGAGGTTTGGCCACTTTAGAGAAGTTTTCAACAAAGCGGTGACAATAACTGGCTAGACCAAGAAAAATCCTAACTTGTTTAACTATTTCAGGTGGAGTCCAATCAAGGACGGCCTGAACTCTCTCGGGATTGACAGCAATGCCCTTACTAGAGATCATGTGGCCCAGATAGGTCACTTCTGGCAACCAAAATTCGCACTTGGAGAACTTGGCATAAAGGCGGTGCTCTCTGAGTTTTTCTAGCACAAGTCTAAGATGTTCGGCATGCTCTTCCTCGTTCTTCGAGTAAATAAGAATATCATCGAGATAAACCACGACGAACTTATCTAAGTACTCCATGAAGATCGAGTTCATCAAGCGGGAGAAGGTAGCTGGAGCATTGGTTAGACCAAAGGACATGATGGTGTACTCGTACTGGCCATAACGAGTGACAAAAGCCGTCTTAGGAATGTCCCCGTTTCTAATCTTGATTTGGTGGTAACCTAACCTCAAATCCATCTTGGAAAAGACTGAGGATCCAGTGAGCTGATCATACAGGTCGTTGATCCTGGGGAGCGGATACTTGTTCTTTATCGTGACCAAATTAATGGGACGATAATCTACAACCATCCGGTCCATACCATCCTTCTTCTTGACGAAGAGGATGGGGCAAGCCCAAGGAGAAGAACTAGGACGGATGAAACCCTTTTGCAAGGACTCATCAAATTGTTTCTTAAGCTCGGCTAGCTCTAAGGGTGCCATCTTGTAAGGTCTCCTAGAAATTGGGGAGGTTCCTGGGATAAGATCTATGACAAACTCTACATCTCTGTCAGGTGGAATACTGGCGGTTCCTTCCGAAAGACATCCGGAAAGTCACGGACTACCGGGATATCTTCAAGGTCTGGAAGAGGGCTGGCATTAAGAGAATAGAGCTGACGCTTCGCAACTCTGGTGGAGACAGTGACTATCTTGCCAGATGGGTGTGTAAGCTGAACAAACCTAGTTCTTGGCATGATGAGCTGTCATCCAGTCCATACCCAAGATGATGTTAATATCTGAAGACTTGAGGGCTACAAGTGATGCAAGGAATACAAGTCTGTCAACAAGGATTTCATTACCATGGCTTATTCTGGTAGTTTGCCATCTAGAACCTGGAGTTTGGATTTCAAGTGGAGTTGGCATATCACCAAATGACATGTCGTGCAAATGAGCATAGCCTTCAGAGATGAAGGAGTGAGATGCTCCAGTATCGAATAGAACCGAGGTTGGATGACAATTGACAAGGAGTGTACCCAGAACGACATCTGGATAATCATGAGCGTCTTTAGCTGAGACGTGATGCACACGTCCATGTTCAGTGGGAGCTGACTTGACACGGATCATCTTGTGCGATGGCTTACCACGGCCAACAGACTTATCAGGCGGGGGTGGATCATAGTTGGTTTGAGAGCAGTCACGTGCATAGTGTCCTGACTTTCCGCATGTGAAGCAAGTCCCTGAAGTAGGACGTGGATCTGCATTGACAGGCGGTCTAACAACATGCTTGGGTGGAGCATACTGCTGAACTGGGTGAGGTGCCACATAAGATGGCCTCGGTGAATATCTGGGTGGAAGAGCAGAGTTCGGAATCCCAATCCGGCGCTTCTAAGAACTAGAACCGGAGGAAGAACCCAAATCACGGGAGTGGTTACGAGACTCCTCATAAGTGAGCTGAGCTGTCTCTGCATTAATGGCCTTGTTCACAAGAGCCTGGAATGTATCACAGTGATGCAGGTGGAGATCACGACGCAACTTGGGGTTGTGACCCTTTCGGAACCTAGCCTGCTTCTTGGCGTCCGTGGACACTTCTTCTGTAGCATAAGGGGCGAGGTTCTCAAACTCTCTACTGTAAGCATCAACAGCCATCTTATTTTGGGTGAAACTACAAAACTCTTCTCTCTTGCGGTCGATGAGGGCTTGAGGAATGTGATGCTCACGAAAAGCCTCAGTGAAATCTCTCCAGGTAGGTATCTGGCCAGCTGGAAGCATAGCCTCATAGTTCTTCCACCAAAGACTAGCAGGACCTTCCAGGTGATATGCAGCATAGGTGACCTTGTCACCTTCAGCTACGTTCGTAGAACGCAGCTTGAGAGTGATACTACGGAGCCAGTCATCTGCATCGAGTGGCTCAATGGAATGATGGAAGGTAGGTGGTTTCAGACCAATGAAATCATGGATGGTCGCTGACTCTTTGCACTGGGGTGTGGTGTTCTCCTCGATACGTGCTAACAAGTGGTTGGTCTCACGCTTGTTGATCTCAACCTCTAACATGAACTTTGCCAACAAAGACTGGTCGGGAGGATCCTCATCCCTACCATCTCCATGGTTCCGTCTATGAGCAACAGAACTTCGGTTAGCTGACGACATCCTGGGAAACGAAACCAAGGATGGAGTCAACATCAACTATAGGATGCAGAAGGTAGCATAAGAAATTAGTATCTCTCGAACTCCTAGGACAATTCCGACAGCATAATAGCAGTAAAATGCTCAAAATGAGACATTCTGCAAAAGACGTGGTAGCACCATACTCAACATCATCACTCAAGGTTCTGAGATATTACTAAACAGGCTACACCGGAGGTACTCGAACTGGGATATGACTCTAATCAACCAATCCTAAGAGACTACAGAGTAGTAGCACGTGATCCTGATAGACAGAAGAGGAAGCATACTTCCTTAACCCCGTAGGAAAGGTAGGATGACTCAGATCAGAAGGCATAAGGTATAAGGAGTAAAAAGAGCCTTACGTTCCCTTCCACAATCAATTCCCTTACACAAGTAAAGAATTTCTGGACTCAACTTCGACCAGTTTGGCTTGGAAATCCTACAGGTAGTCAGGCTCTGATACCAAAGCTGTCGGGATCCTGATTCTAAGTCACACTGATCTAGCATGTAACACATCATATCACTTTGCGGCCTCATGCACGGTATTCCCACAGGTGTTGCCTTACCTGGCCCGGGACCATTTGCGCCTTTTGGCTCACGTATATGATAGTGTCGCTAGCATCCATATGACAGAGAACCCAGGCCGACATGACTAGTCATGAACCCAAAGTGGCACTAACTTACGGGGACAGTCATACATGAAACAACATCGAGCATGTCGGTCATCAGCGTGTGAATCCGGGCTGTAGCAACTGGGTTAACAGGACCCTGGAAATCCGGGCTGTACCAGGCTAGCAGGACTTCGGAAGTCACCGTGTGACATTTCCCCGAAGGGACAGACACAGGAACGATGTGAATCACATGCCGGCCAGTCTAAGTGTTCCGGAGCAGTAGTGCTGGGCTAGCAGGACTCCGGTGAACCCTGTAGCGGACTACCATGGCTCATTGGAAGCACCAGACTACATTTCCGCATAAGAGAGGCTACCAAGGATAGACAACTAGGTTGTCAGATCCCACACATAGCAATACACGTCACAGGTACGCATAACATGCAAGTATGTGTTGTACAACATGGCATCACAACATAACTCAAACTCATATAGATAAAGGCCCAGAAGAGCCACATAGCATTTAATACAAACAGGGGTCTCATGACCCATCATTCAGAGCATACAAGCAACAGAAGCATTACATGTCCGAAAGTACGCATAACTACAAAAGAAAAAAATTTGAGAAGCACGACTATCTACAAGACCCTCCCAAGGGTACAAGATCGTAGCTGAGGTAACAAGCTAGTCGTCGAAGTCCATGCAGAACTACTACTGAGACAGAAGTCTCATCTGCAAAACATAAATTAAGCAACGTGAGTACAAAGGTACTCGGCAAGACTTACATCAGATCATATCATACATGCATTTGTATCAAGGAGGCAATGTGGGGTTCAGTTGCAGCAAGCCAGCTTTGACTCAGTGGCTAACCTATTCTACGACTACGAGTAACTTCTTTGAGGTAAGAAAGCGCACACGAGTCCACTAATCACCATCTCAATACACCACTATGGATTCATTCCCGTCTCCCTACGAGAACGCCATCCATAGCACTCACTCTTATCACAAGCATTTTAGGGTATTCACTTCAAGTTGTCATGTACCACGTAAGCATCCAAGAAGTCCATAACCGAGGACATGGCTATTCGAATAGATCATGATAACCCTGCAGGGGTGTACTTCTTTACACACGCTCTCACCACGTATCACCATGTACACGTCATGTATCTCGGCAACCTTCAAGCGGAAGCCTGGCGAGGGTGTCGGCCACGACCTGACTAACCACAGAAGACTCTAGTCCAGGTTTATCGCCTATTTGGGTTCCATCCGCAAGGAGATCCGGCCGGGGTTTCGCTCACGGCCCCAAACGAAGTGTACAGGGTTCCCGAGCCCACCATCCGGGTGCCACTCGGTACACTGGGCCACGTGTGCCTAGTCTGTCCCAAGCCCACCCTGCCGAGTGCCACTTGGTAGAAAAATAACACTACCTAGAAACACCAGAAACTAGTTGCGACTCCTGGACAGAGACCAAGTTGGTTAATAAGTCGAGAGGGTCACTTAAGCATTCCAATGTGTGGTAGTAGCTAGTAACTGGACAACATACACAGAACTCAGTGCATAAGGATGGTTCCAGTGAGACAACCCACCATGTACTCCTACATGGCCTCTCACCGCTACCTTTACCAAATTGTGTTCACACACTTAACTCTCAGCATCAGAACATATCATAACACTCCAATCCATTCCCAATGAACCAGACCTGACACAACTCTAAGCAATAGCAGGCATGGCATGGTAGGAACACAACATGGCTCAATCAATTCCTACACATGCTAGTGGGTTTCAACTATTTACTGTGGCATTGACAGGTCATGCAGAGGAACGGGTTCAACTACCGCAGCATAAAGTAGCAATTGAATCGTTGTTGTCCTAATGCAATAAAAGAGAGCAGGAGCGAGAGAGTGGGATTGAATCGGAATTAACAAGGGGGTTTTCTTGCCTGATGAATCGACAGTAGAGCACTGCCCTTCAGACAGGTACTCTCGAAC
Organism: Aegilops bicornis; assembly: GCA_021605145.1. Lineage (NCBI taxonomy): Eukaryota > Viridiplantae > Streptophyta > Magnoliopsida > Poales > Poaceae > Aegilops > Aegilops bicornis. The sequence continues at coordinate 505,880,693 of CM038673.1, forward strand.
ACTCTCCGGAGCAGAACCTATCGAGAAGAACGGTGCCGGCAATCAGTACACAACATATGCAACAATATGATGCATGGTCATGGCATGTAGATGTGATGTTGTTTGCTAATGCATCTAGCATTCATTTGGTTGAAGTCCATTTGAACCAAAGATTCAAATGCAACTCGAAGATAAGCTCTTATAAATGCCATTTATGTGTTTTCACATATACAGCCGGTATAAGTTGGTTTTTCATGCATGAAACTGGTACAGATGGATAGATTGCATTTTTCTGATGATTTTTCATATATAAATTATTTCAATTCGAGCTACGGTTGAATTTCTATCAATTTTTGAAGTTTAGAACATTTTCTGAAATTCCTGAATTATTTTAAATCCAGAAAGTCACATACTACGTCAGCACTGCGTCATGCCTGCGTCAGCTGGTCAACTGCGCTGACTGGTCAAACCTGACGCATGGGGACCAAACGTCAGTATCATAGTTAGCTAACAGAGTTAATTAATCCTAACTCCAAACCTAACTAAAAAGGATTAGTGGGCGCTGGGGCCCAGTGTCAGTGTCTCTAGGGGGTAATTAGTGCCTAACTAAGAAGGCCACGTCAGCCCGCCGGAGTTCTGGCCGGTGGCGACCAATAGCGCGGCGGCGACTCGCCGGACTTGCGCTACGACCGGCGACTGGACGCGCGAAGACCACCAAGGCGTAGCCCGTCGTCGTCCACATCCACGGGAGCAGGTGGGAGGCCGCGGGGTGATCGGAGCTCGCCGGAGCGGAGCTCGCGGCGGCGGCCGGAGTTCGGCCTCGAGCGGAATCGCGGCTGTAGCATGCAAAAGACATGGGGAAGAGGGGGATTCGAGGTGGGAGCTCACGAGGAGTCGAGCAGAGGCAATGGTGGCTCGGGGAAGGCTCTGCAGGCGACGGACGGGCGGTGGAGATCCACGGTGGCCGAGGTTGAAGATGACGGTGGAGGCGGCTCCACAGGGCGTCCGGCGACGCGTGGCTTGACGGAGAGATAGTAGGCGACGTGGCAGAGCTCGCAATCACGACGGGCGGTCGAGGGGACGGCGGGGAGCACGTGGGCAGCGAATGGCGGCGACGGTGACATTCGGTTTCGGGATAGAGCGAGGGAGAGGGAGAGAGAGCGAATGAGAGGGAGGGCTCGATCCAGACGGCAGTGGCGACGTGAGCCAGCTTGTCGCGCTGGCAGGGGAGGGCAGGCAGGCAACTCGCGGGGCGGGCGGAGCGCGTGCGCATGCAAGACGCGCCTCGCCCCATCTTGGCGCGAGGTGGGGGACGGTGCGGTGGCTAGGCTGGGCCAGCAGAAAGCAGCTGTGCCCGACAAGTGGCCCAGGTAAGTCTAGGTAAGGGTTTTTCCCATTTTTGTTTTCTTTTCTATTTTCTGACATTTGTTTCTGCTTTTAAAAATAATACTAAGCTAATTTATTTTCTTATGCCAATTTTTGTAGGAGCTAGTGGTATTATTCCAGAGCTCCTCATCAACTAGCATAATTTTTGGACAATATTTGTCGAATTTCGGGTTCCGGCAGACCCTCTAGGTTCGAACTCTCGGGTGCATGTGGAGATCTCTCCCCCTACCTACCTGCACCTCGCCGCCTCGCTAGGATCTAAACTACCAAAAGAACAACACAAGAGACACAAGGTTTATACTAGTTCGGGCCACCATTGTGGTGTATCACCCTACTCTAGTGTGTGGTGTGGTGGATTGCCTCTTGGGCTGATGATGAACAATACAAGGAAGAACAACCTCGCGAGGGTCTGTTCTTGGCCGGTGCGACGAACAGCTAGGAGGAGTTCGGTCGCTCTCTCTCTCTCTCTAGATTGCTTGATCTCTAGCTCTGTTCTGGATTCCGGATCCTCTCCCTCCTCCTCCTCCCTGTGGGAGGCTAGTCCTATTTATAGGCAGGGGCCCTGGGCCTCTTCCCAAATATTGAGCGGGAAGGGCGCCAACAATTGGCCATTTTGAAGGGGAACATGTAGTACACTTATACTGACTAAAGTTGGTCCTCGCCTGTCAAAGGCTCTGGTGGTGACGCCGGCTTGGGCTCCACGATGACCTCCTTCCTGCCGTTGCGACGGTCTTGGTCTTGTTGCATCGAAACGGGTGCCTTTGCTTGATGCTCTCGCCTGCGCTTTCCCCCTTTGCACCAAAGAGGAAATGAGGACACTGCGCGGGTTGGCGCCCGCCTGGTGCCCTTGGTCGTCATAGCTTTCGTCATGGGCACCTCGTGAGGTACCCCGCATTGATCTCTCCGCCTCCTCGCGAGCCAGCCTGACGAGGCAGTGCCCGAGGAAGCTTCCTGTCGTCCACCCCGCGAGGCTTGGACCCTCGCGAGGGTCTTGAGCTTGTGCTGATGAAGATGGGCCGTACTAGGCCACCCCTTGAGCCACGCCGAAGGCCGCAGGCAGGCAAGTCTGGGTACCCCCGTTCCCAGAACGCCGACAGTAGCTCCCGGGCCCAAGCGCGCTGGACTTGGCTCGGCGGAGAAGCGAAGGGGCAAGTGCGGCGCGCTGGCCCCTAACAGCCTGCGGCCTCGGGCGCCAGCGTGGCGGTTGATTGGGCGTATGGGCGCACCGTTCCCCCATGCCTCCTTATTTTGCGCCCAGCTAGGCGGACCCGTGGTTGCATACAGTCATCCCTCTTTTCGCCGCTCGACCGTCTCCTGCTCTTCCTCCTCTCGAGCTCCAGTCTCTGCTTCCAATCTCGAATCCTCCCCCTTTTGTCGCCATGGCTCCAACGAAGAAGGGGAAAGGGAAGAAGTCTGTGCCTCCGCCCCGCTCGCCGTCACCGACGGCTCCTGCTGTCGATCGGTCGATCATACTCAACCGAGAAGGCTTGGACAAGGTCAGCTCTGCCCTCGCCACTATCTTCAACGAGTGCGGGAGGACGACGGTCTGGCCCGCGTCTCACTTCTCCATTGACAGAATAGTCACCGAGGTCCGATACTTTGCTGACGCCCTGTGGGCGGGACTGGTTCCCCCTTTTCCAATTTCTTCAACGCTATGCTTTCCCATTACCAGATCCATATGATGCATTTGGGTCCTGAATCCATTACTCTTCTTGCCGTTTTCGCCTTTGTCTGTGAGGCAATGATGGGCATCCCTCCTTCAGTTGCCCTGCTACGTCACTTCTTCTCTTTGCGCCTCATCGACCCCACCCAATGCTCAGGGTGCATGAGCTTCATTGCCGCATCAGAAACAACGACATCAGGGATTGATTTCAGCCTTCCTCCGCCGGCGTCTGGGTTCCGCGAGCGGTGGCTGTACATGGATGTCGGGGTGCCCAGCCCCCTGCTTTCGGAGCCAACATCGCCCGCTGTCCCCAATTCAGGCTGGGGCAGGGGAGACACTCACGAGCCCCGACTTCGTCTTCGTGCAGCATCACTACAGACTTGAGGGCGCTCGGTGTGTGGCGCCCAAGGTGGTGAATGAGTTCCTCCTATGCTGCATTGCCCCTCTCCAGCGTCACTCCCGCCGGATGTGGGCCTTCGGCGGGAGTGAGGACCGCATGAGGCTCCAGGAGGAGGACCTGACGCCTGAAGCGCTGAGAAAGTTCTTGCGGTCCTGACTGGGGATCCTTCTCCCGGCAGCATCCGGCAAGGGGGTGCTTTGCTATACCTTTGCTCGAGCAGGGGTGACTTTGTGAAGCAGATGCCCAGCTTCGACGAATGGGGGCTGCGCCCCGCAGGCCTCATGGGGCCTCGCGAGAACCCAGTGGTGGTGACTGCCCTTCCAGTCGCCCACGGTGGTCCTTCCTCGAGTGGTGGAGCAGGGAGGCATGGGCCACCGGAGGCTGAGGGGGCCTCCGCCGGGATGACGACGCCAGGCGGCACTCCTGAGGTGGCAGCTCCTGAGGCCCGCACTGCTGCGACTGAAGGCGTTGAGCCGCGACCCGCGGCTCCCGCGGCCGAGGCCCTTGAGGCCTCAGCTACCCTTCTTGGTGAGGCGACCGACGGCGTGCGCCAGGACGATGCCCCTGACGCCGGTCACCTTGGTGCTTCTTCCTCGTCGCAGGCCGACCCCTGCGCTGAACTCCTGGTCCGCTTCCACATGGACTTCGAGGCTCTCCGGAAGAGAAGGGAGGCCTTGGGTGACGATTACCCTTGCCGCCTGCTGAAGCGTAGGAAGTATTTCGCCATTGATGGGTAAGCCTTCCCCTTTCCTAGTTCCTTATTTTCCCGTTACTTCGGCTGATCCTTGCTCTGCAAGGCCCTTCCTGCCGAGCTCGCGGAGATGGCTGAGGAGCCATCCTCCCAGGCTTCGCCCTCTCCACCGTCTTCGAACGCTCCGAGCTCAAGCAGAGCCCTTGTGGTGAGGCCGGTCGGAGAGGTGAGCCATCCTGTGGCGCATCGTGGCTCTGTGCACCTCGCGACCCACCTTCGCGAGCCTGCTCGGGGCATAGCCAGCCTGCCTTGGGCTCCTCGTCTGGTCGTGGATGGCGATTGGCTGAGGTCGGCCCTTCGTTCTTCGTTTGGGGACGAGCCAGCCCTAGGCCGGGCTTTTGGCGGGGCATGCCCGGCCATCCCGAGGACGCCAGCCCCCAGCCCCCTGCCCAGAGGGGGAGTGCTGATTCGTGGCCCCCCGCGCCTACTTGGGGCGGATGATGACGCAGAAGACGTGCTCGGGCGCCTGGAGCGCCGTTCCCTTCGCCAAGGGTTTCTCCAGAGGGCGGCTGAAGCGGTGAACCAGCTTGGCGTAGAGCTTGCTGACGAAGACGCACGCCTTGAAGCTGAGGGCCTGCGCCTAGCTGAAGAGGGGCGCAAGCTGAAGGTGGTCGTTGCCCTCGCGCGCCACCAGCGTGATCTTGAAAATGAGAAAGCCGAGGCGTCGTTGGCGGCTTCACGGGAGGCCCGTTCCCGGGCCGTCGAGGAGGCCCTGGAGGCTAACCGCCGGCGTGAGGCGGCGGAGGAGCGGGCGCGAGAGCTCTAGGCCTGGAGCAATTCCCTGGAGCAGCAGGTGGAGCTGTGTGAGACGGCCCTCGCGTCGATGAAGGGGGCTTCAGTCGACCAGGCGGAGCTCCGGAGACGCGAGGAGGCACTGATGCTGGAAGCTTCCGAGCACGCCCGCGATCTTGAGCGGCTGGAGACGAGGGAGCGCTTGGTGGCGTAGGCGGAGGATGGTGTCGCTGCGCGGGAGGCCCGAGTCCTGGAAGAGGTCGATCGTCGGGTGGCGACGGCCCGGTTGAACCTTGAGCGTGAGTTCGAGGAGAGGCTGGGGTTGATCAGGGCCGAAGCTGAAGGCGGGACTGCCGCCCTGAGGGCCAAGCTGGACGAAGTGACGCGGCGGGCCGACGCCTCCCGGGCCGCCCTTGGCGTGGCGCAGGAGGAGCTGACTTCCTCCCGCGCCGAGGCGCTTCTTCTGCGCCAGCGGGTGGACGCGGCTGAGGCCGTTGCATGGCGGAACAAGGACGAGGCGCCCGGCAGAGATCCTGGAGCACGAGCATGGCCCTATGCTCCGCACGCTCCGGGAAAGAGCTAACACGGCCTTGGGAAACATATGCGAGGCGGCCGTTGGCGAGCCTCATGCGGTTAACTATGCTGATAACCTTCAGTTCTTCAATGATGTGGTGACGCAGCTGGAGGTGCGGTCGGGCAGAGCCAACAGGTTGGTGGAGGAGAGGAGCCGCTCGCTGGGCGTGCCTTTTCTCGCGTCTTCAGCCATCTTCGGGACATGGACCCCAACTTCGATTTTGATGCCGCCATCGCCCCAGTACCCTAGGCCGTCCGGGACAACCTGGCGCATTGGGTGGAAGACAACGTGGATACCCTCGTCGGGGCCTTCGCTACTGACGACGACGGCGTGGTCGTGGCCGCTGATGAAGGCGGCGTGGTGAACGGCCCTGACGTCGCTGACGGCGACGCGGAGGACGATGGCGTGGCCAGCGACGCCAGCGGCGATTCAGGAGGTGATCTCAAGGACGCATTGGGGGATTTATCCGATTGACTCCGTGCTGCCACTGCATTTTATCCTGCGCAAGTAGAGTTCGGGCCTGGCCCTTTGACCCGCGTGGGCCCCGAGATAGCCTGCGGAGGGTTGTGGTGTTCTGTGTGCTCCCTGAACGAGCCCATTTGACTTGTGACGAGAACCTCCTGAGAGGGCGCGGTGATGGTGGTCCGGTCTGTGCACATGCTAGGCCTGGCCCGGCTCGCGAGGGGCTCACGAGGGGAGGCAGCTGAGGCAGAGTGGTAACCAGAACGCGAGAGATTTCTCAAACAAGACTAAACACCCCTTCCCCGAACACACACAAATCGCAAGCTCGAATCCAACTTAAGTCCAAAAAAAAAGGGGGGAAAGCGACAACCAATGGGAAAAGCAAGAAAAGCAGAAAAAGCCGCGTCCGGCACCTAGTCTAGTCTTGGACGTCTTCTCACCAGCGCGGAGCTAAATGCTGCCACTGGGCGTGGGAGGGAGCACCAGTGCCTGAGGCCGGCGCTCCTGAGACTCCGGGGCATGTACAACCCCACTCATTATTACGTGAGAGTGTCACGGGGCGGCGAGCTTCACGAGCCTTTGGGCCTTCTTCACAGTACCGCCTTGCTTCATATCGCCAGACGAGGGCCCCACCTTGCGCCACACTCTAGTGCCACCGACAACGACCGGAAACCGAGGACGCCGCCGATGGGGTAGAGCGGTCGCCAGCGGTTCCCCCGACGACCACGGGTCCTCTACCAGGGGTAGGCCCTGAGGCACCTCCCCGGCAGAGGGCCTACCTCCTAAGGACACCTTGCTCCGAAAGCCGCGGTGGTGATGCTGGATCTCGGCCCCTCTCTTGCAGCCCCCGGCACCCTCCTCCTGAGGGGTAGGAAACTGCGGGAGTGGGGCAGCCATCCGCTGTGGCGACCTGTACCTCCTGCGATCCATGGTTAGCGTATGCCTGCTCCTGAGGAATTAGCGGTACCCGTAATCGTTGCTTCCAGCGTGGCCGACGGGGCTTTCCCGGGGTTCCTGGAAGAGCTCAGCTTCTGGTGCCTCGTCCCCCCAGCTTGGACCGAGGAGCGAGCCATGTTCGTCCTCCTGTGCGTGCCCTTGATCCATCATGTGGGGCACGTACTCTTCCGGGGCCGCCATCCCGAATGCTGCACCGTAGTGCCCCGTGTGCCATGCAGTCCTGTTTGAGACGCCCACCTGGGGGTGGTAGCGGTGATGGCCAGCCGGGGCCGTGGGTCGTGGCGAGTCCTTCTTCGCGCCGGGGCGGAGGCAGCGCGCCGCTGGCCGTCTTGACGGCAACTGGCTGGCGTTAGGGTGGCCTTGAGTTAAGCTTGGAGCTTCTTGTGGCGTCGTGGGGCCTCAGCGTGGGCCACGCTGGACTGAGGTAGGAGTTGGGTGCAGAAGGGGTGAGCCCCCGATGCGGCGAAGCCCAGGAGCTCTACCACTCGTTCCAGCAGCACGTCGCGACCGCCCTCCAGCAGCCTACATTGCAGTAGCTCTCGGGCCACCGTGAGCGCGGCCCTTGAGTTCGCCTGCTCCCGTCGGGTGTACGGCGTCGTGGCCGCGGCGTGGTTGAAGGCCCTCGCCGCCGACCACGCCGCCAGCGGGCGTGAGAGCTGTTGTTGCTGACCCGTCGCCGCAGCCCGCAGCGCCCTGCGGACGCGAGCTACAGGGCATGGGGTCGCCTGGGCGGCGGTTCTGCGTGGGCGGGCGGGCAGCCCGAGGATCGTGGTCGCCCGTCTGGTCACGGACATGAAGATCACGCGATGCGACGGGCGTGAAGCGGCGAGCAGCGGATTCCGGGCGCACTCTACCGGGCGCGCCAAATGTCGGATTTCGGGTTCCGGCAGACCCTCTAGGTTCGAACTCTGGGGTGTATGCGGAGATCTCTACCCCTACCTACCTGCCCCTCGCCGCCTCGCTAGGATCTAAACTACCAAAAGAACAACACAAGAGACACAAGGTTTATACTGGTTCGGGCCACCATTGTGGTGTAACACCCTACTCCAGTGTGTGGTGTGATGGATTGCCTCTTGGGCTGATGATGAACAATACAAGGAAGAACAGCCTCGCGAGGGTCTGTTCTTGGCAGTCTGACGAAACGACTAGGAGGAGTTCGGTCGCGCTCTCTCTCTCTAGATTGCTTGATCTCTAGCTCTGTTCTGGATTCCGGATCCTCTCCCTCCTCCTCCTACCCTGTGTGAGGCTAGTCCTACTTATAGGCAGGGGCCCTGGGCCTCTTCCCAAATATTGAGCGGGAAGGGCGCCAACAATTGGCCATTTTGAAGGGGAACATCTAGTACACTTATCCTGACTAAAGTTGGTCCTCGCTTTGTCAAAGGCTCTGGTGGTGACGCCGGCTTGGGCTCCACGATGACCTCCTTCCTGCCGTTCTGCGACGGTCTTGGTCTTGTTGCAATCAAAGCAGGTGCCTTTGCTTGATGCTCTCGCTGCGCTTGCCCCTTTGCACCAAAGGGAAATGAGGACCTTCTTGGCGGGCTGGCGCCACTTTGGTGCCCTTGGTCGTCATGGCTTGCGTCATAGGCACCTCATGAGGTACCCTGCCTTGATCTCTCTGCCTCCTCGCGAGCTAGCCTGACGAGGCCGTGCCCGAGGAAGCTTCCTGTTATCCGCCCCGCGAGGCTTGGCCCCTCGCGAGAGTCTTGAGCTTGTGCTGATGAAGATGGGCCGTACTGGGCCACCCCTTGAGCCATGCCGCAGGCCGCAGGCAGGCAAGTCTAGGTACCCCCGTTCCCAGAACGCCGACAATATTATATATATATATATATAACAATATATATCCAGATCAAATAATTACTGCATTAATTCCAAATGGCGAAAATAAATATTTATGAGCTCCTAAAAATATTGGTTTGAATTTTACCTCTGTCCAATATTTTCAGAGAGAGGCATGAACATTTTCTTGGACCCTTTTGGAGAAATTTTTATCTGGGTCATTTCCAGAAATGATTTCTGAGGGTTTCACAAATCCCCATTTCAAATTTAGATGAAATTTACACATGATGCACACATGACTAGCTAGTCTAGGTCATACCAGAACTAGGGATGTGACACTAACAACATTGCAATCATGCTCATCATTCAAATATTTAGTGCCAAATATTCTAATGCATTCTTCCTCTAGCAATTGAGCACAATTATCGGAATCCTTATTTTCACGGAAGACATTAAAAAGATGAAGCATATGAGGTACCCTCAATTCCATTTTTTTGTAGTTTTCTTTTATAGACTAAACTAGTGATAAAACTAGAAACAAAAAGATTCAATTGCAAGATCTAAAGCTATACCTTCAAGCACTCACCTCCCCGGCAACGGCGCCAGAAACTGCTTGATGTCTACTACACAACCTTCTTCTTGTAGAGCGTTGTTGGGCCTCCAAGTGCGAGAGGTTTGTAGGACAAGCAAATTTCCCTCAAGTGGATGACCTAAGGTTTATCAATCCATGGGAGGCGTAGGTTGAAGATTGTCTCTCTCAAACAACCTTGCAACCAAATAACAAAGAGTCTCTTGTGTGCCCAACACACCCAATACAATGGTAAATTGTATAGGTGCACTAGTTCAGCGAAGAGATGGTGATACAAGTGCAATATGGATGGTAGATATAGGTTTTTGTAAACTGAAAATATAAAAACAGCAAGGTAGCAAGCGATAAAAGAGAGCGTAAACGGTATTGCAATGCTAGGAAACAAGGCCTAGGGTTCATACTTTCACTAGTGCAAGTTCTCTCAACAATAATAACATAATTGGATCCTATAACTATCCCTCAACATGCAACAAAGAGTCACTCCAAAGTCACTAATAGAGGAGAACAAACGAAGAGATTATGGTAGGGTACGAAACCACCTCAAAGTTATTCTTTCCAATCAATCCATTGGGCTATTCCTATAAATGTCACAAACAGCCCTAGAGTTCGTAGTAAAATAACACCTTAAGACACACATCAACCAAAACCCTAATGTCACCTAGATACTCCAATGTCACCTCAAGTATCTGTGGGTATGATTATACGATATGCATCACACAATCTCAGGTTCATCTATTCAACCAACACATAGAACCTCAAATAGTGCCCCAAAGTTTCTACCGGAGAGTCAAGACGAAAACGTGTGCCAACCCCTATGCATAGGTTCATGGGCGGAACCCGCAAGTTGATCACCAAAACATACATCAAGTGAATCAATAGAATAACCCATTGTCACCACGGTTATCCCACACAAGACATACATCAAGTGTTCTCAAATCATTAAAAGACTCAATCCGATAAGATAACTTCAAAGGGGAAACTCAATCCATTACAAGAGAGTATAGGGGGAGAAACATCATAAGATCCAACTATAATAGCAAAGCTCGCGATACATCAAGATCGTATCACCTCAAGAACACGAGAGAGAGAGAGAGAGATCAAACACATAGCTACTGGTACATACCCTCAGCCCCGAGGGTGAACTAGTCCCTCCTCATCATGGAGAGCACCGGGATGATGAAGATGGCCACCGGTGAGGGTTCCCCCCTCCGGCAGGGTGCCGGAACAGGGTCCCTATTGGTTTTTGGTGGCTATAGAGGCTTGCGGCGGCAGAACTCCCGATCTATTCTGTTCCCCGAAGGTTTTAGGGTATATTGGTACATATAGGTGGAAGAAATATGTTAGGGGAGCCACAAGGGGCCCACGAGGGTGGTGGGCGCGCCCCCCTGCCTCGTGCCTTCCTCATTGATTCCTGACGTGCACTCCAAGTCTCCCAGATTGCTTTCTTTCCAAAAATAACTCTCCCGAAGGTTTCATTCCATTTGGACTCCGTTTGATATTCCCTTTTCTTCGAAACACTGAAACAAGGGAAAAAACAGGAACTGGCACTGGGCTCTGGGTTAATAGGTTAGTCCCAAAAAACATATAAAAGTGCTTAGTAAAGCCCATTAAACATCTAAGATGGATAATATAATAGCATGAATACTTAATAAATTACAGATACGTTGGAGACGTATCAGTAGCAATTAGGTCTTCGTCCATTGCATTGCACAAATCGCACAGAGAATTGTTGCGAATATGGTGACATTTCATGTTGACGTAATCAAGAAGTATCCCCCTGAGAACTCGCCACATGAATACACGCTCGTGGGTTCACCTTGAGTTTCCATAGAGTAGTCCACAACTATTTTTGCGAAGTTGAAGTTCCCACTACCGTCCCTTCCTCTAGAGCTCGACGCTCGTTCTGAGTCCCAAGAGCACAGTAGGTTGATTTTACAGTGTACTCTCCAGATCTTTCAAGAGCCCACGCCAGGAAATCTTCTGCACCATTGTGCCGAATAGGAATGTTCAGCATGGCCTCCGCATCAGGTGCAAGAAAATTTCCGACATACTATTTCAATGTCCCAAGTCCCCGTATGAGCATCAATAAGCTCAGAGACCCGCTCAAGTAGATCGTTCCCTAGCGGCCCCATGGGCTTGAGGGTAGTGGTGGTGGGGATCCAAGAGTCATTCCAGATAGAGATTGATTCTCCGTTGCCAACACGTTTGATCAATCCCGTTTGCAACGCCGATCTCCCCGCAATGATAGCTTTCCATGTTGCTGATGAGGCGGATGGAGCATTGGCCTGCATAAAATCACAGTCAGGGAAATACTTCCTTTTGAGAACTCTATAGAAATAGGAGTTAGGGTGAGTTATGAGCCACCAGCCATGCTTCCCAAGAAGCGCCAGGTTAAACTTGTGGAGCTCTCTGAAACCCATGCCCCCTTGAACCTTTGGTGCTGAAAATTTCTCCCATGATAGCCAGTGCAATGTTCGCCTATCAATAGAGCTGCTCCACCAATATTTTTCCATTGAGGATGTAAGTTGTTTGCAAACTTTTTTGTCAGTAGGAAGCAAGACATACTGAAGGTAGGCATGGCTTGAATTACTGACTTCAACAGTACCTCCCTTCCCGCGCATGCAAGATAGCGCTCTGGCAGCCTTGCATGTTGGCGCGGCTTCTCTCTCCAATGTGGTCAAAGGAGCTGCCGGTTATGCGCCCTACCGCTGTTGGTAGACCCAAATATTGCTCCGTGAAAGCTTGAGAAAGAATTCCCAGTTCTTGCTTTACTACTTCACGAACTGCCTGATGTGCATTCGGACTGAAGTAAATTGAGCTTTTGGCCTTGTTCACTTCTTGTACGGAGCAGTCTGCATAAATCCTAAGGATCTCAATCAATCTTCATGCGCTCTGAAGATTAGCACCGAGAAAAATGAGGCTGTCGTCCGCAAACAGTAGGTGGTTAACCCATGGCAAGCATACACTCACGCGAATCCCACGATCAATATGAGGTCCACCAAAATTGTTCATTAATGATGTAAAACCTTCTGCACAAATTAGGAATGGGAAGGGGGGCATGGGACACCCTTGGCGCAATCCTTTTGTCGACTGAAAGAAGGGTAGGAGTGTTCCATTGACCTTGACAGAGAAGCGGACTGATGAGACACATTGCATAACCAGTCTAACGAACTTGTCACAAAAGCCCAGTTTGGTCATCATCGCTTCCAGGTAGTGCCACTCCACCCTGTCAAATGCTTTGAGCATGTCCAAATTTACTGCACATGAAGAATTCTTGCCTTTCTTTTCTTCTTCACTTCATGGATACTTTAGTATGCCACCAGAACATTGTTAGTAATTTGACGTCCCGGGACAAAAGCACTTTGTTCATCGCCTATAACCTCGTCCATCAAGGTTCTCATGCGGTTGGTGTTTGTTTTTGCAGCCATTTTGTATAGAACTGGACAGAGAGCTATAGGGCAGAACTAGGCAATTTGCTAGGGGTTACGTACCTTGGGGATAAGAGTTATGGCTGTATCATTTAGTCCCCTGGGCTGTTCACCACCATTCAAAAAATCTAGGATGGCCATTGTTATATCATCACCGAGGATGTCCCAGTTCCATCTGGAACAGAGCTGTCCGCACCTCATCAATAGTGTAATCCTTCTCCAACATTTCATTCATTCCTGCCGATACTCTTGGTGTGACAAACTGGAGTAACTCAGACATGTCCCTATAACCCTGAGAGGTGTACAGATTCATGCAGAATTTTTGGATCTCTTCAGCCACCTCTTCATGATCTGAACATATATGGCCATCATCTCTTTCTAAGGTAGTGATCCTGTCGGATGTGGGGTTCCCGCAAACCCTTAAGGTTCGAACATTGGGGTGCGCGCGAAGTCTTTCCCTCCTACCGATCTACGCTCTAGCTCGCTAAGATCTCGCGGACGAACTCGACGAACTCACAACACAGAAAGAGACACGGGGTTTATCTTTGGTTCGAGCCACCGTTGTGGTGTAATACCCTACTCCAGTGTGGTGGTGGTGGATTGCCTCTTGGGCTGATGATGAATAGTACAAGTGAAGAACAGCCTCCTGAGGTTGAGGTGTTCTTGTGCGTATGAACTTGTGGTGTGAGGATTTGATCTCTTGCCGATCCGGTGCCTCAGCTCAGGCTCAGTTGCCTCCTACTGTGGTGGCTAGTCCTATTTATAGAGGCCCTGGTCCTCTTCCCAAATATCGAGCGGGAAGGGAGCCAACAACGGCGGGAAAATTTGAAGGGGACAACTAGTACAAGCTATCCTAACAAAAGCGGTCTTCGCCTGCGAAAAGCCCTGTGGTGACATCGTCTTGGGCTCCATGATGACCTCCGCCTTGCCGTCCTCCTGGTCTTGGTCTTGTTGCACCAATATGTCAACCTTTGCCTGACGCCTCGGTACTCTTCGTCTACGCTTGCCTCCTTAGCACCAAAGGGGAAATAAGGACGCTGCACGCACCGGCGCCCGCCTGGCACCCGCCTGGCATCATTCGTCATGGCTCACGTCATGAGAGCCTCGTGAGGTTTGCTGCGCCTTGATATCTCCGCTCCTCGTGAGCCTGCCTGGCTAGGCCACTCCAGAGGAGGCCTTGCATCGTCCGCCTTGCGGGGCTTGCACCCTCGCGAGGGTCTTGGATGCCTTGTTGATGAAGATGGGCCGTACATCCTGCTGCTTAGCCACGCCATGGGCATGAGCGAGCAAGTCTGGGGACCCCGTTCCCGTAACGCCGACAGTAGCCCCGGGCCCAAAGGTGCGCTTCGGGCTTCAGCAGGGGAAGCCAAGGGTCATGTTCGGAGTGCCGCGGGCCCCAAAAGCCTGCGGCCTCAGTCGATGTGTGGCAGTTAATTGGACGTGGGCGTCTCCGCTTGCCCATGCTGCCTCGGCAACTGCATGATTTGACAAGTCCCTATGACATGCAAGGGAAACCATCATTACCTACGATCGTGGGAGACGCCGGTTGGCCTTCTCCTGCTATAAATGGGGAGGGGGCGGAGCCCCCGTTGCCCATATCTTCCTCGCTTGCTTGCTTCGTCCTCCTTGCTCCTCTGCTGACAATAATGGCGCCCATTAGAAGGTTTTCCACCGAAGAGAAAGGAAAAGCTCCCCGTGACGATCCGGGGCCACTTCCGCTAAAGAAGCGGTCGATCCATCGCCGTGAGGAAGCGGCGATGCAAGTGGTGACGAGGCCTTGGTGCGAGCAACCTCCACCAAGGTACCCGCTACCCTTGTACGCCTGAGCCGAGGGCTCGGGAGGACGAAGAGACGAGCAGCACCGCCCACGCCGCGTCCAGGTTCACCGCGCCGCGTGCCGTTGCCCCTGGGGCCCACGCCGCTGACTCCTCACGTGAGTTGGTGCTGTGGGCGCCGATGCCACCAAGCTCCTGGATCCGCTTCCCGCGGTTCTTCTCTGACGTGATGCCGCCGACGGGGCCGCTCGAGCTACGCCGCAAAGCATGTCGACTGCAGGTGCTCGGCGACCGGAGCGGAGATCGAAGCGGTCCCCACCAGCAAGATCTTCTTGACTCGCAGCTTGGGCGAGATCGCGCGGGTTTGCCGTGCGAGGGGAGCCCGCGTGATCCACTTTGAGTACGATGGCGCCTCCACGCTCTTCTTCAAGTTCTTCGACGCCGAGGGCCGCCGCTTGGAGTAATGCTCTGGAGAGGAGCGCCAGGTCGTCGTGCGCTCAGATCACGGCCGCTCCAACAGCAGCAGTAGTTCTTGGGAGTCCGACAGCTCTCCCGAGCTTTACGAGACTCCGGAGACAAGCGACGACAGCTGCGTCCCCCCGAGCTCTCGCCGCACTCGGAGCAAGGCTGCAGCGTCCGGCCGCCGCCACCGCTGATCTGGACGGGGTTGGCGCCCGCCCCCCGTGGCCCACTGTTGATGATGGCGTCCGCCAGAGGAGGGTGTAGATAGGATTCCCTTTAGTAAAAACTTTTGTTTCCTGCGAAGGAACACGAATCACCCCGTGGGGGCATGTAAGGGTCTGTAATGTCTTTCGTGCTTATCTTCCTTGTCATAAAAACTTGGTGAACGCACGTCCCGTTAAGGCTCGGTCCCCCCTTTCTTTCCTCGCGATAGCTTGTTGCTCTACGCTGACGGGTCCCGGTCCCAAGGCGGCTACAGCCGTCGCTGGTATGCCAGGTCGCGTGCCGTGGTCAAGGCCAGGGGTGTGCGGCCTGAGGTCCAGTAAGAGCCCCTGAGGCGCGATGCTCAGGAGGTCCCCCTTAGCGCTCAAGCAGCCATGGTAAGGCGAGAAAGGGAGTTGACGTGGCATAGAACGGGTTGCGGCAGGGCGTGAGCGACCATTAGGCCCAAACACTTAGCCGATTCGGGTGGAGGACTTATCTCGTTGATTTTGTGGTGACTCCTGACGTGGCGCCAGAGCTGCGCGCCTACTTGTGCGGCTTAGCTAGTCCGGTCCACACGAGTTCCCCTTCCCCTATGCTCTCCTTAGTGCTCTACGTCCTAAGGTCCCGGCCCTCGAGCAAGCTCAGCTGCCGCTGGTATGCCAGGTCGCGATGCCGTGGTCAAGGCCAGGGGGTGAGGGCTGGAGAGCCAGTAAGAGCTCCTGAGTCGTGATGCTCAGGAGCCCCCCTTTTAACGCGCAAGCGAATCGCATGAGGAAAAGGAGACTCGCGGTGCCGTCTTCTATCCTTCCCTCGGGACTCCTGTGAGAAGGCACAGGAATAAACATGGTTTACCGTTACAGCTGTTAGCCTGCCGCTGGTTGCTCTGGGTGAGGCGAAGGCACCGAGGGCCTGGTGAGGTGACGTGCACGACGCGTGCCGCGAGCCAGAGCTCGACCATTCAGATTTGTCGGTCATGGCAGGGACGGACCCATGCACCAGCGCCGTGCGTGTGTGAAGGCCCCGGGGGAGGCGACGATTGAGCAGGCGATAGCCGTTGGCAGGTTAGGCATAAAGAGCAGATCGACTTGGATAAATGCAGGAAGATACATTCCACTAGGTCTGGCCTGAGCGGCTTGGGGATGATGCAGCCGAGGGCGCCCCAAAGAAGGTAAGCTAAAGACTTAAGCAAAAGGATACATGCCACGGGGACGGACCCGTGTGGCACAGGAATAATGCAGCCCGAGGCGCTCCCAGCTTAAACGAACTTGGAAGATGTCACCTGGTTCTATAGACGAAGTAGAGTTGGTGTAGCTGAAGCCACGCGTTGAAGGGATGACTCCTCATGAGCCACCGGGACCCTGAGCCTCGGGAGGCTCTGGGGGCTCAGGAGGTTCCCTGAAGACCATCACCATCTCCTCCAGAACGGCATGGATCCTGGCTTCCTGAGCCGCCAGGACTTGCCGCACGTTGCGCTGATAGGCCGACGCCACGCTCGGCAAGCCGAAGGGCATGCGAACGTAACTGTGTGGTGGGCCCTCACAGCGTCCCGCACGTGATGGCCAAAAGCGCTCCTGAGATGTGGCCCTGTTGAGCCCTGGGACGTCGATGCAGACATGCAGCCCGACATCCTTGCCTGGATGGGGAGCTGCACCTTGTGAGCGGCCGTGGCCGTGCATGGCTCTTGCTTATTGCAGTTCCTAGGTGGTCTTGTTGATGAACTCCTTGCTCTGTGTTCTCCTGAGGGAAATGTGCCGCGAAGCATGCCTCCAAGTGGTGCCCAAGCGCCTCCCTCGTGAGGTTGGCAAGGTCTGAGGCCCTCCAGGAGAGAGCCCCTGAGCCCTGCCTGAGGAGGGCGCTGGGCGCGCCTTCCTATGCGATGGAGGGAGGCGCCCCTGGAATGGGCACTGATCCTGACGAGGCTCCTGACGCGGCGCCATCTCCTTGGGGTCCTGCGCGGCGCGGCAACTTCTTCTTGGGGATGGTCTCCGGAGGGCCTTCATCATTGCCGGGGTCGTCGATGGCTGCGGCTTGGAAGGCGCGCTCGAGGGAGCACACCGCGTCCCTCTCTTCACATGGGACCGTGATGATTCCTCCGCTTCCTGGCATCTTGAGAATGTTGTAGCCGTGGTGAGTGACTGCCATGAACTTGGCCAGGGCTGGATACCCGAGGATGGCATTGTACGGCAGCCGGATGTGCGCGACGTCGAAGTCGATGAGCTCAGTCCGGTAGTTCTTGCGCTCCCCGAAGGTGACAGGCAGGCGGAGTTGCCCTATCGGTGTGGTGGAACCGTCGGTCACTCCTGAGAAAGGCTTGGTTGGCTGGAGCTGTTCATAGGGCACTTGGAGATTGTCGAACGTGTCGACGGATGGGACGTTGAGCCCTGTGCCACCATCAATGAGAGTCTTGGTGACTTGCACATTGCTGATGACTGGGGAGCACAACATAGGGAGCGCGCCAGCGGTGGCTGCGCACTTGAGCTGGTCTGCCGAGTTGAAGGTGATTGCGCATTGGGACCACCTGAGCGGGCGTGTGGCCTCGAGCTTAGGGAGCACCGCGTTCACCTTGCGAGCAAACTGTTTGAAGATGCGGTGAGCGGCTGGGGTCTGAGCACCGCCCAAGATGCAAGCGATCGCACACGGTTCCTGGAAGCCCCCAGCCCCCTCGTCCTGGTGGTGGTCGTCGTTCCTTCTTGGTGGCGGCAGCGGGGGAAGACTAGCGTTTCCCTCGGGGCGATCCTCGTGAGGCGGGCCCCTCCAGGCGCCCTTGCGAGGCTGGTCCTGCCAGCGGTCCTCACGAGGCCGGTTGCGCCACTCCTGGCGCGGGCCCCGGTCATCCCAGCGTCCGACTCCACGTCCTCCTCGACGGTTGTAGCCCCAGTCATTGCGCTCGGGGCATCGACCGTAGCGTCCTTCTCGTATGGCCCTGAGCTCTTGGCAGTCGCTGGTGTTGTGGGTGTTCAGGTTGTGGAAGGCGAAGAACGGTCGGCCGTTCTTGGACGGCTCAGGCTGATCTCTGCCTCGCTTGGTGTCGGGCTCCACCGCGAGCACCACTGCCTCTTTGCGCTTCACGTCCTTGGCCTTGGTCTTCTTTTCTTCCGCTCCTGCAGCTAGCAACTCAAGGAGAGAGAGGCGCCCCTCCTCAGCTCTTGCGCACTTGGTCGCCAGGTTGAACAGCTCCTGAGAAGTGCAGAGCTCCTCGTGGATAGCTAGCTCTTCCTTCATCTTGACGGCACGGACGCCGTTAGAGAATGCGGAGATGATGGCCTCGTCCGTGACCTTGGGGATCTTGAGGCAGGTGTTGTTGAAGTGTTGGATGTACTTCTGGAGGCTTTCTCCTAACTACTGCTTGAGGCGGCGTAGATCGCCCGCGGCCGGTGGGTGGTGGCGAGTGCCCTGGAAGTTGGCGACGAAGCGGTTGCGCATCTCGTCCCAGGAGGAGATCGAGCCGTGCTGCAGGTTCAGGAGCCAAGAGGGGGCCCCATCCTTGAGAGCCATGGGAAACCAGTTCGCCATGACTTTTTCTGCCGTTGGCTGCTTTGATGCTCAGCAGTAGAGCTGCAGGAACTCAGGGGTCGGGCGGTCTTTGTCATAGCGAGGAGGCAGATCTGGCTTGAACTTGCTCGCCAGCGACGCCTTCTACTTCGTGGGTGAAAGCGCGGCCGGGCTGTGGTTGCAGGGGCCCGCCCGGGAGTGGAGTTTGGTCTTGACGGGTTCGCGCTGTGCAGCTGCGGTCTTTCTGGTCTTGACGGGTGGCAGGGAGCACCGACGCAGCTTCTCGGCCGCGGGATTTCTTGGCGACTTCTTTCTTCACGCGCAGGCGCGGTATGATGGATCATGCCGCTGGAGGCGCGCGCTTGGTGCCAAGGCACCGTCTTGGGGTTGAGGCGGTGGAGGCATGCCATGAGCCCGGCGCATGGCTGGTTGAGGGAGAGGCAGAGAGTGGGGCGGCCGGAGAGTCCTCGGCGCAGGACGAGCTCGGCGACGGTCGAGCCACCTCCTCGTAGAGATCGCCGACGGGCGGTAACGCAAGAGCTTCGTTCGCGCGAGGATCATGACCCGTGCCTCGTCTTAACATCCCAAAATTCTAAATTTTGGAATGTTATAATAAATAGATAGATTTGATTGTTTGTTTGATTGTTGTGTGATTGATTGATCGAAAGTGAGTGAATTCAAAACTTTTTGAAAGTTAAATGAGAGGGAATAAAAGGACTTTCCCAAACTTTCATTTTTCTTTTATGATCCTCGTGAATTCAAATTCTTTTCATCACAAAACCCTGGAGAGAAGATGACATGACTTCTTTCATTTATTTAAATGAAAAGGGGTGTTGAAAATATTTGAATATCATTTGAAAATATTTAAAATTCAGAAACTTCAAGCAACTCAATGATTTTCATGAGAGAAGATAAAATGACTTCTTCAAATTATATGAAATATGAGTTGGGAGTTAAAAGGATCAAATTTAAAGTCCTTTTGGAAATTATTTTCAATTTGGAGTTATTTGGTTTTTATTCAAATTATTTTTCTACAAAATAAAAATATATGTAAAATAGGGTAACATGATTCCCTACATTAGAAAACTGGAGATAAATAAATTTGAAATCAATTTGGTATTTTTAAAATGATTTTTATTGGATTTTAGTAGGGCAGTAGCACTCTTTGAATTATTTGAATTTGTCTCTGTTTTATTTGACTTGAATAAAATGTCCACGTTGTAGAAAATCTTTTTCTAAAAATTTGGATATATAATATGCCTATATAAAGTTTTATTTTTATTTTCGTTATTCAATTTTTCCTTTCCTGCCTCTATTTATGAAAAAAAACTACATGCGCGTACTCTGTGACTATATGTCGCCCTCATGTGCAGTATAGTTGCTTCTGGCACCACATTGTTTTTTTCTCTTAAATAGGCCAGGCCCAGCCGGCCATATTCCTCCCCATATTTCTTTTCTATAGTTTTTCTTTCTTTCTTTTCTTTCTTTTCAATTGCTAAAAAAAAACTACAGTGCGCGCGACCGGCCGAACCGCCTAAGGCCTTTAAGCCCATGCGAGACGCCTCCTTTCTTTTCTTTTCGTCTACGTTTAGTCCCACATTGCCTAGTCTTTGATCCCTAAGCCTTTTTTCCACCAATAAATATAGACCCATAGAGCCTTCAAAAATCATCCGATTCGGGTTAAATCAATATTTTAGTTTGACTAGATTCACTAAAGAAAAATATATTTCTCTTCTCCGGCGGGACTTTTGAAAGTTGTTTCCTCACTCCGAAGTCGTCTTTTTTATACCTTATAAAGGTATATTTATTCGTTCTCTGTATTTATACGTTAGACCTAGAATTCTTTTAGCCGTACCTATATTTTTTCTGTAAAACAGCTTGGCTCTGATTTTTCAAATAGCCATAACTTTTTACTTGTTCATTCAAATTGGATGAAACCAACGCCTATAGTTTCGTCTTGTTTTCACCTATCCAGTTAACCTGTCACATCAACTTTTTGAAATTTTCAAATTTCTAAATTTGTTCAGATTCATATCCAAACTTTTTTTGTTCATAACTTGAGTTCCGTAACTCCGTTTGAGTTGATTCTTTTTGCAAAGCGAAGCTCTTGACTTAAACTTTCTGATAAGGCCAAATTTACTTAATTTTGGTACTGTTAAAAATTGTTTTATGTTGCAAGAGTTATTTGCTTGGTTTTGAAGTTTTCCGAATTGTTTTCTTCGTTCGTTCCGATCTTTTGAGTGATTGCTTATGTGTGGTTACTATTGCTTGCTTACGATAGATTGACTGGAGTGTGACGAGTAGAACTATAAAGAGTTATGAATGCGAATCATCTTCGTCAACATTGCAGGCAAGTTCACACTTTGATCATATCCTTTTCATACCCAGTTTTTATGCATTAGTTTCACCCTCAAACATTGCATGAGTAGGATTGATGGCATGTGGGTATTGGGAAGTAGTTGATGAGGTAGGAACCTATTGCCCTGCATTCAAATCTTGGGAGTTACTATTACGTTGCTTATATTGCTATGCTATGCTCGTAGACGTGGATTGGGTTTGAGAGTATTCATGACAGATGTGAGATTGTTTACTTAATGGTTCAACTTAAGGTGGCAACTTTAACACACATCTGGGTAAATTGAGGAACCTGGGTATTCCAGGATTGCCTTTCTTTATGGACCGCTACCTAGGCTCAAAGGGATCATGAGTCTATTTATACTAGAAAATTCCGTGTGGAGCCGCAAGCTATTATGGGCTCTAGCAAAGTTGATTAAGTTGTGTGAACTCTTACAGTGGTAGACTAGCAGATGTAGGGGAAAATAGGTGTGTACCTGTCTACCCAATCATAAGGTGCTAACGCTTCTGAAAGACTATGTCTCGATCATCCGTTTCTTAAACACCATGTAGTGCGAGAATCCCAACGGAGGAGATCGAGTCTTGCGGGGAAAAGTGCGCAAACCTCTGCAGAGTGTACAATCTAATCATGGTTAGCCGTGTCCCTGGTTATGGACATTTTGAGTATCTAGTACTTGGATTTTCCTGTGAATCTCATCATGTTACTTTAATTAATTTTGTTGGGTTTAATGATGTTACTTAATTGGGATTGAGAATGCTGTCAACCATTCTCAATGTTTAAAAACCACCATGATAGTTAAATAAAATATATTCTTTTGCAGTAGGGAAAAATTGGCTTTGCACAAAAACATTTTAACCATAGAGCCTCCACCAGCTATATATGCATGTAGTGATAGTTATTATTCATCATTGCTCTATGGTGTGAATTTGCCAGTAAATTCAATGTACTGACCCTTTGTGGCTGCAACGTCTCATGTTGCAGGATCTTACGACGAGTAAGTGATACGTTAGGGTCATGATTTCTACACTCAACTTTGTCGTTGGTGTCGATGGGAATCCACAACCTTGTTACTTCCGCTATTTACGTTACTTTATACATGTGATTTACCTCTGTTATACATCCTCAAGTACTGTGTGTGTCAGCATACCGATCCAGGGATGCCACTTAAGCACAGAGACTTGATCCATTTGAGTCGGGTCGCTACAAGATGGTATCAGAGCACATGTTGACTGTAGGACGTGACCCTAGAAACTGGCAAGCCCATAGGAAAGATTTTCTGCAACTTCATTTTCTTAAAGATCTTTTACCTCTCTTCTCTTCTGAGCTTATTCAAATATTCCCTTTTAGTGAGACCATATCCCTTTCCCCTTTTGACCCCTCGAGGATTCGACTGATGAGACCACTCGAAGAAGTACAAGATATCGGACAACCACGACCACTACGGAATGAAGGAGATTTTACCGTGCATCTAAATAATGGAAACTACAACAGTTGAAGACTCCGAAGACTAGGAGAATTTGAAGGCTCTGAAGAATTCCTAGATTTTTTTATGACCTAGGAAGGCTACCCTTATGGAACTTGGCAGACTATGGAAGTTGTCAATACCCAAGATCAAGGTGTATCGGAGAAATACCGGAGCATGGAGACTTAAAAACTCAAAGTTCTGTCAAGGAAAACCCTAAGGCAGGAGATATCAACTATGGAGAGATAGCTCATGGAAATGACAAGAGAAGAAACACGGCTATCCATGGTGTTATCGCCCACTTATGCTATTATCGTCGTGCTGAGATGAGCATGCATTTCTTTGGAAGGATTGGATGACAAGAAGGCTGATGGAGCACCTATCAGCAAGACGAAGTTTTAACCTTAGCTGGTGTATCGCCAGGATCTGGAGTGTTACATCAAGAAGTTAAGATGGACCTTCAGGAAGCAGTATTTGATAAGGAAGCATTTGGTGAAGAACTCATGTCCCAGAAGTTCAAAGTAGCCAAGCTAGCGAAGCAAAACCTCGAAATACCGTAGATACGTCAGGAACTCAAGGACAACAGGATCATGGTTCATGTCGAGGTTGATGAAACCCAGAAGTTTGGAACGCAACTCCAGAAATATTAAAGGACGTCACGATAGACTTTGCGATAACAGAGATGATATGGCAAAAGAATTTGAGAAGGTCAAGCACTATCGGAAGAAGCCCTCGGAGACAGAAACAAGACTTGAAGAGTTTGATAACTTTGAAGATTTATTGACCTTTAGAAGACCAAACCCCTATTATATACTTACGTTACATGCGATGTTTGTGAGCTGTCATTTGTTTGATGTTTTTCCGACAGCCACATTAAAAATCTGTCTTTTCAAAACTTTTGTTTGTATTGTGTGCTTCCCTCTCTATCTCTCTTATCCCACCCCAAAACCCATGGACCCAATAGAGGATAAATGGAGATAAGCTTATATTTTCTGGATCGATGAGTCATTTGGAGACGGACCAATGGATTCAGAACATGGAGGATCACATGGAGAATAACCCTATAGCCGGAAAGGATATGACCCAGCATGCTCTTGAGTGCTTTGAAAGAGGTGCCACTACTTCGTGGAGGATGTACCGAACCATCAATGGATGGCAAAGAGTAACCACTTGGGAAGAATTTAAGTTGACTCTGCAAAGATCTCGTCTTGTGTCCCAGAAGTTGATGCCTTATGGAAAGGATATGAAGAAACCTTGTGCATAAAAGCTTTGTGGAGAAATAGGACACAACCATAAAGAAAACAAGGACGAATACCCTCATAAGCGGAGGATTACCAAAGGAGTTAGCCGAGGATCTCAGGGAAGTTTGGTTGGAGATTGTTCCAAAGGTTTTGTTGCAGCAATGGAAGTTCAGTCTACATTGTTGGGAAAGATCCGTGAAGCTCAGAAAGATGACAAAGAGATTGCTGAGGTAAAAAAAAGGATGAGCAAAGGAAAGGCCAAAGTTTTTCGTAAGGATAAGAACGACACCTTATGGTTCGAGGACCGTGTATATGTGCCCAATAATGCAAAGATCAGGAAGTTAGTACTTTAGGAGGCTCATGACTCACCATACTCGATTCGCCTTGGAAACACCAAGATGTATTTGGATTTGAAGGAGCGTTTCTGGTGGACTGGTATGAAGAAGGAAATTGCGGAGTCTGTAGTCGTAGGTGATGTATGCCAGAGATTAAAGGCAGGGCATCAGAAGCCAGCAGGATTACTACAGCCTATGCCGATACCCGAATGGAAGAGGGATAAGCTTGGCATGGATTTCATTACCGGATTTCCCAGAACCCGATCGGGATATGATTCTATCTGGGTAGTAGTTGATTTTCTTGACCAAAGTGGCTCACTTTATCCCAGTGAAAACCACCTATACAAGTGCGAAGTTGGCCAAGATATATATGACCAGGATCGTATGTCTGCATGGAGTTCCGAGGACCATCATATCAGATAGAGGAACACAGTTTACCTCAAAGTTTTGGAATCAGCTGCACCAGACTTTGGGTACTAGGCTAGAGTTCAAGATGACCTTTCATCCGCAGCAGATGGATATACCGAGAGAGTCAATCAGATTACGGAGGACATGTTGAGAGCGCAGCGCTAGATTATGGATCTAGTAGGGATGATAATCTACCTTACGCGGAGTTCTCATACAACAACATTACCAAGACAGTTTGAAGATGGCCCGTTTTGAAGCTTTGTATGGGAGAAGGAGCCAGATACCGTTGATATGGGATGAAGTTGGAGACCGTCAGTTGTTTGGACCAAATGTGATCAAGGAGTCAGAATAGAATGTTAAGTTGATTCGAGATAGACTGAAGGTAGCTCGATCTGGCGGAAAGAGTTATGCAGACTCAAAAACGCAAGGAGGTAGGCTATGAAATTGGAGATAGAGCATGTATTCGTGTGTCCCCTCTGCGAGGAGTTAAACGATTTGGAGTTAAGGGAAAGTTAGCCCCGAGATTTGTAGGACCATACCGAGTTTTGGAGCGTATGGGAGAAATGGCCAACAAGTTGGAGTCACCCAAGGACTGTCAGGAGTTCATGATGTGTTTCACGTTTCCCAGTTGAAGAAGTGCCATGCAGAGATGGCCAATATTCCCCTGTAAGGACGCTTGACCCTGGAAAGGATAATGATGTTCCACGGAGTGGACTATGGAATTCATAAGTATAAGTTCTATCTCGATATGTGGGATACCCCAGGAGTATGAAGAGATGAAGTACTATTGGATGTAAAGGACGTATAATGTTGGTAATATGGAGCAAGTGTGACTCTATGATGAGTCTGGGTAATCACGTCTTAGTTTGGTGCAAATATAAGGAAAAGAGACAGTACAATTGGATGGATTTTAAGTATGCCAGGAAGTTGGATGTTGGGATAATGATCAGTTGCCCAGATGACGTGTTCAAGGATTATAAGTGATGAGATGGGCCATAACCCACAGGCCCCAGGACCTGCCAAGAAGCAAGCACACTCTTGCTGAAGGAAAAACCCTGGAAGAAGTTACGATTTTATCGACAGACGATCTTATAGGAGTTTACGCAAAACCTAAGAGTTGTGAAGAAATGATATATGTTTGTTGGCTTGCAGAATCAATGGATTTTTCCGAACTTAGTTCGTCGACAAGAGAAATTCTACATTGCTTGTGAGGATGAACGAGTGTTAGAATGCGAGATTCACTAAACCGTAAACAAGGTAATGATTTGGGTGCGGGATGGATTGATCACCATACAGACTTACTCTTATTATTCGCTTTGCTATATGGGATGGTAAATCTGAGTGACCTACCTATAGTAGAGTGACGATGATATTAAACCTTGTTGAACCTTAGAATGGTATAAGCATTTTCCCCTTGTACAAGGCAGTTGTTGCCAACCGTAGGATATACGGTGAGGTTCAACCCAGACCCATTTCCTGCAGGAGAAACCATAAATTGTTGATCACCATGAGATATCGATAGTTGTTTAGCATTGGCGCCAGACCCGTTAGCTAAGAAGACCCAATCTCGGAATAACCTTACCAGGATGAAAGTACAGAAGAATCGAGGAAAAGGTTATGCTGCTACCGGAAGAGCCAGAGAAGGAACTATCCTTATGATCTGAGAAGACTGACACTGTCAAGAATAAGGATGGAGTATATGAGTTTTTGGTCGCACCGTAACAATGCTTTTAAGGGTGGTAGCACCCCAGACCCCGGTGACGATCGATGAATTTTGAGAAGACCCCGACCCTAACCTATTTCTTTCTAGCCTCTCCGAATCTCGAGGACGAGATTCATTTTAAGGGTGGTAGGTTTATAACATCCCAAAATTCTAAATTTTGGAATGTTATAATAAATAGATAGATTTGATTGTTTGTTTGATTGTTGTGTGATTGATTGACTGAAAGTGAGTGAATTCGAAACTTTTTGAAAGTTAAATGAGAGGGAATAAAAGGACTTTCCCAAACTTTCATTTTGCTTTTATAATCCTCATGAATTTAAATTATTTTCATCACAAAACCCTGGAAGAAGATGACATGACTTCTTTCATTTATTTAAATGAAAAGGGGTGTTGAAAATATTTGAATATCATTTGAAAATATTTAAAATTCAGAAACTTCAAGCAACTCAATGATTTTCATGAGAGAAGATAAAATGACTTCTTCAAATTATATAAAATATGAGTTGGGAGTTAAAAGGATCAAATTTAAAGTCCTTTTGGAAATTATTTTCAATTTGGAGTTATTTGGTTTTTATTTAAATTATTTTTCTCCAAAATAAAAATATATGGAAAATAGGGTAACATGATTCCCTCCATCAGAAAATTGGAGATAAATAAATTTGAAATCAATTTGGTATTTTTAAAATGATATTTATTGGATTTTAGTAGGGCAGTAGCACTCTTTGAATTATTTGAATTTGTCTCTGTTTTATTTGACTTGAATAAAATGTCCATGTTGTAAAAATCTTTTTTTTGAAAATTTGTATATATAATATGCCTATATAAAGTTTTATTTTTTATTTTCGTTATTCAGTTTTTCCTTTCCTGCCTCTATTTATAAAAAAAACTACATGCGCGTACTTTGTGACTATATGTTGCCCTCATGCGCAGTATAGTAGCTTCTGGCGCCCAATTGTTTTTTTTTTCTCTTAAATAGGCCAGGCCCAGCCGGCCATATTCCTCCCCATATTTCTTTTCTATAGGTTTTTTTCTTTCTTTTCTTTCTTTTCAATTGCTAAAAAAAACTGCAGTGCGCGCGGCCGGCCGAACCGCCTAAGGCCATTAGGCCCATGCGAGGCGTCTCCTTTTCTTTTCTTTTCATCTACGCCCCTAAGCCTTTTTTTCCACCAATAAATATAGACCTATAGAGCCTTCAAAAATCATGTGATTCGGGTTAAATCAATATTTTGGTTTGACTAGATTCACTAAAGAAAAATATTTTTCTCTTCTCCGGCGGGACTTTTGGAAGTTGTCTCCTCACTCCGAAGTCATCTTTTCTAATATTTATTCGTTCTCTGTATTTATATGTTAGACCTAGAATTCTTTTAGCCGTACCTATTTTTTTCTTCTGTAAAACAGCTTGGCTCTGATTTTTCAAATAGCCATAACTTTTTACTCGTTCATCCAAACTAGATGAAACCAACACCTATAGTTTCGTCTTGTTTTCAACTATCCAGTAAACCTGTCACGTCAAATTTTTGAAAATTTTAAATTTCGAAATTTGTTCAGATTCATATCCAAACTTCTTTTGTTCATAACTTGAGTTCCGTAACTCCATTTGAGTTGATTCTTTTTGCAAAGCGAAGCTCTTGACTTAAACTTTCTGATAAGGCCAAATTCACTTAATTTTGGTACTGTTATAAATTGTTTTATGTTGAAAATTTATTTGCTTGGTTTTGAAGTTTTCCGAATTGTTTTCTTCGTTCGTTCCGATCTTTTGAGTGATTGCTTATGTGTGGTTACTATTGCTTGCTTACGATAGATTGACCGGAGTGTGACGAGTAAAACTATAAAGAGTTATGAGTGCGAATCATCTTCGTCAACATTGCAGGCAAGTTCACACTTTGATCATATCCTTTTCATACCCAGTTTTGTTGCATTAGTTTCACCGTCAAACATTGCATGAGTAGAATTGATAACATGTGGGTATTGGGAAGTAGTTGATGAGGTAGGAACCTATTGCCCTGCATTCAAACCTTGGGAGTTACTATTACGTTGCTTATATTGCTATGCTATGCTCGTAGACGTGGATTGGGTTTGAGAGTATTCATGACAGATGTGAGATTGTTTACTTAATGGTTCAACTTAAGGTGGCAACTTTAACACACATCTGGGTGGATTGAGGTACCTGGGTATTCCAGGATTGCCTATTTTTTTTATGGACCGCCACCCAGGCTCAAAGGGATCATGAGTCTATTCATACTAGAAACTTCCGTGTGCAGCCGCAATCTATTATGGGCTCTAGCATAGTTGATTAAGTTGTGTGAACTCTTACAATGGTAGACTAGCAGATGTATGGGAAAGTAGGTGTAACTGTCTACCCGATCGTAAGGTGCTAACGCTTCTGAAAGACTATGTCTCAGTCATCCGTTTCTCAAACACCATGTAGTGCGAGAATCCCAACGGAGGAGATCGAGTCTTGCGGGGAAAAGTGCGCAAACCTCTGCAGAGTGTACAAACTAATCATGGTTAGCCGTGTTGGATATATGCCCTAGAGGCAATAATAAAAGGATTATTGTTATATTTCCTTGTTCATGATAATTGTCTTTTATTCATGCTATAGTTGTATTATCCGGAAATCGTAATACACGTGTGAAAACATAGAACACAATACGTCCCTAGTAAGCCTCTAGTTGACTAGCTCGTTGGTCAACAGATAGTCATGGTTTCCTGACTATGGACATTAGATGTCGTTGACAACGGGATCACATCATTAGGAGAATGATGTGATGGACAAGACCCAATCCTAAGCATAGCACAAGATCGTGTAGTTCGTTTTGCTAGATATTTTCCAATGTCAAGTATCTTTTCCTTAGTCCATGAGATCGTGTAACTCCCGGATACCGTAGGAGTGCTTTGGGTGTACCAAACGTCACAAGGTAACTGGGTGACTATAAAGGTACACTACAGGTATCTCCGAAAGTGTACATTGGGTTGACACGGATCGAGACTAGGATTTGTCACTCCGTATTACGGAGAGGTATCACTAGGCCCACTCGGTAGTGCATCATCATAATGAGCTCAAAGTGACCAAGTGTCTGGTCACGGGATCATGCATTACGGTACGAGTAAAGTGACTTGCCGGTAACGAGATTGAACGAGGTATTGGGATACCGACGATCGAATCTCAGGCAAGTAACATACCGTCAGACAAAGGGAATAGTATACGGGATTGATTGAATCCTCGACATCGTGGTTCATCCGATGACATCATCGAGGAGCATGTGGGAGCCAACATGGGTATCCAGATCCCGCTGTTGGTTATTGACCGAGAGTCGTCTCGGTCATGTTCGCATGTCTCCCGAACTCGTAAGGTCTACACACTTAAGGTTCGGTGGACGCTTAGGGTTATTAGGAAGACTTGTATGTGATTACGAATGTTGTTCGAGTCCCGGATGAGATCTCGGACATCACTAGGAGTTCCGGAATGGTCCGGAGGTAAAGATTTATATATGGGAAGTTGTCAAACGGACACCGGAAAGTTTCGGGGTCATATCGGTATTGTACCGGGGCCACCGGAGAGGTTCCGGGGGTCCACCGGGAGGGGCCACCCCTCTCGGAGGGCCTCATGGGCCACAAGGGGCAGGGAACCAGCCCCTGGAGGGCTGCCCCCCCCCTTGGGCCCATGCGCCTAGGGTTGGGGGGGAACCCTAGTGGGGCGCCCTTTGGCAGGGGGCAAGCCCCCTCCTGGCCGCCGCCCCCCCTCTAGATCTCATCTAGAGGGGCCGGCCCCCCCTTGCCCCTTCCCCTATAAATAGAGGGGTGAGGGGAGGGCTGCAAGACACATCCAAGGCACAGCCCCTCACCTCCCCAACACCTCTCCTCCTCTGTTGAGTGCTTGGCGAAGCCCTGTCGGAGTACTGCCTCTCCACCATCATCACGCCGTCGTGCTGCTGCTGGAGCCTTCTTCCTCAACCTCTCATTTCCCCTTGCTGGATCAAGAAGGAGGAGACATCATCCGTTCCATACGTGTGTTGAACGCGGAGGTGTTGTCCGTTCAGCACTTGGTCATCGGTGATTCGAATCACATCGAGTACGACTCCATCATCCCCGTTCCCTTGAACGCTTCCGCACGCGATCTACAAGTGGTATGTAGATGCAATCTCTCTCCCATGACTCGTTGCTTAGATGAACTCATAGATGGATCTTGGTGAAACCGTAGGAAAAATTTTAATTTTCTGCAACGTTCCCCAACAGTGGCATCATGAGCTAGGTCTATGCGTAGTTCTCTATTGCACGAGTAGAACACAATTCTGTTGTGGGCGTAGATCTTGTCTACTTGCTTGCCGCTACTAGTCTTTTCTTGCTTCAGCGGTATTGTGGGATGAAGCGACCCGGACCGACCTTACACGTACGCTTACGTGAGACAAGTTCCACCGACTGACATGCACTGGTTGCATAAGGTGGCTAGCGGGTGTCTGTCTCTCCTACTTTAGTTGGAGCGGATTAGATGAAAAGGGTCCTTATGAAGGGTAAATAGAAGTTGACAAAATCACGTTGTGGTTATTCGTAGGTAAGAAAACGTTCTTGCTAGAACCCAATTGCAGCCACGTAAAAGATGCAACAACAATTAGAGGACGTCTAACTTGTTTGCAGCAATTGTCATGTGATGTGATATGGCGAAGTTGTGATGAATGATGAATGATATATTGTGATGTATGAGATCATGTTCTTGTAATAGGAATCACGACTTGCATGTCGATGAATATGACAACCGGCAGGAGCTATAGGAGTTGTCTTATTTTTGTATGACCTGCGTGTCATTGAAGAACGCCATATAAATTACTTTACTTTATTGCTAAACGCGTTAGCCATAGAAGTAGAAGTAGTCGTTGGCGTGACAACTTCATGAAGACACGATGATGGAGATCATGGTGTCATGCCGGTGACAAGATGATCATGGAGCCTCGAAGATGGAGATCGAAGGAGCTATATGATATTGGCCATATCATGTCACTACTTTATATAATTGCATGTGATGTTTATTATGTTTATGCATCTTGTTTACTTAGAACGACGGTAGTAACTAAGATGATCCCTCAGAATAATTTCAAGAAAGTGTTCCCCCTAACTGTGCACCGTTGCTAAAGTTCATCGTTTCGAAGCACCACGTGATGATCGGGTGTGATAGATCCTTACGTTCACATACAACGGGTGTAAGACAGTTTTACACATGCAAAACACTTAGGGTTAACTTGACGAGCCTAGCATGTACAGACATGGCCTCGGAACACAAGAGACCGAAAAGTCGAACATGAGTCGTATGGAAGATACGATCAACATGGAGATGTTCACCGACGATGACTAGTCCGTCTCACGTGATGATCGGACACGGCCTAGTCGACTCGGATCATGTAACACTTAGATGACTAGAGGGATGTCAAATCTGAGTGGGAGTTCATTAAATAATTTGATTAGATGAACTTAATTATCATGAACTTAGTCTAAAGTCTTTGCAAAAATATGTCTTGTAGATCAAATGGCCAACGCTCATGTCAACATGAACTTCAATGCGTTCCTAGAGAAAACCAAGCTGAAAGATGATGGCAGCAACTATTCGGACTGGGTCCGGAACCTGAGGATCGTCCTCATAGCAGCCAAGAAACAATATGTCCTAGAAGCACCGCTAGGTGAAGCACCCATCGAGAGAACCAAGACATTATGAATGCTTGGCAGTCTCGTCTTGATGATTACTCCCTCGTTCGATGCGGCATGCTTTACAGCTTAGAACCGGGGCTCCAAAAGCGTTTTGAGCAACACAGAGCATATGAGATGTTCGAGGAGCTGAAAATGGTTTTCCAAGCTCATGCCCGGTCGAGAGATATGAAGTCTCCGACAAGTTCTATAGTTGTAAGATGGAGGAAAACAGTTCTGTCGGTGAGCACATACTCAAAATGTCCAGGTTGCACAACCTTTGTCCCACTGGACATTAACCTCCCAAAGTAGGGCGGTCATTGACAGAATCCTTCGCCGCTTCCCCACCAAGCTACAAGAGCTTTGTGATGAACTACAATATGCAAGGGATGGTGAAGACCATTCTGAAGTATTCTCAATGTGAAGTCGTGAGAGGTTGAAATCAAGAAAGAACATCAAGTGTTGATGGTCAATAAAACCACTAAGTTCAAGAAGGGCAAGGGTAAGAAGAACTTCAAGAAGGACGGCAAAAGATGTTGCGGCGCCCGATAAGCAAGTTGCCGGGAAGAAGTCAAAGAATGGACCCAAGCACGAGACAGAGTGCTTTTATTGCAAAGGGAAGGGCCATCGAAGCGGAACTGCCCCAAATACTTAGCGGACAAGAAGGCCAGCAACACTAAAGGTATATTTGATATACATGTAATTGATGTGTACCTTACCAGTACTCGTACTAACTCCTGGGTATTTGATACCGGTGTCGTTCCTCATATTTGTAACTCACAGCAGGAGCTGCGGAATAAACGGAGGCTGGCGAAGGGCGAGGTGACGATCTTGGCGTCGGGAATGGTTCCAAGGTCGATGTGATCGCCGTCGGCACGCTACCTCTACATTTACCTACGGGATTAGTTTTAAACCTCAATAATTGTTATTTAGTGCCAAGTTTGAGCATGAACATTGTATCAGGATCTCGTTTAATGCGAGATGGCTACACATTTAAATCCGAGAATAATGGTTGTTCTATTTATATGGGAGATATGTTTTATGGTCATGCTCCGATGGTCAATGGTTTATTCTTAATGAATCTCGAGCGTAATGTTACACATATTCATAGTGTGAATACCAAAATATGTAAAGTTGATAACGATAGTCCCACATACTTGTGGCACTGCCACCTTGGTCACATTGGTGTCAAGCGCTTGAAGAAGCTCCATTCTGATGCACTTTTAGAGTCTCTCGATTATGAATCATTTGACACATGCGAACCATGCCTCATGGGAAAAATGACCAAAACTCCGTTCTCCGGAACAATGGAGCGAGCAACCAACTTATTGGAAATCATACATACCGATGTGTGCGGTCCAATGAGCGTTGAGGCTCGCGGAAGATATCATTATGTTCTCACTTTCACAGACGATTTAAGTAGATATGGGTATGTCTACTTGATGAAACACAAGTCTGAGACCTTTGAAAAGTTCAAGGAATTTCAGAATGAGGTAGAGAATCAACGTGACCGAAAAATAAAGTTCTTACGATCAAATCGTGGAGGAGAATATTTAAGTCATGAATTTGGTACACACTTAAGGAAGTGTGGAATCGTTTCACAACTCACGCCGCCTGGAACACCTCAGCGTAACGGTGTGTCCGAACGTCGTAATCGCACTCTATTGGATACGGTGCGATCTATGATGTCTCTTACCTATTTACCGCTATCATTTTGGGGATACGCTCTAGAGACAGCTACATTCACTTTAAATAGGGCACCGTCTAAATCCGTTGAGACGGCACCGTATGAATTACGGTTTGGGAAGAAACCTAAGGTGTCGTTTCTAAAAGTTTGGGGATGCGATGCTTATGTCTAGAAACTTCAACCTGAAAAGCTCGAACCCAAGTCGGAAAAATGCGTCTTCATAGGATACCCTAAGGAAACCATTGGGTATACCTTCTACCTTAGATCCGAAGGCAAGATCTTTGTTGCCAAGAACAGATCCTTTCTGGAAAAAAGAGTTTCACTCGAAAGGAGTAAGTGGGAGGAAATTAGAACTCGATGAAGTACTACCTCTTGAATCGGAAAGTAGTGCAGCTCAGGAAAATGTTCCTGTGGTGCCTACACCTACTGGAGAGGAAATTAATGATGATGATCAAGGTACTTCGGATCAAGTTGCTACTGAACTTCGTAGGTCCACAAGGACAAGTTCCACACCAGATTGGTATGGCAACCCTGTCCTGGAAATCATGTTGTTAGACAACGGTGAACCTTCGAACTATGAAGAAGCGATGGCGGGCCCAGATTCGAACAAATGGCTTGAAGCCATGCAATCCGAGATAGAATCCATGTATGAAAACAAAGTATGGACTTTGACAGACTTGCCCGATGATCGGCGAGCGATAGAAAACAAACGGATCTTTAAGAAGAAGACTGACGCGGATGGTAATGTCACCATCTATAAAGCTCGACTTGTCGCTAAGGGTTATCGGCAAGTTCAAGGGATTGACTATGATGAGACTTTACGTCGTGAGCGAAGCTTAAGTCCATCCGAATCATGTTAGCAATTGTCGCATACTATGATTATGAGATATGGCAGATGGACGTCAAAACAGCATTCCTTAACGGTTATCTTAAGGAAGAGCTGTATATGATGCAGCCGGAAGGTTTTGTCAATCCTAAGAATGCTAACAAAGTATGCAAGCTCCAGCGATCCATTTATAGGCTGGTGCAAGCATCTCGGAGTTGGAACATTCGCTTTGATGAGATGATCAAAGCGTTTGGGTTTATGCAGACTTATGGAGAAGCCTGCGTTTACAAGAAAGTGAGTGGGAGCTCTGTAGCATTTCTCATATTATATGTAGATGACATACTTTTGATGGGAAATGATATAGAACTCTTGGACAGCATTAAGGCCTACTTGAATAAAAGTTTTTCAATGAAGGACCTTGGAGAAGCTGCTTACATATTAGGCATCAAGATCTATAAGGATAGATCGAGACGCCTCATAGGTCTTTCACAAAGCACATACCTTGATAAGATTTTGAAGAAGTTCAAAATGGATCAGTCCAAGAAAGGGTTCTTGCCTGTACTGCAAGGTGTGAGATTGAGCTCGGCTCAATGCCCGACCACGACAAAAGATAAAGAAGAGATGAGTGTCATCCCCTATGCATCAACCATAGGATCTATTATGTATGACATCTTTGTGTACCGGACACGATGTAAACCTTGCCGTAAGTTTGGTAGGAAGGTACCAAAGTAATCCCGCAAGGAACACCGGACAGCGGTCAAGAATATCCTGAAGTACTGAAAAGGACAAAGGACATGTTTCTCGCTTATGAGGTGTGAAGAGATCGTCGTAAAGGGTTACGTCGATGCTAGCTTTGACACAGATCTGGATGACTCTAAGTCACAAACCGGATACGTGTATATGTTGAATGGTGGAGCGATGGTAGTGCGGTGCAAGCGAAGCGTTGTGGCGGGATCTACATGTGAAGCGGAGTACATGGCAGCCTCGGAGGCAGCAGATGAAGCAATTTGGGTGAAGGAGTTCATCACCGACCTAGGAGTCATACCCAATGCGTCGGGGCCGATCAAACTCTTACGTGACAACACTAGAGCTATTGCACTTGCCAAGGAGCCCAGGTTTCACAAGAAGACCAGGCACATCAAGCGTCGCTTCAACTCCATCCGTGAAAATGTTCAAGATGGAGACATAGAAATTTGCAAAGTACATACGGATCTGAATGTCGCAGATCCGTGACTAAACCTCTTCCGTGGGCAAAACATGATCAACACCAGAACTCTATGGGTGTTCGATTCATCACAATGTAACTAGATTATTGACTCTAGTGCAAGTGGGAGACTGTTGGATATATGCCCTAGAGGCAATAATAAAAGGATTATTATTATATTTCCTTGTTCATGATAATTGTCTTTTACTCATGCTATAATTGTATTATCCGGAAATCGTAATACACGTGTGAATACATAGAACACAATACGTCCCTAGTAAGCCTCTAGTTGACTAGCTCGTTGGTCAACAGATAGTCATGGTTTCACGACTATGGACATTAGATGTCGTTGATAACGGGATCACATCATTAGGAGAATGATGTGATGGACAAGACCCAATCCTAAGCATAGCACAAGATCGTGTAGTTCGCTTTGCT
The DNA here is from genome assembly GCA_021605145.1 of Aegilops bicornis. Taxonomy (NCBI): domain Eukaryota; kingdom Viridiplantae; phylum Streptophyta; class Magnoliopsida; order Poales; family Poaceae; genus Aegilops; species Aegilops bicornis. The sequence continues at coordinate 505,916,676 of CM038673.1, forward strand.
AGAGCTTTTCCAATGTCAAGTATCTTTTCCTTAGACCATGAGATCGTGTAACTCCCGGATACCGAGGAGTGCTTTGGGTGTACCAAAGCGTCACAACGTAAGCTGCGTGACTATAAAGGTACACTACAGGTATCTCCGAAAGTGTCTGCATTAGGTTGACACGGATCGAGGCTGGATTTGTCACTCCAGACACGGAGAGGTATCACTGGGCCCACTCGATAGTGCATCATCATAATGAGCTCAAAGTGACCAAGTGTCTGGTCTCGGGATCATGCATTACGGTACGAGTAAAGTGACTTGCCGGTAACGAGATTGATCGAGGTATTGGGATACCGACGATCGAATCTCGGGCAAGTAACATACCGTCTGACAAAGGGAATAGTATACGGGATTGATTGAATCCTCGACATCGTGGTTCATCCGATGACATCATCGAGGAGCATGTGGGAGCCAACATGGGTATCCAGATCCCGTTGTTGGTTCTTGACGGATAGTCGTCTCGGTCATATGCGCATGTCTCCCGAACCCGTAGGGTCTACACACTTAAGGTTCGGTGACGCTTAGGGTTATTAGGAAGACTTGTATGTGATTACCGAATGTTGTTCGGAGTCCGGATGAGATCCGGTCATCACGAGGAGTTAGGAATGGTCCGGAGGTAAAGATTTATATATGGGAAGTTGTCAAGCGGACACTTTGGAAAGTTTCGGGGTCATATCGGTATTGTACCGGGGCCACCGGAGAGGTTCCAGGGTCCACCGGAGGGCCCACCCCTCTCGGAGGGCCTCATGGGCCTGAGGGCAGGGAACCAGCCCCGGGAGGGCTGGGCGCCCCCCCCTTGGGCCCATGCGCCTAGGGTTGGGGGGAAACCCTAGTGGGGGCGCCCCCCCCCCCTTTGCTTGGGGGGCAAGCCCCCTCCCTGGCCGCCGCCCCCCTCTAGATCTCATCTAGAGGGGCCGGCCCCCCTTGCCCCGTCCCCTATAAATAGAGGGGTGAGGGGAGGGCTGCAAGACACATCCAAGGCGCAGCCCCTCCCCTCCCCAACACCTCTCCTCCTCCGTTGAGTGCTTGGCGAAGCCCCGCCGAGATCTTGCCTCTCCACCATCATCACACCGTCGTGCTGCTACTGGAGCCTTCTTCCTCAACCTCTCCTTTCCCCTTGCTGGATCAAGAAGGAGGAGATGTCGTCCGTTCCGTACGTGTGTTGAACGTGGAGGTGCTGTCCGTTCGGCACTTGGTCATCGGTGATTCGAATCACAATGATGCGACTCCATCATCCCGTTCCTTGAACACTTCGCACGTGATCTACAAGTGGTATGTAGATGCAATCTCTCTCCCATGACTCGTTGATTAGATGAACTCATAGATGGATCTTGGTGAAACCGTAGGAAAAATTTTAATTTTCTGCAACGTTCCCCAACAAGCCGTGTCCCCGGTTATGGACATTATGAGTATCTAGTACTTGGATTTTCCTGTGAATCTCATCATGTTACTTTAATTAATTTTGTTGGGTTTAATGATGTTACTTAATTGTGATTGAGAATGCTGTCAACCATTCTCAATGTTTAACAACCACCATGATAGTTAAATAAAATATATTCTTTTGCAGTAGGGAAAAATTGGCTTTGCGCAAAAACATTTTAACCATAGAGCCTCCACCAGCTATATATGCATGTAGTGATAGTTATTATTCATCATTGCTCTATGGTGTGAATTTGCTAGTAAATTCAATGTACTGACCCTTTGTGGCTGCAACGTCTCATGTTGCAGGATCTTACGACGAGTAAGTGATACGTTAGGGTCATGATTTCTACACTCAACTTTGCCGTTGGTGTCGATGGGAATCCACAACCTTGTTACTTCCGCTATTTGGATTGAGGTAATAGTATTTAAGTTACTTTATACATGTGATTTACCTCTGTTATAAATCCTCGAGTAATGTGTGTGTCAGCATACCGATCCAGGGATGACACTTAAGCACAGAGACTTGATCCATTCGGGTCGGGTCGCTACACCTCCATGGGAGCGCGGTGCGCGTGGGACGAGGAACCAGCAGGGGTGAGTGATGGAGTAGCGGTGCGGCCGTCCTGCCGCGCTGAAGGATGCAGTGAGGACGCTTGCTGCTCCTTCCCCGCCGGGCCAGAGGCAGCGTTGGCAGCGGGAGGCGGAGAGCGACGAGGTGACCCGCCTATGGGAGCCATCTGAGCAACGCGGGTGGAGACGGCAGCCCGACGCTCAGCTCGAGCACAACGAACGTCCGCCATGGAAGCGACGGACCGATGGAGCAACGAACCGACGGAAGGGAAACTACGGTGCACCCCTACCTGACGCGCCAAATGTCGGATATGGGGTTCCGAAGTCTTTCCCTCCTACCGATCTACGCTCTAGCTCGCTAAGATCTTGCGGACGAACTCGACGAACTCACAACACAGAAAGAGACACGGGGTTTATACTGGTTCGAGCCACCGTTGTGGTGTAATACCCTACTCCAGTGTGGTGGTGGTGGATTGCCTCTTGGGCTGATGATGAATAGTACAAGGGAAGAACAGTCTCCTGAGGTTGAGGTGTTCTTGTGCGTATGAACTTGGGGTGTGAGGATTTGATCTCTTGCCGATCCGATGCCTCAGCTCAGGCTCAGTTACCTCCTACTGTGGTGGCCAGTCCTATTTATAGAGGCCCTGGTCCTCTTCCCAAATATCAAGCGGGAAGGGAGCCAACAACGGCGGGCAAATTTGAAGGGGGACAGCTAGTACAAGCTATCCTGACAAAAGCAGTTGACGTCGTCTTGGGCTCCACGATGACCTCCGCCTTGTCGTCCTCCTGGTCTCCGTCTTGTTGCACCAATATGGCAACCTTTTCCTGACGCCTCGGTACTCTTCGTCTGCGCTTGCCTCCTTAGGACCAAAGGGGAAATAAGCACGCTGCGCGCACTGGCGCCTGCCTAGCACCCGCCTGGCATCATTCGTCATGGCTCACGTCACGAGAGTCTCGTGAGGTTTGCCTCGCCTTGATATCTCCGCTCCTCGTGAGCCTGCCTAGCTAGGCCACTCCAGAGGAGGCCTTGCATCGTCCGCCACACGAGGCTTGGACCCTCGCGAGGGTCTTGGATGCCTTGTTGATGAAGATGGGTCGTACAACCTGCTGCTTAGCCACGCCGTGGGCCGCAGGCAGGCAAGTCTGGTGACCCCTGTTCCCAGAACGCCGACATATCCTATTTATCATTTTCCGCTGCGACGCTCGATCATGGAAAACTTTGTATTCCTGTCACCGGCTTGAATTGTTTGCACTCTGGATCTTTGTTTGATCCAGATTTCCCCTTGCCCCAGTGCTTCTTGGAGTTGGGAAGCCATGGAGAGTTCCTCTTCTGTCGAACCTCTACCAACAGATGTGGCTCTCAGCCTTTCCAAAGATTTCTACAATTTTCGCCCTTTTTTGCCATATTACCAATTTCACGCTCACCTCAGGAGCCGAGATGGGACTGAACCGAGTTCAGTGCTTCCACTGCTCCTTCCAGTCCTCCTTGGCCAGCCCCGGATTGCCAAAGATCCATAACGATTTTGTCATAGTCAGCATGGGTTTGCCAAACATTTTCGTAACGAAAGGGGCGTTTCGCAGCAGGCCACCTGTTAGGATGATCACGTCTTAGTTCTGCTAATGCATAACAATGATCAAAAGCAATTGAGCTAATGTGTTTGACAGTAGTGTACTCAAATAGTTGCATGAATTCATTATTGTCTAATGCTCGATCGAGTCGAGCTTTTACATTCAAGTCTCCTTGCTGTTTATTATCCCATGTAAAGGGGACTCCTCTCCACCCTAGATCTAGGAAGGAACAAGCATCAATAGCTTCGCGGAAGGCCTGCATCTGCCATGTCGGTTGATCATACACGCTAAAGTGTTCTACGACATACATTGTTTCATTAAAGTCACCCATGAAAATCCTTCGTGTTGAATGCCATGAAGGGTACGCAGGAACTCCCAACTGTGGTGTATGTTCTCTGTCCGGGGTTCTCCGTAAAAACTTGTAAATGCCAAGAGTTCTGTGTTGGGAAATGTAGCATGCAATTTCAAAAAAAATCCTATGCTCACGCAAGATCTATCTAGGAGATGCATAGAAACGAGAGGGGGAGAGTGTGTCTACGTACCTCATAGACCGAAAGCAGAAGCGTTTGACAACGCGGTTGATGTAGTCGAACTTCTTCTCATTCCGGTCGATCAAGTACCGAACGTACAACACCTCCGAGTTCTGCACACGTTCAGCTTGATGACGTCCCTCGAACTCTTGATTCAGCAAAGTGTCGAGGAAGTATATGAGTTCCGTCAGCACGACGGCATGGTGATGGTGATGGTGAAGTGATCCACGTAGGGCTTCGCATAAGCACCGCGAGAATATGACCGAGGTTGTAATCTATGGAGGGGGCGCCGCACACGGCTATCAAATGTTGTTGTTTGCTCTAGGCGCCCCTCCCCATGTATATATAGGTGGGACAAGGAGGGGAGCAGCAAGGGGGCGCCCCAAGTAGGAGGAATCCTACTTGGGCACCTCCCCAATTAGGCCTCCCCCCTTCCATAAGTTCTGGAGGGGGAAGGAAGGAGGAGGGAGGAGGGAAGGAAGGGGGAGGTCGAATCCCTCCCCTTCCTTCTCTCTTCCCCTCTTTCCTTCTCCTCTGGTGCAGCCCATATGAGGGGCGGAACAGCCCATGATGGCTTATGCGTTTCCCCTCTTGGCCTATTACGCCCATATAGTTGTCGGGGGGTGCCTCGAACCCCATCCGGTGACCTGATATGTACCCGGAACCCCCGGAACACTTCCGATGTCCGAATACTATCGTCCTATATATCAATCTTTACCTCTCGACCATTTTGAGACTCCTCGTCATGTCTGTGATCTCATCCGGGACTCCGAACAACATTCGGTCACCAAATCATATAACTCATATAATACAAAATTGTCATCGAACGTTAAGCATGCAGACCCTACGGGTTCGAGAAGTATGTAGAGATGACTGAGACACCTCTCTGGTCAATAACCAATAGATGAACCTGGATGCTGATATTCTACGAAGATCTTTATCGGTCGAACCGTAATGACGACATACGATATTCCCTTTGTCATCAGTATGTTACTTGCCCGAGATTCGATCGTCGGTATCTTCATACCTAGTTCAATCTTGTTACTAGCAAATCTCTTTACTCCTTTCGTAATACATCATCCTGCAACTAACTCATTAGTCACATTGCTTGGAAGGCTTCTTATGATGTGCATTACTGAGAGGGCCCCGAGATACCTCTCCGATACTCAGAGTGACAAATCCTAATCTCGATCTATGCCAACCCAAAAAGCACCTTCAGAAGTACCTGTAGAGCATCGTTATAATCACCGAATCACGTTGTGATGTTTGATAGCACACAAGGTATTCCTCCGGTATCTGGGAGTTGCGCAATATCATAGTCGAAGGAATATGTATTTGACATGAAGAAAGCAATAGCAATAAAACTAAACGATCAATATGCTAAGCTAACGGGCGGGTCTTGTCCATCACATCATTCTCCTAATGATGTGATCCCGTTCATCAAATGACAACACATGTCTATGGTTAGGAGACTTAACCATCTTTGATAAACAAGCTAGTCTAGAGGAGGCTTACTAGTGACACGGTGTTTTGTCTATGTATCCACACATGTATCAAGTTTTCGGTTAATATAATTCTAGCATGAATAATAAACATTTATCATGATATAAGGAAATATAAAATAACAACTTTATTATTGCCACTAGGGCATATTTCCTTCAATCTCCCACTTGCACTATAGTCTATAATCTAGTTCACATCGCCGTGTGATTTAACACCAATAGTTCACATCTTTATCTGATTAACACCCATATTCACATCGTTATGTGACCAACACCCAAAGGGTTTACTAGAGTCAATAATCTAGTTTGCATCGTTATGTGATTAACTCCCAAAGAGTACTAAGGTGTGATCATGTTTTGTTTGTGAGAGAAGTTTAGTCAACGGGTCTGCCACATTCAGATCGGAATGTATTTTGCAAATTTCTATGTCTACAATGCTCTGCATGGAGCTACTCTAGCTAATTGCTCCTACGTTCAATACTTGTCTAGATTCAAACTAAGAGTCATCTAGATCAGTGTCAAAGCTTGCAGTGACGTAACACTTTATGACGGACTCTTTATCACCTTCATAATCGAGAAACATTTCCTTTCCTCTTAGGTGACTAAGGATAATTTTGACCGTTGTCCAGTGATCTACTCCTGGATCACTATTGTACCCCCTTGTCAAACACATGGTAAGGTACACAATAGGTCTGGTATACAGCATGGCATACTTTATAGAACCTATGGCTGAGGCATAGGGAATGACTTTCATTCTCTCTCTCTCTTTTGTCGTGGTCAGGCTTTGAGTCTTACTCAACTTCACACCTTGCAACACATGCAAGAACCCTTTCTTTGACTAATCCATTTTGAACTTATCCAAATTCTTGTCAAGGTATGTACTCATCGAAAGTTTTATCAAGCGTCTTGATCTATCTCCATAGATATTGATGCCCAATATCTAAGTAGCTTCACCGAGGTCTTTCTTTGAAAAACCCCTTTCAAATAGTCCTTTATGCTTTCCAGAAAATTCTACATTATTTCAGATTAACAATATGCCATTCACATATACTTATCAGAAGTGTTGTAGTGCCCCCACTCACTTTCTTGTAAATACAGGCTTATCTGAAAGTCCGTATAAACCTATATGCTTTGATCAACTCATCAAAGCGTATATTCCAACTCCGAGATGCTTACAACAGTCCATAGATGGATCGCTGGAGTTTGCACACTTTGTTAGCACCTTTAGGATCGACAAAACCTTCTGGGTTGCATCATATACAACTCTTCTTTAATAAATCCATAAAGGAATACAATTTTGACATCCATTTGCCAGATTTCATAAAATGCGGCTACTGCTAACATGATTCGGACAGACTTAAGCATCGATACGAGTGAGAAAATCTCATCGTAGTCAACACCTTGAACTTGTCGAAAACCTTTTGCGACAATTCGAGCTTTGTAGATAGTAACACTAACATCAGCGTCCGTCTTCCTCTTGAAGATCCATTTATTCTCAATGGCTTGCCGATCATCGGGCAAATCCACCAAAGTCCACACTTTGTTCTTATATATGGATCTGAAGTTTCATGATCATCATCATTAGCTTCCTCTCTAGTTGGTGTAGGCATCACGGGAACGGTTTTCTGTGATGAGCTACTTTCCCATTCGAGAGAAGGTACAATTACCTTATAAAGTTCTATTTTCCTCCCACTCACTTCTTTCGAGAGAAACTCCTTCTCTTGAAAGGATCCATTCTTAGCAACAAAGATCTTGCCTTCGGATTTGTGGTAGAAGGTGTACCCAACAGTTTCTTTTGGATATCCTATGAATACGCACTTCTCCATTTGGGTTCAAGCTCATCAGGTTGAAGCTTCTTCACATAAGCATCGCAACCCCAAACTTTAAGAAACGACAACTTTGGTTTCTTCCCAAACCCCGGTTCATACGGTGTCGTCTCAACGGTTTTAGACGGTGCCCTATTTAACATGAATGTAGCTGTCTCTAATGCATAACCCCAGAATGGTAGTGGTAAATCGGTAAGAGACATCATAGATCGCACCATATCTAATAAAGTACGGTTACGACATTCGGACACACCATTACGCTGTGGTGTTCCAGGTGGCATGGGTTGCAAAACTATTCCACACTGTTTTAAATAAAGGCCAAATTCGCAACTCAAACATTCATCTCCGTGATCAGATCATAGAAACTTTATTTTCTTGTTAAGATGATTCTCCACTTCACTCTGAAATTCTTTGAACTTTTCAAATGTTTCAGACTTGTGTTTCATCAAGTAGATATACCCATATCTTCTCAAATCATTTGTGAAGGTCATAAGATAACGATACCCGCCGCGAGCCTCAACACTCATTATTTCCAATAAGTCATTGGCTCGCTCCATTGTTCCGGAGAACGAAGTTTTATTCATCTTGCCCATGAGGCATGGTTCGCAAGTATCAAATGATTCATAATCAAGTGATTCCAAAAGTCTATCCGCATGGAGTTTCTTCATGCGCTTTATACCAATATGACCTAAACGGTAGTGCTACTAATATGTTGCACTATCATTATCAACTTTGCATCTTTTGGCATCAATAATATGAATATGTGTATTACTACGACCGAGATTCAATAAACCATTGACATTGGGTGTATGACCATAGAAGGTTTTATTTGTGTAAATAGAACAACAATTATTTTGTGACTTAATGAATAATCGTATCGCAATAAACATGATCTAATCATATTCATGCTGTTGTGGTGGGCGCACGGCAGATGCCATGAGATGGCTAAAGGGAGGAGGAGGCTCGAGGGCACTGGTGGGCTCCAGAGGAGAGGTCGGCATGAGTGAGCGCGGGATGCAAGACATACCCTGGTTCGGGGCTCTCCGGAGAGATAACACTCCTAGTCCTGCCGAGTCTGGTTGATAAACAACAGTACAGAGTCGCTCCTCGAGCTGTATGGAGGAAGGAGGAAGACAGGCCAAAGCCTAGGCTGCTCCCTTTCCTGGTCAGTGTATGCTACTACTTGTGTGGGTGTGTGCGTAATGTGTTGATGATCTTGTATGCATGAGGGCTCCTGGAGGGTTTTATAGTTCAACCCCCAAGGGTACAATGGTAAAGTTTACAAGGCCGTGGGGCCAGGTTGTCGGCGTCAGGAAGCAGTCTTTGGGACCTCACGGGTGTCGTGGCTCGCCCGGGTTCTCCAGCTGGGCCTCAAGGCCGATACGTCTCCATCGTATCTACTTTTCCAAACACTTTTTCCCTTGTTTTGGACTCTAATTTGCATGATTTGAATGGAACTAACCCGGACTGACGATGCTTTCAGTAGAATTGCCATGGTGTTATTTTTGTGTAGAAATAAAAGTTCTCGAAATGGCCTGAAACTTCAGGAGAATATTTTTGGAATATATAAAAAATACTGGCGAAAGAATCAAGGCCAGGGGCCCACACCCTGTCCACGAGGGTGGGGGCGCGCCCTACCCCCTGTGCGCGCCCCCTGCCTCGTGGGCCCCCTGGTGCTCCACCGACCTCAACTCCAACTCCAGATATTCGTGTTCAGGGAGAAAGAAAATCAGAGAGAAGGATTCGCCGTGTTTTACGATACAGAGCCGCCGCCAAGCCCCAAACTCTCTCGGGAGGGCTGATCTGGAGTCCATTCGGGGCTCCGGAGAGGGGAATCCGTCGCCATCGTCATCATCAACCATCCTCCATCACCAATTTCATGATGCTCACCATCGTGCGTGAGTAATTCCATTGTAGGCTTGCTGGATGGTGATGGGTTGGATGAGATTTATCATGTAATCGAGTTAGTTTTGTTAGAGTTTGATCCCTAGTATCCACTATGTTCTGAGATTGATGTTGCTATGATTTTCTATGCTTAATGCTTGTCACTAGGGCTCGAGTGCCATGATTTCAGATCTGAACCTATTATGTTTTCATGAATATATGTGAGTTCTTGATCCTATCTTGCAAGTCTATAGTCACCTATTATGTGTTATGATCCGTTAACCCCGAAGTGATAATAATCGGGATACTTACCGGTGATGACCGTAGTTTGAGGAGTTCATGTATTCACTAAGTGTTAATGCTTTGGTCCGGTACTCTATTAAAAGTAGGCCTTAATGTCCCTTAGTTTCCAATAGGACCCCGCTGCCACGGGAGGGTAGGACAAAACATGTCATGCAAGTTTTTTCCATAAGCACATATGACTATATTCGAAATACATGCCTAGTTACATTGATGAACTGGAGCTAGTTCTGTGTCATCCTATGTTATAACTGTTGCATGAATAATCGCATCCGACATAATTATCCATCATTGATCCATTGCCTACAAGCTTTTCACATATTGATCTTTGCTTAGTTACTATACCATTGCCACTGTTACAATTACTACATAACTGCTACTGTTAGCTTTGCCACCATTACCGTTACTTCCATACTACTTTGCTACTAAATACTTTGCTGTAGATATTAAGTTATCCAGGTGTGGTTGAATTGACAACTCAACTGCTAATACTTGATAATATTCTTTGGCTCCCCTTGTGTCGAATCAATAAATTTGGGTTGAATACTCTACCCACGAAAACTGTTGCGACCCCCTATACTTGTGGGTTATCAAGACTGTTTTCTGGCGCCGTTGTCGGGGAGCATAGCTCTATTCTTTGACTCACTCGGGATTTATATCTATTGATCACTATGAGGAACTTTAAAGATGAAAGAACCAAGATTTTTCCCTCAACTACGAGGGGAGGTATGGAACTGCCATCTAGCTCTGCACTTGATTCACCTTCTGTTATGAGTAAACTTGCGACACCTAAACCTGCTTCTGCTATTATTCTGATATGTCGCATGTTATTGATGATGCCACTTCTGCTATGCATGATACTTATGATGCTACTACTTCTATGCTTGATGATACTGTGCCACTAGGTGAACTCCTTGATGAAAAACTTGCTAGGGCTAGAGAGAATGAAATTATTGAAACCGATAATATTGATGAAAGTGATGATGAAGATTCTCCCCCTAGATATGAATTTCCCGTTGTGCCTGAGGGTTACGTTATGGATGAAGAAATTGCTAGAGACTTTCGCGCTTGCAATGATAGGAATGATCTTAAGAAATTACTAGCTAAGCTGAAAGAAAATTCTTTAAATGCTATAATGAAATATGACCCTGCTTTTGCTACTTCACCTATTTTTATTGCCGATAAAGATTATGATTTCTCTGTCGGTCCTGAGATAATTACTTTGGTTGAATCTGATCCTTTCTATGGATATGAATCTGAAACTGTTGTGGCACATCTTACTAAATTAAATGATATAGCTACCCTATTCACTAATGATGAGAAAACTCGCTACTACTATATCATTAAATTATTTATGTTCTCATTAAAGGGTGATGCTAAGACATGGTTTAATTCTCTTGATCCTGGTTGTGTGCATAGTCCCCAGGATATGATTTATTACTTCTCTGCTAAATATTTCCCCGCTCATAAGAAACAAGCTGCTTTTAGGGAGATATACAATTTTGTGAAAATTGAAGAAGAGAGTCTCCCACAAGCTTGGGGAGGCTTCTCCGATTACTTAATGCTTTTCCTGATCATCCTCTCAAGAAAAATGAAATACTTGATATCTTTTATAATGGACTAAGCGATGCTTCCAGAGACCACCTAGATAGTTGTGCTCGTTGTGTTTTCAGGGAAAGAACTGTTGATCAAGCTGAAGTGCTATTAAATAATATGCTGACTAATGAAAATAATTGGACACTTCCTGAACCAACTCCTAAGCCAACTCCGAAGAAAAGGGGCATTCTATTTCTCAGTCCTGAAGATATGCAAGAGGCAAAGAAATCTATGAAAGAAAAAGGTATTAAAGCTGAAGATGTTAATAATTTACCGCCTGTTGAAGAAATACATGGTCTAAATTTACCTCCTGCTGAAGAAATACATGGTCTTGATAACCCGACTCAGGTAGTAAAGGTAAATTCTCTATATAGATATGATAAAGCTAAAATCCCTTCTACTAAAATTGCTAGCCAATGCTTAGATGAGTTTGATAATTTTATTATTAAACAAGAAAACTTCAATGCTTATTTTGGTAGACAATTGAAACATAATACTTATATGATTGGACACTTGAGTGATTATATGTCTATGGTTAAAGGTGAACTTAAACTTATTAGTAAACATGCTTCTATTGGTACCACTCAAGTAGACAAGTACTTAAAGCTCAAAATGATTTGCTCAATGAATTAAATAATAAGAAAAATGATAATGCTATTAGAGTTATGACTAGAGGGGATAAAATGACTGAGGAACCTTTGTATCCTGAGGGCCACCCTAAGAGAGTTGAGCAAGATTCTCAGAAAACTAATGTTGATGCACCTAGTCCTCCTAAATCATCCAAGAAAAAGGATGATGAGGAGTTTGAGCGCTTTGCTGGTAGACCTATCTTTTTGTGTATGCGTTTGACTGATATGCTTAAAATGAATCCTTATTCTAAGTACATGAAAGAAATTGTTACAAATAAAAGAAAGACACCGGAAGCTGAAATTTCTACTATGCTTGCTAATTATACTTTTAAAGGTGGAATACCTAAGAAACTAGGAGATCCAGGAGTACCAACTATACCATGCTCCATTAAAAGAAACTATGTTAAAACTACTTTATGTGATCTTGGATTCGGTGTTAGTGTTATGCCTCTCTCTTTATATCGTAGACTTGATTTGAATAAGTTGACACCTACTGAAATATCTTTGTAAATGGCCGATAAATCAACTGCTATACCTGTCGGTATTTGTGAGGATGTGCCTGTTGTGGTTGCAAATTTTACCATTTTAACGGACTTTGTTATTCTTGATATTCCCGAGGATGATAGTATGTCTATTATCCTTGGTAGACCCTTTTTGAATACTGCAGGGGCCTGTTATTGATTGCAACAAATGCAATATCACTTTTCATGTTAATGGTAATGAGCATACGATACACTTTCTGAGGAAACAACCTCAAGTCCACATTATCAATTCTATTGGAAAAATTTCAACAATTACTATTGGAGGTTTTGAATTTCCTCTTCCTACTGTCAAGAGGAAATATGATATTCTTATTATTGGGGATGTGCATATCCCCGTTGAGGTAACTTAGTGCTATTAGAAAATTCTCTGGTTTCATGCAATTCTGAATGAGTTTGTTAACAAGACTTGATCAACCTTGTTAGTGGATTCCTTTTGATGAGCATGAGATGGATGAAGTTAAAAAGCACAACTTTTTGTATCCACTTTTTACTTTCTTTTATTTAGATTTAATAAAGCAAAAATAGTATTTTCTGTCTGTTTTCTGAATTATCAATAAAAAGTACCCCCAAAAAAAAGTTCTCCAAATGCCCTGAAATTGAAATATGATTTTTTTCTAGAATATTTAAGAATATTTGGCACTGAGAACACATCAGGGGAGCCAGCACCTGGCCACGAGGGTCCAGGGCGCGCCCACACCCCTAGGCGCGCCCCTGCCTCGTGGGTCCCACGTGGCCCCCTCCACTTATTCCTGCACCCACACACTTCTTCTTCCTCCCAAAAAAATCTCCAGCCAGCTCAAATTCGTGTTCTAGCTTATCTTGCTGCCATCTTCGATCTCCTTGCTCAAAGATCCATTCACAAAACTGCTTTGGGGGATTGTTCTTTGGTATGTGACTCCTCCAATGGTCCAATTAGTTTTTGTTCTAGTGCTTTATTTACTGCAAATTTTTTCTGCTAAGGTGACCCTATTATTGAGCTTGCATGTCAAATTTAAATGGTCCCAAGTAGTTCTAATGCATGATATAGTCTCTAGGCACTTGTGGGAGTAGTTGCTATCAATCTTGATGAGTTTGGTTCACTTTTATTTTGAGTTACTAAAAATTACAGAAATTTTTCAGAGGAAGAAATATGTTTAGGAAATTATACCAAGGTGGTTCATCAAGGAAGCAAGGACCTAGGCCCGCGATACGTGAGCCGGACCATGAACTACCAAGAGAAGCCCAAGTGCGGCCTTGTCAATGGCCATCAGAATACTTTATGGTTCGGGCAGGTATTAAGGAGGAATTTGACACATACTTACATAACGCTGATTTGAAGAGCTTCAAGTCAGATAAGTGCTCTCAATACTATCACCTTACTGATTCCTTTGTGAGAAGGTTTAAATTTACATCCCCACGCAATTCTCACATGGTCCTATTTGATCTCTATGATAAATCTTATACCATGGATTTAGAGGATTTTAATACTGCTTGCAAACTCCCTCATTGGGGTAGTACTCACTACAAAAAAATACACTTCCGTGATGATACGTGTTTGTCACACTAGGTTGCGTTTTTTGTCATGCATGTACATCCATGACGATTTTATGACAGAATCAAGATAGTCATACGTCGTCGTCAGAGAAGTGTTCCATGACATTACCAAAATTATCATCACGGAAGTGTCCACTTCCATGACGATAAATTGGGCGCCATGAAGTGCTTTCATCAAGGGTGACCGACACGTGGCATCCACCGTAGCGAACGCCGTTAAGCTATCGGGTCGGGTTTTGTATCCGATAACCCGTTAATGACCCGCCAATGGGAAATTTCCACGTGTAAAATTCTTATTGGCCGACGAAACACGTGTCACTCGTCAGTGGGTCAGATAGGCACCTATGATATGTCGACACGTGCCACGGCCCACCACTGGCCCATTTAGCTTACAAAGCCGGCCCGTTTGACTTGGTCAAAAGTTAAAGGGCTGGCCCATGAAAAGCCTGTTAACGATCTCTTCGCAAATAGCCCATTTTACGACCCGTTAACTCACGGCCCGTTAGGCCCTAAAGGAAATCGGCCCAACAACGTCATGTGGGCCGTCGAATATAACACCAAATTTCATTTCACTTTCGCCCATGTATGGCCCACGACGTCTTTCGCCCATATGAGGCCTTTCAGATCTTCGACCCTTTACAGCCCACGGTGACTCTAGCCCATAATGAACAGTAATTTTCTTTATACCCGTTAACGGCCCGTGATTTACATGGGCGTTTCACTCGATGTTAGCTTTCGGCCTATTAACGGCCCATACGTTCTGGCTCCTTTTCGCCCTCGATTACTTCCGTTCTTCGCATGTTCCCTAATGGGCCAAATTTAGCCCATGCAAGAGTGGGCCCACATCGCTCGTTCCCTAATGGGCCAAATTCGCCCATGGCAAGAGTCGGCCCGTTATTGGCTCGTTACCCTAATGGGCCAAATTCGCCCATGGCAAGAGTCGGCCCGTTTACGCCTCGTTAACCCGCTGCGCCGCTTTCCAAAGACATCCTATATTCTGGACCATTAACGACCCGTTAACAGCCTGTTACCGTGCTGGGCCGATACCAGTTATGCCCGATTACGGCCCATGTAGACCCATTTATCCGACGGCCCGAGGCCCACCGATTACAGGCCCATTTATCGACCAAGACGAGGGAGACCCATGGATCCTATGGCCCAGATATGGCCCATGGTAGTTGCGACCACTAGCAAACCAGGGAAAAGAAGACTAGGAAATAAATAAGGCGAAACTAACGCTTAGGCTATTAAAGGCGATCAGACAGATTACATCCACTCGGCATCAAAGATCGCCACCAAAGTGCAAATATAGGGAACACCCTAAACTACAAAAAATGGCTTCTTTGTTTTCTTTAGCCTATGGTACTGCACGTTAAGAATAAATTTTGTATTGCACCAAAACAAATTATAACTATATAACAAAAGGAAGGTTGGCATAAAACTCAACAGTCTAGCAGATAAATGCACCACCAGAAGTTCAGAAGCTCAGTTCATTTGACCTGACTGTTACGTTTTCATGTTGTATTGTCCGATGGAGCACCATAACCCTCGCCTTCATTTCCCCTTGGCTCCTGAACAACATAGCAAATGTCTGATAGTCCGGTTTCAAAACCATGCATATCTTGACGACATTGAGCAATGTTTCTCCTTGTTTCACAAAGGGTCTCATTAGGGAATGGACTTGTGTCTAGAGCGCAGATACAACATTGCTTTGAGCTTGCATATCTTGATCATGAGGCGCTTTGGACGATATTGCCTTAACAACCAACCCAAGATTATGGAGGAACGTGCTTTTGGCACTTTGTTAGTGGATGTATCTTGACCCACCGCAAAGAAGAGCCGACATTGCGGTTATAGTTGCCTCGCCACCTTCGTAAGGTGGCGGTTCCACCATTTTTCCATAGCTCACCGAAAAGTTGAGGTTTTACATTAGTAGTACTGCAATGAAGGTATTAAGGAGGCAGCCAAACCAAACAAAATAGCTTTGGTCTATATACGTAACTTATTCGGTGAACCCATGTAAAATATTAGTTGTATTTTATTGCAAAGTACATAATAAAACCAGTTTCCAAACATATGACCATGTACCATCGCTAATGTATTGTCTATTTCTTCACATTGTATTGAGGTCTAAGGATAAAGAGATGAAGTTTATAATACGGTAAGCATAGTATGACATCATTCATATCACAAAACAACTGAGAATGCATAAACAGTGCAATTGTAACATTGTGTGGGCAAGTCCAAAGATGTAACTAGATTACAGGTCAAGATCAAAGGAACATCACTCCTCTCTTTTAAACCTTGTAAGGTGCAATGATAAGCTAAGACAATTGTGTATAAAATTGAAAAGAGTAATAGACATTGGCTGCAAACCATGCAGTTCAAGGCACAAGTCAGAGTAAGTAGTAGTTAAAAGGCATGAGGATTAAGGACTTACAACAGCGGATTTGACTGGTGTAGTCATGCCCTTCCTCTTGCCGGTGTGACAGTCCTTGAAGATTTCCACAGCATTTGGTTCAGGTACTTTTTGGTACTTGCGGGCTTGCCTCTGCATTTTGAACAACTCAATATAGATCTGATAATATGGTACAACGAAAAGAGTGAAATAGAAGCTAATTACAAGAGCCTCGCAGTGTGAAATATAGCTACGAGATCCTGTCGTCTGTTGGAATTTCACTTTCGTAGGGTTGGCCTTGTTCTTTGAACAGTTCACCTACAAGAAGATAGATTTGTGTGGCACATGTGTAAATAGGACTTCAACATGTAATCTGATCACATATATATAATGTACCTAATACTTTGGATCAGACCAGTGTTTAACAAGGCCCCTCCAATCTTCATCCGATATATTTTCCACTGGAGATGTTTGGGAAAGTTCACTGTTAGCATTGCCTTCAAAGTGAGCTTTCCTCAAGTTATACTGATACTGTCACAGAGCAGACTTGAAAACATGGGTGCAAGCTTGTCTGGTTGCATCATCTTGGCTATCCAACTTGAACCTCATCTGTTGAAAACTATGGGAGTCTCATTATCAGCAACCTAGAAATTATGGGACTGAGCAAGACGATATTACTAGTTTCCATACAAAACCAAACTTAAAGATAAATGGTCGAGGAAGGTGTTGAACTGGTTTCGTCTTTGTCATTCTGTCTTGAATCCATGTTGGGAGGATACGTACATGACACCTAACGGCAACCGCTGCCTCTGATACTAACTTGGCTGACTCTCTAGCATCACGTGGCCTTTTTAAATCTGCCTCAAAATGGATCTCCATTCTTCCTCCTCTAGATTTAGTTAACCTATCGAGCATTATCCCTGATGTTTGTTTCCTCTTGCACCTAGGTGCTAGTCCAACAACGAACATAGGAAGTGTTAGTGTACATCAAACCGTGAGACTACATATAAAGAAGCATGCAATCAGAACTTGACTCAAAGAACTACCTTCTTGCTGTTGAAGCTCACAAGGTTCATCTGATATTGCCAACTAGTCTTGCGTCAAGAGTGCTTGGGAAGTAGTGTCGGTGGCAAGGGAGCTTGGGAACGTCTTGCTAGCTTTCAGTTTACGCGACAGTAAGTCGTGCAAATTGGTAGTACTTGTGGTAGGTGTTGCAAGAACTAGGGTTG
The DNA here is from genome assembly GCA_021605145.1 of Aegilops bicornis. Lineage (NCBI taxonomy): Eukaryota > Viridiplantae > Streptophyta > Magnoliopsida > Poales > Poaceae > Aegilops > Aegilops bicornis. The sequence goes on from CM038673.1 coordinate 505,934,245, forward strand.
TCTCTCGCTTGTTTGGTGGCAGCTATTTGTTTCTGTTTGGCTTTTTTTGCAACTTGTGTAGCATGGGATGTCGTGTTTGTAGAATTTTCCTGGACTTTGACCTTCTATTGCACCATCGCATTGAGAATATGCAGGATTCATCCGCTTCTCATTCCTCGCCATTTTGTGTTTCTTCCTCTTTCTACGTGCCATGTTAAGTCAAGCTAACAAGAAAAGCGAATAACAATTTAGTTCTTCGTAACAAATTGATGCGTGATGCATTTAACTGAACTTTGATGTTAGACAACCACATGATAAGAGGATGTAATATGTATGAAAAACAGTGATGGAAGAGATAACCGTAACTATGATGTGTAAACTAAGAAGACATTTCACCAAATTAGAAGCAATGCAATGGAAGGTAGACACCATATGAAAGATGCTACAAATATCGCTTCCCGCCAAGTTAATGTTGTCTCATCATAGATGGCGTTTAAACAAATGTGAAGCAGTACAAGAAATAAATCATATGCAAGATGCAAACAACATCACACTACCATGTTAGAGGTCTCTCGTCATTAGTGCCATTGCATATTCACAGCATTGCATATTCACAACTTATGATGTGTAAACTAAGGAGAAGGCATTTCAACAAATTAGAAGCAATGAAAGCTAGAAACCATATGAAAGATGCAATGAATATCACTCTACCAAGTTAAAATTTTCTCGTCATAAGTGCCATTTCAACAAATTAGTAGTTCAAGCTAGAAAAGAATGTGAGATGTAACCTATATCACACTCCGAAGTCAAACGTGTCTGATGATAAGTGATTGTTGCAGGTTACATAATAGTAGTAATTTGATGTAAGAACATGGTGTGATAGACAGATATTGTATGTTCTAGAAACAGGAACACGTGTCTTATTCAAGTATAATGTGTAAAGTAAGCAGATGGAATTCAACAAAATTATAAGCAATACAAGCTAGACATCACACATAACATGCAACCACATATAATAAAGGTTGCCAAGTTAGAGGGAGCACGGTGATGCTTCACTAGGGGAGACGTGCTCATCATAAACACAGCTTTGTTGAGTGTCTATGCATGTGTTGTCTTGGAAATCATCTTGGGGGTGTGGAGGAGTAGAAAGCTGAGAGGCCCTCCGCTCGGAAGGAGCACCTTTATCCGCTGCCTTGCTAACTTCCTTCCGCTTTATTGATTTTGAATTGTCAAGTAAAACCGACAAGAAAAAGCAATAAAATTCTCTCTTCAGAACTCATTCATGCATGATACTGACAATCACTACTTTTATGTAAGGCAAAAGCATGATACCAGGATGGAATATGTACGAAAAATAGGACGACATGGCATGTTCACAACTGTTTGTGTAAACTAAGAAGAAAACATTCCAGCAAATAAGAAGCAATGCAAGCTAGACACCACATGAAAGATGCAACCAATATGACTCTGCCAAGTTAAAAGCGTCCCATCATAAATGGAATTTCAACAAATTAGAAGCGGCAGATGCTATAAATCATATGAAAGATGCAACTAATATCAGACCGCATATACTAAAGGTGTCTCATCATGTTGATTGATGCGGGATACAAAAAACAATAGTTTTATGTAAGGACATGCTTAATAGACAGATGTACTATGTACTAAATACAGGAAGGCATGTCACATTAACAGGTATAATGTATAAGCTAAGTAGACTAGCACATGCAGTTTAACTAGATTGGAAGAATTACAATCTAGACACCATATGCAACATGCAACCACATATCACGCTGCCAAGTTAGAGCAAGCACCTGCGATGCTAGTGTAGGGGAAATGATGTAATCAACTACAGAGCTACGTTCACTATCTTCATCTAGCATTTCTGTTTCTTGAGAACCATGTCGGGAGGTTGACGCTGCATTCTTTAAATGAGGAGTAGTCCCCTTGCCTTCCTGCCTCATCATAAGTGATTGATGAGGGATACACAAGAACATCAGTTTGATGTAAGAACATGGTTAATACACAAATGTACTACTATGTACCAAAAACAGAAAGGCATGTCATATTCAAAGGTATAATGTGTAAGCTAAGCAGATGCAATTTAACCAAATTGGAAGCAATACAAGCTAGACATCCGGCTGGAGTGGTGAGCATGATCATCTAGGACCCGAGAGCACGGTGGGAGGCGGGCTGCTTCGCCACCATCGGAGCTTTTAGTTGGCTTCGGTGTGACGCCTATCTTTCTTGGGCTTGTCACCTGGCTCGGCCAAAGGCTCCCGACTAGCTATTTGTCTTCCGGTGCTCACGGGATGGTGGTTCATGTAAAAAATATCTTTCCTTATCTTACCGACTTCGCCTTTCGAATACAAGCTAGACACCATATGGAACATGCAACCACATATGACACCACGAACTTAAAGCAAGCACTGGATGGTGGTTCATTGCAAGCGAGGTCATCAACTCAGAGCTACGCCACTGCCTCCATCTGGCCGACCTTTGCATCCTTTATAGAGCTGTAACGTGTCTTGCCTACCCGCATACGAAGCTGGAGCGACTTCTCTCTTTTCTTTTTGGCTTCTCTCATGGCAGCAGAATCTGAAATACCCTTACATAAAAACACAATAGTGATAGTAAGGGTGAAGTGTAATCTTGAGAACTAGTGCCTGTAAAAGTAGCAGTATAGCGGTGTGGCGAAAAATAAATGACAGGAGACATATGATAGCTCTACAACATTGCATGACAAACAAAATTAGATTCTACTCCGTATGATTTTGTAATATATGAGCACAGGAAATGCAGGTACTCCTCCAGCACACCACCACATGTGGTCATATCTAAGATAATAGTCGACTGGAAATAAATAGGCCAGTCGATTTTTTTAATAAACCGTCCGATCTATAAGGAACGGGTAGATGGCCTTCGTCTACCTCCCTTGATCCTTGTTGATGATCTTTCTCGAACCGCGGCGACCACCGGCCCAGACCCCTGCCTCCGCCGCCCCACCCTCCCATCGACCTCACACCACCACCGTGCTTGGCAGCGCCCCCAGGCCATCCCTTTAATCCCGGCCGACCTCCAGATCGGGCGCCAGTAGCTCTAGGCCGCACACGCCTCTAAGATAAACACCAAGGCGCTGTTTCCCCGGTGTAATAGGTGTACTAGCGCATGTTACGCCTGGGAATGCTTCCGTTAATTGGGAATCAACTGGCCAGAAATTGAAATTCAGGGGGGCGACGAACCTCTAGCTAAGGTGAAATAGTATATGAGGAGAAACCTTGTGCATCGCGAGTTACTAGGAACATCTAGTATCAAGAAGAAGCGGTCAACTAGTGTCTTCTATGGGATGAATACTGTGCAAGCAGAGACGTAAGATTTGCACGAATAAGGGAAGAGGAGTACCTTTTTCGGTTGCTAGTGTGGTCACCTCCACATGTCACGCCGATCTTCTTCTTTTTACCGGGAAACCGAAGTTCTGGAGGGTGCAGGCTTGGACGAACCCATGGCCAAATTGTTGACTATGTTGATGTGGCCGTATGTCGGCGGAGGGGAAGCAGATCCGAGGCGGCGAAGGACGGCGTAGCAGGAATAGCTCCGGTGCGGTGGAGGGTGGCGAAGTTGGAGCGGCAGCGGTGAGGCGCAGGACGGCGTGGTTGAACTGGCTCGGGTACGGATGGCTCAGCCTCGGCTTCAACTACTAGCCATGGAGGGTGTTGTGGTTGAGGTTGCGGTGGACTACGACATCGGGGTATCGGCTCCGGCGTGATGGAGGAGGGCGGCGGTTGACGGGTGGGATGGGGTGGCGGACGGTGGACGCCGGGGTTTCGCGGCTGGTGGAGAGGTAGTTTTGGCGCCCACAGAGTACGAATGGGGAATCAGACGGGTGGGCGGGAACCATGTTCCAGTCTGGGACGCGCTTGTTTTTGGCTTTTTCGAACAGAAGATGGGACGCGCTTGTTTGAAATTTGGGGAAAGTACAAACTTTCCCCCCTCTTAAATTTCGGACCTACTGCGGGTCGGGGGTAGGATGATAATCCCAGGTGTCCCAAATAGTGGGCGGGAGCGATTTCGGCCGCGCGCATGTGTGCTTAGGCGGCCATTGTGTATGAATGTTTTGGGATGCGGTTGCGTGGCATCTAGATGAAGCTACAAACCTACCCCGCTTTAGACCTTTGGACGTCGGGCCGGTAGGTTTCACGCGTCGGAGTTATTAGAAAAGTAATTTCCTTGAACTACCAAACATTGGTCTCACGCGGTTTCGGGCGAGTAGAGGCTCTTTTGGTGCTTCTTTCAAAATTTTGAAACACAAGCATTCACGTTTAGAGTACTCTTGAACTATGAGGATTGACCTAAATAGACAACGTTATATTTGACCTTGTATGTTTGAAAACCTCATTAAATTATCCGCTTGTTTTTGAAATTTTGACACTTGAAAATCCTATAAATACGATTATTTTGGAATGGAGGAGCTAAATTTGAATCTATTTTGTACACGACTACATATGCTATTATGTAGAAAATCAGAGCAAAGATTGGTGCCCCCATAATTTAGGTATGGTTTACAAATGCCATGATATCAAATTCAACTATTTGAATGGACTTCATGTTGAATTTGATTTTTTTAAACCACCTTAAGTTGAATTCAAATGTATGCTAGTTCATAGGTAGCTATTTATAACGTCCATTGTGTAACTTTCGTATGTATAATGTGCTTTACACACACAACATGAACTATACTCACGTTTATATTCGACTGCTAAAGCGATGGATTGTCTGGAGTTCAAAATACTAACTATGTGGATCAATTGTGTCGAATAATAACATAGACATGCTCAAATTTGATAGAATCTAGATGTCTGATGGATCAATGACCGCTCCTTACGCGAATTGCAAATATCATGATCCCATCCTAATATTTGGATACAATTTATATTATTAATCAATGTGTAGAGCAGTCTTTACGTGTAGTTTCACTCTCCATCGGTGGTCTCTCACACATGCTCACACACTCTCTCCCGAGGTGTCTTTCTCGCACACATGCTCTAGATATAACCCTCCCTACCTCTCGTAACCATTTACAACTGTTTTCACTAACCTTTATCACAAGCACTCTTCCTCTCGCAAACATACACATGCACAATCCTCATCGACCCTTTCTATATACATGGACCTGCCTACGTGTCTCATGTACGCATATTATCTTTACGCCTGTCTCTCACGCATTGTCTCACACCTCTTCCTAATCGACGAGTATGATTCTAGCAGAGCATTCTGTAGGATGCCCCTTAAAGTTAGGTTGGATGAATAGTAATATCAGAGATAAAGGGGTTACCTTAGTCCGAGAACCTAGGGTTACAAATCCTAGCCGGCCTTGTCAGTGGACACAGAGTCCTTCACAATTCTGCTATCTTTGTCTTGCACGACTAGCCATCCATGGGTCTTCCTAAATGCGTCATGGGCCGACAATGTGGCGCAGGACGGATTCGAAAGAAGGGCCTCACCTCGACCCACCGGACCTCACGCGGTGACACACCCTCTGCCCCCACGTCTCATTATCTTCTCACACCCACACATACCAACACAAACACCACACACACAGAAAATTTCTCCTGGTGCCTCTATTCCCTCGCCCCTTGTATAAACACACTCAAGGGAATGGAATCTCTTGTCATGACGTCATATTCGTCTCTCTCTCTCTAGACCACTCTCATTTCTCGTGCTATCTCTCCCACCCCTGGCCCCCCTCTATCCATGCCTCTCTCGAATACGTAATACACACACATACCTCTCTAGGTCCCGCCAAATGCATCAACTACACATTCACACATGTTACATAAGGTACCCCATTGATCTAAAAAGCCCTCTCTTCACGTTTATTTCGCATACAACATTCCTTTTGAATAAAGTGTGGCCAAAAAATTATTTTAGAGTTTCTACATATATACAACATTACAAAGTTATATGGAGGAGTACGAACACTAATTTGCATTGCGTGGTGCCCACAATGATATTTATTCCGCACTGTGAATTTGTATATTTTTATACTATATATAAAGTTAGTCATAATAAAGAGAAACGAAGAGCATCTCTCTCTCCATGGCATACCCCCCCTGTACGCCCCTTTCACGTATGCACACAAAACTATATCCAGGTCCTCTAAAAGTAAGCCCCCAGAAAATTCATGCATGTTTCATCTTTCTCTCGCGATATATGCAATGACGATCATTGTATTTGAAGCGAAAGCATGACACGCATACATTGGACTTTAGAATCCACTCATTACGGTCACCATTTACGTTTAGTGGTTATTATACGATCACGGGCTCACCGTACAACTCAGATTTGCTCATGACATGACTAGTTGACCAGTTAAACGCTCCACATGGCACCTCTAGTGTTGCATATCATTATCTCACTACCATCGTGCCCACCTGTCGACTTGTATCTACTCTACATCTACACTCTTATAAAATACATAAAATACACTCTTATAAAAAACAGAGTTGGTGATGATGGTGTGCCTGCCATCCTGCAATATAGGCCGTCCGATTTATATCTGAAAGATAGGAAAGAAACTATGGAAATTTTGCAAAAAGGTAACCACACACCTCTCCACATTTGCAAATAAGGCTTTCCCTCGTTCATCCTTTTCTCTCACAAGATAAACAAGTCATACAAATGCATCTTGATGTTACGTGCAACGCACGGGCATCTTGCAAGTAAGAATGAAAACAACCGACAAAAAAATATTTGGACGGTAGTTCGAAGTCATGACCGCGGGCACAGCGGACAAGGTGGCCTTGTATTGGTATGCTGAGCCGTCTGTTTTAACACACAAGAGCTGGTGTGGTGATTATAGACACACGCACGCATGCACACGAACTGCATCCACGCAACACTCACACAAACACATGCACCCACGCACGCATGCAACACTCACACGTACACACGCAGCCACGCACGCACGCAAAACTCAGACGTACACACGCACGCATGCATGCACACATCAGTACACCACACGACCAACACACACTCTCACGCTCAAGTGCTCAACCTACACGTGCATGCGCACACATCAGGCCCTGACAGACACATACACAACCAGGTGATTCCCACGCATGGGTTGGAGCCTTGTCGCGCCTGCGTAAATTTGTGTTTATCTGACCTTTTGCCTATGCGAACTGACAGGTGGGACCCACCAGGAATGTGATCAATTTAACTAGTCAACATGGCACCATGCAAACTATTTGGCCGGTCAACAGAGTGCAATCCGATGCTAAACTGTGAGCAAGTGACCGTATAATCACCGCAAAACGTATATAGTGACTGTAATCAGCTTATTCGGAAGTTCGGTGACCGTATTACGCTTTTCTCTCTGTAGGCCCTCCAAAACTACATCTCTACACGTTCTCGCATGTTACATCTAACAACTATGCAGTACATCACTACTACTACACTCTAACACAATAAATCATATGTGTTTTTAGTTTTACTAGATATCATATTGTTACTTATAATTATTTAGTTTGCATACATTAAAATTGCCTTTGAAATGTATGGCCAAGATTATCATCTACATGGCGGGAAAAATCCCGCCTTTCCTGTTTAATCGGGTTTGTATCGATGGATCGTATGAAACAGCAAAACTATAGTACTATATGATACAAGTGACAGTTCAACCGGGCCGTCGTGTCGTCTACTCCTCCGTCGTAAGAGTGGAGCGCTTCGCTTTCATAAATCTTCTAGTCCCTTTCACGACATGTGGGACATCAAGCTACCGGGTCCACGTGCCATACCGAATGCTGATGCGAGCAGCTGGGGTGAAGCACCCCAGTCATGGCGCCGGCGTAGTAATGAGCAATGAGGCGTCAAATCACAAAGCTGCACCTTTCCTGCAATGAAGCAACCATCATTTCACTCGTTGCTGAATCCGCTTCTCCCTAATCTTCTTCAACTTAACCACGTGTTGCTTCTGCCGTTATTCTGCCTCATGTGGGACGCGGATCGGCTTGGTAAAGCACTGACACGTGGGACCGCGTGTTACAAACCGTCAGGACAACGTCCTCCAAAAATTAGAAGCCTAATCCTAGACTTACAAAGGGCTACGTAGCTGCTACGTATACTTTCCATCTAATCTATATATGCCCCCCTGATTTTCAAGTGGTGTGGGCCTAATCCTCTCCTTTAATCCAATCAAATAGTCCCACATCACATCAGTTTGTAACTTTACGTAAACCATTACGTGGATGTAGCATTGCTCAAATAAGAAACCTCCCCTGCCATCCGCCAAGCAAAGAAAATCACCTCCTTTTTACTAATCTTGATTCTATAATTTTTTAGATCAATATAATTGAGATTTGTATAGATAGCACACAGGAGCAAAACCAAGTGGTACGGTTAAGGGCATCCACAATGTGTAACCAAATGTAAAAATAACTTTTGGCATCGTGGGAACCATTGTGGACGGTGTTGCCAAAGCCAAGAAGATGGAACCGAAGCTCCCTGATTGATTGATTGAAGGAATAGAAAAATGCAACGTCTCTCCTCTTTCTCCCATGATTGGACGCATGTAGTACAGTATAGAGCACAGAGTCTACTCCCCTGTCCCTTCTATCACAAATCACAAAGCAGTGAGGCGTCAAATCACAAAAGCACGAACGAAGCAACCATCATTTCACTCTTCACGACTCCGCTTCTCCATCGGCTTCTTCGAGAAACCATCTCACCGCACTAGTACTCCTAGTAGTACTAGTAAAGGACTTCCTGGATGCAAATAAGGCGGTTGTCTCGGCTTGCAGGCGGCACTTGCGAACGACTTACCGTGGTCCCCCTCAATGGTGTTCTCCGTCGAACGCACTTCGCCAAACCACCAAAAAAAGATATAGTCGACGTCACCGCAATGGGGAAGGAAGTCAAATATAGTTACTACCTCCATTTATTTGTACACAAGGTCAGTATATCAAAATTACAATTTGCAAAGGGCCACTAACACTAATCGAGGCAAAATTGATGGGGTTAGAAACCAAGGACATTAATACCCCCTGCATGCATGCGGAAGTGAGAAGGTTGGTTTGCATGGCGCTGCATTAATCAAGCGATGAGGAGTGAGATGATTAGCTCTTTGGTCTTTGGAGAAAAAATACGCATTAATTGACACGTGAAACGAGGATTTGTATCGATTAAACCCTTGAAGGAAAACCCCGCCTTTCTTTTTTAACACTAGTACTCCTAGTAATGCACGCATTACTTATCCTGTTTGGGTCTAGGCCTTGCATTGCCAAACTTCGCCACACATTTTTGCCAAGCTTGCCTAAAGTTTTCAAAATGAGAAGGAGGTACACTTACAAGACGGCCGTCATGCGGTCGCACCGCACCCTCACACGGTCGCTCCTCACGCGTCGCGGTCGCACCGCACCCTCACACGATCGCTCCCGCATGCCGCAAACCCAACCAAGGGAACGCACCCTCAACGACACGTCTTTGTCGCATTTGAACAAACCAAACTCAGCCATCCTATCGCTGACACATAATTTTCATTCATAGAGTATGTTTATCCAACCGCATGTTGGGGAGTATCCGTAAGGCCCGTGGCAAAGGGTCTCGTTGGGGAAGAAGAAGAGGTGAGGAAGAAGGAAAGAAGGGTTAGGAGACGTAGGATATTCATCCAACCGCCTGAAATCGTAGACTGACCCAAGTCAGGCGACTTGCATAACAAATATATGTTTTTATTCAGGAAAAGATCCATAAAAACAACAACATAAAGAAAAACTATCACTGCTCACGGAAAGAGACAGCCTCGTCGTCTTTGGCTGCCGGCGCGAACCAGCCGGCGCTGCCGACGTGTGTCTTTGGTTGTCCTCGGCCTCCAGCTACTCGTTCAAGTGGAGCGTGCGGGCGCTCTGCATGGACGAGAGCACAACCCGGTTCAAGTCGAGGACGTCCGGTTCCGCCTGCAGGAGGGCCTCGATGGCAGCGGCATCCGCGCGCTCCGCGTCGAGTCGAGCCTCCGCCGCCCGGTTCAAGTCCAGGACGTCCGGTTCCGCCTGCAGGAGGGCGTCGATGAGAGTGGCATTCGCGCGCTCTGCATCGAGTCGAGCCTCTGCCGCCCAGTTCAAGTCCGGGACGTCCGGTTCCGCCTGCAGGAGGGCGTCGATGAGAGTGGCATTCGCGCGCTCTGCATCGAGTCGAGCCTCTGCCGCCCAGTTCAAGTCCGGGACGTCCGGTTCCGCCTGCAGGAGGGCCTCGATGGCAGCGGCATGCACGCGCTCCGCATCGAGTTGAGCCTCTGCCTCCCGGTCCTCCTTTAGTGTCGCCATGTTGAACCGCTGGTCCGCCTGCACCATGGGGGACTCGGACACCGGCACGAAGTCGACGTCCATCGTCTCATACCCATCGGGGGCCTTCTGCGCCGTGACCTCCGCCATGAACATTGGATTGGCTTCCTCCTCCTCGTAGCTTGGCTCCAGAGAACTCGGGGACTGGCCCGCCACAAAGTGAGCTTGGGAACGAAGGTCTGTGGCGCCGACCGCCGCCGCGATTTCTGCGTGCCGCTCCGGCGTCATCATCTTGTAGTAAGTGATCTTGCGGCGCACCATGGCTTTCCGGCGAACTAGTGGACGCTTGATGCGGGCTAGGGGATCGAAAGGTGGGGGAATGGGCTGGAGATTTGGTGTGGTTTTAGGGTAGTGGCTGGCGTAGGCCGAGCAATGAAAGGTTCCGAGTGTCAATAGTGGTTCCGGTGACGACCGGTCAATCGGTTTTGACTATACATCGCTCTTGTCGCGTTCGTGTTGCAGCCCGGCACGCTGGACCCTCCACGTCGCTCACCGAATGGAACACGCTTCGACTTGTGTTTTCGCTCGCTTGTGGGACCGCAGGTGAGAGCAAACCGACGCCCTCCCTCCCCACCCGGCGTCATTTATTATACCACCACTCCCTCCGCTTTTATGCGGAGTAAATAAAAATAGAGGGAGTATACTACGGATGAGGATCCTCGACGTGGCAGAACCCATTGAGTAACCGACATGCGGGCCTAGCAAGCATGGGGTCCGCCAAAGAAGTGACCGAAAGGGAGGGTAAGGTAGGAATACCTACGTCAGAGGATCCACTTCCACTATACTACTTTGACCAAATGTTAGAGTAATAATATATGACATGCAACTTACACAAATGTTAGAGCAATAATATATGACATGCAACTTACACAAAGCATGCAGGGTCTAATGCGTTTTTCGAGGCTAACTTTGACCAAATGTTAGAGTGATAATATATGACATGCAACTTACACAAAGCATACGGTCAAATTCATATGTGAAAGGAGTTTCCAATGATATAATTTTCACATTATACATCTCATGTACTATTAATCTTGTCAATACTCAAATTGGAAAATATCTCGAGTACAAATCTAGGAGTACGTACGAACCTAACAATATTGATTTGGCGTTGTTGAATGTTGATACCTTTTTGGTCAAAGTAGAGATACTTTGACTACACATAAAACTTATATGTAAACTAGAAAGGATAGGAGGGAGTATATTATGCGTTCAAAAGCAAAGCGAACATTGAATACCCTTTGTATATGATTTGCGGATGCTATGATCACCGGTTCAAAATTTTGAATCCGCCTTAGGTATCACGTGCCCCCACTCGTTCCCTCTCGATTTCATCTCGGGTAACGGAGATCTATTGAAAGAGGACTAGGGTGGGTACATGCGAATGATACTCGGCGGAATTTTCAAATGAGGCATGCGGGAGGATGGACTCGACTGGAGGGCGACATGATCGATGGAGAAGAGGGTTGGAGAGGAATGAGAAATAAGCAAACGCCACATGATTATACTTGAACGGCTCAAATAAACAATAAGTTGTCTCGCTTGGCCTACATAGTGAAAGGCCTAATGCGCAACTCGGAGCATTGACGCTCGAATATGGCCGGGAAAACAGGGAAACCGACATGTGGGGCACACCCGTCGGGATAACGTAGCGCAGACTAGTCCAATGGAGGAGCTGGCCCACGACCTCCTCGCCACCGACAACCGTTAATGTGGGTCGTTGGGGCCAACAACGGGGCGCAGCTCCAGCACCGCCTCTGAACACAGCGACCGCGGTGAGCGACACGCTCATATCATTGCTAGACACGGTCTGTTTCAGTGTGCCGAGGGTGGCATTAGTGCTGTGGCATGACCAACGGTATGTTTAGTTTGTGCCCAAGGTTGCCCCATCAAAGCATTGGGTAGCCAAAATTTTGGTTGAGGTATTGGTTGCCCATTATTTGGCCGACATTGGCAAGAAAAATGAACTAGAGTTGGCTAGAGTTCATTGGCATGCCAAAGAAATGGCAACCATCCAAACAAAAACCAATCTTTGGGTCATGACCAAAATTTTGGTTGAGGTATTTGTTGCCCATGATTTGGCCGACATTGGCAAGAAAAATGAACTAGAGTTAGCTAGAGTTCATTGGCATGCCAAAAAATGGCAACCATCCAAACAAAGACCAATCTTTGGGTCATGACCAAAATTTTGGTAAGGTGCACTTTGGCCACAATCCAAACACACCCCAACACCCGGCTCGTCGAGGATGCATGGGGCGCCGCGACGCGTCCGCGGAGCGGTGTAGCGCAGCCAACTGCATCCACTCGACCTGAGACCATGCCGGGTCGTCTTGCTTTTTCAATGACATGCACGGATCGCATGTGAGCAAAGGGCATCTCCAACGTTGCCACGACCGCAGCTGACTACCCTGGCACACCAAAACCCTCGTCCCTTGCGCCGTCGCGCGGTGCGTTCCCAGCCGGCGCCAGCTGCCCGCACTCATGCCGTCCATTCGTATGTCATCGTTAAGAGGCTCGGTGCCCGATGAACCAACTCCGGCGACTTAATGATGACCCAGACGCTTGGCCTCACCGGAATGCGCTACTTAAAGCGGCAATGCCTAGCTAACCTACACACCATAGCGCATCATCCTTCTACCTGGCACCACATCCGCCATAACCGCAAGTGCGAATGCTCTGCGGGAGAGCTTGTCTTCGGGGATGAAGCTCGAGGTCGCCGCCCTCACTCAAGTCGCCTCTCGCAACACAATAGCGGCGTAGCCAGACACGGATGCGACCGCACAAGTGGTGGCCACGCTGGCGGCCAACGATGGGAGCACCGTCAGCCACGCGTCCTACTTGCCGCCGTCCAACGTCCGGCACCTCCGAGGTCGGGGACTCCTCCGAGGATGAGTAGGGCATGGGAGGCGGCAGGGCATGGTGTGCCAACTGGCCGGTCTGTATCCCGTGTTCTATTCTTCCTCGCCGGAGACCGCACCTTCACTTCACGGGTCTTGAACCCCGCCCCCGTACATAGAGATCGCAGATGGAGGACGTCGGTCGCCGCCGTAGAATAGGTTTAGGGTCAGGTTTCTTTTATTTTTCTGTCCTATAAAAGTTCGAAATGTAATGAAAATCTGCCGTGTTTGCGTTAATCTCGGACGGTGTATATGAACTTTCACAATAATATACATATTGTAGGAGTACTAGCAAGATGCACGTGCATTGCACATAAGATCAAGATCTTGTGGGAGAAAAGGATGAACGAGGGAAAGCCTTATCTGCAAATGTGGAGAGGAGTGCGGGTAAATTGTCATAGATTCCTTCCTATCCGTTAGATATAGATCGGACGGCCTATATTGCAGGATGACAGGCACACCATCATCACCAACTCTGCTTTTTATTGAACCGAGACAAATCTAACATGCGAAGTAAAATAAACACATAGGGTCTATACATACACAAATTATCTTAGGCACTCCAATAGTACGTCCACTACACATTCACACATTTCACATCTTTCTCCGGGAACCTACGAAAGGGTTAACGTAAATTGCCTCTCTCTCTCTCTCTCCTCCCCTGATTTTCATGGTGGTGGGCCCCTCCCTCCCCCCAATCTACAATCAACAGCTCACACGTTTCACATTACGTTAATTACGTAACTGGGATTATGTAGATGTAGCATTACTCATCCTAAAAAACCCAACTAAGAAAACATCCCAGCATATCGTGCGGGAAAAGACCCGGCCGCGCCATTTTAGTAGGGATTACTGGATTACTAGTAGTAGTATCGATGGATCGCGCGAAGCAACAAAATTTTTTTGAGGGGGCTAAGCACCTAGTTTAAAAGGAAAAAAGGCGGTACACTCACAGCACTCCTATCGCGGTCGCATTGCACCCCACACACGTTCGGTCCTGCACACGGCTCACGCAAACGGAACGCGCTTCGCTTGCCTCTTCACCGACACGTGGACTGCACTTGGAGAAACCGACCATGCGCCAAGCTTCCCCCGCCCACCACGCGAAAATCCTCCCCCCCCCCCCACACACACCCAAAAATTCCCCCCAAATCCGATTCAACCGCCCTTCGGCCAACTAGCCAATAATATTCCCCAAATCCCCCTAACCCTGTCCCCCTCCACTCCATTCGCTCCGCCAAAGCCGCCCTCCCGCCAAGGCCGATCGTCGGCGCCATGTTCGGCGATCCTCTCGCTCACAAGACGCTCTCGTAGACTCCGTCCTTCAGCAGCCGCCACCTGCAGCTACGTTCTTGTGGAGGCGACGGCGTCGGTCACGCCATCATTGGGCGATGATCGTGTGGAGACGCACGGTGGTCAGCTTCTCCCACGATATGCACATTCTAGACTGAGGCCCCGTTCATGTCGGTGTAGCGCTGAATGTTAGCTGATAGACGCTGTTAATCTCACTTTTTGCCAAAGTAGTTTACTGTCAATATGCTCTGCTTAAGAAGCTTCCTTGCCCTGTTCCGCACTCAATCTGCTTAGCTGAGATGGCATGCCAAGGCCGATTAGTTGCTAAAATATCCTGCCATATATTTATTGTGACGTAGATTGCCATGGTCTAGTAGCCAATCTGTTAGGTGAAATAGCTCTACTCCGTTTTATACTCGATCTTTGTTGCTGCGATGGCCTCCGATAGTTTGATGGCTGTGTGCTCGGCCTCATTGACTGCTGAAACAGCCTGCCATAATTTGGCACTCAAATATGTTTGCTGAATTAGCTTTACATATATTTCGTTACTTAGATCCGCTTTCGTCCAAATATCTTGCCATAGCTTTAGACATCGACCTAGGTATTTTTACGGACTTCATAAAAAGCATATATGTTTTTCCTGTAATATCTAGTAGAAGAACTAATTTGTATGTCTAATGAGATGGACAACACTTGGATAACTTCGCTCGAAGATTCTCCGCTGCATATGTCGACGGGGTTGAAAACTTCATGAACTTTATCGAGCTGAGTACGGTGATCCGAAATCGAGTGCTCGCCGTGTAGCGCTTGTATGAATTCAGTTACAAGACCCGATCAACTGTGCAAAATCATCTACACTTGTATGGGATGTCGGCCACATATACTAGGTGGGTTCATCATGGTGAACCCGTGAACCTCAATGTTATTGACTACGTGGAAGCAAAGCAGATCACCATCTTGATCTCGCACGATGCTCAGTGGAAGAGGAGGAGGAGGTGGTGGTGGCGGAGCCATGAGTTTGACCAACATTGAAACAATGCTAGGAAATGCTCGTGCATTCCGTGAACTTTCACCGCAGAAGAAAAGCGGTGGGCCCGCATGTTTGAACAATGAAATGTTTCTGTCACCCCATGAAATAAGCTGTCAGTATTCTCAGGTATGGTCACCTTTCTTCAAGTGAAGACATCTCAGCGGATGACCAACAATTACTTCGATGCGATGTTATGCGCTTTCCGCAAATCTTTCCCAGATCGTCTCGAGCTCCCACACACCTACAAAGAAAATAAAGAATTTCCTTCGATGCAGTTGGAATTGGATATGATATGATCCATGTTTGTAAGAATAATTGTGTTACATTAGGAAGGATTATGCCAACTTAAGTGAATGCCCGAAATGCAAATCATCAAGATGGAAAGATGGCGATCTTTGTGAAGAGGATTCCTCATAATGTTCTCGAGACATTTTCCGGTTACACCAAGATTGCAGAGAGGTTGTTTCATGATCTTTGAAACAAGAGAGGTTGTCTTGTGGCATTCTAGGAACCAGGAGTGCGAGATCGAATGTAATGAGCCATCCATCTCATTGTAGTGAGTGGAAAAGCTTCAATGATAAACAAAAAGAGTTTCTTCTTGACCCGAGAAACATTAGACTTGGCTTAGCTTCAGATGGATTTAACCCATTTGGCCACAGTGAGCGCCACATATAGCATGTGGCGGTGCTTGTTATCCCTTACAACATGCCTCCAAATGTCTGCACCAAAGAATCAAACTACATGATGGCCTTGCTCATCCCAGGTCCAAAAATTCCTAGAAAGGATTTTGATTTGTTCATGGAGCCTCTTGTGGAGGAACTTCAACAGCTATGGAAGGGTGTTCTCACTCGGGACCTATATAGCAGCCCACCAGCTGATTTCTTTCTGCGTGCTATTATAATTTGGTGCATCCATGATTATCCGGCTTTGGGCACTATGTCAGGGCGAACGACACATGGTTACAACACATGTGTTCACTGTGACAGGAATCCGCTGTCATATGCAATACTTAGCAAGATCCGTTACATTGGACACCGCCGTTTCCTTGCCAAGGACAAGCCGCATCCTAGAAAATACCAAAGACATGTGTTCAATGCAAAGCATGAAAACCGTGATGCGCCAAAGAGGCTCACCGCCGATGAGTTGCAAGTGGAATTAGAGAAGGTCAGGTATATTACACCAGGAAACCATCCTGGTAATGGTAGCGGGAAAAGGAAGCGTGGCAGGGTAGAAGAGAGATTATTGTTTACCCGCAGGTCCACTTTGTGGGACTTGGAGTATTGGAAAGATTTGGATTTGCGTTATAATCTTGATGTGATGCACATCGAGAAAAATATATGTGATAGCATTGTCGGCACACTTCTTAATACTGAAGGCAAGACGAAAGATACCTTAAAATCTAGGATGGATTTAACACACCTGGGTATCAGAAAGGATTTGCAGGTGCAAGATGAAGGTAAACCATGGGATATGGCACCAGCTGTGTACGTCTTAGACAAGGTAAAAAGAAAAGAATTCTGCGAGGTCCTGTCACGTGTGAGATTCCCACATGGATTTGCTTCCAACCACGAAAGGAGAGTCGGTCGAGATGGAAACAAGGTACAAGGGTTAAAAGCTCATGACTGCCACGTCCTACTTCAAAGGGTTTTACCTGTTATCCGTAGAGGATTGGGCATACGACTTATACTGAGCGATTGCAGAGTTGGGACAATTCTTGAGTGGAACTTCTGCAGAGGGAATATCGGGATAGATGCTTTGGAGCGTCTTAGAGACAAGATACCAACTATCCTATGCGACCTTGAGAAGATATGTCATCCAGCCTTGTTTGATGTGATGGTGCATTTGGCTGTTCATCTACCTGATGAGGCACTACTTAGAGGTCCAAAGACAAGATGGCTGGATGTACCCTATTGAAAGGCGGCTAGGCACTTTCAAGGGCTATGTTAGGAACAGAGCTAGACCTGAGGGTTCCATTGCAGAGGCCTACATTGCTACAGAAGCGTTGACATTCTGCTCAAAATACATTGAAACAGCTGATCGGCTTAGCAAAGAGGTGGGTGAAGACAATCCGGGCTCAATGTTTTCGATTATTCTGTTCGATTTACAGGGAAGAGTCGACAAGAGGACAAACCTAAAGATTTGGACAAAATGGTTTGGTATGTGTTGAATAAATGTCCTGAGATACTACCTTATATCAAGTAAGTGCGATCTTGCAGCTTATACATCGTAATCTACTAAACTTGTAGCACATTCTTATATATTTAGATGTTTGACGCGATCACTATGTTGTGCAGCATCTACAAAGAGGAGTTCTTGCCGCAAAATCCAAGAAACATTGACAAACTTGTTATTGGAGGATTTGCGAAATGGTTCAAGAACCATGTAAGCTTTTGAAGTGCACTATCAGTTTTTTTAATATTTTGAGTACATAAGATGATCAGCTTGTCTATTTTCTAACCATATGTTAAGAAGATGCGGGAGGATGGGCAGGCAGTTGACGATGCCCTTTACTCACTAGCAATGGATCCTGATACTCGGGTAAGACATTATGAATCTTGCGTTGTTGGAGATGTGCGCTACAACACCCTTGCACGAGACGAAGGCAGGAAGACACAAAACAGTGCCATCATGAGCACGATACGTATGACAAAGAGACAACTGAAATGTATGCTAACATAATGTACATTTTTCGGTTGTAGTATATCTCGATTTCGAGGATCATCGGTGTGTGGTTACATTGTCTTTGTCGTTGGTATAATCTGTTTTCAAGGATCGCAAAACCCAGAGCTGATGATTATTTCAAATCCATCAATGTCAAGGCGGTGTACCAAACCAACGAGCCTTTTATTTTGGCAAATCAAGCAACACAGATATTTTTCTTGGAAGACACATTTGCACATAGCGATGACTGGAGAGTATTGCAAAGGTTTGAGCAGAGGAATTCGTTTAATGAAGTTGCACAACAAGATGATGCTTACATCGCTCACGATGTACAAGATAACATGATGTTCCTAATATATTTGAGAACCATCACGTCAATGACGCCGCGAAAAAGATTGCTGTCGTCTTTGTGGACATACAAGAGTTGATCAAGAAGAAGCCAACGTTCGAGGACGTTGAGGACGAACAAGAAGATGACACCGTGGGGAATTACGACTCAGACTGATACACATGGTGAAGATGTTGACGCTGTTGCTGCGGATGATCATTACATTGCTTTTGTCGTATTTGCATGTCAGAAGACGTTTTTTATCTACTATGTGAAATTGTGTTTGCTATGACAAGCTGAAACACGATGAACATGTTGTTTAGTATTTTGTTGTGAGAACATCACTTGTTATGTATGCTGATTTGTGTTTGGTGATTGTATGACAACTAAAACATGATAACATTGTTGTTTAGTTGTACTCATATTTGGTTGTGAAACTTGAATTTGATGACATAGTTTGATGTTGGACTACAATTTTCTCGACGTCTTCGAATGAGAACAAAGCTGACCCGACAGGGCCTCTCCTATTTATTTATTTATATGAGAAAAAGGGGATACCCCCTGATTTCCGTTAAAAGAAATCATTAGATGTTCACAACACTACACCCAGCATGCTACACAGGTTTCATTCATTACTAGTTTCAGAAAAGTTCTCATGTCGTAGCCACTGAATACATCATGAGTGCTACATACACTGCAAATAAAGAGACAATCATCCTACAGAGCACATCAATTTTGCCCATTATCTTCACAAGCTCTTTCATCTACTCATTGTTGTCAAGGCCGTTCAGCAGCTGTTGCTTGGCCATGATCAGAGGAACTACATCTTTAACCTTCGCTGCTCGTGATCTTCCTCTTCCGCTGCTCCTTCTGCCATTACTTGTCCAACACCCCAACCTGCTGGTATTGGGATTCCTCGGCTAACCAAATAATCAGCGTAGTTGCATTCCCCCACATGAACAACTTCCCAGAAATACAAATCACACAAATCTTCCCTTTTCTGCACGAATCAAATTGGAATATCATCAACCAAACTATTAAAAAAATCAGCAACTGAAAGCAGCAGAACAACACTTAAACATATTATTACCCCATGATTCGGGCATTTGTAGAAGACTCGGCCAGGGTTGCGGATTGTGGTTGAGACGCGACGGATGACTCTGCGTGATTTGCAGCAGTGGTACCACACCAACGGCAGCGGGTTGCGATGAGCAATCGGCTGCGGTGCACGTGCCGGCAGGGGTGTGATGAGACCCACAGGCGATGCTACGGGTGGCGACTTGGCGCATATTCCGGTTGTTACTGCGGAAGAGCGGTGGACGAGCAGCCAGCGGACATCGTTGCTACGGCTAGAGCTTCTGATGCAAGGCAGAGTAAGTAGAGAAGAGGAGAAGCGAACGTTGGATATGTCAGTTTCATTACTTGCAGAGTAGCATAGCACCATATATAGTCATAGTCTAGGTTTGGATTCGAACCAGCTACAAGAGCACGTCTTTCTTTTTTCTAAAACTCGGCAACGTCTCTTTACTGGTACACTAGCTTGTTCTGTACGCCTTCCCAAGTCTTCGATTTTCTTTCCCTTTTTTTTGCGAGGAATAAAGGAGGACAAAATTGAGAGTTCCAGGGACTCGAACCCAAGACCTCTCGGTTGAAAACCAAGGGTGCTAGTCACTTATGTGGCGAACATTCCCTGTGAGGAGGACGGCAGACGAACGCATTTTCCTCGCAGTTTTCTTCCTATATATATAAAAAATTATGCTACTTGGTGTTCGCTTAGTCAACAAACGATTGTGCCAACCTTGACCGTTGGATTGACATTCAACTATGTCGCGTTTCTTCAGTCTCTTCTTCCTCGAGCCGCCAAAGCCAAACCAGTGCCGGCTGGACCGCCTGCTCCCGCCTCCCACGGCTGGCTGTGATCTTCCCCGGCTCCTGTCCGTTCCCATCCGAGGCCTCACCATCTTCCTCCGCCTTGGTTCGCTCTCCGCGGTGCCGCCCTCCGGTGTTGTCAACGTGGTCAACAACCGAGAGGAATAAGGAGATGACTGTACATGGTGAGGATGACAGTAGGGACCCAAAGAAGCTGCCAAGCAGTAATTTTGTTTTTTCGGACGGAGAAGGGTATCAACTGGGTTGTGCGGGACCCGTGGCCCATCTAGCCTGTGCTTTTATTTCATATGTTTAGCACATGACCAGCCGGTTTGTTTTTTTTCCTTTACGAAAATGGCTAGCCAGCTATTTTGTTTTTCGAGAATAACCAACGACGCCTACTTGCTTTTCTACGCCTACTGGGCCGGAAATCTTTCAAGACGAGGAGGGATACATTTTGCCCGTAAATGGGATATAAGTAATAAGAAATGGGCTATAAGTAATAACAAATGGGTCAGAAATGAAAAAATACAGCAAGCAGGCAATTAGTTCCAAAATACTGTTTTCTTCGGATTTTGATATTTTAAATTTCATTGTTTTGTGCGGCTAAAATTTCATTGAATTTAAATTAAGGTATATTTAGATTTAAAATCAATTTGAATCGCTAGAAATTTCGGTTGTGTGCTTTGTTTGGGACAGATTTGGAGGTCGACTTCGTGGGTCTACGAGGTTGACATGTACTTTGGCTTTGTCAACTTAGTCCACAACGATTCTAGCAGCGATGACCGTTGGATGTTAATCCAACGGTCGTCTTCTTCTTCAATATCTGGTCTTCTTGCTCAATCGCCCAAACTAGCTCCTAGAGGATCACTGCCATCGCCTCAGTGGCGGGTTGTGCCGCATTGTGCCGCACCGCCCCCACCCTACTTCATTGCTGGCCAGACCATTCCTCTACTCACCCACACCTCCTATTATTTTCCGGCGACGGTAGCCGGACCAGTAAACCCTCATACTCCCCACTGCGTGGGCAACCATTGCCGATCTTCCCCGGCTCTGTGTCGTTCCCTTCCTAGGCCTCGCCGTCGTCCACCGCTGAGGGAGTCCTGGACTAGGGGGTGTCCGGATAGCCGAACTATCATCTTTGGCCAGACTCCTAGACTATGAAGATACAAGATTGAAGACTTCGTCCCGTGTCCGGATGGGACTTTCCTTGGCGTGGAAGGCAAGCTTGGCGATACGGATATGTAGATCTCCTACCACTGAAACCGACTCTGTGTAACCCTAACCCTATTCGATGTCTATGTAAACCGAAGGGTTTTAGTCCGTAGGACGAACAACAATCATACCATAGGCTAGCTTCTAGGGTTTAGCCTCTCTGATCTCATGGTAGATCTACTCTTGTACTACCCATATCATCAATATTAATCAAGCAGGAGTAGGGTATTACCTCCATCGAGAGGGCCCGAACCTGGGTAAAAACATCGTGTCCCTTGTCTCCTGTTACCATCCGCCTAGACGCACAGGCAGACCGGCCACCCCGTGGCCGCGACAGAGAAGCCCCTCGGCCCTCCGCTCAAGTCACGCCCCGACGCTGCTCAAAAAGTACCAAGGCATGGGAAAACGCGCCAGACTTGCGAGATATATTGGAGGATAAGGCAAAGCATACAAGATCGATCTACAAATCGCGTGGGCGCCCAACGACTCGGGATGATTACCGTCACGCCGGATACAAAGAAACCCGGCCGGGCGAACACGATGAGACAAAGCTCATATGAGCTACGCCGTGATATAGCCCAATACAGAGGCGCCAAGACACCCACTATGCTTCACAGATGAAGTAATGGATCATCAAATCTCGAGGGCTTCAAACCCGTAAACATCGAATCATACGATGGTACCACAAATCCTACGGTGCGGATCGAGGACTATCTCCTCCATATCCACATGGCCCATGGTGATGATCTACATGCCATCAAATACCTCCCACTCAAGCTTAAAGGACCAGCTCGGCATTGGCTCAACAGACTTGCCCGGCCAGAGTTAGTCGGTTGTTGGAAGGACCTCGAAGCCGCATTCCTTGATAACTTCTGTGGCACTTATGTGCGACCACCGACGCCGATGACCTTAGTCATATAATTCAGCAGCCGAAGAATCGGCCGAGACAATTACGACGCGGTTCCTGACAAAGAAAAATCAGATCATCGACTGTCCGGATGCAGAGGCCCTGGCAGCCTTCAAACACAACATCCGCGACGAGTGGCTAGCCCGACACCTAGGACAGGAAAAGCCGAAATCCATGGCAGCCCTCACAACACTCATGACCCTCTTTTGCGCGGGAGAGGACAGGTGGCTAGCTCGAAGCAACAACTTGGCCAAACACCCTGATAGTTCGGATACCAAGGAGAGCAATGGCAGGTCGCGTCGCAACAAGCATAAACGCCGCATTAACGGTGATAATGCTGAAGATACGACAGTAAATGCCGGATTCAGAGGCTCTAAACCCGGTCAGCGGAAGAAGCCATTCAAAAGAAATACCCAGGGCCCGTCAACTTGGACCGAATACTCGATCGCTTGTGCGATACATGGCACCCCAAAACTCTGCCAACCACACCAACAGGGATTGTTGGGTGTTCAAGCAAGCAGGCAAGCTAAGCGCCGAAAACAACGACAAGGGGCTGCATAGCGATGACGAGGAAGAGCCCCGACCGCCGAACAATAGAGGACAGAAGGGCTTTCCCACACAAATGCGGACGGTGAACATGATATACGCAACCCACATACCCAAAAGGGAGCGGAAGCGTGCGCTAAGGGACGTATATGCGATGGAGCCAGTCGCACCAAAGTTCAACCCATGGTCCTGCTGCCCGATCACCTTTGATCGAAGGGACCACCCCACTAGAATCCGTCACGGCGGATTCGCCGCATTGGTTCTTGACCCAATCATCAACGGATTTCACCTCACTAGAGTCCTGATGGACGGCGGTAGCAGCCTGAACCTACTTTATCAGGATACAGTGCGCAAAATGGGCATTGACCCCTCAAGGATTAAACCCACAAAGACGACCTTTAAAGGCGTCATACCAGGTGTAGAGGCCAATTATGCAGGCTCGGTTACACTCGAAGTGGTCTTCGGATCCCGGATAACTTCCAAAGCGAAGAGTTAATCTTCGACATAGTCCTGTTCGCGGCGGCTATCACGCATCGCTTGGACGAACCGCATTTGACGGTAAAGTTCAATGCGGTGCCGCACTATGCATACCTCAAGCTCAAGATGCCAGCCCTAGAGGAGTAATCACGGTCAATGGAAACACCGAACGCTATCTCCGAACTGAAGAGAACACGGCGGACCTCGCGGCGGAGGTGCAAAGCAGCCTCTCACAGCAATTCTCGAGTCCGGCTATTAAACGTCCGGCCACCGTCAAGCGCGCCCGGAGTAACCTACAACAAGACCGCCTAGCATGATCAGAGCACGCGTAGCAATCCGGCCCCAACCCCAGCCCTCGCGAAACTGCGAAGCCAAGATTACTGCCAGACATAACTACGCCCGGAGATACCATGGGCCTAAGGGGAGGGGCACGACCACGGCACGCCCAGAATGCGGCTCAACCGCACCAGGGACTCCCGATTGTGTCATTCTTTTTCTTTCTTCTTTTTTCTTACTTTCAGGACTCTGTTCTCCAGAAGCCCTGTCCGGCATTCGCGCCGAATACACGATGCAACAGCCAGGGAAGCAGAAAACTGCGTCGAGTGTCCAGGTGGTCTCTATTACGAGCAGTATACATGTTTTACATACCACACCGCAAACTTACCCCTGGAAGGGGGACATGTCAAAAGTCCCGTACCTTGCTTATCGCACAATTTGTATCGTTCTGCTTTTATTTGCAGTTTGTTTTTAATAACCAATATATAGCTCTTGCCTATTATTGCATTCTTTCCCATTATATATGTTCATTTATGACATTGCTAACTGCATACAATTTGGTACGGCCAATACACCAGGGGCTTATGTACCCCAAAAACATGGTGTGACAAGTCCGAACACTTTCACAAGTGCGGCACCCCGAAATTATAGCATTATATGCATCGGCTCCGAATCATGTCTTGGGTCAATAGTTGGGTTTGCCCAGCTCCCATGTTTTGGTACCTTACGTTCCGTTATATCGGCTAAGGTAGCGCTGGGAGAACCACTAGGATTGTGCCCCGGTTGAGCTGGGTTGAGCACCTCAGTGGAGAAAGCTAAAAATGACCGTCATGATAAGGCGAGAGCCGGTCGCTGTTCGAGAGGTTTCTTAGAGTCCCTAAAGACTTATGCCACTTAGAGCGAGGAACCGGCATTGTCCGGCCAAGGCGTGGATAGCACCCCGAACTCGGTCTTCCGAATACTAGGGGCTTCGCTGAAATTTAAAATTATAGAATTCTATGGCTAAGTGAGAGTGTTCAAGCACTATAAGTCCGGTTGCCTTGTTCGTTGCGTTGAGCGCCTCCCTCAAGGACCCAAGAATGGGAACAAGAGCGCTCAAGTTTATCCCGAACACCCCAAAGACTCGTGGCATGGGGGTTGAAGCCAACGACTTGCCATCTCTCAAATTTGATAAACGGACGCCTGAAGGTAATATTTTAAATTCACAAGCGTTGCTTAGCGCATATGAACAAGTTTTCAGCGTCTGAGGATAACAAATGCGAGTCTACTCAAATATTACATCTTTGGAGCATTCACCCGCTATAAGACAGGCACCCTTCAGGACGCCCTCATAATACTTCTCGGGCTTGCGATGTTCTTTGCCCAGCGGCGGCCTGTCCGTCACCAGCTTCTCCGCGTCCAGCTTGCCCTAGTGCACCTTGGCACGGGCAAGGGCCCTACGGGCACCTTCAATACAGACGGATCGCTTGATGACTTCGATCCATGGACAGGCATCCACCAACCGCCGCACTAGCCCGAAGTAGCTCCCAGGAATGGCCTCATTTGGCCACAGCCGAGCTATAAGGCCCTTCATGGCCTGTTCGGCGACCTTGTGGAGCTCGACCAATTGCTTCAGTTGGTCGCTCAAGGGCACTGGTGTTCGGTCTCGACATACCGAGACCAAAACACCTTTCCGTCGAGCTCCCTTCTTCGCTCGGTAGAAAGCGGTGGCATCGGAGACACTCATGGCAGATCTGCGAACAGCTCTGGTGAGCTCCGGATTCGGGTAAGTACTAGATAATTGACTTTTACATTCTTGCTCTGCATAAAGAATGCCTTACCCGCCGCGATCTTCTTTATTGCCTCAATCTCACGGAGGGATTTTTGGGCCTCGGCCTTAGCAGCTTTGGCACTCTCAAGAGTCGAGGCAAGCTCGGACTCTCGGTTCTTGAGTCACGCTCCAAACCCTCGTGTTTTTCCACGAGAGCCCGGAGCTCTTGCCGCATTCTCCGCCAGCTGCGCCTCCCCTTCTCTCGCTCGGTGCACTCAGCGGCCGCTTTGTTTTCATGAGCGGACACACTCCTTCAGGTCGCCACCTCGCTCGTGGCCCCAACAATACCCAAGTTATTCTGTCATTTTTGCAACCAAATCCTTTCTATAAGGTATTTATTTAATAAGGTATTACTTACCTTCCTTGTCCTCGAGCTGCTTCTTGGCAAGGCCGAGCTTGTTCTCGGACCGCTCGAGGCTCTGCTTCAATGCATTGACCTCCGCAGTCAGTGCGGCAGAGGTCAGCAGCGCAGCCTGCATTCCCATATTGACATACTTATGTTAGACTCCTACGTATATCTTTTTTGATCCTCAGTCCGGCTTTTCTTTCCGAACACCGAACTAAGCAACAGGGGCTACTATCTATGCGGTAATCTTCTTACATATATTGAAAACTTACCTCAAAGCCTGTTAGAAGGTCACAGAAGCTTCAACACCCGCTCTTGGCGGATCGAACTTTCTCGGATCACCACACTCATAATAAAGGCGGTGCTCCTCCTTGATGGAGGCGCTGTTAAGCGCCTCCAGTAAGCTATCCGGTGCCTCCGGTTGGACGGAGGACACCGGCGTCTTACCCTTCCCACGAAGGGGCCGCTTGCCGGACTTCGAGCTGAAGGTTCCGGTATGGAGTCCCGGACAAGGGTCGGGCTTAGATCCTGGGGTCTCGCTCCCCTCGCCGAGTGCAGGGAGGCTGCCTTATGGCGCCTCCTGCGCCACCTCCTCTTGACCAGGCCCCTTGGGGCCCCACCTCGTGTCGTTAGCAGCGTGAGGTGAGGAGGCGGAAGTGAAGTACTCTCCACTTCCGACAAATTCGAGGACCCTTTCGGCAAGCGGCGGGCTCGTCCTTGGGCGGGCTGCATGATTGTTCGGCATTAGAGAACACTATGCAATGAAAAAAGGCCATGTGTATCCGGACACTTACGATCTCGTCAGGGTCTTGGCCCTTGTTGGCCACTCCTCCTCGTCGTTGTCGGCGTTGGTGGAGAAGTCCGGAGGAAGGGTCCTTCCCTTCTTGGACCCTCCGGCCTCCCGGTTAGCGGCCTTCCTTTCTTCTCTCCCCGGCCGGGGGAGAGGCTTTTTCCTCCTCCTCTTCCTCGAGAGGAGGATTCCGCCTCAGGGTTGTCGGGCGATGAGTCCGACAAGACTGGGCGCCGGAGCTCTTCGAGTTCCCGTGGCCTTCTTCTTGGCCTTCTTCTCCGGCACCACGTAAGGCGCCGGAGCCAGCAGCCCCGCCAAGCGGGTGTCTACTGGGTCTTCTGGCAAAGGGGCCGGACAGTTAATCTGTCTGGACGACTTCAGCCAGTCCTATCAAAGGTTAGGGAGTTTTAGATCCCACATAGAGTCAATCTATGAAAAACAAGAGTCCCATAAAGGGTAAGATAACTTACCTCGCTGGCTTGACGCTGCGAGCTGAATCCGCGATCTTCGGTAGCGGATGTGGGAGCCTCAGCGCCCTTGAATAGCACCTTCAGGCGTCTTCGTACGTAGTGTCGAAGAGCCTCTTCAGAGTTGGGTGCTGTGCCGGATCGAACTCCCACAATTTGAAGGCCCGTTGTTGGCATGGGAGAATCCGGCGGATGAGCATCACCTGGATTACGTTGAGAAGTCTGAGATTCTTGTCCACCAGGTTCCGGACGCAAGTTTGGAGTCCGGACAGCTCATCCGAATCCCCCCATGTCTGGCCCGTTGTCGGATTTCGGGCTCCGGCAGACCCTTGAGGTTCGAACACTAGGGTGCGCGCGGAGATCCAACCCTCCACCGTGTCGCACCTCGCCGAATTGCTGGGACCTAAACTACCAAACGGAACATCACAAGAGACACGAGATTTATACTGGTTCAGGCCACCATTGTGGTGTAACACCCTACTCCAGTGTGTGGTGTGGTGTATTGCCTCTTGGGCTGATGAGGAACAATACAAGGAAGAACAACCTCATGAGGGTCTGTTCTTGGCGGTTGCGATGAACTGCTAGGTGGTGTTCAGTCGCTCTAGCTACTGGTTTCTTGATGAGGATTCGGATCTCTCTCTCTCTCTCTTGGTCTTGGATCTCCCCCCGAGATGCCTCCAGCTCTGAGTGTGGCTACTCCTATTTATAGGCGATGGCCCTGGGCCTCTTCCCAAATATTGAGCGGGAAGGGCGCCAACAATTGGCCATTTTGTAGGGGAACAGTGGGTACACTTATCCTGACTAAAGTTGGTCCTCACCTGCCAAAGGCTCTGGTGATGGCCCGCTTAGGCTCCACGATGACTCCTTCCAGCCGTTGGGGCTGGTCTTGGTCTTGTTGCAATCAAACAGATGCCTTTGCTTGATGCACTGCGCTGCGCTTGCCCCTTTGCACCAAAGGGGAAAGGAGGACATCGCTGGGCTGGCGCTGGATCGCGCCCTTGGTCGTCATGGCTTATGCGCCATGGGCACCTCGCGAGGTACCCTGCCTTGAACTCTCCGCCTCCTCATGAGCCAGCCTGAGGAGGCCGTGCCTGAGGAAGCTTCTTGTCGTCCGCCCCACGAGGCTTGGCCCCTCGCGAGGGTCTTGAGCTTGCGTCGATGAAGATGGGCCGTGCTGGGCCTCCTTCGAGCCACGCCGTAGGCAGGCAAGTCTGGGGACTCCCGTTCCCAGAACGCCGACAGTAGCCCCCGAGCCCACGGTGCGCCCGAACTTGGCCGAGCAGAGAGGCGAAAGGGCAAGTGCGAAGAGTCGCGGGCCCTAACAGCCTGCGGCCTTGGGCGCCGCATGGCGGTTGATTGGACGAGCGCGCACTGCTTCCCCATGATGCCTCGGTAACCACCCGGATTCGACAAGTCCCTGCATGCAGAGCCGGTCATGATTACCGGTGATCGTGGAGGCCGACGGTTGGCCTTCGCCGGCTATAAGTACGGAACGGCGCGTGCCCTTCCAGTATATCCTTTCTTGTCTCTCCTTCTTCTCCATGGCTCCACCAAGGAAGTTCTCGGCCGCAGAGAAGGGGAAGGGCCGTCAGGTCGAGTCTTCCCCTCCTCCGCCTAAGCGTGGTCGAGGTCGCCCTCGCAAGCATCCCGTGGCCTCCTCGGCGGTCCCCCGCTGTTGTGGAGGAGGCTCTCAGCGTGGCGACGAGCGGCCGGCCATGGTCGGAGGGCGTGCCCCGGCCGCGCGTCCCCCGAGGCCGCGTCTCCATGCTGCTGAAGCGCTGCCGGAGTTCATGGTGTGGGCGGAGGAGCCGTCCGGCGTCCGGCTTCAGCTCCCGCGCTTCCTCCTGGGTGAGCTCCCAGCTGGCGCCCTGGGCGGCCTCTGGCTCCAGGAGGATGGCTGCTGCGGCCGGGATTCATGGGCTTCTCTGGAGGTCTCTGCTGCAGGGAACATGTTCTTGACCCGCGGCTGGCAGACGTTCGCTCGCGCGCGTGGTCTTCGCCGCCGGTGCTCCCTGCACTTCAAGTACAACGGCGATGCCACCCTCTACGTGAGGGTGTTCGGGGAAGACGATCACCGCATGGGGTGCTGCCCTGAAGACGATGACCATGGCCGAGGACTCAGCCCCGGCGTGGATGGAGAGGGCAGCGCGCGGGCGGCTGGCGATGCCCGTGACTCCTCAAGATTCACCAGCTCTTCTTCGGGTGGTGATTCTTCCAGCAGCGGCCGCGGCCAGCCCCCACACTGTCGCGCCTGCTTGGGGGGTGGCAACAGGTCCGCTCGCCGCCGCGCCCCGGTGAAGCGCGAGAGGGAGTCCGCCTGAGCTCCGGAGACGGCTCGAGCCTTCCAAGAGGGCCGGCACGGGGCGTGCTTCACCTGCTTTTGTCCTTTTCCTTTCTTTTCTCCTGCGCAAAAAGACAACAATGTGTGGCCCCGTGGGGGCGCGTTTGGGTTAACGCCGTTAATTATTGTACTGCTTTTGTTATCTTGATACTGTTCCTTTCTGTTGTACGCCCATTCGCAAGTGAACTCTAGCCGTGGCATGGGGCGACCGATCCAGCCCCTGTGTTCAAGGCTAGTTGCCCGTGAGGCATGGTCAGGAGGGGTGCTCCAGCCGTGGACCAGGGCCGTGAAAACTTGAGCGATAGGGGTAGGAACGCTCGCGAGGGCTCCCGAGGCTTCTGCCTCGCGAGTTCCCACGCAAGAGAAATCGAAGCAGGAGAGCGAAAAAGATCGAAGAACCATGAACCAAAAGATGGCGATAGTTTCGATAAAAACTCCAAATGGGAATAACTAGTCAACTGCAGAAAGCAAATGAAAAGCCGCGTCCGGCACCTAGTCTAGTCTTCGACGTCTTCTCACCAGTGCGGAGCTAAGTGCTGCCACTGGGCGTGGGAGGGAGCCCCAGGGCCTGAGGCCGCACTGAGACTCCGGGCGTGTACAGCCCCAACTCATTATTACGTGAGAGTGTCACGGGCGGCGAGCTTCACAGGCGTTGGCCCTCTTCACAGGCTCCGGGCCTTTCTTCCGGGAAGCAAGCTTCACGGGCGTTGGCCCTCTACACGGGCTCCGGGCCCTTTCCAGAACGCGACAGCTTCACAGGCGTTCGCCTTCTTCATAGGATCTGGGCCTTTCCCAAAAAGGATGAGCTTCACAGGCATTCGCCTTCTTCACAGGCACTGGGCCTTTTTCCAAAAAGGATGAGCTTCACAGGCATTCGCCTTCTTCACAGGCACTGGGCCTTTTTCCAAAAAAGGATGAGCTTCACAGGCATTCGCCTTCTTCACAGGCGCTGGGCCTTTTCCAAAAAGGATGAGCTTCACAGGCATTCGCCTTCTTCACAGGCACTGGGCCTTTTCCAAAAAGGATGAGCTTCACAGGCATTCGCCTTCTTCACAGGCGCTGGGCCTGTTTAGGGGTAAAACTCGGAGGTGCCGGATGTTCCACGCGGCTCAGAGTAGGTACTCCTCTTGAGTCTCCAAGCGCACGGAGCCGGGCCTGGAAACATGAACAACCTTGAACGGGCCCTCCCACATGGGAGAGAGCTTATGCAGTCCTCCCCGAGAGAGGACCGTCGAGCACGAGGTCCCCTACCTCGAGAGTTCTGGGCGGATGTGGCGGCGGTGGTATCTCCGGAGTGCCTGCTGGTACCTTGCCGCCGTGCAGCTTCTCGACGGCGCTCCTCCCCCAGCACGAGGGTCGTCCCCCGCATGGCGTCCTGCAGCGTTTCATCGAACTCCAGGACCCGCACGGATCGACGTTTGACCTCGTGAGGGAGGACTGCTTCGGCTCCGTAGACCAGGAAGAAGGGGGTCTCTCCAGTTGGCTTGGTTGCGGTTGTGCGGATGGACCACAACACGGACGGAAGCTCGTCATACCAGCCTCTGCCGCAGGCCTCCAGCTTTCTTCTTGAACGCATCGGTCTTGAGGCCTCTCAGGACCTCTGCGTTGGCCCGCTCGGCCTGTCCATTGCTGCGGGGGTGCGCCACCGAAGCGTAGCATATCTGCGTTCCAAGGTTAGCGCAGTATGTTTTGAAAAGGTTCTTGGTGAATCGCGAACCATTGTCGGTGATGATGCGGTTCGGCACTCGAACCGCTCACGATGCCCTTGATTTAACTTGACCGCAGAACCAGCGGGATGGTGCGGACGGCCTCGACTTCGCCCACTTGGTGAATTTGTCCACGGCGACGTAGAGGTAGCGATAGCCCCTGGCGCCCGAGGAAAAGGGCCAGGATGTCCAGCCTCGCACCGCGAATGGCCAAGTGAGGGGATGGTTTGCGACCTCTGCCGGCTGGTGGATCTGCTTGGCATGGAATTGGCAAGCCTCGCAAGCCTTCACGAGTTCAATGGCGTCATTGAGTGCAGATGGGCCAATAGAAACCGCCACGGAACACCTTGCCGACGAGGGCCCGTGGTCGCATTTAATGGTGCCCACAATCTCCACCATGTATATCTCGCTGCCAGTTCCTTCCCTGTTCCTCGGTGACGCAGCGAGGATACGTCATTCGGTTGTTTCGGTAGAGCTCTCCATCCATGATGTCTGTATGCCGTGGCTTGCCGCGCCACACGCCCGCCTCCTCCTCCTTCTCGGCAAGGTTCCATGCGTTAAGTAACTCTTGAGCTCCGTGATCCAGCACCCTCTTGAGGTTCCATCGTTAGGAGCAAAGGCGTGCTCTCGAGGCCGGGCCACAGTGCCGGGGCTCCCGAGGCAGGTGGCCGAGGGAGTTCCACCCGAGGCTGCGCCGTGCTTGATAACGGCGGCAGTGGCTGAGGGCTTGAAGAGTCGTTCCTCAAAGACGCCTCGGCCTCTGGGGTAACCTCCTCGGAGGCTCGTTTGGCGATGTCGTCGGCCTCTTGATTGGTGCCATGGGCACGTGCTGCAGCTCCAACCCCCAGAACTGCTTCTCCATCCTGCGGACCTCCGCAAGGTAGGCCTCCATGTGTTCATCTCTTGGCTCGTACACCTTGTTGGAGAAATTGACGAGGAGCTATGAATCACCCTTGATGGTAAGGCGCTTCACCCCCAGGGCAGCGGCAGCCTTCTGCACTCCGCTTAGCAGCCCTCAGATTCTGCTATATTGTTGGAGACCTTCTCGCCCTGCTGAAACAGAGCTGCACGACATAGTAGAGCTTGTCCTGAAGGGAGATATGAGCACCGCCCAGCCCCAAAGACTGTCTGGAGAACGCTCCGTCGAAGTACATGACCCAACCTTCTGGTGCTTCGCTTCCTGGGGAGAGGGATCGATCCTCGCCGGCCCAGAGGCCCGGTGCTTCTGTCCATTCGGTCACGAAATCTGCCAGCGCGGCCCCCTTGATGACTCTGGTTGTGCTGAACTCGAGCTGGAATGCTTGCAGCTCAATGTTCCACTCGGCGACTTCCTACGAAGTTGGGGCTCCTGAGCACCCTCTCCAGGGGGTATGCCGAGACAACCTTGATTGGATGACCCTGGAAGTAGTGCCGCAGCTTGCGCGAAGCCACCAACAGCGCTAGGAGGAGCTTCTGCGGCATGGGGTATCGTGCCCTCGCATCCCGTAACACTGTGCTGACGAAGTACACCGGGTGCTCGACGAGGCTAGGGACGTCGGTGCTGGTGGCGACTTCCGGAAGCTGTGGTGCCTCCCGAGGTGACGGCGCCTCCAGAAGCTGGGTGCTTGGATGGAGGGCCTCTTCAGTCCTTGGTGTGCTCTGCTGTGATGGCTGATCTTCTTTCGTTGCGGTGTCGGCTTCTGCGAGTTCTTTCTGATTCGGCCTTGCCTTAGCTCGGGTGGTCGCCGTGGTCTTGGCCTGACGCTCTTCCCTAACTGCCACCAGGGCTGCGCTAGCGGAGTAGGGAGTGGCGGCGAGGTAGAGTACCAAGGGCTCTTGAGGGCGCGGGGCCACCATCACCGGAGGGCTGGTCAGGTACCTCTTGAGGTCTTGGAACGCTTTGTCGGCCTCTTCAGTCCATTCGAAGGGCCCTTTTTCTTCATCAGCTGGAAGAAAGGCAGCGCCCGCTCCCCTAATCGGGAGATGAAACGGCCCAGCGCCGTTACACGCCCCGTGAGCTTCTGCATTTCCCTGAGGGTCTTTGGTGGGCTCATGTCCTCAACTGCCTTCACCTTTTCTGGGTTTGCCTCGATGCCTCGGTGGGACACGAGGAAACCCAGGAGCTTGCCCGAGGGAACTCCAAACACACACTTCTCCGGGTTGAGTCGCAGGCTCACTGCGTTGAGGCTCGCGAAGGTTTCTTCCAGGTCTTGTATCAAGGTATTGGCCTCGCGAGACTTCACCACGATGTCGTCGACGTAAGCCTCCACATTCTTCCCGAGCTGCGGGCCCAAGGTGATGTGCATGAGCCGCTGGAAGGTTGCCCCCGCGTTGCGCAGCCCGAATGGCATGCATGTATAGCAGTACAATCCACACGGGGTTAAGAAGGCCGTCTTTTCCACGTCCTCCACCGCCATCTTGATCTGGTGATACCCGGAAAAGGTGTCCAAGAAGCATAACAGGTCACACTCGGTGGTGGAATCGACGATCTGGTCGATGAGAGGGAGCGGGAACGGATCCTGCGGGCATGCTTTGTTGAGGTTGGTGAAGTCGACACACATGCGCTCCTTTCCTCCCTTCTTTGGCACCACCACGGGTTGGCCAGCCAACTGGGTATCGGACCTCGCGAATAACCCCGCGGCTTCTAGCTTGCGGGTCTCTTGGACTATGAAGGCCTGCTTTTGGTGGACTGCCTTCTGTATACGCTTCACGGGACGCACGTTGGGGCACACGTTGAAGTGGTGCTCGACACGCCCGTGGGATCCCGCCAGCTGATCGGGCTCCTGTGCGAACACCTTCTTGTTCGCACGCAGGAACTTGACCAGGCTTCCTCCTGCTCGGGCTCGAGGTTGGCGCCTATGGTGAAGGTGGCGTTTGTGGACCCGGCCCTCATCGACAGTATCTCGCTTGGTCTCCGCCTTTGTATTGAGTGAACAACTGCTTCTTCTTGGTCGGCGAGCCCCTTGGGCTTGAGGGCTTCCAGATCGGCGGGCTGCGCGGCCGCCGTCTTGAGGGCGAGCTGGCGCCGCAGCGCACCTTGGTATCCCGGCACGGTGAGGACGCCCGCTGCTCCGGGCATCTTCATGAGGTTGTACCCGGGTGGGTTGCGGCCATGAATTTGGCGATGCTGGATAGCCAAGGATGGCATTGTAGGGGAGGCCGATGGGGGCGATGTCGAAGTCGACCAGTTCCGTGCGGAAGTTGTCGTAGGTGCCGAAGGTCACCGGAAACCGGATTTGCCCCAAGGAGCCGGATGACCCTCCTCCTACGCCCGAAAAAGGCCGACTGGGCAGCAGCCGCTCCCTGGGTATGCAGAGGAGGTTGAAGGCCTCGACTGAGAGTACGTTGAGGCCGGCGCCGCCGTCGATGAGGGTCCTGGTGACGGCAACCTGGCAGATGGTGGGTGTGCAGAGCATGGGGAGCGCACCCGAGCCGGCCGAGTTGGTGGGGTGGTCCCGAGAGTCGAAGGTCAGCCCGGCCGACGGCTCCGTCCGGCCCGAGGGAGCCCCCTGCCGCGTGGAGGCGGCGCCGACCCGGCGGACGAATGTCTTGACATGGCGGCTGGAAGGCGGCGCCTGCGAGCCGCCCAGGAGGGCCGCGACGACCGGAGGAACCGGCGCGACGGGGCGGGTGACGAGGAAGCTGCGCGGCTCCTCCCCAGAGGTCGCCGAGGAGCGCAGGGACGATGCTACGCCCGTTCACGGGCCGGTGGCGGTGTTGACGGGCGGGCGGTGAGGAACGACGAGGGCGCCCGCTGGCCGGAAGCCGTCCGGGCGACATGGGAGGTGAGGGCGGCTCGGCGCTCGGCGCGAGCCTGACGAGCGTCAGACATGGTTGCAGTGGTCGGGGAAGAACGAGGCGACGGAAGGCAGACTCCGGCGCACCCCTACCTGGCGCGCCAAATGTCGGATTTCGGTCTCCGGCAGACCCTTGAGGTCCGAACACTGGGGTGCGCGCGGAGATCCAACCCTCCACCGTCTCGCACCTCGCCGAATCGCTGGGACCTAAACTACCAATCAGAACAGCACAAGAGACACGAGATTTATACTGGTTCAGGCCACCATTGTGGTGTAACACCCTACTCCAGTGTGTGGTGTGGTGGATTGCCTCTTGGGCTGATGAGGAACAATACAAGGAATAACAGCCTCGTGAGGGTCTGTTCATGGCGGTTGCGATGAACTGCTAGGTGGTGTTCAGTCGCTCTAGCTACTGGTTTCTTGATGAGGATTCGGATCTCTCTCTCTCTCTCTTGGTCTTGGATCTCCCCCCAAGATGCCTCCAGCTTTGAGTGTGGCTACTCCTATTTATAGGCGAAGGCCCTGGGCCTCTTCCCAAATATTGAGCGGCAAGGCCGCCAACAATTGGCCATTTTGTAGGGGAACAGCGGGTACACTTATCCTGACTAAAGTTGGTCCTCGCCGCCAAAGGCTCAGTGATGACGCCTACTTGGACTCCACGATGACTCCCTTCCAGCCGTTGGGGCTGGTCTTGGTCTTGTTGCACCGAAACGGATGCCTCTGCTTGATGCTCTCGCCTGCGCTTGCCCCCTTTGCACCAAAGGGGAAAAGAGGACGCTGCACGGGCTGGCACCCGACTGGCGCCCTTGGTCGTCATGGCTTGCGTCATGGGCACCTCGCGAGGTAGCCTGCCTTGAACTCTCCGCCTACTCATGAGCCAGCCTGACGAGGCCGTGCCTGAGGAAGCTCCTTGTCGTCCGCCCCGCGAGGCTTGGCCCCTCGCGAGGGTCTTGAGCTTGCGTTGATGAATATGGGCCGTGCTAGGCCTCCTTCGAGCCACGCCGCAGGCCGCAGGCAGGCAAGTCTGGGGACCCCCTTTCCCAGAACGCCGACACCCGTCTCTTTCCATGATGTGAGCCATGTGGGGAAGCCAGATCGGAATTCGGGGGCCGCCGCCCATTGAGAGTCGCGCGGCTCGGTGATGTAGAGCCACCCCGATTGCCACCCCTTTATGGTCTCCACAAAGGAGCCCTCGAGCCATAGGACTTTGGCCATCTTGCCAACCATGGCGCCCAAGACTCCGCTTGGCGGCCGCCCACTACCTTCGGCTTGACATTGAAGATCTTCAGCCATAAGCGAAGTGGGGGCTGGATGCAGAGGAAGGCCTCGCACATGACGATGAACGCCGAGATGTTGAGGATGAAATTCGGGGCCAGATCGTGGAAGTCCAGGCCGTAGTAGAACATGAGCCCTCGGACAAATGGGTGAAGTGGAAAACCTAGTCCGCGGAGGAAGTGGGTGAGAAACACCACCCTCTCATGGGGCCTGGGGGTGGGAATGAGCTGCCCCTCATTGGGTAGCCGGTACGCGATGTCGCTGGACAAGTATCCAGCCTTCCGCAGCTTTTTGATGTGCCCCTCCGTGACGGAGGAGGCCATCCACCTGCCTCCCGCTTCGGACATAGTTGGAGAAGGTTGAGGTGGGGTGTGCGGACTTGGGCGCTGGAGCTCGAGTGCGCGGAAATGGATGAGCAAAGGAGAAAGAAGGCATAGGTGAAAAGGTGGATCCTTATCCCCTTACATGGACGGACGAAGCTATGCGTCCCCCGCCAGCCTGGTAAAACTCGCTTATCTCCCAAGCGCCGTAATCAATGGCGCGGATGGGTTACCCACGTCCGTATTGATGGGAATCCCGGAATAAGGGGGCACGATCTCCGCTTTGATAAGACTTGCCAAGGAAACCGCCTCGCTAAACGCGCTAAGGTGGAACAGTAAAAAACGATTCAAATAAAGGCTTGGCCGTGGTGTGATGTCACGCCGCGGAATACGTCAGCAGATCTGTGTGGAAAATTATTCTCTCTACTGTGGTATGTGGAACTTGTTTTGCAGAGCCAGACACTATCCTTGTGTTCAAAACCTTCTATGAAGTATCCGGAGGAGGAACCCGCCTTGTAATGCCGAAGACAATATGCGCGCCGGACTCGTCGTCATTGAAGCCTAGTTCAGGGCTACCGAGGGAGTCTGGACTAGGGGGTGTCCGGATAGCCGAACTATCATCTTTGGCCGGACTCCTAGACTATGAAGATACAAGATTGAAGACTTCGTCCCATGTCCGGATGGGACTTTCCTTGGCGTGGAAGGCAAGCTTGGCGATATGGATATGTAGATCTCCTACCATTGTAACCGACTGTGTAACCCTAACCCTATTCGGGTGTCTATATAAACCGAAGGGTTTTAGTCCGTAGGGATCTAACAACAATCATACCATAGGCTAGCTTCTAGGGTTTAGCCTCTACGATCTCGTGGTAGATCTACTCTTGTACTACCCATATCATCAATATTAATCAAGGTGAGTAGGGTATTACCTCCATAGAGAGGGCCCGAACCTTGGTAAAAACATCGTGTCCCTTGTCTCCTGTTACCATCCGCCTAGACGCACAGTTCGGGACCCCCTACCCGAGATCCGTCCGTTTTGACACCGACAACCGCCATCGTGCTCTCGGCGCGGCTTGGTCAACGTGGTCAACGAACGACATCCATCGCCCGTGGACTGTACGCACAAAATAATGATTCCTCCACCTGACACCTGGGACCCACCGGAAGGGCCTCTGTATTTCGCGAAAAAAACGTTCCCCCCGCTGACATCTCGGACCCACCAGCTATATGTTCGCCCGCAAGGAAGTGCCTCCTTATTACGCACAAAAAATGAATACCCCCCTGCTAGGCCCCCTCGTACTCCTCTCCACGCGGGCTTCCACTGTCGTGTCTTCCCCGGCTCCGCGTCATCCCCTTCCTAGGCCTCGCCGTCATCCACCGTCGTGGTGCTCTCGGCGCGGCCTGGTAAACATGGTCAAGGAACGACTTCCATCGGATGTGGATCAGACGCGTGGAGAGGCCGATACCGGGTCCATGGCCGCAGCAAGGAAGTGCCTCCTTATTATGCGAAAAATAATGATTCCTCCACCGACAATTGGGACCCACCGGATGGGCCATCGTATTTCATGGAAAAATGTTTCCTCGACCGCTGGGACCCACCAGCTTCATCTTCGCACGCGAAGGAAGTGCGTCCGGCAAAAATGATTCGCTTCGACCTGGGACCCACTAGCTACACCTTCGCACGCAAGGAAGTGCGTCCGGAAAAAATGATTCGCCTCGCATCGCTGGGACCCACCGGCTACATCTTCGCACGCAAGGAAGTGCGTCCGAAAAAAAACGATTCGCCCACTGACTGCTGGGACCCACCAGCTACATCTTTGCAGGCAAGGAAGTGCCTGATAGTCGGGACCCACCTGGTCGAAGCGTACGTAGCGTTGTCATTCTAGTCACGAAGGTGTACGTACATACTGGTCGATGTAGAGGCGCACACGTGTCGTAGTAGAGGCGCGCACGTGTCGTAGTAGAGGCCCGCACTTAGCATGTACACGTACGTACAACGGTCAGGGTGCAAGAAAGAAAATACGGCCACGTATGTGTACATACGGGCGGGGTCTCGAACGCCTACTCGCGCATACATACAGCTTAGGCTCGTGTACATGGCTGGGTGGGAACGGAGAAACAACGTCGTCGTCGTGTTTATGGGGAGGCAACGGAATGCGTCGTGTTCATCGGGAGGCAACGGAACGCGTGGGAGCCAACCGGCTAGGTCGGAACGGAATGCGTGGTCGTGTTCATCGGGAGGGCTTGGACGGAACAGGCGATGGAAACGAGGCATGGCGTACCGCAAAATGGAGGAAACGGACCTTCTACATTCAGAACGGGGTCCTGTTGATCGGGAGGGGTCTGGCGTACCGCAAAACGGAGGAAACGGACCTCCTACGGTAGAAACGGGGGTCCTGTTGATCGGGAGGGGTGTGGCGTACCGCAAAACGGACGAAACGGATCTCCTATGGTCAAAACGGGGGTCCTGCTAATCGGGAGGGGTGTGGCGTACAGCAAAACGGGACTCCACGGGATACTGTTCATCTCCACCGTCGATCTCCTCCAGCCTCCACGGGCTATCGTCGACCTCCTCCAGCCTCCACGGGCTCCTGTTCATCCAGCCTCCACCGCGCGCTACTCCACCGGCCATCGCTCAACCACCCCTCCACGGGCACCCCTCCACCGTCTACTGTTCATCCAGCCCTCCACACCACGGGGTCCTGTTCAACCACCCCTCCACGGGCACCCCTCCGCCGTCTACTGTTCATCCAGCCCTCCACACCACGGGGTCCTGTTTAACCACCCCTCCACGGGCACCCCTCCACCGTCTATTGTTCATCCAGCCCTCCACACCACGGTGTCCTGTTCATCCAGAGGCAACTCCTCCGCTCACTGTTCTTCCAACCCCCTCCCCCCCGCAACGCTCACTGTTCATCCAATCGATCGGCTTCAGTTAGCAGCAGTAGCGAAGCAATCGCTCGATCGGGTTCAGTTAATAGCCATCGATCGATCGCCGGGTTCGTGAACGCTGCACCTGTAGTGCAATCGCCGGGTTCGATTAGAGCCCAACGCCTCGCTTCGGTTGATTAGAGCTAACGCCGCACACATCGCAGACGTCGTGTACGAGAGAAACGCGCATCCTCGCCCCTACCTCCCACCGTAACCGGAACTCCTCAAGTTTTCCTCCCCTCGCTTCTACCACGGTTTTTTTCGTCATGGACGGCCCAAAGAATGTCATGCAGCTACGTCTCCGGCCCGCCCAGACGAAAAGCCCATTTTCTGTCAGATTTTTGTCATAGAAGTAGGAGCCCACCACATCTATGATGATACCGGGTTTTGTCACAATTATCGTCATAGAAGTGTCATATGTATGACAGAAAAAAATTCGTTCGGCCCAAAATGTCACTGATGTGTCTTTTTTTTGTAGTGACTAGTGAACCTCGCAAATCTGAATATAAAGACTTTCTTGCTAGTATAACTGTGGGGGAGTCTAGGGAAATTACGCAAGCTACCATATGGAGCATTAATTTTCCCACTGTATATTATTTTGCTCTCTTCATAGGTAGATGTATTAATGGTAAAGATGAAGCATGTCATATGTGCGTTCCCGATCTTAGTGTTCTCAAGAGTGCTGTATTAGGAGATAAACAATATAACTTGGGAGCTATTGTTGCACGTAGGTTGCATAATAACAGTATAAGCAGAGATTTGTTTCGGGGAATTTATGCAACCCGTTTAGCTAATTTTCATGAGGTACCCATTCGTGAAGATGATATGGAGTTGCCTCCTGCTTATCTAGATTTTAATGCTATGGTTCGCCACCAGTTTATTGGGAGGAATGAACATCCACTCCAGTACCGACTAATCTTTGACAGACATCACACTGTCCATATTGCTCTCCTTGCTCCTACTTTGTTTGACTCTCAGGCAAAGGGGAGATATGTTATAACCAGGGAAGAGGCGACCGAGTACGAGAGTAGGACGGAGGCATCTCGTCTTGAAGCTGCAGCTCATGATGCAATAGCGGCTGCATCTCAGTACGACCCCAGCTATAACTTTGATCCGTGGGCATAGACCAACTTAGGCCAAAAGCCTAAGCTTGGGGGAGTACGTAGTTCTCACCGACATTACATTCATGTCCACACACTCATCCCAGTTGTCGGTGCTCATACATTTTCATTGTACTATCCATGCTAGTTTATTTATCTTTCTTGTTTTCTTCTTGTGTGTTTGAAAACCTTAAGAAAAACCAAAAAATTAGTTGTAGCTTTTAGCTAGTTTACTTTCCATGCTTGTAGTAGTGGTAATTAAAAGAAACCCAAAAAGATTTCTCGTTCTTCTTTTGCTTGTTGGGAGCTTTCCCGTGTAAATAGTTTTATTTCTTTTCTTTCCTTTGGGGGTCGAGAGGAGAAGACCATGATGAAAATGTCTAGTGGCTCTTATATGCATTATTGTTTATTTAACCAAGAGCCCATATTACCTTGTCTTCTCTCTTGAATTGAATGCTTGCAGATTCCAGCTTAGTCCAATGCACGTGCACTATGATTATACACACCGTTCGGTC
Organism: Aegilops bicornis; assembly: GCA_021605145.1. Lineage (NCBI taxonomy): Eukaryota > Viridiplantae > Streptophyta > Magnoliopsida > Poales > Poaceae > Aegilops > Aegilops bicornis. Next base: position 505,975,431 of record CM038673.1, read on the forward strand.
GTGCGAGTGAAAGGCAATAATGACGATATATGATGGACTGATTGAGATGAGAGAAGCTGGTATAACTCGACCTCTCTTGTTTTGGTAAATATGATTAGTTCATCATTCCTGATTCAACCTATTATGAATAAACATGTTTGCAATGACAATTAGAGATTATATTTGCTTATGCCATGCTTGATTAGCTATGAGTTTATAATGGTTTACCTTGCATGCCAACATGCTATTAAGATGGTTGTGATGTGGTATAGTGGGGTGGTATCCTCCTTTGAATGATTTAAGTGGCTAGACTTGCCACATGTTCACGCATGTAGTTGAAACAAAATCAACATAGCCTCCACGATATTTATGTTCATGGTGAATTATATCCTACTCATGCTTGCACTCAGTGTAAATTAATTTTAATGCATGTTCATGACTGTTGTCGCTCTCTAGTTGGTCGCTTCCCACTCTTTTTCTAGCCTTCAATTGTACTAAGTGGAAATACTGCTTGTGCATCCAATTCCATAAACCTCAAAGGTATTCCATATGTGTCCACCATACCTTCCTATATACGGTATCTACCTGCCGTTCCAAGTAAATTTGTATGTGCCAAATTCTAAACCTTCAAATGAAATTCTATTCTGTATGCTCGAATAGCTCATGTATCAACTAGGGTTGTCTGTATCTTCCATGTTAGGCGGGTTATTCTCAAGAGGAGTGGACTCCGCTCCTCACTCACGAGAAAATGGCTGGTCACCGGGATGCCCAGTCCCATGCTCTAAGCAAATCAAATCAAAATAATTAAACATAACTCCCCCAGGGCTGTTCCTAGTTGGAGACAACCGTTGTTTCGAGCAAGCCACTGATTGATGCTTGTTGGTGGTGGGGGAGTATAAACTTTACCATTCTGCTTGGGAACCGCCTATAATGTGTGTAGCATGGAAGATATCGAGATCTCTCGGTTGTTATGTTGACAATGAAAGTATACCGCTCAAAATATTATTTATGTCTACTTCAAAATCGAGCTCTGGCACCTCTGCAAATCCCTGCTTCCCTCTGCGAAGGGCCTATCTATTTACTTTTATGTTGAGTCATCACCCTCTTATTAAAAATCACCAGTTGGAGAGCACCGCTGTCATTTGCATGCATTACTATTAGTTTATATCAGGTATGACTATGACTGGATCTCTTTTACCATGAAATACAATGTCTAGTCAGTCGCTGATCTTTAAAGGTGCTCTGCATTTATGTTTTGCGGTCTCAGAAAGGGCTAGCGAGATACCATCTTGTTATATCATGTTATGAATGTTTTGAGAAAGGGCTGTCATCCGAGATTTATTATTATTGCTCGCTAGTTGATTATGCCATTGATATGAGTAATCATGAGACCTAAAAGTTATTGTGAATATGGTTAGTTCATAATCTTTGCTGAAAACTTGAATGCTGGCTTTACATATTTGCAACAACAAGAGCAAACAGAGTTTGTCAAAGTTTTCTTTATCACTTTCAGTTTGTCAACTGAATTGCTTGAGGACAAGCAAATGTTTAAGCTTGGGCGAGTTGATACGTCTCCATCGTATCTACTTTTCCAATCACTTTTCCCTTGTTTTGGACTCTAATTTGCATGATTTGAATGGAACTAACCCAGACTGACGCTGTTTTCAGCAGAATTAACATGGTGTTATTTTTGTGTAGAAACAAAAGTTCTCGGAATGACCTGAAACTTCACGGAGAATATTTTTGGAATATATAAAAAATACTGGCGAAAGAATCAAGGCCAGGGGGCCCACACCCTGTCCACGAGGGTGGGGGGCGCGCTCTACCCCCTGGGCACGCTCCGCCTGCCTCGTGGGCCTCCTGGTGCTCTGCCGACCTCAACTCCAACTCCATATATTCGTGTTCGGGGAGAAAAAAATCAGAGAGAAGGATTCATCGCGTTTTACGATACGGAGCCGCCGCCAAGCCCTAAACTCTCTCGGGAGGGCTGATCTGGAGTCCGTTTGGGGCTCCGGAGAGGGGAATCCGTCACCATCGTCATCATCAACCATCCTCCATCACCAATTTCGTAGGCTTGCTGGACGGTGATGGGTTGGATGAGATTTATCTTGTAATCGAGTTAGTTTTGTTAGGGTTTGATCCCTAGTATCCACTATGTTCTGAGATTGATGTTGCTATGACTTTGCTATGCTTAATGCTTGTCACTAGGGCCTGAGTGCCATGATTACAGATCTGAACCTATTATGTTTTGATGAATATATGTGAGTTCTTGATCCTATCTTGCAAGTCTATAGTCACCTATTATGTGTTATGATCCGTTAACCCCGAAGTGAAAATAATTGGGATACTTACTGGTGATGACCGTAGTTTGAGGAGTTCATGTATTCACTAAGTGTTAATGCTTTGGTCCGGTACTCTATTAAAAGGAGTCCTTAATATCCCTTAGTTTCCAATAGGACCCCGCTGCCACGGGAGGGTAGGACAAAAGATGTCATGCAAGTTCTTTTCCATAAGCTCGTATGACTATATTCGAAATACATGCCTACATTACATTGATGAACTGGAGCTAGTTATGTGTCACCCTATGTTATAACTGTTGCATGAATAATCGCATCCGACATAATTATCCATCACTGATCCATTGCCTATGAGCTTTTCACATATTGATCTTTGCTTAGTTACTTTACCGTTGCCACTATTACAATTACTACAAAACTGCTACTTTTACCTTTGCCACCGTTACCGTTACTTCCATACTACTTTGCTAATAAATACTTTGCTGCAGATATTAAGTTATCCAGATGTGGTTGAATTGACAACAAAACTGCTAATACTTGAGAATATTCTTTGGCTCCCCTTGTGTCGAATCAATAAATTTGGGTTGAATACTCTACCCTCGAAAACTGTTGCGATCCCCTATACTTGTGGATTATCACGTGCCTAGGGGCATTATTCGCCGTCTTGTCGATCGTCAGGGAGTGGCCAGGTTGAGTCTGCTACAATGGCGCTCCGTCAGGTCGCCGCTTGATGGCGTCACCAGTGACGATTGCCACACTGTAGCCACGCCGGTCCTGGTCAGCGGGTAGGTGGGGCACTGTTGCCACGCCCCGGCTAACCAGAGGCATGGGCGGGGCATTTTGGCCTTGCTCATCCGTGAATGGAGACTCGTCCCAACGTACGGCCGGGATGGGACGAGAGCTGACCCGAGGCCGGGTTGAGGAACACGCCAAAAGGGGAGCTGGCTTGTTGGAGAAGTCTTGGTGCACCGCGTTCGGCCGCCTTGTGCCGGCCGTTGGAGCCGGGTTGAGGAGTTCGGCCGGGTTGAGGGGCTTTGCCGGGATGAGCAACCCGGCCAAGCACGGGCCGGCTTGAGGGGCGTGGCGGGCCCCATTGTTTTTGAAAAGGATCCGGGTTCCGTTGCCTGCCCAGGGTTCATCCCCCCGACAGTAGACCATGAAGCTGTGAAGGTCCGCCATCTTCGGATGGGAGGGTCTTCGAAGTCCCCCCCCCCTGAGGAGGCGACTTTTGCGATCACCGGGTCCGGCAACACCCACTGTTTGCCGGCTTCCGGAAGACAGATCGCGGCACCCCGGCGGGGGGCGGGAAACCAGGAGTCCGTCGAATCTTGGGGCAATCATTTGGGCTTCACGCGGGAGTCACGTGGTGCCTGGAGGCCGGACGGGCCTGACAGGCCACGCGCGCGATGGACAGGGCAACGCGCTGGGGCCTGCCGCCGCGTGCCCTCGGCCCACGCGCGCGGATTTATTGCAGCGTCCGTGAGTCGCTTGCCATTCTCGAGGCAGTTATTGTGTGCGTACGTGCGCACTTATTGCGGGGAACTGGGAGAGGCGAGTGCAGACAATCCCACTTCCCCATGTTTCGAACCATGGCTTATAAATTGGGAGGAGGGGAGCGGCGGAAATCATTCTCGCTCGCGCTCCTCCGGCTCTCCATCCTCTCTGCTTCTTGCGACTGCTGCACGCTGCGACGAACGCCGCTTCGAGTAGAGCTCTGTCGCCACTTCTCCACATTCCTTCTCTTTGTCTTCGCTGATGGCGCTCCCCTCGGGCTGTTGGATGGGCTCGACCGTCACCTCGGACGACATCGAGTATCTCCGCTCCACCAAGCGCTTGCTGGGGGAGACGGAGGTTGCTGTGCGCCTGCCGCAGGGTGAGTAGGAGCCGCGTCCCGAGGGCACGGAGCGCGTGGTGTTCTACCCGCACTTCAAGCACGGGTTCGGTCTTCCTGCGAGCAGCTTCTTTCGCAGCTTCCTGGAGTTCTTTGGGCTCCACCCCCATCATCTTGGCGCGGGCACCATCGTGCAGCTTTCCGGCTTCGTCGCCCTCTGCGAGGGGTACCTGGGGGTCGAGCCCTCAATCGATCTCTGGGTGCGCTTCTTCTCCTTGAAGCAGCAGGGGCCGAGGGCCGGGGAGATGTCCGACTACGGGGCCGCCGTCATCTACAAGCTGATGGGCGCTGACTGCCCCAAGATGTTGCTGGAGGACTCCACCAAGAAGCGGCAGAACTCCTTCTACATCCACAACCTCGGCGCGGACAGCATCAACTTGCTGCCTTTCGTCGACGCGCTGCTGCATGCGAAGCAGAACTGGGGTTATTATCCCAAACACATGTCGCAGGAGGTGTTGAACCTGTGCCGGTGGGTGTTGGAGATGAGGGAGCGGGAAGGGCTCACCGGCACCGCCCTCATCACTGCCTTCATCCGGCGTCGGGTGTTGCTACTACAGCAGCGCACCCACATCATCGGTCAAATGACCGGACTCCAGGACCCCAATTGCATGTCAAACTTGCGCCTAGGGGTGGATCAGGTTGCTTGTCGGGTCAACGACATCTCCAAGGCCGGGCTGCGGGACGACTGGGGGTTCGGGAAGGCACCGTACAGCCAGGCGAACCCAGCACCCGTGGTGAGTCCCTGGTCTCCGTACTTTGCCGCTTCCTATCTTCTTGTTCGTCCCGACACGACGCGGGAGGTGCTTCTAAACGCCATCCGGCATCATTATGACCAGGCGCCGACGCAGGTGGTGCGAGCCAGCTCGGAGGAGCCTGTGGCTCACGGCGAGGAGGAGGAGGAGGAGGTGGCCGCCGACGTCAGCGTTGGACGTCCTGCGGGTCAGTTTCTCCTCTGTATCTCTTGACTTGTCGGGTGCGAAGTGGCACGAGGGGGGTGCTGACGCGAGTTGTCGGTGTTATGGCGCTGGGCGGAGGAGGCGGTGGCGCGGCCGGAGCCGGTTCGTCTCGGGGGGCGACGACCGCGAGCCGGCCGCATGGGAAGGACGCGGCCGTGCCCCGAGCCCCAGCCATGAAGTGTGCGGCGAACCCGGCCGCCGGCGCGAAACCGCTCGCCAAGAGGAGGCGCGGGGTCTCGTAGGTGAAGCCGGCGAGGCCCGCCGTTCCGATGGTGCCTGGGTAAGTTCCCTTTTTGTTCGAATTCGAATGGCCGAGCGGCTCTGCTTGGTTCTTGTTCGTTTACTTTGTTGATCTTCACATCGTCGATCTCACTGGCGCTAGCGGCGGCGGATGCCGCGTCCACCAAGGGGTGTCGTGTTCTGGTGGACCCTGTCCAGCGCCATCGATCGAGATGAGGAGGTGGCCGACCCGGATCTCAGCCTGGACCCGGCCGACACTGAAGGCCTGGCCTGGCGGGACCGGAATAGGGCCGAGCAGGATCAGGAGGCGGCATCAGCCCAAGCCTGGGCCAACACCGCGGCGATGTGGGCGCGAGCTGGCGAGGAGCCGGTGTGGCCCGAGATGCCGACAGGGCTGGAGCCGGCGGCGACGGCCTTTGTACCGTCGTTAGAGGGGGAGCGCGGCCGTGCAGACGTGATTGACCTCGACCGGGAGGTCGTGGTCGTCGGGGACGACACCCCGCCGCGGACCGACGAGGACGAGCGGGCGGGGACCGAGGGAGGCGGCGGTGACGCCATCTTGGAGGAGTCAGCGCGGACGGCGTCGGAGGGAGCGCCTCGGGCGCCGACGAGCGGGGTGCTGCTGGTGGTGCCAGAGAAGACGCCAGAGAGGGCGCCGGCCGCGGAAGACGTGGTCAGTGGAGAGCACGCCCTGGTGTTCAGGCCAGGGGGTCGCCGGGCTGTCGGGTCGCAGTCGGCTCGGGCGGGACCGGCGAGGTCTTCTTCGGGCCCCTGACCCAGGAGGAGGCGGCGATAACCGCCGTCAGCCGGCGCCTGCAGGGGCGGACAGACAGGATCCAGGCCTTCGCACAGGCCGAGGTGGAGCAGATGCGGGAGCTGGAGCGGGTCATGCTCGTAAGTTCTCCCTTGTCTTCTGTTTTTCTTTTTGTTGCTTCTTCCGTGTGGGGGCGCGCTAGCGCACCCACTGGGTATAGCCCCCGAGATTCGGGCAAACTACGTATGATGTCTACTACACAACCTTCTTCTTGTAGACGTTGTTGGGCCTCCAAGTGCAGAGGTTTGTAGGACAGTAGCAAATTTCCCTCAAGTGGATGACCTAAGGTTTATCAATCCGTGGGAGGCGTAGGATGAAGATGGTCACTCTCAAGCAACCCCGCAACCAAATAACAAAGAGTCTCTTGTGTCCCCAACACACCCAATAAAATGGTAAATTGTATAGGTGCACTAGTTCATGAAGAGATGGTGATACAAGTGCAATATGGATGGTAGATATAGGTTTTTGTAATCTGAAAATATAAAAACAGCAAGGTAACTAATGGTAAAATTGAGCGTAAACGGTATTGCAATGCTAGGAAACAAGGCCTAGGGTTCATACTTTCACTAGTGCAAGTTCTCTCAACAATAATAACATAATTGGATCATATAACTATCCCTCAACATGCAACAAAGAGTCACTCCAAAGTCACTAATAGCGGAGAACAAACGAAGAGATTATGGTAGGGTACGAAAACCACCTCAAAGATATTCTTTCCAATAAATCCGTTGGGCTATTCCTATAAGTGTCACAAACAGCCCTAGAGTTCGTACTAGAATAACACCTTAAGACACAAATCAACCAAAACCCTAATGTCACCTAGATACTCCAATGTCACCTCAAGTATCCGGGGGTAAGATTATACGATATGCATCACACAATCTCTGATTCATCTATTCAACCAACACAAAGTACTTCAAAGAGTGCCCCAAAGTTTCTACGAGAGAGTCAAGATGAAAACGTGTGCCAACCCCTATGCATAAGTTCATGGGCGGAACCCGCAAGTTGATCACCAAAACATACATCAAGTGAATCAATAGAATAACCCATTGTCACCACGGTTATCCCACGTAAGACATACATCAAGTGTTCTCAAATCATTAAAGACTCAATCCGATTAGATAACTTCAAAGGGAAAACTCAATCCATTACAAGAGAGTAGAGGGGGAGAAACATCGTAAGATCCAACTATAATAGCAAAGCTCATGATACATCAAGATCGTATCACTTCAAGAACACGAGAGAGAGAGAGATCAAACGCATAGCTACTGGTACATACCCTCAGCCCCGAGGGTGAACTACTCCCTCCTCATCATGCAGAGCGTCGGGATGATGAAGATGGCCACCGGAGAAGGATTCCCCCCTCCGGCAGGGTGCCGGAACGGGTCTAGATTGGTTTTCTGTGGCTACACAGGCTTGCGGCGGCGGAACTCCCGATCTATTCTGTTCCCCGAAGGTTATAGGGTATATGGGAATATATAGGCGAAAGAATTCGGTAAGGGGAGCCACGAGGGGCCCACGAGGGTGGAGGGCGCGCCCAGGGAGGTGGGCGTGCCCCCCTGCCTCGTGCTCTCCTCGTTGATCCCCTGACGTGCACTCCAAGTCTCCCGTATTGCTTTCTTTCCAAAAATAATTTTCCGAAGGTTTCATTCAGTTTGGACTCCGTTTGATATTCCTTTTTTGCGAAAAACTGAAACAAGGGGAAAACAGAAACTGGCACTAGGCTCTGGGTCAATAGGTTAGTCCCAAAAGTAATATAAAAGTGCATATTAAAGCCCATAAAACATCCAAGATGGATAATATAATAGCATGAATACTTCATAAATTATAGATACATTGGAGACGTATCAAGATCCCCAAGCTTAATTCCTGCTCATTCCTCGTAGGTAAATGATAAAAGAAAGAATTTATGAAGTGTGAATGCTAGCAGGTGCACAAGTTTGATCAATGATAATTTCAATCACCTTTTCTAGCATCATTATTTTTCATAACAGTAGCTCAACTCATAGAACTTTTCATGATCAAGTAAACAACTATTCACATGTTACAGTATAGACAATAAACTTTCTTGAAAACTAACAAACCGTGTTATTTAGTCATCAAACAATTACAATTCATCTTATTTTCAGGAAGAGTCTATGTCAGAGCTTTGATTCAGCAAACTTCACATACTCAACTGTCATTTAGTCTTCCATGATTGCTACCACTCAAAACATATTTTTTAGAACAAATAGTATTCATCGAACACAGAGAAAGATAGGGGCTTAATGTTTCGCCTCCCAACCTTTTACCTCAAGGGTAATGTCAACAGTAATAATTCATGCTCAAATATATTTGAATGGCCATATATGCTTAGATCTTTCCATCACATGATGCTTGCCAACTAAAGAGTGGGTTGGAATGAGAAGGAATACTACTAACTCTTGCATAAAAGTAAAAGATAGGCCCTTCGCAGAGGGAAGGTGGATTTGCAGAGGTGCTAGAGCTCAAGCAAAACAGAGATGAAAATAATTTTGAGAGGTATGCTTTCATTGTCAACATAACGACCAAGAGTTCCCAGTATCTTCCATACTACATACATTATAGGCGGTTCCCAAACAGAAAGGTAAAGATTTTACTCCCCCTCCACCAACAATCATCAATTCATGGCTTTCCCGAAACAATGGGTGCCTCCAACTAACATCAATCCTGGGGGAGTTTTGTTTGCAATTATTTTTTATTTGATTTCGATCTTTTGATCATGGGACTGGGCATCCCAGTTACCAGCCATTTTCTCGTGAATGATGAGCGGAGTCCACTCATCGTGAGAATAATCCACCTAGCATGGAAGATACTGCTAGCTCCTAGTCGCTACATGAGCGATTCGGGCATAGAAAACAGATTATTATTTGAAGGTTTGGAGTTTAGCACATGCAAATTTACTTGGAACGGCAGGTAAATACCGCATATAGGTAGATATGGTGGACACTCATGGAAGAAACTTGGTTCAAGGAATTTGGATGCACAAGCAGTATTCCCGCTTAGTACAGATATTTTGGTTAGCAAAGGATTCTAAATAGCAAGCACCACATGTTAGAGGATCCATAACAATACAACTTCTATACAAATATACCTAGGCATAACTCATTATGTTGTCTTCCTTGTCCAACTTCAACTAATTTGCTCAAGTTTGAAAATAATTAATGGGGCTCACAATCATAGAAGATGTCCAAGATAGTATATTTATATGTGAAATCTCTCTTCCTTCAATATTCTTTCATGAATTGTTCAAGTGACCAATACAATGTTTGCTAACCTTCAATAAATTTACCACCTCTACTCCTTATATGTGAAGGCATTACTCCCCATGGGATAAGCACATGAAACATATATAATTTCAGATTTATGACATTCAAATCATTCAACCATTTACTCATAAGATATAAGTGAAGCACAAGAGTAAATGACAAACTACTCCAAAAAGATATAAGTGAAGATCAATGAGTAGTTAAATAATTATGTAGCTATGTGAAGACTCTCTCTCATTTAAGAATTTCAGATCTTTGTATTTTATTCAAACAGCAAGCAAATCTAAAGAAAATAAAACGACGCTCCAAGCAAAACACATATCATGTGGTGAATAAAAATATAGCTCCAAGTAAAGTTACCGATGAACGAAGACGAAAGAGGGGATGCCTTTCGGGGCATCCCCAAGCATAGGCTCTTGGTCATCCATGAATATTACCTTGGGGTGCCTTGGGCATCCCCAAGCTTAGGCTCTTTGCCACTCCTTATTCCATAGTCCATCGAATCTTTACCCAAAACTTGAAAACTTCACAACACAAAACTCAACAGAAAAGTCGTAAGCTCCGTTAGCGAAAGAAAAGAAAACACCACTTCAAGGTAATGTAATGAACTCATTCTTTATTTGTATTGGTGTTAAACCTACTGTATTCCAACTTCTCTATGGTTTGTAAACTCCTTTACTAGCCATAGATTCATTAAAATAAGCAAACAACACACGAAAAACAGAATATGTCAAAAACAGAACAGTCTGTAGTAATCTGTAACTAATGCAAACTTCTGGAATTCAAAAAATTCAACCAAAATAGGACGGCCTAGATAATTTGATTATATATCTGCTTAAATTGGAATCAGTATTTTATCACGTTCTGGTGATTTTAAACAATTGTTTTCGTGAACAGGAAGTTTCTGGAATTTTCAGCAAGATCAAATAACTATCATCCAAGAAGACCTATAGGTCTTACTTGGCAAAAACACTAATTAAAACATAAAAGCACATCTAAACAGAAGCTAGATGGATTATTTATTACTAAACAGGACCAAAAAGCAAAAGACTAAAATAAAATTGGGTTGCCTGCCAACAAGCGCTATCGTTTAACGCCCCTAGCTAGGCATGATGATTTCAATGATGCTCACATAAAAGATAAGAATTGAAACATAAAGAGAGCATCATGAAGAATATGACTAGCACATTTAAGTCTAAACCACTTCCTATGCATAGGGGTTTTGTGAGCAAACAACTTATGGGAGCAATAATCAACTAGCATAGGAAGGCAAAACAAGCATATCTTCAAGATTTTCAACACATAGAGAGGAAACTCGATATTATTGCAATCCCTACAAGCATATATTCCTCCCTCATAATAATTTTCAGTAGCATCATGAATGAATTCAACAATATAACCAGCACCTAAAGCATTCTTTGCATGATCTACAAGCGTAGAAGATTTACTACTCTCCACATAAGCAAATTTCTTCTCATGAATTGTAGGAGCAAACTCACCAAAATAACTATGATGTTAAGCATAATCCAATTGAAAATTAAAATCATGAAGACAAGTTTCATGGTTATCATTATTCTTAATAGCATACATGTCATCACAATAATCATCATAAATAGCAAGTTTGTTATCATAATCAATTGGAACCTCTTCCGAAGTAGTGGATTCATCACTAAACAAAGTCATGACCTCTCCAAATCCACTTTCATCAATATAATCATCATAAATAGGAGGCATGCTTTCACCATAATAAATTTGATCATCAAAACTTGTGGGACAAAAGTTATCATCTTCATCAAACATAGCTTCCCCAAGCTTGTGGCTTTGCATATCATTAGCATCATGGGTATTCAAAGTATTCATACTAACAACATTGCAATCATGCTCATCATTCAAATATTTAGTGCCAAACATTTTAATGCATTCTTCCTCTAGCAATTGAGCACAATTATCGGGATCCTTATTTTCACGGAAGACATTAAAAAGATGAAGCATATGAGACAAACTCAATTCCATTTTTTGTAGTTTTCTTTTATAAACTAAACTAGTGAGAAAACAAGGAACTAAAAGATTCGATTGCAAGATCTAAAGATATACCTTCAAGAACTCACCTCCCCGGCAACGGTGCTATAAAAGAGCTTAATTGACGGGGTGTGAGTGTCGCTTACCTAGCCTCCCCGGCAACGGCGCCAGAAAAGAGCTTGATGTCTACTACACAACCTTCTTCTTGTAGACCTTGTTGGGCCTCCAAGTGCAGAGGTTTGTAGGACAGTAGCAAATTTCCCTCAAGTGGATGACCTAAGGTTTATCAATCCGTGGGAGGCGTACAATGAAGATGGTCTCTCTCAAGCAACCCTGCAACCAAATAACAAAGAGTCTCTTGTGTCCCCAACACACCCAATACAATGGTAAATTGTATAGGTGCACTAGTTGGCGAAGAGATGGTGATACAAGTGCAATATGGATGGTAGATATAGGTTTTTGTAATCTGAAAATATAAAAACAGCAAGGTAACTAATGGTAAAAGTGAGCGAACGGTATTGCAATGCTAGGAAACAAGGCCTAGGGTTCATACTTTCACTAGTGCAAGTTCTCTCAACAATAATAACATAATTGGATCATATAACTATCCCTCAACATGAAACAAAGAGTCACTCCAAAGTCACTAATAGCGGAGAAAAAACGAAGAGATTATGGTAGGGTACGAAACCACCTCAAAGTTATTCTTTCCAATCAATCCGTTGGGCTATTCCTATAAGTGTCACAAACAGCCCTAGAGTTCGTACTAGAATAACACCTTAAGACACAAATAAACCAAAACCCTAATGTCACCTAGATACTCCAATGTCACCTCAAGTATCCGTGGGTATGATTATACGATATGCATCACACAATCTCAGATTCATCTATTCAACCAACACAAAGTACTTCAAAGAGTGCCCCAAAGTTTCTACTAGAGAGTCAAGACGAAAACCTGTGTCAACCCCTACGCATAAGTTCATGGGCGGAACCCGCAAGTTGATCACCAAAACATACATCAAGTGAATCAATAGAATAACCCATTGTCACCACGGTTATCCCACGCAAGACATACATCAAGTGTTCTCAAATCATTAAAGACTCAATCCGATAAGATAACTTCAAAGGGAAAACTCAATCCATTACAAGGGAGTAGAGGGGGAGAAACATCATAAGATCCAACTATAATAGCAAAGCTCACGATACAACAAGATCGTATCACTTCAAGAACACGAGAGAGAGAGAGAGAGAGAGAGAGAGAGAGAGATCAAACGCATAGCTACTGGTACATACCCTCATCCCCGAGGGTGAACTACTCCCTCCTCGTCATGCAGAGCGCCGGGATGATGAAGATGGCCACCGGAGAAGGATTCCCCCCTCCGGCAGGGTGCCGGAACGGGTCTAGATTGGTTTTCGGTGGCTACAGAGGCTTGCGGCGACGGAACTCCTGATCTATTATGTTCCCCGAAAGTTTTAGGGTATATGGGAATATATAGGCGAAAGAAGTCGGTAAGGGGAGCCACGAGGGGCCCATGAGGGTGGAGGGCGCGCCCCCCTGCCTCGTGCTCTCCTCATTGGTCCCCTGACGTGCACTCCAAGTCTCCCGTATTGCTTTCTTTCCAAAAATAACTTTGCCAAAGGTTTCATTCTGTTTGGACTCCGTTTGATATTCCTTTTCTGAAACATCAAAACAAGGGAAAACAGAAACTGCACTGGCTCGGGTCAATAGGTTAGTCCCAAAAGTAATATAAAAGTGCATAGTAAAGCCCATAAAACATCCAAGATGGATAATATAATAGCATGAATACTTCATAAATTATAGATACGTTGGAGACGTATCAACGTAGTAGTTGGGTCGAATCTTAAAGTGGTTCTTTATTTCTGGGTCTTTCTTCTGCAGCCGAGGTGCTGTCTTGCAGGACCCGGCTGATGCGAGCCGGCTACTACTACGACCGGCTTGTTGCCGATGTCGGCCGACTTGGGGCCGAGGTGGCGAAAGCGAGGGCGGAGGCAGCAGGAGCCTGGCAGGCACTTAATGAAGCCGGCCGGCTGCAGGAGCAACTGGCAGGCAACAAGCATCGTCTTGAGGCCGAGGCGGAGTCCCTCAAGGTGGAGGCCGCCAAGGTCGTGGAGGCGCAGCGGGCCCTTGCCGAGGCTGATTAGCAACATGGCAAGCTGGCCGACGACAAGGCCAGCTCCAGACCGAGGTGGAGCGCCTGAAGGGGCTGGTGGCCACGACGGAGGAGGCCCACCAAGCGGAAACCCGTCGCCGCGAGGAGTCCGAGAAGGCGGCCGAGGCCAAGGACACCGAGTTGAAGGTGGCCCTTGCAAAGGTTGTCGACTTGGAGAAGACACTTGCCACGCAGCGGCGTGGTACGTTGCTTGAAGCGCAACACCTGGAAGAGTCCTTCTTTAGTAAGTGCTTTTCTTGGGTTTGGCCGGTGCTGGAATGTCGGCTTCTTTTCCTTGGTGATTGTTCTGACTTGCTCTGCTATCACAGCCCCAGATCAGCCCTTGCTTGACTTTGCCTGCTCATCATGTCATCATGTTTAAAATCCTAAGAAACTTGAAATGGGGATGTTCAAACCCTAGCATCAAAAGGAATTCAAATAGGTTCAACCAAAATATTTTTCAATGATTTCAAAATGCCCTTTAAAAATGTTCATCATTTCTGGATCAAGGTGGAAGCATGTACCAAAAATGGTTCACATTTTTGCAGGACATATTTGGACTTTGAATTAATTCTAACATATTTGAATTGGAGCTATTTAATGTTATATATATTACACATGCTCCAAAAATGTTGGAAATTGTTAAGGGTCACTAGAATAATTCAGAAAGCACCCATAATTATTTCCAGGATTTTATGAAATGAATTAGTATCTTTACTAATTCAAAAAAGAGGAATAAAATAGAAAACTGAAACAAATAAAGAGAGAGAGAGAGGGAGACCCACCTGGGCCTTACCTGTGCTGGCCCAGCCCACCTGGCTAGTCCACTTGGCGGCCCAGCCCACCAGGGGCACGCTTGTCTTCTTCCCCTTACCAGCGCATGAAGCAGCTCGGTGGTGAGCGCCGACGTCGCGCCCGACCACCTCCTGCTTGCTGCCGCCTCCCCGACGTCAGCTCGAGACGCCACGCGCCCAGTGCCCTCTCGGCCTCTCCCGAGCTCCTCCTCCTCTCGTTTCTCAAGACGCAACCACCGAAGGCGTCGCCGACGTCTGCCACCGCCTCCCCCTCGTTTCTCCGACGTGCCCACGAGCTTCGCCTCGACCCCCTCTTCCTCCCCACCGAGCCGCGCCTCGCCGGAGGCCCTGCGTCGCCGTCATCTTCATCAACTCCGTCGAGGTCCGCCGGAGATCCCTCTCGCCGCCCCGCTCGCCCCAGTGCCTCCCCGAGCACGCCGAGGCCACCATTGCACTTCCCGTGAGCCCCTGATCATCCTCCCCCTCTCCGTTTTCTCGTTTGCACGCCGTAGCTGCCGCTTCGCCGATGACCGAAACCCACCGCCGCCCGGCTTTGTCGCCGCCGTGGCCTGAGCTCGAACCACCCGTGCCCTCGCACCGTATCGCACTCCTGGTGCCTCCAGGAGGCCGCCTAGCCCCTCTACGCGCTCGCCAGCTTGCTCTAGCGCCACGCCCGCATGAAGCCGAGCTCCGGCCGCCGCCTCACTCGCCGCCGTTGCCGTTTCCGGCCGCCCTAGCACCAACCACCACCACCGAAGGACGCGGCTCGTCGCGCTGCGTCTGCAGGACCCAGCCGTGCGAGCTCTCGTCACCGGAATCGGCCGGACGGGCAACGCCGTCGTGTTCCGTTTAGCGCCGGCGGCTAACCGCCGTTTTGGGATGACGTGGACACATCATTAGTGGCTAATGAGGCCACTAGCTAACCCACATGCTCACTGACACATGGGCCCACATCCTAATTAACCCCTGTTTTGTTTCTGTTTAGATTAGTTTAAAATCCGACAGGACCCACACGCCAGAGTTGACCGCGCTGACGTGTCTGTTGACCCGACCCCACCTGTCATTGACACTAACCAGCCCCAGTCATTGACCAATGGACCCCACTGGTCAGGTTTGACCTGGACCCGCCTGTTGACCTGCTGAGGTCAGCATGACCTAATGCTGACGCAATAACTCATTTTCTGGAATTATTATTATTAAGGAAATTCCAGAAAATGTTGCAAACTTCAAAAATTCATAGTAATTCAACCGTAGCTCCAAATGAAATAAGTTATATATGAAAAATTATTAGAAAAATGCAACCTATCCATCTGTATCATTTTCATGCATGTTTGAGAAAGTTAACCTCACTGTTTAGGATGAAACATGATTAGGACAAATTTGATAATAGTTTTGGAGTTGGAATTTGATCTAGTTTTGAATTCCACTTCAATCAAAATGACTTTCTGTTGCATTAGCTCAAATCACAGCATATTTCCATGACATTATCATGCATCATATTTGTTGCATTGCATTGATTGTGTCCCTCTTTGTTTGCCGGTATTTGTCCCCTCTCGATAGACGTGGTTTCGATGATGAGATCGATGACACCGATGAAGAACTATAATATCTTCAGAAGTGCCAGGCAAGCAAAAACCCCTTGTTCATTTCGATACAATCCCACTCTCTCGCTCCTGCTCTCTTTTACTGCATTAGGACAACAACGATTCATCTGTTACTTGCTCATGTAGCTGAACCCCTTTATCCTCTGCATGACCCGTCATTCCACAAGAAATAGATGAAACCCACTAGCATGAGTAGGAGTTGTTTGAGCCCGATGTGCCTACTCATTCATGCTTGTTTATCATGCCCGCCATTGCTTAGAGTTGAGTCAGGTCCGATTCATCGGGGATGAATTGAAGGTGTGTGAACATGTCCCATCTTGTTGAGAGCTAAGTGTGTGAACACGATTTGGTAAAGGTAGCGGTGAGAGGCCATGTAGGAGTACATGGTGGGTTGTCTCATTGCAGCCGCCCTCGTGAACTGAAGTTCTGTGTTTGTGATCCATGAAACAGCTTACTAACACACATTGGGTTCCGGTAACTTCGACCCTCTCTCGCTTATTAATCGCCTCGATCTCTGTCCGTGAGTTGCAACTAGTTTCTGGTGTTTGTAGGATATGTGTTGGGGGCCGTGCGTAGCGCTGACCCTAGGGGTGGGCTATGTTGCGGTAGATACACCGTGGCCCGATGTACCGAGCGCCCGTTTGGTGTCTCGGGAACCCTACACACATCGTTTGGGGCCGTGAGCGACACCCCGGCCGGATCTCCTTGCGGATGGAACCCGAATAGCCGATAAACCTGGACTAGAGACTTGTGTGGTTAGTCGGTCGTGGCCGACTCCTCGCCAAAGCTTCCGCTTGAAGGTTGCCGAGATACACGACGTGTACATGGTGGTAAGTGGCGAGAGCGTGTGAAGAAGTACACCCTGCAGGTTAACATCATCTATTCGAATAGCCGTGTCCGCGGTAAAGGACTTCTGGGTTGCCTGCAGTTCATAGACAAGTGAAAGTGGATACTCTAAAATGCGCAAGATAAGTGTGAGTGCTATGGATGGCGCCTCAGAGGGAGACGGAAGCGGATCCATAGTGGTGTATTGATATGGTGAATATGTGGACTCGTGTGCGCCACCTCAAAAGAGTTACTTGCAGTCGTAGTTCAGGATAGCCACCAAGTCAAAGCTGGCTTGCTGCAGTGATACTCCACCACCCCCTTTGTTGATAGTTCAGCATATGTAGTTAGTTCTGATGTAAGTCTTGCTGAGTACATTTGTACTCACGTTTGCCTATTTTATGTTTTGCAGAGAGATTTCAGTCTCGCTAGTAGTTCCACGTGGACTTCGACGTTTAGCTTGTTACCTCAGCTACGATCTTGTGCCCTCGGCAGGATCTCAGTAGATAGTCGCTTCTCAGCCTTTTCATTTATAGTTATGCGTACTCGGACATGTTAAGCTTCCGCTTGTGCTTTGACTTGTATGTTTCAATGTTGGGTCATGAGACCCATGTTTGTAATATCTCGCTCCTCGAGCCTAATGAATAAATATTTGAGTCGTAGAGAGTTATGTTGTGATGCCATGTTGTATTTACACATATTGAGCATATTGTGTGTATGTTTGAAATGCTTGGTATGTGTGGGATCCGACAATCTAGTTGTTTATCCTTGGCAGCCTCTCATATGGGGAAATGTAGTCTAGTGCTTCGAGTGATAGTAGTCCGCTACAACCCGGTTCACCGGAGTCACGCTAGCCCAAAGACTACTGCTCTGGACACTTGACCGGCCGCATGTGTTTCACTTTGTTCCTGTGGTTCCGTCCTTGGCGAAATGTCACGCGGTGACATCCGAGTCTGCCTAGCCTGCTACAGCCCGGGATACCGGAGTCCTGTTAGCCCAGTGCTACAGCCCGGATTCACACGTTGATGACCGACATGCTTGATGTGATTCATGTATGCCTGTCCCCATGGGTTAGTGCCGCTTTGGGTTCACGACTAGCCATGTCGGCCCGGGTTCTTTGTCATATGGATGCTAGCGACACTATCATATACGTGAGCCAAAAGGCGCAGACGGTCCCGGGCCATGGTAAGGCGACACCCGTGGGAATACCGTGCGTGAGGCCGCAAAGTGATATGAGGTGTTACCAGCTAAATCGATGTGACTTGGAATCGGGGTCCTGACAGCTTTGATATCAGAGCCTGACTGACTGTAGGATTACCAAGCCAATCTGGTCGAAGTTGTGTCTAGAAATGCTTTAGTTATGTAAGGGAATTGATTGTGGAATGGAACGTAAGGCTCTTTTTACTCCTTATACCTCATGGCTTTCTGATCTGAGTCATCCTCTTATCTTCTACAGGGATTAAGAACTAGGCCTTCTCATCTATCTATCAGGATGACGTGTTACTAATCCATGGACTTATAGAATTGATAGTTTCAAATCTCAGTTCAGTTTCTACTACTTCAGTATGTTAACTGTTGATCTCGAAACCTTGTTATTGTGCTTCTGAGTGGCTATGCCACCATTTTTGTAGTATGTCTCCAATCTTTTTGAGAAATTACAGCCGTTATGCTGTCCGATTCATCCCAGGTTTCTAAACTATCTGATGCATTTGCAAATTTTTCCTTCCTGTTCACGGTGTCTTTTTGGTCAGAATAAGCACACTAATCGTCTGCTGAAGTACTCCGCTGCCTCGGCATATATGTTGGAGCTATTATTATGAACCTAGGTATTTTAGGGAGTCACCTAGTAACCTAGCCATGTTTTTTGTTCCCAGTGTGATGATTCTGGCCATCATTCTCGAAAGCATCCCGTGATGCAATTTAGTTAGTAGGTATTCTATTCCTGGGTTCTTGAACCCGAGATTCACCCTACTCACCTCATGTTGATAGTGTTTGCTAGTTCCTTTAGGATATTAGTAACTTTGCGATAGTCCTCGAGGTCCGTGCTATTTCCTTCTTCCAAATACTATGAACCGCTTATGGCAGAAGTTCCTCACGAATCAAGGATCACAATCAGAGTACTCTTGAGGAGTTCTTCATTCATAATTGTGAATCTGTCAGTTCTACCTTCTCTGCATGGGTTATCCGGAAGAAATGTTGAGCTTTGCTCAACATACTACTCTATGCATCCACAACTCAGAAAATTATATGTTCCTTTGAGTTGCTCTTTTTAGTTGTTTTCTGACCCCCATCTATCAATTGATAGTCAGGAGTAGTCGTGCATTCGTCATCAATGCCTATTATTCTTGTGGTTTGTCAAGCCATTCTATTCTGGAATGACTAGGAGAAACAAACTCCAATACCTCATCCATATCCAGGATTGGGTCAAAGTAGTTGTATTCCGCAGATCAAAATGTCAATTCAGCTTTTGTTCTGTTCTACCTTGGAGTGTTACCATCTTTATGTCAAGAGTGTCATGAGAATTGCACCACCTCTTGTGAATTCTAGACGTAGTGATACTTCTCGCCATCATTGTTCATTCCTCGGTCCCGTGTTGTTGTAACTGGAATGTCGACAAGTGAACTGTGATGTGTGAAATCGATACTCCTAGCAACTCCGTTGCTTGGTAGTTAATGGACAATATTATCATTCTTAGCGTGTTGGTTATTAAATCATCATCCTAAGATTGATCGTGCTACCTAGTCCTTATTTCTGGTGCACTCTTCGATCAATGAGTTAGGATTATTTAATCCCTTGCTTATTTGATCATATCATCTTGCCCTGAAAAGCAAGATTGTTCCCAAGCTTAGTAACATATCGGTGGTTCGTGATATCCCAATTATCTTCTCGGAAGTATCACCAGGTTGTCACCTGACCGCTATGTTGAGTTCGTGATCAAGTTGGTTTCCTTGTAAACCACCCATTCTCCAAGAATCTGTGTTGGATACCCTGAGCTCGTTGGTTGAGCTAGACAACAACTTGGAGAGTTGGAAGATAAAAGCTTGTCCGACTTAGCTCATTTTTAGGGATATCCTTTTTGAGTGTGTGTTGAAGAAACATGATATCTTCATCGATCGGTCCTCGTGATCAGTTGTTGGATCTGTTGTCTTGCCAAAATTTTGACTTGAGTATGGGCTATCGTCAAGTCAAGTCGTAACTAATGATATTCATAATGTTGTCTTACTCGTGGTTGATCCCTCGGGCATACACCATTATATCTTTTGGCCTGACCAATGCTATCACCATGTTCACATGATGGTGGAAGTCCAGTGATATGGAAATTCCGATGAGTTGCTATTGAGCCCATCAGTAGCATTTTGTCTCCCCCATGATTCATGTTGAACATCAAGCTAGTGTTGGAAACTTTTGTAAACATTATCTTCATGTTCCGTTTATGAAGTATATGTTTGGATGAAAGAAGTGACTTCCTCTAGTCCATGTGCATTTGAAGCAAGTTGCCACCGTGAATTTGAGAAAGCTTCTTTTGCTTCCCCTGGAATCATCCCAAGTCAGTCATGCATACGTGCGAAGAATTCTGTGGTGTGGAGACTTGCAACCTTCATTCTATATGTATTCTTAGCACACCAAGCCACTGATTGACTTGCTCAAGGAAAAGAAGTCTATGCTTGGGATCTAATCCATGGACTTCGTAAAGACCTCGATATCCTCGTTGATGGTGCCCCACCTGAAATCGGTAGTGTTTTATTATAAGACTACTATGTGGTCATTGAGGGAGTTCTTGACTAGGGGGTGTCCGGATAGCCGAACTATTATCATCGGCCGGACTCCAAGACTATGAAGATACAAGATTGAAGACTTCGTCCTGTGTCCAGATGGGACTTTCCTTGGCGTGGAAGGCAAGCTTGGCGATACATATATGTAGATATCCTACCTTTGTAACCGACTTTTTGTAACCCTAGCCTTCTCCGGTGTCTATATAAACCGGACGGCTGTAGTCCATAGGACGAACAACAATCATACCATAGGCTAGCTTCTAGGGTTTAGCCTCTTTGATCTCGTGGTAGATCCACTCTTGTAACACACATCATCAATATTAATCAAGCAGGACATAGGGTTTTACCTCCATCAAGAGGGCCCGAACCTGGGAAAAACATCGTGTCCCTTGTCTCCTGTTACCATCCGCCTAGACGCACAGCTCGGGACCCCCTACCCGAGATCCGCCGGTTTTGACAATCGACATTGGTGCTTTCATTGAGAGTTCCTCTGTCGTCAATCGATAGGCTCGATGGCTTCTTCGACCATCATCAACAACGCAGTCCGTGGTGAGACTTTTCTCCCGGACAGATCTTCAGATTCGGGCGGCTTCGCGATCAAGGGCCGATTCACTTGGCCATCTGGAGCAGATCGAAGCTACGCCTGGCCGTCAGTCAGATTTGGAAGTTTGAACTTCACGGCCGACATCCGCGGGACTTGATCCTCGATGAAGTCGAGCCACAACCGAAGCGCGCCAGACCGCA
The DNA here is from genome assembly GCA_021605145.1 of Aegilops bicornis. Classification (NCBI taxonomy): domain Eukaryota; kingdom Viridiplantae; phylum Streptophyta; class Magnoliopsida; order Poales; family Poaceae; genus Aegilops; species Aegilops bicornis. Next base: position 505,996,822 of record CM038673.1, read on the forward strand.
TCACGACGAGCATGATTTAGCTCGCAGCCGACAAGACTGGAGGCCTTTTCGAACCCGCTCCGATCTTCAATTCGAGCCGGCTACAGATCAGGGGCGGATGGCTAGACACCGCCTCGGGGGCTGCAACCTCTACGGCGATAGAGCCGAACACTGATCTTGTCCCTCATAAAGCTCGCGACTCCGAGGTGCGGACTCCTTGCCGGACTTCGAACCTCCCGCGCCCCCTCCGATCGAATCCGATTGGGCGCCGGTCATGGAGTTCACCGCAGCGGGCATCTTTCAACTCTCGCCTTTTGGCGACATCTTGAGTTCGCTAAAGTACCTCTCGTTATCAGGAGAGCCTGGCGGACTGCAGTCGGGGCGGTTGGGATGCGACGACGAAGAAATTCAAAGCCCACCCACCACCCACTTTGTAGTCATTGCCGACGATCTAACCGACATGTTAGACTACGACTCAAGACATCGATGGTATGGACGACGATGCCGGAGATTTAACAAGAACCAGCGCCACCGGGCACCGGAAAGCCACCTCATCATATGACATATACATGGTGGATATCCCAAAGGATGGGAATGGCGAGCGAACAGAGGAGGATGACCCCTCCAAGAAACAGCCCAAGCGCCAAGGCGCCGGCCGCTTTAAATCCCGCCATAGCAAGAATGAAGATTCCGCACCGGAGATAACAATACACCGGACGGTGCCAAAGATAATCCACTCCAGCAAGATCCGGTAGCGGGAGGATGGAGACGCCAGACCCTCATGAGAGCGGCGGAAGAAGTGGTAGAGGATTATATGCCTCCCTCCGAGACGGCAAGCAAGCCTCGACGACGATGAATTCGTCGTGCACGAGGATCCCGTCGAACAAGAGCTGCTTTTAGACGCAGGCTTATGGCCACGGCAAACAGCCTCAAGAAAAGTAGCAACAGCTTAGAGCTGATCAGGATCTCGCTAGCCGGCAGATGGATCTGAAGTCCTCGCGTCAAGAGCATGAGCTCAACGCCCTTCCAAAGCTACCCTAAACGCAAGCTGCTCCCCGACTAGAGGAGGAGGCTTACGAACCCGCATCACTAGGAGACACACGGCTGACCGACCACCCGTGGTCGCGACAGAGAGGCCTCTAGGCCCTTCACTAGAACCGCACCCGGCATCGCTCAAAAATCACACGGCCACAGGGGAACGCTCCGGACCTGCGAGATATATTGGAGGACAAGGCAAGACAATCAAGATCGATCTATGGATCGTGTGGGCGCCCCATGGTACATGACGACAACCGTCGCACCGGACACAGTAAGTCCGGCCGGGCCGAACAAAACAGACAAAGCTCTTTTGAGCTCCGTCGTGATATCGCCCAGTACAGAGGCGCCAAGACACCCACTATGCTTCACGACGAAGTAATGGATCATCAAATCCTCAAGGGTTTAAACCCGTCAATATTGAATCCTATGATGGCACAACAGACCCCGCGGTTTGGATCAAGACTATCTCCTTCACATCCACATGGCCCGCGGTGACGATCTTCACGCCATCAAATACCTCCCCTCAAGCTTAAAGGACCAGCCCGGCATTGGCTCAACAGCTTGCCGCCAGAGTCAATTGGGAGCTGGGAGGACACGAAGCCACATTCCTCGATAACTTCCGTGGCACTTATGTGCGACCACCAGACGATGACCTAAGCCACATAATTTAGCAGCCCAGACGAATCGGCGGACAATTACGGACACGGTTCTTAACCAAGAAAACCAAATCGCCGATCGTCCGGATGCGGAGGCCCTCGCGGCAAGCATAACATCCATGACGAGTGGCTTGCCCGGCACCTAGGACAGGAAAAGCGAAATCCATGACAGCCCTCACATCACTCATGACCCGCTTCGCTGGGTGAGGATAGCTAGCTAGCACGCAGCAACAACCTCGGGAAAAATTCTCGCAGTCCGAACTTCAAGGACCGAAATGGCAGGCAGCGTAATAACAAAACAAATGCCGCATTAACAGCGACAATATTGAGGATACGGCAATCAATGCCGGATTCGAAGCTCTAAACCGGTCAGCGGAAAAAGCCATTCAAAAGAACTACTCCGGGTCCGTCCAATTTGGACCGAATACTCGACCGCCAGCGGATACACGGCACTTCAAAAGCCAGCTAACCACACCCATGTGGACTGCCGGGTATTCACAGGAAGGCAAATTAATTGCGAAAATAATGACAAGGCTGCATAGCGATGACGAGGACGAGACCCAACCGCCGAACAATAGAGGATGAAGGGTTCCCCACAAAGTGCGGACGGTGAACATGATATACGCAACGCACATACCCAAAAGGGAGCGGAAGCATGCACTCGAGGATGTCTACGCGATGGAGCCAGTTGCCCGAAGTTCAATCCATGGTCCTCCCGCCCGATCACTTTTGACCAAGGGACCACCCCACCAAAGATCCGCCACGGCGGATTCGCGCCAGACCGGTCTTAGACCCAATCGTCGATGGATTTCACCTAACCAGAGTCCCGATGGACGGCGCCAAGAGCCTTGAACCTGCTTTACCGTGATACAAGGCGCAAAATGGGCATAGACCCCTCAAGGATTAAACCTACCAAAACGACCTTTAAAGGCGTCATACCAGGTGTAGAAGCCAATTGTACAGGCTCAATTACATCGAAGTGGTCTTCGGATCCCCGGATAACTTCCGGCGAGGAGTTAATCTTCGACATAGTCCCGTTCATGGCGGCTATCATGCCTTGCTCGGATGTACCGCGTTTGCAAAGTTCAACGCGGTGCCGCACTACGCATACCTCAAGCTCAATATGCCAGGCCCTCGAGGAGTCATTACGGTCAACAGAAACACTGAACATTCTCTCCGCACGGAGGAACATACAGCGGCTCTCGCGACAGCCTCTTAAGGCAATTCTCGAGTCCGGCCGTTAAGCGGCCGGACACAGCTAAGCGCGCCCGGAGTAACTTACAACAAGACCACCTGGCACATTCCGAGCACGCATAGCAGTGCGGCCCCAACCCCAGCTCCTGCGAAACGTCAGCAGGTGTCCTTCGCAGACACCATTACGCTCAAGATACCATGGGCATGGGGATAGGGGCACGACCACGATAAACCTGCATCGCGGCTCAACCACACCAGGGGCTCTCAAGTGTGTCGCCTTTTTTTTCTTTTCTTTTACCTTTTACTTTTTACCCACAGGACTCCGCTTGTCGAGGCCCCGTCAAAGCAGACCTGCCGAACTCACGATGCAACAGCTGGGAAGGATAAAGGCTACAACCAATATACAGGTGGTCTGCATTACGAGCATTTTTATACACCAATCTGCAGCCTACCCTCGAGGGGGACATGTTTAACAGTCCCATACCTTGCTTATCGCACTATTTGTATCGCTCGCATTCGTAGCAGCACTTATTGAATAAAACAATGCAGCACCTTTTGCTTATAATTGCATTTCTTTTTCATACATATGTTCATTCACGGCATGTTGCATCCGTACACTTTGGTACGGCTAATATACACCAGGGGCTTATGTTTCCGCATTATGGTATGATGAGTCGAACACTTTCACAAGTGCGGCACCCGAACTTATAGCACTATATGCATCGGCTCCGAATCATGTCTTGGGTTAATAGTTGGGTTTGCCTGCTCCCATGTTTTGGTACCTTACGTTCCGTTATATCGGCTAAGGTAGACTGGGAGAACCATCGCGATTCCGCCTCAGCTTGAGCCGGGTTAACGCCTCGATGGAGAAAGCTAAAACTGACCCGTCATGATGAGGCGAGAGCCGGTCGCTGTTCGAGAGGTTTTGCGAGTCCTTAAAGACTTATGCCGCTTAGAGCGAGGAGCCAGACACTGTCCGCCAAGGCGTGGATAGCGCCCAAATTCGACCTTCCGAAGACTAGGGCTTCACTAAATTTAAAATTATAGAATTCTATGGCTAAGTGAGAGTGTTCAAGCATTATAAGTCTGGTTGCCTAGTTCGCTGTGTTGAGCGCCTCCCTAGATGGACCCAAAGATGGGAACAAGAGCGCTCAAGTTTATCCCGAACACCCCGGCACTCGTGGCATGGGGGCTGAAGCCGACGACTTGCCATCTCTCAGATTTGATAAACAGCCGCACAAAAGGTAATATTTTAATTAACAAGCGTTGCTTAGCGCATATGAACTAAGTTTTCAAAGTGCAGGATAACAAAATGCGAGTCTACTCAAATATTACATCTTTGGAGCACTCACCGCAATAGTGCGGGCGCCTTCAAAGACACTCTTATAATACATCTCGGCGATGCGATGCTCCTTGCCCTCCGGTGGCGGGTCCGTCCACGAGCCTGGGCATCCATCTTGCCCAGTGCACCTTTGCGGGGCAAGGCCCGACGGGCACCCTCAATACAAGCGGAATGCTTGATGACTTCTACTCACGGGCACGCATCCATCAGCCGCCAAGACCAGTCAAGTAGCTCCTGTGCATGGCCTCCTTAGGCCACACCAACTATGAGGCCCTTCATGGCCTGTTCGCCGCCTTAGGAGCTCGACCAGCCGCTTCAGCTGGTCGCTATAGGCACTGGATATCCGGCCTCAAAGATACCGAGACGGAAGACCTTCTCCGCCGAGCTCCCTCCTCGCCCTCAGAGAATGCGGCAACATCGGACACGCTGCGAGGAAGATCTGCGAACGCTCCTGGAGAGCTCTGAATTCGGGTAAGCAACAGGTAATTAACACTCACATGCTTACTTTGCATGAAAAATGCCTTAACCGCTGCTATTTTTTTCACCGCCTCAATCTCCTGGAGGGCCTTGTAGGCTTCGGCCTTAGTGGCTTTGGCACTCTCAAGAGCAGTTGCAAGCTCAGACTCTCGAGTCTTCGAGTCACGCTCCAAGCTCTCATATTTTTTCACGAGATCCTGGAGCTCTTGCTGTACCTCCGCCACCCGCGCCTCCTGCTTCTCTCGCTCGGTCCGCTCGCGTCGCATTACGCTCGGCCGTGGCCACCGCCTCCTTCTGTGGTCGCCACCTACATCGGCCCCTACAATGCCCACGTTATCCTTGTCATTTTTCTTGCAACCAAATCCTTTTCTCAGAAGGTACAATTTTCATAAGGTATTACTCACCTTCTTTTTTCTCGAGCTGCTTCTTGGCATGGCCGAGCTCGTTCTCGGACCGCCGAGGTTTTCCTTCAAAGTATTGACCTCTGCTCGGTCGGCGGAGGTCAAGAAAGACAAACCTGCAATCCCATATTGACATATTTTTTATGACTCCTGCGTTTATCTTTCTAAAGATCCTCACCCAGCTTTTTCTTTCCGAACACCGAACCGAGCATCGTGGGCTACTGTCTATGCGGTACCATTTTACATATATTGAAATTCTTACCTCAAAGCCTGTTAGAAGGCTGCTGCAAGCTGGTCGGCCCGCTCTTGGCGAAGCCGAACCTTCCGAATCACCGCATTCATAATAAAGGCGGTGTTCCTCTTTGATGGAGGCGCCATGAGCGCCTCCAAAGAAATTATTCGGCACCTCCGTTGGACGGAGGCAGCCGGGCTGTCAAGGGGTCTTGCCCTTCTTACGGCGGTCGCCACGGACTCGAGCCACCGTGGGCCTCCGGGCTGAGTCCGTGCAAAGTCCGGAGGGTGTCTTGTGACATCTCCGGGCCTCCTCCTCCTGGTGGGTCCTTCCTGGGATCCCACCTCGGCGTCGTCATGCGCAGACGGGGTGGAGGCGATGGAAGGGAATCCATATCCGACGCACTCCAAGGACCCGCCGATTTAAACGGGAAGATCATCCTTGGGCGGATCTGCAGGGTTGTATGCGTCATTAGAAAGACATTATGTGGTGAAAAGAAAACCTTGAAGTTATTCGGGAGTCCGGATACTTACGATCTCGCCAGGGCTTGGCCCTTGGAGGCCAGTCCTCGCGTCGTCACATCGGCGTTGGCGGAGCAGTCCGGGGAAGAGTTTTTCCTTCTTGGATTCTTCGCCTCCCTTGTTGGGAGGCCTTCTTTTTCCCTCCCCCGCCGGGAGAGGCTTTCTTCTTCTCCTCCTCGCCTTGGTGGGAGGAGTCGGCCCTGATTCATCATCCGATAGCACCTGAAAACGGAAATCTTCCGAGTCCCCGAGGTCAGATTCTTGGTTTTCTTCTCCGCAAGACCACGTGGTGCCGGAGCCAAGAGCCTGCGTTAGGCGGGCGTCCGCTGGGTCCTTCCGGCAATGGGGCCGGACAGATAGTCTGCTTGGCCTTCGCCACCATTCTGTCAAAGGTAAAGGGAGTTTAGATCCGCATAGAGCCAAACTATGGAAAACAAGTGGTGAAATCACTTACCTCGTCACCGGACGCCATGCGGCGGAATCCGCGATCTTCGTAGGCGGATGCGGGAGCTTCGGCGCCCTTGAACAGCACCTTCCAGACATCTTCGTACGTAGTGTCGAAGAGCCCGCTCAGGGTCTGGTGCTGCGCCGGATCAAACTCCCACATGTTGAAGCCCCGTCACTGGCACGGGAGAATCCGGCGGATGAGCATGACTGGACTATGTTGACAAGCTTGAGCTTCTTGTCCACGGCTTACGGATCTGGGCTTGAGTCCGGTCAGCTCCTCCGAATCCCCCAAATCCGGCCACTCTCTTTCCGTGAGGTGAGCCATGTAGGGATGCCAGATCTGAATTCGGAGGTCCGCTGCCCAATCAGGGTCACACCGCTTTCGGTGATGTAGAACCACCCCGATTGCCACCCCTTGATGGTTTCCACGAAAGTGCCCTCCACCACGTAACGTGGGACATCCTCGCCCACCATGGCGCCCAAGACCGCTTATTGCCCTTCACAACCTTCGCTTGACACTCAAGGTCTTGAGCCACAAGTCAAGTGGGGCTGGATGCAGAGGAAGGTTTCGCATACCCATTTATAAACGCCGAGATGTTGAGGATGAAATTGGGGCCATATCATGGAAATCTAGGCCGTAGTAGAACATGAGCCCCGGACAAAGGGATGAAGCGGGAAGCCCAGTCCATGGAGGAAATGGGGAAGAAATACTACCCTCTCATGGGGCTCGGGTTGGGGATTTAGCTCTCCTCATCGGGAGCCGGCGCGCGATGTTCTGGACAAATATCCGGCGTCAAGCAGCTTCGAATCTGCCCCTCCGTGACGGAGGAGGCCATCCACTTGCCTCCCGCCCGGACATAGTTGGAGAAGTTTGAGGTGAGAAGTGCGGACTTGGGCGCTGGAGCTCGAGTTCATGGAGATGGATAAGCCAAGGAGGAAGAAGGCGCAGGTAAAGGGTTGGATCTTTATCCCTTATTTGGGCGGACAAAACATGTGTCCCCACCGCCCGGGTAAAACTCGCTTATCTCCCAAGCGCCAAAATCAATGGCGGCGGTTGGGTTACCCACGTCCGTATTGATGGGAATCCCGGAATAAGGGGAACACGATCTCCGCTCGACAAGACGCGTTAAGGAAACCGCCGCTAAACGCTACCGAGGTGGAACAATAAAACAATTTGAGTAAAGGCTTGGTAGTGGTGCGACGTCATGCCACCGTATCACATCGCAGATTGATCTTGTGTAATATTATTCTCTCTACGGTGGTATGTGGAATTTATTTTTTGCAGTAGTCGGACACTATCCCGGTGTTCACAATCTTCTATAAATTATTTGGAGGAAGAACCCGCCTTGCAATGCCGAAAACAACATGCTGGCCGGACTCGTCGTCATTGAAGCCTGGTTCAGGGGCTATCGAGGGAGTTCCGGACTAGGGGTGTCCGGATAGTCAAGTATCATCATCGGCGGACTCCAAGACTATGAAGATACAAGATTGAAGACTTCGTCCCGTGTCCGGATGGGACTTTCCTTGGCGTGGAAGGCAAGCTTGGTGATACGGATATGTAGATCTCCTACCTTTGTAACCGACTTTGTGTAACCCTAGCCTTCTCCGGTGTCTATATAAACCAGACGGCTGTAGTCCATAGGACGAACAACAATCATACCATAGGCTAGCTTCTAGGGTTTACCCTCTTTGATCTCGTGGTAGATCCACTCTTGTAACACACATCATCAATATTAATCAAGCAGGACGTAGGGTTTTACCTCCATCAAGAGGGCCCGAACCTGGGTAAAACATCGTGTCCCTTGTCTCCTGTTACCATCCGCCTAGACGCACAGTTCGGGACCCCCTACCCGAGATCCGCCGGTTTTGACACCAACAGTCATTCTTGTCTTGGACAACATGCTCACATGTATGTAGCAGAACCAGCTCATGTTTTGGAGCTTGCTATCGTAGTTCATATCCCGAGAATCTCGCAACGTTATAACATCGATTTGTGTTACAACTTTTCTTTTCAGACATGTGAGTCTGAAGTATCCTGTCTCTAACCAGATCTGAATCTCAGGCAAATATAATGGTTGGAACATTCCCAACATTTGCATTTTGTTCCCAGCTTGCACCCCATCATGCCAATTTCCATGGGCTGCCCTTCTTAGCAGTTACTGTCCATGATCATCTTCAAAAGTGGTCCTACCATGGGTCCCATCCATTTATGAAAGCAAAGTCATCCATTGCGTTGTCTTCAACAAGGTAGTCCACATCATCCATTCTAGTCAGAGTATGCCATTCCTTTGAACTCCGCCAAACGATCATTTGTAAATTGCCTTAATCTGGTATGAAGAGTTCCAATGATCTATGGATCAATAGTAATCATTTTTTCCACTTAAGGGAATAGTCCAACGAGTCACCTTTCTCGAGGTGCCCCATTACGGGATCATGGCAAATATTTGCTCGCCACCTTGGCACCGTCCACCATCTTTCTAAGCGTGGAATTGTTGCCCACCAATCAAACCCCGTCGTTTGTTCTTCCATCCCTCTCGATGTGTTTTGTGTCTCAACTCGAGATGTTTCAACATCTCATTCCATGAGTTGATCTTGAGTGCTCGATCTTCGAGGAGATCGTTTCCTATAGAGTACTATTTTTGTCGCCATCGTGTTGGATGAAGATCTCAAAAGCAAGGACGTCAAGTTCAATTGGAGCAATGAACCAATATCTTCGGGAAGGGCAATTGGATCGACAAGTTTGTGTTAGCTAGTGTCCCCTCTGTCTTCTTACCTCACGTCTTGAATCTCGGGACGAGATTCTTGTTTAGTGGGGGTGAGCTGTCACAGGCCCAGATCAGCCCTTGCTTGACTTTGCCTGCTCATCATTTCATCATGTTTAAATTCCTAAGAAACTTGAAATGGGGATGTTCAAACCCTAGCATCAAAAGGAATTCAAATAGGTTCAACCAAAATATTTTTCAATGATTTCAAAATGCCCTTTAAAAATGTTCATCATTTCTGGATCAAGGTGGAAGCATCTACAAAAAATGGTTCACATTTTTGCAGGACATATTTGGACTTTGAATTAATTCTAACATATTTGAATTGGAGCTATTTAATGTTATATATATTTCACATGCTCCAAAAATGTTGGAAATTGTTAAGGGTCACTGAATAATTCAGAAAGCACCCATAATTATTTCCAGGATTTTATGAAATGAATTAGTATTTTTACTAATTCAAAACAGAGGAATAAAATAGAAAACTGAAACAAATAAAGAGAGAGGGAGAGGGAAACCCACCTGGCCTTACTCAGGCCGCCCACCCACCGGCTAGTCCACTTGGCGGCCCAGCCCACCAGGGGCACACTTGTCTTCTTCCCTTGCCAACAAGACGAAGCAGCTCGGTGGCGAGCGCCGACGTCGCGCCCGGCCACCTCCTTCTTGCTGCCGCCTCCCCGACATCGCCCTGGAGACGCCACGGCCCCCCAGGCCCTCTCAGCCTCTCCACGAGCTCCCCTCCTCCTCTGGCTCTCTCGCACGCAACCACCGAGCGCTGTCGTCGCTGCCGACGTGCGCAACCGTAGCCACCGCCTCCCCCTTGCTTCTCCGACGTTCCCTCGAGCTTCGCCTCGACCCCCTCTTCCTCCCCACCGAGCCGCGCCTCGCCGGAGGCCCTGCGTCGCCGTCATCTTCATCAACTCCGTCGCCAGCCGCCGGAGATCCCTCTTGCCGCCCCGCTCGCCCCGGTGCCTCCCCGAGCACGCCGAGGCCACCATTGCACTTCCCGTGAGCCCCTGATCATCCTCCCCCTCTCCGTTTTCTCGTTTGCACGCCGTAGCTGCCGCTTCGCAGGTGACCGAAACCCACCGCCGCCCGGCTTTGTCGCCGCCGTGGCCTGAGCTCGAACCACCCGCGCCCTCGCACCGTATCACGCTCCTGGTGCCTCTAGGAGGCTGCCTAGCCCCTCTACGCGCTCGCCTGCTTGCTCAAGTGCCACGCCCGCATGAAGCCGAGCTCCGGCCACCGCCTCACTCGCCGCCGTTGCCGTTTCCGGCCGCCCTAGCACCAACCAGCACCACCGAACAACGCGGCTCATCGCGCTGCGTGTGCAGGACCCAGCCGCGTGAGCTCTCGTCGTCGGAATCGGCCGGACGGGCAACCCCGCCGTGTTCCGTTTAGCGTCGGCGGCTAACCGCCGTTTTGGGATGACGTGGACACGTCATTAGTGGCTAATGAGGCCACTAGCTAACCCACATGCTCACTGACACATGGGCCCAAGTCCTAATTAACCCATGTTTTGTTTCTGTTTAGATTAGTTTAAAATCTGGCAGGAGCCACACGCCAGAGTTGACCGCGCGGACGTGTCTGTTGACCCGGCCCCACATCGCTATTGACTCTAACCAGTTCAGCCATCCACTGTGGACCCCACTGGTCAGGTTTGACCTGGACCCACTGTTGACCTGCCGAGGTCAAGATGACCTAATGTCGACGCAATAACTCATTTTCTGGAATTATTATTATTCAGGAAATTCCAGAAAATGTTGCAAACTTCAAAAATTCATAGTAATTCAACCGTAGCTCCAAATGAAATAAGTTATATATGAAAAATTATCAGAAAAATGCAACCTATCCATCTGTATCATTCTCATGCATGTTTGAGAAAGTTAACCTCACTGTTTAGGATGAAACATGATTAGGACAAATTTGATAATAGTTTTGGAGTTGGAATTTGATCTAGTTTTGAATTCCACTTCAATCAAAATGACTTTCTCTTGCATTAGCTCAAATCACAGCATATTGCCATGACATTATCATGCATCATATTTGTTGCATTGCATTGATTGTGTCCCTCTTTGTTTGCCGGTATTTGTCCCCTCTCGATAGACGTGGTTTCGATGATGAGATCGATGACACCGATGAAGAACTATAATATCTTCAGAAGTGCCATGCAAGAAAAACCCCCTTGTTCATTTTGATACAATCCCACTCTCTCGCTCCTGCTCTCTTTTACTGCATTAGGACATCAACAATTCATCTGTTACTTGCTGCGGTAGCTGAACCTCTTTATCCTTTGCATGACCTGTCATTCCACAGTAAATAGATGAAACCCACTAGCATGAGTAGGAGTTGTTTGAGCCCTGATGTGCCTACTCATTCATGCTTGTTTGTCATGCCTGCTACTGCTTAGAGTTGAGTCAGGTCTGATTCATCGGGGATGAATTGAAGGTGTGTGAACATGTCCTACTGTTGAGAGCTAAGTGTGTGAACACGATTTGGTAAAGGTAGCGGTGAGAGGCCATGTAGGAGTACATGGTGGGTTGTCTCATTGCAGCCGCCCTCGTGAACCGAGATCTGTGTTTGTGATCCATGAAACAGTTACTACCACACATTGGGTTCCGTAACTCGACCCCTCTTGGCTTATTAATCGCCTCGATCTCCGTCCGTGAGTTGCAACTAGTTTCTCGTGTTTGTAGGATATGTGTTGGCGGCCGTGCGTAGCGCTGACCCTAGGGGTGGGCTATGTTGCGGTGGATACACCGTGGCCCGGTGTACCGAGCGCCCGTTTGGTGTCTCGGGAACCCTGCAAACATCGTTTGGGGCCGTGAGCGACACCCCGGCCGGATCTTCTTGCGAATGGAACCCGAATAGCCGATAAACCTGGACTAGAGACTTGTGTGGTTAGTCAGGTCGTGGCCGACTATCTCGCCAGGCTTCCGCTTGAAGGTTGCCGAGATACACGACGTGTACATGGTGGTAAGTGGCGAGAGCGCAGGTGAAGAAGTACACCGCAGGGTTAACATCATCTATTCAATAGCCGTGTCCGCGTAAAGGACTTCGGGTTGCTCGCATACGGTTCATAGACAAGTAAAACTGGATACTCTAAAATGCGCAAGATAAGTGTGAGTGCTATGGATGGCACTCTCGTAGGGAGACGGAAGCGGATCCATAGTGGTGTATTGATATGGTGAATATGTGGACTCGTGTGCGCCACCTCAAAAGAGTTACTGTTAGTCGTAGTTCAGGATAGCCACCGAGTCAAAGCTGGCTTGCTGCAGTGATACTCCACCACCCCCTTTGTTGATAATGATGCATATGTAGTTAGTTCTGATGTAAGTCTTGCTGAGTACATTTGTACTCACGTTTGCCTATTTTATGTTTTGTAGAGAGATTTCAGTCTCGCTAGTAGTTCCGCGTGGACTTCGACGTTTAGCTTGTTACCTTAGCTACGATCTTGTGCCCTTGGCAGGATCTGGTAGATAGTCAGGGTTCTCAGCCTTTTCATTTATAGTTGTCTGTACTCAGACATGTTAAGCTTCCGCTTGTGCTTTGACTTGTATGCTCTGAATGTTGGGTCATGAGACCCATGTTTGTAATATCTCGCTCCTCGGAGCCTAATGAATAAATATTTGAGTCGTAGAGTTATGTTGTGATGCCATGTTGTATTTACACATATTGAGCATATTGTGTGTATGTTTGAAATGCTTGGTATGTGTGGGATCCGACAATCTAGTTGTTTATCCTTGGCAGCCTCTCATATGGGGGAAATGTAGTCTAGTGCTTCCCGAGCGATAGTAGTCCGCTACAGCCCGGTTCACCGGAGTCCTCGCTAGCCCAAAGACTACTGCTCTGGACACTTGACTGGCCGGCATGTGTTTCACTTTGTTCCTGTGGTTCCGTCCTTCGCGAAATGTCACGCGGTGACATCCGGAGTCCTGCTTAGCTCTGCTACAGCTCGGATACCGGAGTCCTGTTAGCCCAAAGGTTACAGCCCGGATTCACGCGTTGATGACCGACATGCTCGATGTGATTCATGTATGCCTGTCCCCATGGGTTAGTGCCGCTTTGGGTTCACGACTAGCCATGTCGGCCCGGGTTCTTTGTCATATGGATGCTAGCGACACTATCATATACGTGAGCCAAAAGGCGCAAACGGTCCCGGCCATGGTAAGGCGACACCCGTGGGAATACCGTGCGTGAGGCCGCAAAGTGATATGAGGTGTTACCAGCTAGATCGATGTGACTTGGAATCGGGGTCCTGACATCTGCTTTTTGATAGGGGCCTTACCGGAGACGAGCCAGCTGGCGGAGGAGGACGTTCGCTTTCAGCAAGATCCGCAAGGAGTTGTCGGCTCTGGGACCGACCTGCGGGTGGCTTGGACCTTTCCGGAGATCGTGACCGCCGCCGCGGCTCGTCTGCGAGCCTTGGGTGATCAGATGGCGCGGCCCTTCGAGGCCGGCGCAGTGATGACGATGGCCCTTTGGCCGGGCTCCGTTGCGCCGAACAACTTCACGCGGTTGGCACGGTGGTTGGAGGCAGGCCCGGTCCGGCTCCACAAGTGGCGCGTTTCCCCTGCCCGTGCCGGTGCTGAGATGGCGCTCAGGTTCACGATGTCATGGCATTCGGATCTCTCGCTTGACACGCTGATGGGCCAGCGAGCCGGCGCGGAGAACCAGCTGCGGGTGAAGGCCGGACGGATTGCTTCCCGAGCCAGCCATATTGCCAGGTTCGCCCTTCACGACGAGTTACAGCCGGAGCGGACAGAGGATGACAGAGTCGTGCCAGCTTACGACTACGGCCTGCTTCTGAGCGACCCGGAGGGCAGTTCTGAGGAAACGGCGTCTACGGCGATGATGCCGAGGAGGAGGACACCGGCACCTCGGCAAACCCAGAGGCCATCGAGCGGGAGCCGGCGGCTGCGCGACCCGGCGCTGGGGATGCCTGAGGCTGTCCTGTTTTAACTTAGTCAAAATTTCCGTTAGGTAGCAGGTCAACCCACCCACTGGGGGTATTTGGGTGTAATGAAGTGTGGCCTTGGGCTGTCTTTAAATTTGTGATGTATAAATTTCGTGGATGTTTGCACTTTTATTTCTCGTCTTTTGAGTCATTTTCTTGCGACCTTCCCCTCTTGGGCATCCACACCCCGCCCCCAGTAAGTCTGACGGCTGAGGCTCTGGTCCATGACAAGGAGTCCGGCCTTTGAGAGGAACGTGCGGTACTTAGGCTTTCGAAATGTTGAGCACGAGCGAAACACCCACTGGGCCAGCTGGCGGTAATCCGGCGAATCCGGTTGGCGAGCAGCCGGTCGTGCGGCAATTTAAAGTGATGGGAACGGGTTGGGCAATCCGGTGGTCCTTTGAAAGGATTGAGAAGAGGTGTCTTGAGGGGGTGTGATTAGACACTAAGTGCCAAAAGTTGCAGTTTTTAATTTCTTTAAGTTGAAGTGGAGTTTTGGCACAAGTTTAACAAACACAATACATATCAAGCAAGCATGCAAAGAGTATATGAGCAGCGGAAAGTAAAGCATGCAACTTGCAAGAATGTAAAGGGAAGGGTTTGGAGGATTCAAACGCAATAGGAGACACGGATGTTTTTGTCATGGTTTCGATAGGTGGTGCTATCATGCATCCACGTTGATGGAGACTTCAACCCATGAAGGGTAACGGCTGCGCGAGTCCACGGAGGGCTCCACCCACGAAGGGTCCACGAAGAAGCAACCTTGTCTATCCCACCATGGTCGTCGCCCAAGAAGGACTTGCCTCACTAGCGGTAGATTTCACGAAGTAGGCGATCTCCTTGCCCTTACAAACTCCTTGGTTCAACTCCACAATCTTGTTGGAGGCTCCCAAGTGACACCTAGCCAATCTAGGAGACACCACTCTCCAAGAAGTAACAAATGGTGTGTTGATGATGAACTCCTTGCTCTTGTGCTTCAAATGATAGTCTCCCCAACACTCAACTCTCTCTCACAGGATATGGATTTAGTGGAAAGAAGATTTGAGTGGAAAGCAACTTGGGGAAGGCTAGAGATCAAGATTCATATGGTAGGAATGGAATATCTTGGCCTCAACACAAGTGTAGGTGGTTCTCTCTCAGAAATGGTAAGTTGGAAGTGTAGGTTCGTTCTGATGGCTCTGTCCACGAATGAAGAGGAGGTGGAGGGATATATATAGCGTACACACAAAATCTAACCGTTACACACAACTTGCCAATCTTGGTTGGACCGAATTGGTAAACTCGGTCGGACCGATTCAGCAAATCTAGTGACCGTTAGGATTTTCGGTGGGACCGACATGCAACGCGGTAGGACCGATATGGTTAGGGTTAGGGCATAACGTAATCTCGATGAGACTGACATACAAACTCGGTGAGACCGATTTTGGTAATAAGCTAACCAGAGAGTTGGTCAGGTAAACTCGGTGGGACCGATTCGCTCATTTTGGTGAGACCGAAATGTTACGAAGAGGAAACAGAGAGTTTACATTGCAATCTTGGTAGGACCGATTATGCAAACTCGGTGAGACCGATTTTTGTGATTGATCCATAAAGAGAGATTGCAATCTCATCTCGGTGAGACCGAGATCCCTATCGGTGAGACCGATTTGCCTAGGTTTTGTGGCAGTGGCTATGACATCTGAACTCGGTGGCACCAGATAGAAAGAATCGGTAAGGCCAAGTTTGACTCTTGGTTTAGGTCATATGTGGATGTGAGAAAGTAGTTGAGGGCTTTGGAGCATATCACTAAGCATTTTGAGAAAGAGCCTCATTAAGAAACACCTCATCCCTCCTTGATAGTATTGGATTTTCCTATAGACTCAATGTGATCTTGGATCACTAAAATAGAAAATGTAGAGTCTTGAGCTTGGAGCTTGAGCCAATCCTTTGTCCTTAGCATCTTGAAGGAGTTCCACATCCTCTAGTCCATGCCACTACATTGTTGAACTTATCTGAAACATACTAGGTAAAAGAGTTAGTCCAACAAGATATATGTTTACATTAATTACCAAAACCACCTAGGGAGCACTTGTGCTTTCAATCTCCCCCTTTTTGGTAATTGATGACAACATACATCAAAGCTTTAAATAAAGATATAGAGAATAGTAAGTAAAGCTTTGGAAAGACATGTAACATGCATAGGCTCCCCCTACATGTATGCAATCATGTGAATATGGAATATAGAAGCATGTGAATGCATAAACATGACAGAGTAAGCAATGTGTTACATGTATCTTGGCTATATGCATCAGAGCAAATGATGTGAATATGAGAAATGTACCTTCATGCTCATGAGTCCTTCTTCCAAACAGTATGTACATCAGCAAGAATTTCTCATACGCATGACTGTGATGCATATACTTACCTTTTGGTCTTGAGTTGGCTTAGGATGGGATGAACCTGCGTAAACAAGGTTAGATAACACAGATACACCTACTGGCCAGAGCAAACAAAAGAAACCACAAGAGTACCAAGACTGGGATGACATGTAGAGTGAGTACTAAGTACCACATTGGATATAGACATGTCCCCAAAGGTAAAGATGTGCAATAAATTCAAGGATTTCCTTATGTTAGATGTCTTGCTCCCCCTGAATCTAGCATGGGATACTGGGAGAAGATAGGGAACAGAAAATCAGAGCAAAATTAGAGCTCAAAGGAAATGAACAGAGCTAATGCAAACGAGCAAATATGAACATGTCTTTCCCCTCTTGAAGACATGTGACTTCTCTCCTCTTGAACACCAAGCATCTGGGGTCCTTGATGATTACTCTTTCTTCCCTTGAGTATTCTCCCCCCTATAGATTTGATTAAGCTTTGATGTGATCTCTCTCTCCCCCTTTGACATCAATTTCCAAGAAGGGTTCTTCTGGATTTTTGTCATGATGGGTTTTGTCCTTGAGTCACAGAGCAAAGCAGCAAGTTGAATGGGATGCTGGTCGAGGACAAGATTCATTGAGTGGAGTTGGACAAAAAAGAATGCAGAAACAAGTGGCAAGATGTCTTTCCTGTAGTGAAATCAGTGACACCGAGTTGTATGGTTCGGTTGTACCGAGAGTATTCGGTTGGACCGAAAACATCAGACCAGTGAGACCGAGTTCATCGCAGAGAAAACACTTGTCACCTCAGCTCACTAGACAAGTAAGATCTCACAAGGATTTGCAAGGAATAAATTGAAAGATTTCCAATGAACTGGATGCAAGGAATGCAGAACAGAAAAATAAGAGAAGAAACTAAAATAAGTCTAGATTAAGGTTTTTTAGAGCGGGAAACAAATATGCATGAGACAAATGCAAGAGCACAGAAAAGAACACAAGAGAACTTCATCTAGAATTGGTCGGCGACAAAGTCACCTATGTTAGTGTATATTGACTTAGGAGTCAAGTGAGATCACTTGATCATAGATCATACTCATCGTTTAAGCTCAAAATGGGGTTACCATTTTTTGTTTAAGCCTTTTGATGTATTCACATCATGTCGAGTTGCTTTGACTCATGACTTGGAGTAAAGCTTCTCTAAGATGGAATAACATACCATGGGTGATGCCGTTGATCATGATCATGTAGTTGAACTTGTGTGGGTTGCTCAAGGTTGATATAGCTCATCAAGAGTTGGGACCACCACTTGGAGTTTGAGTTCATCTACCTACATGGGTTAGTTTTTGCAAGGAAGAGCACTTGTGTATCCAAAATGACAATCATGAAACTCAACATAGAATATGTCAAAGGATATGTTTGAATGGTTGCGTGCTTCCTTGCCTTCATCCACCATTGTGTAGATACTTGGTGATATAGAAATTGCTAAAGATGTGAGTGAGTTGCAATCTCATAGATTTAGATTCATCCAAGTACCTACACGGGTTAGATAACATGCAAGGTGCAAATATATCCAAGACATAAGATAGTCAACATAAGAGAAATATCAAGGATTAGGCATAGTCTCATGCCTCGCATGTATCAAATGGAGTTCCTACTCCAAGTTTGAAGCATCAATGATGTTAAATTCACCTCTTAACCTGCAAAACACTTTCTCATCAAGTGGTTTCATGAATATATCAGCT
Organism: Aegilops bicornis; assembly: GCA_021605145.1. Taxonomy (NCBI): domain Eukaryota; kingdom Viridiplantae; phylum Streptophyta; class Magnoliopsida; order Poales; family Poaceae; genus Aegilops; species Aegilops bicornis. The sequence goes on from CM038673.1 coordinate 506,014,926, forward strand.
AACTGCTTTCGGCGAACATGCTTAAGATTAATGTCCCCTTTGGCAACATGATCTCGAATGAAATGATGACGAACTTCAATATGCTTAGTTCGAGAATGTTGCACGGGATTGTGAGCAATCTTAATAGAACTTTCATTGTCACAAAGTAATGGAACATGTTTCACTGAAATCCCATAATCTTTAAGAGTTTGGGCCATCCAAAGTAATTGAGCACAACATGATCCAGCGACAATGTATTCCGCTTCGGCGGTGGATAAGGATACCGAGTTTTGTTTCTTGGAAGACCAAGACACAAGATATCTACCAAGAATTTGACAAGTACCCGAAGTGGACTTCCTATCAACCTTGTCACCGGCATATTCCGAGTCTGAGTAGCCAACAAGATCAAAGGAGCCCTCTTTGGATACCAAATGCCAAAATTTGGTGTATGGATTAAGTATCTCACTATCCTTTTCACGGCCTTAAGATGACATTCTTTAGGAGCGGCTTGATATCGTGCACACATGCACACACTTAGCATAATATCGGGACGTGAAGCACATAGATATAATAATGAACCAATCATAGAGCGATAAACCTTTTGATCAACCGGTTCACCATCTTTGATTAAATCAAGATGTCCACTAGTAGGCATGGGTGTAGTCATACCTTTGCATTCTTGCATATTGAACTTCTTGAATAAGTCCTTGGTGTGCTTCGTGTGAGAGACAAAGGTACCTTCCTTAGTTTGCTTGATTTGCAAACCAAGAAAGAATTTGAGTTCACTCATCATCGACATCTCAAACTTCTCCGACATTAGCTTTCCAAACTTTTCACTAAAATGAGGGTTAGTTGATCCAAATATAATATCATCGACATAAATTTAGCACACAAATAGTTCTCCGTTAACCCTTTTAGTAAAAAGAGTAGAATATATTTTTCCAATTTCAAAGCATTTTTCAGTAAGGAACTTGGTCAAGCATTTATACCATGCTCTAGGAGCTTGTTTAAGACCATAAAGGGCTTTGTGAAGTTTGTAGACATGATTAGGTTTCTTAGGATTGACAAAGCTGGGAGGTTGCTTAACATAAACTTCCTCCTCAATTTCACCATTTAGAGAAGCACTTTTAATGTCCATTTGGTACAAGGTGATATCATGATGATTAGCATAGGCAAGTAAGATGCGAATGGACTCAAGTCTAGCAACGGGGGCATATGTATCACCATAGTCCATACCTTCGACTTGAGTGTAGCCTTGGGCGACGAGACGTGCTTTGTTGCGGACGACTTGACCATCTTCATCTTGCTTGTTGCAAAACACCCATTTGGTACCAATGATGTTGTGGTTGTTGTCGGGCTTCTCGACCAATGTCCATACTTGGTTTCTCTCAAAGTTTTGTAGCTCTTCATGCATGGCATTTATCCAATCCAGATCTTCCAAAGCTTCTTCAACCTTCATAGGTTCAATGCTAGATATGAATGAATAATGTTCACAAAAGTTAGCTAAACAATTTTTTGAGCGAGTGATTCTCCCAGTTTGGATATCATTGTAGATTTTCTCGACGGGATGATCTTTAGCAATTCTTGCTCGAACTCGTGAAAGCTTTTGCTTTGATCTTGGTTGAACATCTTCTTCATCTTGTTCTTCTTCTTGGCCTTCTTCGTTGTTGGCATTGCCGTTCTCTTGTCGAGGTGGAGAAGGAGGTTGTTGATGTTCATCTTGATGTGCTTCCTCGTTTTCTTCGTCTTGGTGTGTCCCACTTGTGGATGCTTCCGTATCAATTCTTGTTTCACCTTGTCGTGAGGTAGAAGCTTCCACTTGGACGGACGAGGTACTCTCCTTCACCTCCGTTGGACGAATCTTGCCAATAGACAAGTCTTGGATTGCTTCCAAAGGGTCTTTGTCTCCTACATCAATTGGCAATTGCTCTACTAGAGAGCCATTAGATTCATCAAACTTCACATCTACCGTCTCTTCAACCTTTCGGGTGAAATTGTTGTAGACATGGTAAGTGTGAGAGTTTGAGACATAACCAACTAGGAAACCTTCATGAGATTTAGGAGCAAATTTAGAACGACGATGCTTATCAAGAATGTAGCATTTTGAGCCAAATACTCGAAAGTATCCAACTTGGGGTTTGTTACCGGTGAGAAGCTCGTATGCCGTCTTGCCGAATAGCTTGTGAAGATACATGCGATTTGTTGCATGACAAGCTGTCTCAACCGCTTCCGCCCAAAAGTGCTTTGGCGTCTTGTACTCATCAAGCATCGTTCTTTCCATCTCAATAAGAGTCCGGTTCTTCCTCTCAACAACTCCATTTTGTTGAGGTGTGTACGTAGCCGAGAACTCATGTGAAATCCCTTCTTCATCAAGAAAGGTGTCCACATTTGCGTTCTTGAACTCCGTTCCGTTGCCGCTCCGAACCTTCTTGATCTTCACGTCAAATTGATTTTGGGCCTTCCTAGCGAAGTTTTTGAAGATCTTTTGGACCTACGATTTGTCATCGAGAAAGAACACCCATGTAAATCTTGAAAAATCATCAACTATAACTAGACCAAAAGAATTTCCACCGAGACCTTTGTAAGCGTTAGGACCAAAAAGATCCATGTGAAGTAGCTTGAGTGGCCTCCTTGTGGTCATGATGTTCTTCACGGGATGCCTTCCTCCAACCTGTTTACCTACTTGACAAGCGCTGCAAAGTCTATCCTTATCAAATATGACATCGTTAACGCCAAGGATATGATTTCCTTTAATAAGCTTGTCAAGGTTTCGCATACCAACATGACCTAGCCTTCTATGCCACAACCAACCTTTAGAAGATTTAGCAATTAACAAGTTCTAGGTTGAGCCTTTTTAGTGAAATCAACAATGTAAAGATCACTTCTGCGTATACCGGTAAAGACAATTTTATGATTATCTCTACAAAACACTTGGCAATCTACTTCAGTAAATAGGACATTGAAACCGAAATCAGCAAGTCTAGATACTGAAAGTAAATTGTAGCCAAGAGATTCAACAAGCATGACATTTTGTATTGAGCTATCATGTGAGATGGCCACCTTACCGAGGCCAACCACCTTACCCTTTGAGTTGTCACCGAAAGTGACATACTTTCGAGGACCATCGTTTTCAGCAAGCTCACGGAACATGTTTTTATCTCCGGTCATGTGATCGGTACATCCACTATCAAGAACCCATTCCTTTCCTCCAGCCATGTAGCCGCGAAGATTTGCCATAAGACCAAAGTGTCTCATTGCATCATCAAGATCATAATCACTATCATCAGCCTCATCATAGTATCCATGTTCAACATCATCTTGTGACTTATCAATTCCTAGAGAGGGTAATTCATTAGACAAATGATCAATTCTATAATTGTCTTTATGGATTCCAATAGCTTCAGAAATGATATTGCTAATGATCCCAACATCTCCTATGGCACGCATGAGATTGGTAAGCTCAAATAGACAATCACCAAAGCTAGGATCACTAGAATTCATCTTACTCAAGGCAATAGACTTACGGAGAATTTATCTAGATTTTTCAAGGAATAATTTTGAATGCGTTCCTCAAGAAATTTCCATATGGTGTAGGCACACTTAAGAGTAGGCAAACATCCAATCAGGTTTCTAGGCAAGCCTCTAGTGATAAGATTAACAGTTCTAAGATTGCGAATCATGTCAATTGACTCATCAAGGGTAGGATGCATGGGATCAACATGAGATGCACAAGGGCTAGCAATATACTTGTTCAAATGATATTCATTGAAAATCACAAGCATCTCATTTTTCCACTCATGAAAATACTCCCCATCAAGTTTAGGCACTCTATGTCTAAGACTCCCCAAACTAGACTCATACATCTTCCTCCAATGGCGTTTAAACCAAAGCAATGGAAACCAAAGCTCTGATACCAATTGAAAGGATCGAGAAAAGGTGTCTAGAGGGGGGTGATTAGACACTAAGTGCCAAAACTTGCAGTTTTTAATTTCTTTAAGTTGAAGTGGAGTTTTGGCACAAGTTTAACAAACACAATACATATCAAGCAAGCATGCAAAGAGTATATGAGCAGCAGAAAGTAAAGCATGCAACTTGCAAGAATGTAAAGGGAAGGGTTTGGAGGATTCAAACACAATAGGAGACACGGATGTTTTTGTCGTGGTTCCGATAGGTGGTGCTATCGTACATCCACGTTGATGGAGACTTCAACCCACGAAGGGTAACGACTGTGCGAGTTCACAGAGGGCTCCACCCACGAAGGGTCCACGAAGAAGCAACCTTGTCTATCCCACCATGGCCGTCGCCCACGAAGGACTTGCCTCACTAGTGGTAGATCTTCACGAAGTAGGCGATCTCCTTGCCCTTACAAACTCCTTGGTTCAACTCCACAATCTTGTTGGAGGCTCCCAAGTGACACCTAGCCAATCTAGGAGACACCACTCTCCAAGAAGTAACAAATGGTGTGTTGATGATGAACTCCTTGCTCTTGTGCTTCAAATGATAGTCTCCCCAACACTCAACTCTCTCTCACAGGAGATGGATTTGGTGGAAAGAAGATTTGAGTGGAAAGCAACTTGGGGAGGGCTAGAGATCAAGATTCATATGGTAGGAATGGAATATGTTGGCCTCAACACAAGTGTAGGTGGTTCTCTCTCAGAAATGGTAAGTTGGAAGTGTAGGTTCGTTCTGATGGCTCTCTCCACGAATGAAGAGGAGGTGGAGGGGTATATATAGCCTCCACACAAAATCTAACCATTACAAACAACTTGCCAATCTCGGTGGGACCGAATTGGTAAACTCGGTCGGATCGATTCAGCAAAACTAGTGACCGTTAGGATATTCGGTGGGACCGACATGCAACTCGGTAGGACAGATATGGTTAGGGTTAGGGCATAACATAATCTCGGTGAGACCGATTACACAAACTCGGTGAGACCGATTTTGGTAATAAGCTAACCAGAGAGTTGGTCAGGTAAACTCGATGGGACCGATTCGCTCATTTCGGTGAGACCGAAATGTTACGAAGAGGAAACATAGAGTTTACATTGCAATCTCGGTAGGACCGATTACGCAAACTCGGTGAGACCGATTTTGGTGATTGATCCATACAGAGAGATTGCAATCCCATCTCGGTGAGACCGATTTGCCTAGGGTTTGTGGCAGTGGCTATGACATCTGAACTCGGTGGCACCGGATAGAAAGAATCGGTGGGGCCGAGTTTGACCCTTGGTTTAGGTCATATGTGGATGTGAGAAAGTAGTTGAGGGCTTTGGAGCATATCACTAAGCATTTTGAGCAAGAGCCTCATTAAGCAACACCTCATCCCTCCTTGATAGTATTGGTTTTTCCTATACTCAATGTGATCTTGGATCACTAAAATAGAAAATGTAGAGTCTTGAGCTTGGAGCTTGAGCCAATCCTTTGTCCTTAGCATCTTGAAGGAGTTCCACATCCTCTAGTCCATGCCACTACATTGTTGAACTTATCTGAAACATACTAGGTAAAAGTGTTAGTCCAACAAGAGATATGTTGACATTAATTACCAAAACCACCTAGGGAGCACTTGTGCTTTCATCCTTGACTTAGCATTCATGTCGTGTTAGTGTTTTGGCCCCTCTGCTTGCCAGCCGATAGCCGAAGTCGGTTCTGTGGCCTAGGGCGAAGTGGGGGGCATGGCGACCTTGACGCGTCAGGAATTACTAAGGAGGGCGGTGGGTGGTGACCAAGCCGGCCAGCCCCCGAGTCCCCGGGTCGAGCAAGTCGAACCGGTGGTGGGGTCAGATTAGGAGAAAAAGAATGCGCAACTGTGGGAGACACAATAGCTTGGTTGGAAAGGGCAACCCCGAGGATCATTTGGGGACTCCACAACTTTAATATGATTACAAAAGGCAGCGATACATACCTGCACACAGCTAACTATAAAATGGGCGGAGGAGCTCTACGTTCCACGACCGGGTTGTTTCTTCGCCGGCGGTGTCTCTCTTGCGCTTGTTAGACTTGCGGGCGTCGATGAGGTAGTAGGAGTTGCGGTTGCACAAGGCCTTGCTGACGATGAAGGGGCCCTCCCATGGGGAGGACAGCTTGTGCTGGCCTGCTTGCTGCTAGACAAGTTGGAGGACGAGGTCTCTCACGCGGAATGCAAGGGGCTTGATCGTTTTGCTGTGGTAGTGTTGGGGAACGTTGCAGAAAATAAAAAAAATTTCCTACGGTTTCACCAAGATCCATCTATGAGTTCATCTAAGCAATGAGTCAAGGGAGTGAGTTTGCATCTACATACCACTTGTAGATCGAGTGCGGAAGCGTTCAAGGGGATGGTGATGACGGAGTCGTACTCGCCGTGATTCGTATCACCGATGACCAAGTGCTGAACGGACAACACCTCCGCGTTCAACACACGTGCAGTGCAGACGACGTCTCCTCCGTCTTGATCCAGCAAGGAGGAAGGAGAGGTTGAGGAAGATAGCTCCAAAGAGCCGCACACGACGGCGTGGTGATGGTGGAGTGACAGCCCTCGGCAGGGCTTCGCCAAGCACACGCGGAGGAGGAGAGGTGTTGGGGAGGGGAGGGGCTGCGCCTTGGCTTGGGTGTGCAGCCCTCCCCTCACCCCTCTATTTATAGGGGGAAGGGAGAGGGGGGCCGGCCCCTCTAGATGGCATCTAGAGGGGGGGCGGCGGCCAAGGGGAGGGGGGCTTGCCCCCCAAGCAAGGGGGGCGCCCCCTCTAGGGTTCCCCCCCTCAACCCTAGGCGCACGGGCCCAAGGAGGGGTGCGCCCAGCCCACCAGGGGCTGGCCCCTTACCACGCAGCCCAGTGGCCCCGAGGGGTGGCCCCTCCCTGGACCTCCGGAACCCTTCCGGTGACCCCGGTACAATACCGATATGCCCCGAAACCTTTCCGGTGTCCGTTTGACAACTTCCCATATATAAATCTGTACCTCCGGACCCTTCCGGAACTCCTCGTGACGTCCGGGATCTCATCCGGGACTCTGAACAACATTCGGTAATCACATACAAGTCTTCCTAATAACCCTAGCGTCACTGAACCTTAAGTGTGTAGACCCTATGGGTTCGGGAGACATGCAGACCTGACCGAGACGCTCTCAGGTCAATAACCAACAGCGGGATCTGGATACCCATGTTGGCTCCCACATGCTCCTCGATGATGTCATTGGATGAACCACGATGTCGAGGATTCAAGCAACCCGTGATACTATTCCCTTTGTCAATCGATGCGTTACATGCCCGAGACTCGATCGTCCGGTATCCCAATACCTCATTCAGGTCTCGTATCGGCAAGTCACTTTACTCGTACCGTAATGCATGATCCCGCGACCAAACACTTTGTCACTTTGAGCTCATTATGATGATGCATTACCGAGTGGGCCTGTAGATACCTCTCCGTCATACAGAGTGACAAATCCCGCCTCGATCCGTGTCAACCCAATGACACTTTCGGAGATACGTAGTGCACCTTTATAGTCACCCGATTACGTTGTGACGCTTTGGTGCACCCAAAGCACTCCTACGGTATCCGGGAGTTACACGATCTCATGGTCTAAGGAAGAGATACTTGACATTGAAAAAGCTCTAGCAAAATGAACTACACGATCTTGTGCTATGCTTAGGATTGGGTCTCATCCATCACGTCATTCTCCTAATGACGTGATCCCGTTGTCAATGATATTCGATGTCCATAGTCGAAACCATGACTATCTGTTGACCAACGAGCTAGTCAACTAGAGGCTTACTAGGGGCGTATTGTGGTCTATGTATTCACACGTGTATTACGATTTCCGGATAATACGGTTATAGCATGAATAAAAGACAATTGTCATGAACAAGGAAATATAATAATAATGCTTTTATTATTGCCTCTAGGGCATATTTCCAACAGTCTCCCACTTGCACTAGAGTCAATAATCTAGTTACATTGTGATGAATCGAACACCCATAGAGTTCTAGTGTTGATCATGTTTTGCCCGCGGAAGAGGTTTAGTCAACGGATCTGCGACATTCAGATCCGTATGCACTTTACAAATTTCTATGTCTTCGTCTTGAACATTTTCACGGATGGAGTTGAAGCGACGCTTGATGTGCCTGGTCTTCTTGTGAAACCTGGGCTCCTTGGCAAGTGCAATAGCTCCAGTGTTATCACAGAAGAGTTTGATTGGCCCCGACGCATTGGGTATAACTCCTAGGTCGGTGATGAACTCCTTCACCCAAATTGCTTCATGCGCTGCCTCCGAGGCTGCCATGTACTCCGCTTCACACGTAGATCCCGCCACGACGCTTCGCTTGCGGCACCAGCTTCTTGCTCCACCATTCAACATATAGACGTATCCGGTTTGTGGATTAGAGTCATCCAGATTCGTGTCGAAGCTAAGCGTCGACGTAACCCTTTTACGACGAGCTCTTCGTCACCTCCATAAACGAGAAACATGTCCTTTGTCCTTTTCGGTACTTTAGGATATTCTTGACCGCTGTCAAAGGTTCCTTGCCGGGATTACTTTGGTACCTTCCTACCAAACTTACGGCAAGGTTTACATCAGTGCGGTACACAGCATGGCATACATAATAGATCCTATGGTCGAGGCATAGGGATGACGCTCATCTCTTCTTTATCTTTTGCCGTGGTCGGGCATTGAGCTGAGCTCAATCTCACACCTTGCAAGACAGGCAAGAACCCTTTCTTGACTGATCCATTTTGAACTTCTTCAAAATCTTATCAAGGTATGTGCTTTGTGAAAGACCTATGAGGCGTCTCGATCTATCTCTATAGATCTTGATGCCTAATATATAAGCAGCTTCTCCAAAGTCCTTCATTGAAAAACACTTATTCAAATAGGCCTTAATGCTGTCCAAGAATTCTATATCATTTCCCATCAAAAGTATGTCATCTACATATAATATAAGAAATGCTACAGAGCTCCCACTCACTTTCTTGTAAAAGCAGGCTTCTCCATAAGTCTCAGATAAACCCAAACGCTTTGATCATCTCATCAAAGCGAATATTCCAACTCCGAGATGCTTGCACCAGCCCATAAATGGATCGCTGGAGCTTGCATACTTTGTTAGCATTCTTAGGATCGACAAAACCCTCCGGCTGCATCATATACGCTTCTTCCTTAAGATGCCCGTTAAGGAATGCCGCTTTTGACGTCCATCCGCCATATCTCATAATCATAGTATGCGGCAATTGCTAACATGATTCGGACGGACTTAAGCTTCGCCACGGGAGAGAAGGTCTCATCGTAGTCAATCCCTTGAACTTGCCGATAACCCTTAGCGACAAGTCGAGCTTTATAGATGGTGACATTACCATCCGCGTCCGCCTTCTTCTTAAAGATCCATTTGTTTTCTATCGCCACGATCATCGGGCAAGTCACCAAAGTCCATACTTTGTTTTCATACATGGATTCTATCTCGGATTTCATGGCTTCTAGCCATTTGTTGGAATCTGGGCCCGCCATCGCTTCTTCATAGTTCGAAGGTTCACCGTTGTCTAACAACATGATTTCCGTGATGTGGTTGCCATTACCACTGCAGTGCGGAACGTGTCCTAGTGGACCTACGGGTTCGGTAGCAACTTGATCCGAAGTACCTTGATCATCATCATTAATTTCCTCTCAATTGGTGTAGGCACCACAGAACATTTTCTGAGCTGCACTACTTTCCGGTTCAAGAGGTAGTACTTCATCGAGGTCTACTTTCCTCCCACTTACTCCTTTCGAGAGAAACTCTTTTCCGTAAAGGATCCGTTCTTGGCAACAAAGATCTTGCCCTCGGATCTTAAGTAGAAGGTATACCCAATGGTTTCTTTAGGGTATCCTATGAAGACACATTTTTCCGACTTGGGTTCGAGCTTTTCAGGTTGAAGTTTCTTGACATAAGCATCGCATCCCCAAACTTTTAGAAACGACAGCTTAGGTTTCTTCCCAAACCATAATTCATACGGTGTCGTCTCAACGGATTTAGACGGTGCCCTATTTAAAGTGAATGTAGCTGTCTCTAGAGCGTATCCCCAAAATGATAGCGGTAAATCGGTAAGAGACATCATAGATCGCACCATATCCAATAGAGTGCGATTACGACATTCGGACACACCGTTATGCTGAGGTGTTCCAGGCGGCGTGAGTTGTGAAACGATTCCACATTTTCTTAAGTGTGTACCAAATTCGTGACTTAAATATTCTCCTCCACAATCTGATCGTAAGAACTTTATTTTTCGGTCACGTTGATTCTCTACCTCATTCTGAAATTCCTTGAACTTTTCAAAGGTCTCAGACTTGTGTTTCATCAAGTAGACATACCCATATCTACTCAAGTGATCTGTGAGAGTGAGAACATAACGATATCCTCCGCGAGCCTCAACACTCATTGGACCGCACACATCGGTATGTATGATTTCCAACAAGTTGGTTGCTCGCTCCATTGTTCTGGAGAATGGAGTCTTGGTCATCTTGCCCATGAGGCATGGTTCGCATGTGTCAAATGATTCATAATCTAGAGACTCCAAAAAGTCCATCAGCATGGAGCTTCTTCATGCGCTTGACACCAATGTGACCAGGCGGCGATTACCACAAGTATGTGGGACTATCGTTATCAACTTTACATCTTTTGGTATTCACGCTATGAATATGTGTAACATTACGCTCGAGATTCATTAAGAATAAACCATTCACCATCGGAGCATGACCATAAAACATATCTCTCATATAAATAGAACAACCATTATTCTCGGATTTAAATGAGTAGCCATCTCGCATTAAACGAGATCCAGATACAATGTTCATGCTCAAACTTGGCACCAAATAACAATTATTAAGGTTCAAAACTAATCCCGTAGGGTAAATGTAGAGGTAGCGTGCGACGGCGATCACATCGACTACGGAACCATTCCCGACGCGCGCATCGTCACCTCGCCCTTCGCCAGTCTCCGCTTATTCCGCAGCTCTGCTGTGAGTTACAAATATGAGCAACGACACCGGTATCAAATACCGGGAGTTACTACGAGTAATCGGTAAGGTACACATCAATTACATGTATATCAAATATACCTTTGGTGTTGCCGGCCTTCTTATCTCGCTAAGTATTTGGGGCAGTTTCGCTTCAAAGGACCCTTCCCTTGCAATAAAAGCACTCGGTCTCGGGCTTGGGTCCATTCTTTGACTTCTTCCTGGTAATCGGCTTGACGGGCGCTGCAACAACATCTTTGCCGTCCTTCTTGAAGTTCTTCTTGCCCTTGCCCTTCTTGAACTTAGTGGTCTTATCGACCATCAACACTTGATGTTCTTTCTTGATCTCAACCTCTGCTGACTTCAGCATTGAAAATACTTCAGGAATGGTCTTCACCATCCTCGCATATTGTAGTTCATCACAAAGCTCTTGTAGCTTGGTGGGAGCGATCAAGGATTCTGTCAATGACCGCCTCATCGTGGAGGTTAATATTCACCGGGTCATGCGGTTGTGCAAACCAGACATTCTGAGTATGTGCTCACTGACAGAACTATTTTCCTCCATCTTACAACTATAGAACTTGTCAGAGACGTCATATCTCTCGACCCGGGCGTGAGCTTGGAAAACTGGTTTCAGCTCCTCGAACATCTCATATGCTCCGTGATGCTCAAAACGCTTTTGGAGCCCGGTTCTAAGTTGTATAGCATGCCGATCGAACGAGGGAGTAATCATCAGCCTTGAGTCTGCCAAGCATTCATAATGTCTTGGTTCTGCAGACGGAGCGTCACCTAGCGGTCCTTCTAGGACATATTGTTTCTGGCAGCTATGAGGATGATCCTCGTGTTCCGGACCAGTCAGTATAGTTCTTGCCATCATCTTTCAGCTTGGTTTTCTAGGAACGCGTTGAAGTTCAAGTTGACATGAGCGTTGGCCATTTGATCTACAAGACATATTTGCAAAAGTTTTAGACTAAGTTCATGATAATTAAGTTCATCTAATCAAATTATTTTAATGAACTCCCACTCAGATTAGACATCCCTCTAGTCATCTAAGTGATACACGATCCGAGTCGACTAGGCCGTGTCCGATCATCACGTGAGACGGACTAGTCATCGTCGGCGAACATTCTTATGTTGATCGTATCTTCCATACGACTCGTGTTCGACCTTTCGGTCTCCGTGTTCCGAGGCCATGTCTATACATGCTAGGCTCGTCAAGTTAACCCTAAGTGTTTTGCATGTGTAAATCTGTCTTACACCCGTTGTATGTGAACGTAAGGATCTATCACACCCGATCATCACGTGGTGCTTCGAAACGACGAACTTTAGCAACGACACACAGTTAGGGGAGAACACTTCTTGAAATTGTTGTAAGGGATCATCTTATTTACTACCGTCGTTCTAAGTAAACAAGATGCATAAACATAATAAACATCACATGCAATTATATAGTAGTGACATGATATGGCCAATATCATATAGCTCCATTGATCTCCATCTTCGGGCTCCATGATCATCTTGTCACCGGCATGACACCATGATCTCCATCATCATGATCTCCATCATCGTGTCTTCATGAAGTTGTCACGCCAACGACTACTTCTACTTCTATGGCTAGCAGCGTTTAGCAATAAAGTAAAGTAATTTACATGGCGTTCTTCAATGACACGCAGGTCATACAAAAATAAAGACAACTCCTATGGCTCCTGCCGGTTGTCATACTCATCGACATGCAAGTCGTGATTCCTATTACAAGAACATGATCTCATACATCACAATATGTCATTCATCATTCATCACAACTTACGGCCATATCACATCACATGACAATTGCTGCAAAACAAGTTAGACGTCCTCTAATTGTTGTTGCATCTTTTACGTGGCTGCAATTGGGTTCTAGCAAGAACGTTTTCTTACCTACGAATAACCACAACGTGATTTTCTCAACTTCTATTTACCCTTCATAAGGACCCTTTTCATCGAATCCACTTCAACTAAAGTGGGAGAGACAAACACCGCCACCACCTTACGCAACTAGTGCATGTTAGTCGGTGGAACCGGTCTCACGTAAGCGCACGTGTAAGGTTGGTCCGGCCGCTTCATCCCACAATACTGCTGAAGCAAGATAAGACTAGTAGCGGCAAGCAAGTTGACAAGATCTACGCCCACAACAAAATTGTGTTCTACTCGTGCAATAGAGAACTACGCATAGACCTAGCTCATGATGCCTTTGTTGGGGGAACGTTGCAGAAAATTAAAAAAAATTTCCTACGGTTTCACCAAGATCCATCTATGAGTTCATCTAAGCAACGAGTCAAGGGAGTGAGTTTGCATCTACATACCACTTGTAGATCGAGTGCGGAAGCGTTCAAGGGGATGGTGATGACGGAGTCGTACTCGCCGTGATTCGGATCACCGATGACCAAGTGCTGAACGGACAGCACCTCCGTGTTCAACACACGTACGGTACGGACGACGTCTCCTCCGTCTTGATCTAGCAAGGAGGACGGAGAGGTTGAGGAAGATAGCTCCAGCAGCAGCACGACGGCGTGGTGATGGTGGAGTGACAGTTCTCCGGCAGGGCTTCGCCAAGCACACGCGGAGGAGGAGATGTGTTGGGAGGGAGGGCTGCGCCTTGGCTTGGTGTGCAGCACTCCCTCACCCCTCTATTTATAGGGGAAGGGAGAGGGGCGGCCCCTCTAGATGGCATCTAGAGGGGGCTGACAAGGGAGGGGCTTGCCCCCCAAGGGGGGCGCCTCTAGGGTCCCCCTCAACCCTAGGCGCAAGGGCCCAAGGGAGGTGCGCCCAGCCCACCAGGGGGCTGGCCCCTTCCCACGCAGCCCAAGTGCCCCCGAGGGGTGGCCCCTCCGGTGGACCTCCGGAACCCTTACAGTGACCACTGGTACAATACCGATATGCCCCGAACCTTTCCGGTGTCCGTTTGACAACTTCCCACATATAAATCTTTACCTCCGGACCCTTCCGAACTCCTCGTGACGTCCGGGATCTCATCCGGGACTCGAACAACATTCAGTAATCACATACAAGTCTTCCTAATAACCCTAGCGTCACCGAACCTTAAGTGTGTAGACCCTACGGGTTCGAGAGACATGCAGACATGATCGAGACGCTCTCAGGTCAATAACCAACAGCGGATCTGGATACCCATGTTGGCTCCCACATGCTCCTCGATGATGTCATCGGATGAACCACGATGTCGAGGATTCAAGCAACCCCGTATACTATTCCCTTTGTCAATCGATGCGTTACATGCCCGAGACTTCGATCGTCGGTATCCCAATACCTCGTTCGGTCTCGTTACCCGGCAAGTCACTTTACTGCATACCGTAATGCATGATCCCGCGACCAAACACTTTGTCACTTTGAGCTCATTATGATGATGCATTACCGAAAGTGGGCCCAGAGATACCTCTCCGTCATACGGAGTGACAAATCGAGTCTCGATCCGTGTCAACCCAACAGACACTTTCGAAGATACCGTAGTGCACCTTTATAGTCACCCGATTACGTTGTGACGTTTGGTGCACCCAAAGCACTCCTACGGTATCCGGAGTTACACGATCTCATGGTCTAAGGAAGAGATACTTGACATTGAAAATCTCTAGCAAAAGCGAACTACACGATCTTGTGCTATGCTTAGGATTGGGTCTGTCCATCACGTCATTCTCCTAATGACGTGATCCCGTTGTCAATGACATCGATGTCCATAGTCGTGAAACCATGACTATCTGTTGACCAACGAGCTAGTCAACTAGAGGCTTACTAGGGACGTATTGTGGTCTATGTATTCACACGCGTGTATTACGATTTCCGGATAATACAGTTATAGCATGAATAAAAGACAATTATCATGAACAAGGAAATATAATAATAATGCTTTTATTATTGCCTCTAGGGCATATTTCCAACAGGTAGTGCCTCAGGCTTTGCTGGTAGATGCCTGTCCGGCTGAGCGCCAAGAGGCGTGCTTCTTCGAGTAGATTGACACCGTCTTCGCGGGCTTGTTTGGCTTCGGCTTTAGTGTACATCACGAAGCGCGGCAAGTCAAACTCGACGTCGGTCGGGATGATGGCTTCGACTCCGTAGACAAGGAAGAATGGGGTGAACCCGGTCGACCGGTTCGGTGTGGTGCGGAGGCTCCAGAGGACGGCCGGCAACTCATCGAGCCAGCTGCCGGGTGAGCGGACGAGCGGCTCGATGAGCCGCGGCTTGATGCTGGATAGAATGATACCGTTGGCTTGCTCGACCTGGTCGTTGGACTGCGGGTGTTCAATGGAAGCCAGGTCGAGGCCAATGCCGGAGACGGAGCCACAGCGTACCATAGCAAAGTTGGTGTCTTTGTCCGTGACGATGTTGTTCGGCATGCCGTAGCGTACCCGATGTATTTGATGAACCGGACGGCTGTCGGCCCATCCAGCTTCTTGATTGGCCCTGCTTCGATCCACTTGGTGAACTTATCCACCGCCACCAGCAAATGCGTCATGCCGTCGCGGGCGGTTTTGAAGGGTCCCACCATGTCGAGTCCCCAGACCTCGAAAGGCCGGGCAATAGGAATGGTCCGGAGTGCTGAGGCCGGCTGGTGGTTGTGCTTGCTGAAACGCTGGCATCCCTCGCACTAGAGGACAAGCGACTCAGCGTCTTGGAGGGCCATGGGCCAGTAGAAACCATGGCGGAAAGCCTTGGCCACCAGGGACCGTGAGGCGGCGAGGTGCCCGCAATCGCCCTGGTGTATGTCAAGGAGGATCTCAATGCCCTGGTCCTGCTCGACACAGCGTTGAAACACGCCCGTGGAGCTGCGCTTGACGAGCTTGTTGTTGATGACGTTGTAGGCGGACGCCCAGCGCAACACTTGTTGGGCCTCGATCTCGTCCATGGGGAGAACCCCGTTCTCCAGAAACTCGGAGATGGGCAGGGCCCATGATGGTGCAGTTACCACGGCGAAGACGGATACCATGGCGGGTTCTGGGATGGCAGCCCCCGAGCCGTAGGCGGCAGCCGGGTTGAGGACGATGGCGGCCGGTGTCGGATTTCGGGTTCCGGCAGACCCTCTAGGTTCGAACTCTGGGGTGCACGCGGAGATCTCACCCCTACCTACCTGCACCTCTTTGCCTCGCAAGGATCTAAACTACCCAAAGAGCAACACAAGGGACACAAGGTTTATACTGGTTCGGGCCACCATCGTGGTGTAATACCCTACTCCAGTGTGTGGTGTGGTGGATTGCCTCAGGGGCTGATGATGAACAATACAAGGAAGAACATCCTCGCGAGGGTCTGTTCTTGGCCGGCGCGACGAACTGCTAGGGGGAGTTCGGTCTCTCTCACTCTCTCTCTATCTAGATTCAACGTGTCTCTACCTGTGGGTGGCTAGCCCTATTTATAGGCAAAGGCCCCGGCCTCTTCCCAAATATTGAGCGGGAAGGGCGCCAACAATTAGCCATTTTGAAGGGGAACATCTAGTACACTTATCGACTAAAGTTGGTCCTCGCTTTGTCAAAGGCTCGATGATGACGCCTTGGCTTGGGCTCCACGATGACCTCCTTCCTGCCGTTGTGTTGGTCTTGGTCTTGTTGCACGAAATGGCTGCCTTTCCTTGATGCTCTCGCTGCGCTTGCCCCCTTTGCACCAAAGAGGAAATGAGGACACTGCGCGGGCTGGCGCCCACCTGGCGCCCTTGGTCGTCATGGCTTGCGTCATGGGCACCTCGTGAGGTACCCCGCCTTGATCTCTCCGCCTCCTCACGAGCCAGCCTGACGAGGCCGTGCTTGAGGAGGCTTCCTGTCATCCGCCCGCGAGGCTTGGCCCCTCGCGAGGGTCTTGAGCTTGTGCTGATGAAGATGGGCCATGCTGGGCCACCCCTTGAGCCACGCCGCATGAGGCCGCAGAGCAAGTCTGGTACCCCGTTCCCAGAACGCCGATAGTAGCCCCCGGGCCCAAGGCGCGCCTGGACTTGGCCTAGCAGAGAAGCGAAGGGGCAAGTGCGAAGCGCCGCGGGCCCTAACAGCCTGCGGCCTTGGGCACTGCGTGGCGGTTGATTGAACGTGCGCGTCTCCACTTCACCACGACGCCTCGGCGACTGCACGAATTGACAAGTCCCTGCATTCAAAGCGGGTCATGATTACTTGTGATCATGGAGGTCGACGGTTGGCCTTCCCCGGCTATAAGTACGGAACGGCGCGTGCCCTTCCAGTCCATCTCTTCTTGCTTCTCCTTCTTCTCCATGGCTCCGCCGAAGAGGTTCTCAGCCGCGGAGAAGGGGAAGGCCCGCCAGGTGGAGCCTGACTCTCCCCCAGCCAAGCGTGGTCGAGGCCGTCCTCGCAAGCACCCTGTGGCTCCTGTAGCGGCTTCTCGCGGCCGTGGAGGCGATCTCCCGCACGGTGACGAGCGTCAGGCCGTTGATGGGGGGCGCGCTACGGCCGCGCGGCCCCCTAGGCCGTGCTTCCATTCGGCAGAGGTGCTACCGGAGTTTGTCGTGTGGTCGGCGGAGCCGACCAGCACCTGGCTCCAGCTTCCCCGCTTCCTTTTAGGTGAACTTCCGGCCGGCGCCCCGGGCGGCCTCTGGCTCCAGGCGGACGGTTGCTGCAGCCGGGCCTCCTGAACTGCGCTGGAGGTCTCCTCCGCCGGGAGCGTGGCCCTGACCCGCGGCTGGCAAACGTTTGCCCGCGCGCGAGGTATGAGCCGGAGGTGCACCCTGCACTTCAAGTTCGATGGCGACGCCACCCTCTACGTGAGGGTGTTCGGGGAAGACGGTCGCCGCGCTGGGTGCTGCCCCGAGGACGACGACCGCGGCCGTGGGTCTAGCCCCGGCGACGATCGGGACGAAGATGATGGCGCGCGCGTGGTTGGCGGCACTCGGGGTTCGTCAAGCTTCGGCGACTCTTCTTCAGATAGCAGCTCCTCCAGCGGTGGCCGTGACCAGCCTCCGCGCCGCCGCGCCCGCCTGGAGGGGGGTAGCGGGTCCGCCCGCTGTCGCGCCTCGGTGAAGCGCGAGAGGGGGTCCGCTTGAGCTCCGGAGGCAGTTCGAGCCTCCGCCACGAGCTGGTGTCAAGCGAGCCGCGCCTGTCTTGTTATTTTCCTTTTCCTGCGCAAAGAGGCGGTAGTGTAGGGCCTTGGGCGTGCTTGGACTATTCTTTGTTTAATTATCGTCTTGTTTCCTCTATTTTTGTATTAGGCTTCGTGCCACACGCTGTAGCGTAGAAATTACTTAGCTTGGGGGCGACACTGTCATGGTCTTTGCCTCCCGAGGCCGAGGCCTCGTCAAATGCTTCATGCCTGCAAAGATTAGCCGGAGAGGTAGTTTCCGGCCTCGATCATGGAGCCGACCGACCCAGTCCTGTGTGGCGTCGCGGTGCCCGTGGGGCACCTTTGGAGGGTGCTCCCGTAGCGAACCCGGTTAGGGAGGCCTCAAACAGTAGGGGCAAAAAACACTCGCGAGGGTGCCCGCGTTGCTCCCTCACGAGACTCGTGCGAGAGAAATCGAGGTAGGAGAGCGAAGAAGGCAAAGGGTTGCAAGCCAAAGACGGCAAATCCTTCAATAAAACTTCAAATGGGAGTGAACAAGCCAACTGCAGAAAGCAAATGAAAAAAGCCGCGTCCGGCACCTAATCTAGTCTTCGAGGTCTTCTCACCAGCGCGGAGCTAAGTGCTGCCACGGGCGTGAGGGAGCCCAGGGCCTGAGGCCGGCGCTCCTGAGACTCCGGGGCGTGTACAGCCCCAACTCATTATTATGTGAGAGTGTCACGGGCGGCGAGCTTCACAGGCATTGGCCTTCTTCACAGGCACCGGGCCTTTTCCAAAATGCAACCACTTCACAGGCATTCGCCTTCTTCACAGGCACCGGGCCTTTCTCAGAAAGATAAGCTTCGCAGGCGTTTGCCTTCTTCACAGGTACCGGGCCTTTTCCAAAACGCGACCACTTCACAGGCATTTTCCTTCTTCACAGGCACCGGGCCTTTCTCAGAAAGATAAGCTTCACAAGCGTTTACCTTCTTCACAGGCACCGGGCCTTTTAGGGGTAAAACCTCCGGAGGTGCTGGATGTTCCACACGTTCTGGACGGACACCCCCTCCTGAGTCTTCAAGCGCTGAGCCGGGCACAGAAACATGAACAACCTTGAACGGGCCCTCCCACATGGGAGAAAGCTTATGCAGTCCCTCCCTGGAGAGAACCCGTCTGAGCACGAGGTCCCGTACCTCAAGAGTTCTGGGGCGAATGTTGCGGCAGTGGTATCGCCTCAGTGCTTGTTGGTACCTCGCCGCTCGTAGCGCGGCTTCTCGACGATGCTCCTCCCCCAGCACAAGGTCCATCCCCCGCATGGCGTCCTGCTGCGCCTCGTCGAACGCCAGGACCCGTGCGGGCAAGTCTGACCTCGTGAGGGAGGACTGCTTCAGCTCCATAGACCAGGAAGAACGGGGTCTCGCCAGTCGGCTTGGTCGCGGTCGTGCGGATGGACCACAACACAGACTGAAGCTCATCGTACCAGCCTCTGCCGCAGGCCTCCAGCTTCTTCTTGAATGTCCTGGTTTTGAGGCCCCTCAGGACCTCTGCGTTGGCCCGCTCGGCCTGACCGTTGCTCCGTGGGTGCGCTACCGAAGCATAGCATACCTGCGTCCCAAGGTTAGCATAGTATGTTTTGAAGAGGTTACTGGTGAACTGCGAACCGTTGTCGGTGATGATGCAGTTCGGCACCCCGAACCGGCTCACGATGCCCTTGATGAACTTGACCGCATAACCTGCGGGGATGGTGCGGATGGCTTCCACTTCATCCCACTTGGTGAACTTGTCCACGGCGACGTAGAGGTAACGGTAGCCTCCTGGCGCCCGAGGAAACAGGCCCAGGATATCCAGCCCCCAGACTGCGAATGGCCACGAGAGGGGTATAGTTTGCAGACCTCCTGGCGGCTGATGGATCTGCTTGGCATGGAATTGGCAGGCCTCACAAGCCTTCACTAGTTCCAAGGCATCATTGAGCGCAGTGGGCCAATAGAACCCGTTGCGGAACGCCTTGCCAATGAGGGTCCGTGATGACGAATGATGCCCATGATCTCCGGCATGTATGTTCCGCCAACAGCTCCTTCCCTTGCTCCTCGGAGATGCAACACAGGGGACACATCACTTGAGTCGTTTCGGTAGAGCTCTCCATCCTCGATGCAAGACGCCGTGGCTTGCCGCGCCACGCTCCGCTTCCTCCTCCTTTTTCGGCAAGGTCCCTTGCGTCGGGTAGCTCGGAGCTACGTGATCCAAGACCCCTCCACGAGGCTCCAGGCGTTAGGAGCAGAGGCGCCTCGAGGCCGGGCCATGAGCCAGGGGCTCCCGAGGCAGGTGGCTGGGGGAGCTCTTCCCGAGGCTGCACCGTGCTTGACAGCGATGGCATTGCTGAGGGCTTGAAGAGCCGCTCCTCGAAGACGCCGGGCTCCTGAGGTAGCCGCCTGGATGCCCGTTTGGCGATGTCGTCAGCCTCTTGATTGGTGCCACGAGGCACATGCTGCAACTCCAGCCCCCAGAACTGCTTCTCCATCCCGCGGACCTCCGCGAGGTAGGCTTCCATGTGCTCATCCCTCGGCTCATATACTTTGTTAGAGAAGTTGGCGAGGATTTGCGAATTACCCTTGATGGTAAGGCGATTCACTCCCAGGGCAACATCGGCCTTTAGGCCTGCTATCAGGCCCTCATATTCTGCTATGTTGTTGGAGACCTTTTCTCCGTGCTGGAAACAGAGCTGCACGGCGTAGTAGAGCTTGTCTTGAGTAGGAGATATAAGCACTGCGCTTGACTCCGCGTCGTGTCTGGAGAACACCCCGTCGAAGTACATGATCCAACCGTCCGGTGCCTCGCTTCCCGGGGAGAGGGATCGATCCTCATCAGCCTTGAGGCCCTGCGCCTCCGTCCATTCCGCCACAAAGTCCGCTAGCGCGGCTCCCTTGATGACTCTGGTGGTGCTGAATTCTAGCTGAAATGCTTGCAACTCGATGTTCCACTCAGCGACTCTTCCAGCCGAGTTGGGGCTCCTGAGCACCCTTTCCAAGGGGTATGCCGAGACAACCTTGATAGGATGGCCCTGAAATTAGTGCCGCAGCTTGCGCGAGGCCACCAAGAGCGCGAGCAGGAGTTTCTGGGGCATGGGGTACCACGCCCTCGCGTCCCGCAACACCGTGCTGACGAAGTACACAGGGTGTTCGATGAGGTTGGGAGTGTTGGTATTGTTGGCGTCCTCCGGAGGCCGTGGCGCCTCCTGAGACAGTGGAGCCCCAAGTGGTTGGTCATCAGGGAGAGGGGTCTCTTCTGTTCCGAGTGCGCTTCCCTGCGGCGGCTGATCCTTCTCGGTCGTGGTAGTGGTCTCTGTGAGGCCCCCTTGATCCTGCTTCACCTTGACCCGGGCAGCTGCCATGCTTTGGTCCAACGCTCCTCCCTAACCGCCACCAGGTTCTTGTTGGCGAGTAGGGGTGGCTGCAAGGTAGAGCACCGGGGGCTCTTGGGGGCGTGAGCCACCATTACGGAGGGCTGGTTAAGTACCTTTTGAGATCTTGGAACGCCTTTGTCGTCCTCTTGAGTCCATTCAAAGGGGCCCTTTTTCTTCATTAGCTTGAAGAAGGGTGGCGCTCGTTCCCCAACTTGGAGATGAAGCATCCTAGTGCGGTCACGCGCCCAAAGTGAGCTTCTGCATTTCTCACGAGGGTCTTGGCGGGCTCATGTCCTCATTGCCTTGACTTTTTTCAGGTTAGCCTCGATGCCACGATGGGACACGAGGAAGCCCAAGAGCTTACCCGAGGGAACCCCAAACACACACTTCTCCGGGTTGAGCCGCAGGTTCAACTGCGTTGTGGCTCATGAAGGTTTCCTCCGTGTCTTGTATCGGGGTTACGGCCTCCGAGACTTCACCACAATGTCATCGACGTAAGCCTCAACATTCCTCTCGAGCTGCGGACCCAAGGTGATGTGCATCAGCCGCTGAAAGGTCGCTCCTGCGTTGCGCAGCCCGAACGACATGCATGTGTAGCAGTACACTCCGCACGGGGTCAGGAAAGCCATTTTTTCCACGTCTTCTACCGCCATCTTGATCGGTGATAGCGGAGAAGGCATCCAGAAACATAACAGGTCGCTTTTCGGCGGTGGAATCGACGATCTGATCGATACGAGGGAGCGGGAATGGATCCTGCGGGCAGGCTTTGTTGAGGTTGGTGAAGTCGACACACATGCGTTCCTTCCCCCCTTTCTTTGGCACGACAACCGGGTTAGCCAACCAATCTGGATATCGGATCTCGCGAATGACCCCTGCCGCTTCTAGCTTGCGGGTCTCTTGGCCGATGAAAGCCTGCTTTTCAGTGGACTGCCGTCTCGCTTTCTACTTCACGGGGCATACGTTGGGGCACACGTTGAGGTGGTGCTCGATTACGCCTCTCAGGATCCCTGCCAATTGATCAGGTTTCCATGCGAATACCTTCTTATTCGCGCGTAGGAACTTGATCAGGGCCTCCTCCTGCTCGGGCTGGAGGTTGGCGCCTATGGTGAAGGTGGCGTTAGTGGATCCGTCCTCGTCGACGATATCTGTTTGGTTTACGCCTTGTCTTGGGTGAACAATCGCTTCTTCTTGGCGGCGCAGCCCCTTGGGCTCGGGGGCTCGAGTCGGCGGGCTGTGCCGCTGCCGCAGTCTTGAAGATGAGCTTGAGCACTTGCAACGCATCCCCGGCGTCTCCGGACACGGTGAGGACGCTGTTGCTCCCGGGCATCTTCATGAGGTTGTACGCGGGGTGAGTCGTGGCCATAAATCGGGCTAGTGCTGGGTAGCCAAGGATGGAGTTGTATGGGAGGCCGATGGGGGCGATGTCGAAGTCAATTAGCTCCGTGCGGAAGTTGTCGTAGGTGCCGAAGGTCACCGGAAGACGGATATGCCCCAGGGAGCTGGCTGAACCGCCTCCGACGCCCAAGAAGGGCCTGCTAGGCTGAAGCCGCTTCGGCGGTATGTGGAGGAGGCTGAAGGCTTCAACCGAGAGCACGCTGAGGCCCGCGCCACCGTTGATGAGGGTCCTAGTGACAGCCACCTGGCAGATGGTGGGGTGCACAGCATTGGGAGCGCGCCCGAGCAGGCTGAGTTGGAGGAGTGGTCCTCCAAGCTGAAGGCCAGATCGGCCTTGGGTTCCGACCGACCCGGAGGAGCCCCATGCTGCGCGGAGGCAGCGCCGATCTGGCGGACGAATGGCTTGACGTGGCGGCCTGAAGGTGGCGCCTGCGAGCCGCCCAGGTGAGCTGCGACGACCGGGGCGCGGTGCAATGTCTTTGGGCGAGGAAGAGGTCGCGCAGCTCCTCCCAAGAGGCCACGAAGCCGCTGGCAGGTGGAGCAGCCACATGCGGGCGCCGTGAGCGCCATGGGAAGCCGCCAGCCATGACTCGCTGCCGCCTCCCGCTTCAAGGACGTCCTCCTCAGACGCCGGCCAGGAAGGCGATGGATCGGTCGTGAAGTTGTAGCACGGTGGCGTCTCGGCTTGAACTTGTTCACGCACTGTCGCAGGCTGGGGCCAAGGCTCGGAGCCCCTGGCCCATGTGCCGTGGCGCATCGGAGTGGCGGCGCGCTGCTCATCATAGGGCGAATCGCGATGTTGGCGGAGAGCGGGTCGAGGGAAGGGAAAGCTCCGGCGCACCCCTACCTGGCGCGCCAAATGTCGGATTTTGGGTTCCGGCAGACCCTCTAGGTTCAAACTCTGGGGTGCACGCGGAGATCTCACCCCCTACCTACCTGCACCTCATCGCCTCGCAAGGATCTAAACTACCCAAAGAGCAACACAAGGGACACACGGTTTATACTGGTTCGGGCCACCATTGTGGTGTAATACCCTACTCCAGTGTGTGGTGTGATGGATTGCCTCAGGGGCTGATGATGGACAATACAAGGAAGAACAGCCTCACGAGGGTCTGTTCTTGGCCGGTGCGACGAACTACAAGGGGGAGTTCGGTCGCTCTCTCTCTCTCTCTCTCTCTCTCTGTCTCTCTAGATTCAACGTGTCTCTACCCTGTGGGTGGCTAGCCCTATTTATAGGCAAAGGCCGTGGGCCTCTTCCCAAATATTGAGCGGGAAGGGCGCCAACAATTGGCCATTTTGAAGGGGAACATCTAGTACACTTATCCTGACTAAAGTTGGTCCTCGCTTTGTCAAAGGCTCACGATGACGCCGGCTTGGGCTCCACGATGACCTCCTTCCTGCCGTTGTGTTGGTCTTGGTCTTGTTGCACCGAAATGGTTGCCTTTGCTTGATGCTCTCGCCTGCGCTTGCCTCCTTTGCACCAAAGAGGAACAGAGGACATTGCGCGGGCTGGCACCAGCCTGGCGCCCTTGGTCGTCATGGCTTGCGTCATGGGCACCTCGTGAGGTACCCCGCCTTGATCTCTCCGCCTCCTCGCGAGCCAGCCTGACGAGGCCGTGCCTGAGGAGGCTTCTTGTCGTCTGCCCCGCGAGGCTTGGCCCCTCGCGAGGGTCTTGAGCTTGTGCTGATGAAGATGGGCCGTGCTGGGCCATGCCTTGAGCCACGCCACAGGCCGCAGGCAGGCAAGTCTGGGTACCCCCGTTCCCAGAACGCCGACAGCCGGGTCGACTATGGCAGCCCCCGGGCCGGGTTCGGCAATCCTTGGGCCGGGTTCGGCAGTACCCGAGCGGGGTTCGGCACCCACCAGACCAGGTTCGGCAGTCCCCGGGCCAGGTTGAGGCGCGGCCAGGTCGCCTGGGATGAAGATGGACTCCGAGTCCGGAGACGGCTTGACAGACGGCTTTGTTGCTCGAGGGAGACACCGGATGGGATGGACTGCCGGGACGAGGCAATCTTGGTGAGCATGTCGGTGGCCTCGTTGTTTGTGCGCTGGACATGGAGGCACTCGCAACCCTCAAAGAAACCGGACAACTTTTGGACAAGGAAGCGTTAGCCTGCCATGTTGGAGTCGCGAGCGTCCCACTCGCCGGAGCACTACTGTCGGTGTCAAAACCGGCGGCTCTCGGGTAGGGGATCCCGAACTGTGCGTCTAAGGTCAATGGTAACAGGAGACGGGGGACACGATGTTTACCCAGGTTCGGTCCCTCTCTATGGAGGTAATACCCTACTTCCTGCTTGATTGATCTTGATGAATATGAGTATTACAAGAGTTGATCTACCACAAGATCGTAATGGCTAAATCCTAGAAGTCTAGCTTGTATGACTATAATAAGGAGTATCCGCCTATCCGGACTATGCTCTCCGGTTTATATAGACACCGGAGAGATCTAGGGTTACATGGAGTCAGTTACATAAAAAGGAATCTACCTAGTTGATCGCCAAGCTTGCCTTCCACGCCAAGGAGAGTCCTGTCCAGACACGGGTGTAGTCTTTGGTCTGCGTATCTTCACAGCCCATCAGCCAGCCCATGGCTAACAGGCTGGACGCCCGAGGACCCCTTAGTCCAGGACTCCCTCAGTAGCCCCTGAACCTGGCTTCAATGACGAGGAGTCCGGCGCGCAGATTTGTCTTTGGCATTGCAAGGCGGGTTCCCCTTCCCGAACTCCAAAACAGTCTTCGGACGAAATGAGTATATCTGGACATGTATACACAACTCTAGAGAGAGTACAATATTTCACGAATCCAATCCGCTGACAATCTTTTGGTAACATGACATCACGTCTGCCCGGTCATTATTTTCGAACCGTTGGCTAGCCCGTTGTCCCACGTTTTGAGACGTGGTTTTATTGGCACGTCTTGTCAAAGCAGAGATCGTGTCCCCTTATCATGGGATTATCATCAATATGGGTGTGAGTAATACAACCGCACCATTTACACAACCCTTTGGGAATAGGCGAGCTTTTAGGGCGAGTGGGGGGTGTTCGATATTCGCGGCCTTTATAAGGGGATAAGGATTCCTCCTCATTCACCCGTGCCTTCTCCTTCCTCTCCCATACATTCTTGAGCTCCAGCGCCCAAGCTCTAGCCTTCCCCACCCAAGAAAGTACTCCAACCATGTCCGGATGCGGAGCTTGAGGCAAGTGGATGACCTCCTCCGTTAAGAACAAAGATATCAAGGAGCTCCGAGAGGCCGGATACCTGGCCGGGGAGATCGTCCATCGACTCCCGGCCAAGGGGAAAATCATACCTACCCCTGAACCTCAGGAGAGGGTGGTGTTCCTTGCGCATTTCGTCCGCGGGATCGGATTCCCTCTCCACCCATTTGTCCGCGGACTTATGTTTTACTATGGGCTCGACTTCCATGACCTCGCCCCCAACTTCATACTCAATATCTCCGCCTTTATAGTTGTATGCGAAGCCTTTCTCCGCATCCCGCCCCACTTCGGCCTATGGCTGAAGACCTTCAACGTGAAGCCGAAGGTGGTGCACGGCCAACAAGCCGAGTGTGGAGGCGCCATGGTGGGCAAGATGCCTAATGTCACCTGGCTCGAAGGCTCCTTTGTGGAGACGGTGAAGGGGTGGCAATCGGGGTGGTTCTACATCACCGAGCCGCGCGACACCAACTGGGTGGCGGCCCCCGAATTCCGATATGGAGTCCCGATGCAGCTTACCTCCTAGCAAGAGAAGGGCCTGACCTGGGGATTGTTGGACGAGATAACCGGGCTCCAAACGTGCATCCAAAACATGATAATCAAGAAGATCAAGCTTATCAATGTGATCCAGGTCATGCTCATTCGCCGGATCCTTCCGTGGCAACGTAGGATCTGCAATTTGTGGGAGTTCGATCCGGCCAAGCACCAGACGCTGCTAGAGCTCTTTGGCACGACGCACGAAGACATCTGGAAAGTGCTTTTTAAGACCACCGAGACACCACCGCCTACGACCGAGGATCGTGGGCTTAGCTTAAAGCGCCAGGTCAATTCGGTAAGTTCTTTCATGTTTTCAAGGTATAGCCCTTATGGACTCACTTTGAGGAAGGAGACTAAGCCCTCCTACGATTTCTTTTTTAGGCCTGGGCCGATATAGCGGGGCGGATTAATTGTCCGGCTCTGCTACCCGAAGACGAGGAAACTCCGCTCTTGACGGAGATGCTGCTTACGGCGCCTTATGACGTGCCGGAGAAGAAGGCCAAGACTACGGCCAAGGGGCACCTTTGTCATTTCGTCTGATGATGAGTCAGATGATACATCTCTAACGTATCTATAATTTTTGATTGCTCCATGCTATATTATCTAATGTTTTGGACCATATTGGGCTTTATTTTCCACTTTTATATTATTTTTGGGACTAACCTATTAACTGGAGGCCCAACCCAGAATTGTTGTTTTTTGCCTATTTCAGTATTTCGAAGAAACGGAATATCAAACGGAGTCCAAACGGAATGAAACCTTCGGGAACGTGATTTTCTCACCGAATATGATCCAGGAGACTTGGACCCCACGTCAAGAAAGAAAGGAGGTGGCCACGAGGGTGGGGGCGCGCCCACCCCTAGGGCGCCGCCTCGTGGGCCCCGTTGCTCCACCGACATACTCCTTCCTCCTATATATACCTACGCACTTCAAACGATCAGAGACGGAGCCAAAAACCTAATTCCACTGCCGCAACTTTCTGTATCCACGAGATCCCATCTTGGGGCCTGTTCTGGAGCTCCACCGGAAGGGGAATCCACCATGGAGGGCTTCTACATCATCATAGCCTCTCCGATGAAGTGTGAGTAGTTTATGATCAAGTCTATCTATGAACAATATTTGAATCTTCTCTGAATTCTTTTATGTATGATTGGTTATCTTTGCAACTCTCTTCGAATTATCACTTTGGTTTGGCCTACTAGATTGGTTTTTCTTGCAATGGGAGAAGTGCTTAGCTTTGGGTTCAATCTTGCGGTGTCCTTTCCCAAAGGATGAGGGGCAGCAAGGCACGTATTGTATTGTTGCCATCGAGGATAACAAGATGGGGTTTTTATCATATTGCATGAATTTATCCCTCTACATCATGTCATCTTGCTTAAAGCGTTACTCTGCTTTCTTGAACTTAATACTCTAGATGCATCTTTGGATAGCGGTCGATGAGTGAAGTAATAGTAGTGGATGCAGGCAGGAGTCGGTCTACTTGTCTCGGACGTGATGCCTATATACATGATCATACCTAGATATTATCATAACTATGCTCAATTCTGTCAATTGCTCAACAGTAATTCGTTCACCCTCCGAAAATACTTATGCTCTTGAGAGAAGCCACTAGTGAAACTATTGCCCCCGGTTCTATCTTTATCATATTAATCTCCCAACACTTTATTATTGTTTTTGCTTTTTTACTTTGCTTTTATCTCGCGGGTAGCCTCCTACTGGATTGATACCTTGGTTCTCAAAAACTGAGGGAAATACTTACTCTACTCTGCTGCATCACCCTTTCCTCTTCAAGGAAATCCAACGCAGTGCTCAAGAGGTAGCAAGGAAGATTCTGGCGCCGTTGTCGGGGAGTCTACGCAAAAGTCAACATACCAAGTACCCATCACAATCCCTTCTGTCTCGCATTACATTATTTGTCATTTTCCTCTCGTTTTCCTCTACCCCACTTCACCCTTGCCGTTTTATTCACCCTCTCTTTTCCGTTTGCCTTTTTTTCGCTTGCCTTTGTGTTTGCTCGTGTGTTGGATTGCTTGCTTGTCATGATGGCTCAAGATAATACCAAATTGTGTGACTTTACCATACCAACAATAATGATTTCCTTAGCACTCCGATTGCTCCTCTTACCAACACTGAATCTTGTGAAATCAATCGCTTTTGTTGAATCTTCTTATGAAAGATCAATTCGCCAGCCTTCCTAGTGAAGATGCCGCTACTCATCTAAATAGCTTCGTTGATTTGTGTGATATGCAAAAGAAGAAATATGTTGATAATGATATTGTTAAGTTGAAGCTATTTCCTTTTTCGCTTAGAGATCGTGCTAAAGCTTAGTTTTCGTCTTTGCCTAAAAATAGTATTGGTTCTTGGAACAAGTGCAAAGATGCTTTTATCTCTAAGTATTTTCCTCCCGCTAAGATCATCTCTCTTAGAAACGATATTATGAATTTTAAGCAACTTGATCATGAACATGTTGCACAAGCTTGGGAGAGAATGGAATTAACGATACGTAATTGCCCTACTCATGGTTTGAACTTGTGGATGATTATACAAAAATTTATGCGGATTGAATTTTGCTTCTAGAAATCTTTTAGATTCGGCCGCTGGAGGCACTTTTATGCAAATCACTTTAGGAGATGCTACTAAACTCCTAGATAATATTATGGTTAATTATTCTCAATGGCACATTGAAAGATCTACTAATAAAAAGTGCATGCGATAGAAGAAATTAATGTTTTGAGTGGAAAGATGGATGAACTTATGAAATTATTTGCTACTAAGAGTGTTTCTTCTGATCCTAATGATATGCCTTTGTCTACTTTGATTGAGAATAATAATGAATCTATGGATGTGAATTTTGTTGGTAGGAATAATTTTGGTAACAACGCAGATAGAGGAAATTTTAATCCTAGGCCTGATCCTAGTAATCCTTCTAATAATTATGGAAATTTCTACAACAACTCTTATGGAAATTTTAATAAGATGCCCTCTGAATTTGAGACTAGTGTTAAAGAATTTATGAATTCACAAAAGAATTTTAATGCTTTGCTTGAAGAGAAATTGCTTAAAGTTGATGAATTGGCCAAGAACGTTGATAGAATTTCTCTTGATGTTGATTCTTTAAAGCTTAGATCTATTCCTCCCAAGCATGATATAATTGAGTCTCTCAAAGGCATGAGAATTTCCATTGATGAGTGCAAGGAAAGAACCGCTAGGATGCATGCTACGAAAGATACCTTTATTAAAGCGTGTTCTTCCAATTTCCATGAAAATAAAGATGAAGATCTAAAAGTTATTGATGTGTCCCCTATTAAATCTTTGTTTTTCAATATGAATCTTTATAATGATGGGACTGAATATGATCCACCTTTACCTAGAAGGCGTTCTAAAAATTCAGAGTTTTTAGATCTTGATGCTAAAATTGATAAAAGTGGGATTGAAGAAAGTAAAACCCTAGATGTTGCTAAAACCACTATTTTGGATTTCAAGGAATTTAATTATGAAAGTTGCTCTTTAATTGATTGTATTTCCTTGTTGCAATCCGTGCTAAATTATCCT
The DNA here is from genome assembly GCA_021605145.1 of Aegilops bicornis. Lineage (NCBI taxonomy): Eukaryota > Viridiplantae > Streptophyta > Magnoliopsida > Poales > Poaceae > Aegilops > Aegilops bicornis. Next base: position 506,044,970 of record CM038673.1, read on the forward strand.
CTTGCTTATAGTCAAAATAAAGCGTTTACTAAACATATCGTTGATGCCTTGATGCAATGTTATGAAGAAAAACTTGAGTTGGAAGTTTCTATCCCTAGAAAACTTTACGATGAGTGGGAAACAACTATTAAAATTAAGATTAAGGATCATGAATTTTATGCTTTATGTGATTTGGGTGCTAGTGTTTCCACTATTCCCAAAACTTTGTGTGATTTGCTAGATTTCCGTGATTTTGATGATTGCTCTCTAAACTTGCATCTTGCAGATTCCACTATTAAGAAACCTATGGGAAGCATTAATGATGTTCTTATTGTTGCAAATAGGAATTATGTGCCCGTAGATTTTATCGTTTTTGATATAGATTGCAATCCTTCTTGTCGTATTATTCTTGGTAGACCTTTCCTTAGAACGATTGGTGCAATTATTGATATAGAGAAAGGGAATATTAGATTCCAATTTCCATTAAAGAAAGGCATGGAACACTTCCCTAGGAAGAAAATAAAATTACCATATGAATGTATCATGAGAGCCACTTATGGATTGCCTACGAAAGATGGCAATACTTAGATCTATCCTTGCTTTTATGCCTAGCTAGGGGCGTTAAACGATAGCGCTTGTTGGGAGGCAACCCAATTTTATTGTTTAGTTTTTTTCTTCTTTTGATTCTGTTTAGGAATAAATAATCCATCTACCTTCTGTTTAGATGTGGTTTTATGTTTTAGTTAGTGTTTTTGCCAAGTTAAACCTATAGGATCTTCTTGGATGATAGTTATTCAATCTTGCTGTAATTTCCAGAAACTTTTGGTTCACGAAAACAATTGTTAGAAATCACCAGAACGTGATAAAATAGTGATTACAATTGCTACTTCTCAATAAACAAATTCCCTAGGTCTACCTATTTTGGCTGAAGTTTTGAAGTTCCAGAAGTTTGCGTTAGTTACAGATTACTACAGACTGTTCTGTTTTTGACAGATTCTGTTTTTCGTGTGTTGTTTGCTTATTTTGATGAATCTATGGCTAGTAAAATAGTTTATAAACCATAGAGAAGTTGGAATACAGTAGGTTTAACACCAATATAAATAAATAATGAGTTCTTTACAGTACCTTGAAGTGGTCTTTTGTTTTCTTTCGCTAACGGAGCTCACGAGATTTCTGTTGAGTTTTGTGTTGTGAAGTTTTCAAGTTTTGGGTGAAATCTTTTGATGGATTATGGAACAAGGAGTGGAACAAGCCTAAGCTTGGGGATGCCCATGGCACCCCCAAGATAATCTAAGGACACCAAAAAGTCAAAGCTTGGGTATGCCCCGGAAGGCATCCCCTCTTTCGTCTACTTCCATCGGTAACTTTACTTGGAGCTCTATTTTTATTCACCACATGATATGTGTTTTGCTTGGAGCGTATTGTATGATTTGAGTCTTTGATTTTTAGTTTACCACAATCATCCTTGCTGTACACATCTTTTGAGAGAGCCATACATGAATTGGAATTTGATAGAATACTCTATGTGCTTCACTTATATCTTTTGAGCTATATAGTTTTGCTCTAGTGCTTCACTTATATCTTTTAGAGCACGGTGGTGGATTTGTTTTATAGAAACTATTGATATCTCATGCTTCACTTAGATTATTTTGAGAGTCATAAATAGCATGGTAATTTTCTTAATAATAATATGCTTGGTATTCAAGATTTGTAAAACTTTCTTTTGAGTGCGTTGAATACTAAGAAAAGTTTGATGCTTGATAATTGTTTTGAGATATGGAGGTGATAATATCAAAGTCGTGCTAATTGAGTAGTTGTGAATTTGAGAAATGCTTGTGTTGAAGTTTGCAAGTCCTGTAGCATGCACGTATGGTAAACATTATGTAACAAATTTGAAACATGAGGTGTTATTTGATTGTCCTCCTTATGAGTGGCGGTCGGGGACGAGTGATGGTCTTTTCCTACCAATCTATCCCCCTAGGAGCATGTGCATAGTGCTTTGGTTTTTGATGGCTTGTAGATTTTAGCAATAAGTATGTGAGTTCTTTATGACTAATGTTGAGTCCATGGATTATACGCACTCTTACCCTTCCATCATTGCTAGCCTCATCGGTACCTGCATTGCCCTTTCTCACATTGAGAGTTGGTGCAAACTTCACGGTGCATCCAAACCCCGTGATATGATACGCTCTTTCACACATAAACCTCCTTATATCTTCCTCAAAACAGCCACCATACCTACCTATTATGGCATTTCCATAGCCATTCCGAGATATATTGCCATGAAACTTTCCACCATACTGTTCTTCATGACACATTCATCATTGTCATATTACTTAGCATGATCATGTAGTTGACATAGTATTTGTGGCAAAGCCACCGTTCATAATTCTTTCATACATGTCACTCTTGATTCATTGCATATCCCGGTACACCGCCGGATGCGTTCATATAGAGTCATACTTTGTTCTAGTATCGAGTTGTAATCATTGAGTTGTAAATAAATAGAAGTGTGATGATCATCATTTTCTAGAGCATTGTCCCAAGTGAGGAATAAAAAAAAGAGAAAGGCCATAAAAAAAGAGAAGGCCCAAAAAAATATAAGAGAAAAATAGAGAAGGGACAATGCTACTATCCTTTTCCACACTTGTGCTTCAAAGTAGCACCATAATCTTCATGATAGAGAGTCTCTTGTTTTGTCACTTTCATATACTAGTGGGAATTTTTCAATATAGAACTTGGCTTGTATATTCCAACAATGGGCCTCCTCAAGTGCCCTAGGTCTTCGTGAGCAAGCAAGTTGGATGCACACCCACTTAGTTTCTTTTGATGAGCTTTCATACATTTATAGCTCTAGTGCATCAGTTGCATGGCAATCCCTACTCCTTGCATTAACCTCAATCGATGGGCATATCCATAGCCCATTGATTAGCCTCGTTGATGTGAGACTTTCTCCTTTTTTGTCTTCTCCACATAACCCGCATCATCATACTCTATTCCACCCATAGTGCTATATCCATGGCTCACGCTCATGTATTGCATGAAGGTTTATAAGTTTGAGATTACTAAAGTATGAAACAATTGCTTGGCTTGTCATCGGGGTTGTGCATGATGAGAGCATTCTTGTGTGACAAAAATGGAGCATGACTAAACTATATGATTTTGTAGGGATGACCATTCTTTGGCCATGTTATTTTGAGAGGACATAATTACTTAGTTAGTATGCCTGAAGTATTATTAATTTTATGTCAATATGAACTTTTGTCTTGAATCTTTCAGATCTGAATATTCATACCACAATTAAGAGGAATTACATTGAAATTATGCCAAGTAGCACTCCGCATCAAAAATTATTTTTTATCATTTACCTACTCGAGGACTAGCAGGAATTAAGCTTGGAGATGCCTGATACGTATCCAACGTATATATAATTTTTGATTGCTCCATGCTATATTATCTACTGTTTTGGACCATATTGGGCTTTATTTTCCACTTTTATATTATTTTGGGACTAACCTATTAACCGGAGGCCCAGCCCAGAATTGATGTTTTTTGCCTATTTCAGTGTTTCGAAGAAACGGAATATCAAACGGAGTCCAAACGGAATGAAACCTTCATGAATGTGATTTTCTCACCGAATATGATCCAGGAGACTTGGACCCCACGTCAAGAAAGAAAGGAGGTGGCCACGAGGGTGGGGGCCCCCTGCCTCGTGGGCCCCCTGTTGCTCCACCGACATACCCCTTCCTCCTATATATACCTACGTACCCCCAAACGACCAGAGATGCAGCCAAAAACCTAATTCCACCGCTGCAACTTTCTGTATCCATGAGATCCCATCTTGGGGCCTATTTTGGAGCTCCGCCGGAAGGGGAATCCACCACGGAGGGCTTCTACATCATCATAGCCTCTCCGATGAAGTGTGAGTAGTTTACCTCAGACCTTCGGGTCCATAGTTAGTAGATAGATGGCTTATTCTCTCTTTTTGGATCTCAATACAAAGTTCTCCCCCTCTCTCATGGAGATCTATTTGATGTAATCTTCTTTTTTTGCGGATTGTTTGTTGAGACCGATGAATTGTGGGTTTATGATCAAGTCTATCTATGAACAATATTTGAATCTTCTCTGAATTCTTTTATGTATGATTGGTTATCTTTGCAAGTCTCTTCGAATTATCATTCTGGTTTGGCCTACTAGATTGGTTTTTCTTGCAACGGGAGAAGTGCTTAGCTTTGGGTTCAATCTTGCGGTGTCCTTTCCTAGTGACAGCAGGGGCAGCAAGGCACGTATTGTATTGTTGCCATCGAGGATAACAAGATGGGCTTTTATCATATTGCATGAATTTATCCCTCTACATCATGTCATCTTGCTTAAGGTGTTACTCTGTTTTCTTGAACTTAATACTCTAGATGCATGCCGGATAGCGGTCGATGAGTGGAGTAATATTAGTAGATGCAGCAGTGAGTCGGTTTACTTGTCTCGGACGTGATGCCTATATGCATGATCATACCTAGATATTCTCATAACTATGCTCAATTTCACAATTGCTCAACTGTAATTCGTTCACCCATCGTAAAATACTTATGCTCTTGACAGAAGCCACTAGTGAAATCTATGGCCCCTGTGTCTATCTTTATCATATTAATCTCCCAACACTTTATTATTGTTTTTGCTTTTTACTTTGCTTTTATTTTTCCTTTGCATCTTTATACCACAAATACCAAAAATATTATCTATCATCTCTATCGGATCTCACTCTCGTAAGTGACTGTGAAGGGATTGACAACCCCTAATCGCCTTGGTTGCGTGGAGCTATTTGTTTTGTGTAGGTACGAGGGAATCGCGCGTAGCCTCCTACTGGATTGATACGTTGGTTCTCAAAAACTGAGGGAAATACTTACTCTACTCTGCTGCATCCACTACAAAAAAACACACATCCGTGACATTTTGGGCCGAACGATAAAAATTTCTGTCATACATATGACACTTATATGACGATAACTGTGACAAAACCCGGTATCATCATAGATGTGGTGGGCTCCTACTTCTATGACAAAAAATCATGACAGAAAATGGGCTTTTCTTCCTGGGCGGGCCGGAGACGCAGCTGCATGACATTCTTTGGGCCGCCCATGACGGAAAAAACCGTGGTAGAAGCGAGGGTGAGGAAAATTTCGAGGAGTTGCCAGTTAAGGTGGGAGGTCGGCGTCGAGCGCGCGCTGCTTTCTCGTGACGACGTCTGGGCTTGTGCAGGCGTTGGCTCTAATTGAACCCGAAGCGAGACGTTGGGCTCTAATCAACCCGAGCGATTGCACTGCAGTGCTACACGTTATCGAACCCGAGCGATCGATCGATGGTTGTTAATCGAACCCGATGGAGCAATTCCTTCGCCGCCGCTAATCAAGCCGATCGATTGTATGAACAGTGAGCGTTGGGGGGGTTGGATGAATAAAGGAGCGGTGGCGTTGCCTCCGGATGAACAGGACCCCATGGTGTGGAGGGCTGGATGAACAGAGATGGTGGAGGGGTGCCCGTGGAGGGTGGTTGAACAAGAGCGGTGGAGTAGTGCGCGGTGGAGGCTGGATGAACAGGAGCCCGTGGAGGCTGGAGGAGGTCGACGGTAGCCCGTGGAGGCTGGAGCAAGTCGACGGTGGAGATGAACAACATCCGTGGAGTCCTGCTTTTGCGGCACGCCACACCCCTCCTGGCGAACAGGACCCCTGCTTTGACCGTGAAGCGCCCAACATAGGTCCGTTTAAATGCATTTTGCGGTACGCCACACCCTCCCGATCAACAGGACCCTGCTTTCGACCGTAGGGAGGTCTGCTTCCTCCGTTTTGCGGTACGCCACACCCTCCCGATCAACAGGACCCGTTCGAACATGGCCGGTCGAACACAAAGCCGTTTCCTCTGTTGTGCGGTACGCCAGGCCTCGTTTCCATCGCCTGTTCCGTCCAAGCCCTCCCGATGAACACGACCACGCATTCCGTTGCCTCCCCATGAACACGACGCATTCCGTTGCCTCCCCATGAACACGACGACGACGCTGTTTCTCCGTTCCGACCCAGCCATGTACGTATGCGCGAGTAGGCGTTCGAGACCCTGCCCATATGTACGTACGTGGCCGTATTTTCTTTCTTGCACCCTCGCCGCTGTACGTACGTGTACATGCTACGTGCGCGCCTCTACTACGACGCGGCGGCGCCTCTACATCCACCAAGATATATATACGCATACGTTCGCGACCGTAATGACAATGCTACGACGCTTGACCGTGGGTCCCGACCGCCGTGCACTTCCTTGCTGTGGAAGATTTAGCTGGTGGGTCCCAGCGGTGGGGCGAATTGTTTTGTTTTGGCCCGGACGCACTTCCTTCCGGGCGAAGCTGGAGCTGGCGGGTCCCCGCAGTCAGGGGGGCGAATCTTTTTTTTTTGCCCGGACCCACTTCCTTGCGTGCGAAGGTGTAGCTGGTGGGTCCCAGCAGTCAGGGGGGAAACGTTTTTCTCGCTAAATACGGTGGCCCGTCCGATGGGTCCCCGCTGTCAGGTGGAGGAATAATTATTTTTCGCGTAATAAGGAGGCACTTCCTTGCTGCGGCCGTGGACCCAGCTGTCAGCCTCTCCACATACAGTCCACGTCCGATGGAAGTCGTTCCTTCACCATGTTGACCACGCCGCGCCGAGAGCACCAGGCCGGTGGGAGACGGCGAGGCTTAGGAAGGGGACGACGTGGAGCCGGGGAAGACGCGGTAGTGGAAGCCCGCGCCGAAAGGAGTACGAGGGTTCACTGGTTCGGCTGCGGTGTGAGGCTGCCGTCGCCGCAGGGCCTGGCCAGCGATGGGAATAATAGGGGGCGGTGAGGCCTCCGCGGCAGCACATCCGGCCACGGGAGGCAGGAGCATGCGGCACGACCGACGCTGCTTTGGGCGGCTGGAGAAAGAAGACCATAGGTTGAAGAAGCACTACGGCCGTTGGATGGACATCGTACGGTCACTGGAGCTAGAATCGTTCATATATTGACTAAAGTTGACAAAGGCCTCCGTCCCGATCAACTTAGCAGGCCCACAAGTCAGCCTCCCACCAAGGTGGGTCCCAGATAGCAGGGGGTATTCATTTTTTTGTGCGTAATAAGGAGGCACTTCCGGTGGGTCCGAAATGATGTTAGGGGAACGCTTTTTTTGCGAAATACGGTGGCCCGACCTATGGGTCCCAGCAATGTGGGCAAACGCTTTTTTCGCGAATATCGGTGGCCCGGCCCAAAGGGTCCCAGCTGTCGTGGAGGAATAATTATTTTCCGGCGTAATAAGGAGGCACTTCCTTGCGGCTGCCGTGGACCCAAATTGTCGGCCTCTCCACGTGACAAGACTTCTTCCGATGGAAGTCAGTCGTTGACCACATTGACCACGCCGCGTCGAGAGCACCACGACGGTGGAAGACGACGAGTCCTAGTAAGGGGACAACGCGGAGCCGGGGAAGACGCGGCAGTGGAAGCCCGCGCGGAGAGGAGTACGAGGGTTCACCGGTTCGGCTGCGGTGTGAGGCTGTCGTCGTCGCAGAATAACAGGGGATGTGGGTGAGTAGAGGGAGGCCCTGGCCAGCGGTGGGAGTAGTAGGGGCGCTGAGGCCTCCACCGCATCGCAGCCGGCCATGGGAGGCAGGAGCACGAGGCACGGTCGACGCTGGTTTGGGCGGCTGGAGCAAGAAGACCAGAGGTTGAAGAAGCACTACGGCCGTTGGATGGACATCGTACGGTCACTGGAGCTGGAATCGTGCATATTGACTAAGTTGACAAAGCCCTCCATCCCCGTCAACTTAGTAGGCCCACAAGTCAGCCTGCCACTATACTGGGTCCCAGCTAACAGGCGGAGTATTCATTTTTTTGATGCGTAATCAGGAGGCACTTCCTTGTGTGCGAAGATATAGCTGGTGGGTCCGAGCTGTCAGCGGCGTTAATGTTTTTTTCGCGAAATATAGAGGCCCTTTCGGTGGGTCCCTGATGTCAGGTGGAGGGATCATTATTTTGAGCATAATAAGGAGGCATTTCCTTGCGTACGGCCGTGGACCCAGCTGTCTGCCTCTCCACGTCTGATCCACTTTAGATGCATGTCGGTCGTTGACCATATTGACCAGGCGCCGAGAGCACCAGGCGGTGGACGACGGCGAGGCCTAGGAAGGAACGACACGGAGGCACGGAAGACTTCGGCAGTTGTTTCCCACCGAGGGGAGTATGACTGAACGAGGGTTTTGGTTCGTCTGCTTTGTCATGCCGGAGAATAACAAGATGTGTGGGTGAGTAGAGGGATGGCTAGGCCAGCGATGGGAGTACGGTGGGGCGGTGAGGCTCATGTGGCAAAGACAGCCGACCGTGGGGAGGAGGGAGGAGGCAGTCCACTTGGCGCTTGTTTGAGTGGTCGGAGCAAGAAGAGCAGAGATTGAAGAAGACGACGGCCGTTGGATGGCCATCCAACGATCATTGCTTAAAGGCCAACCTTTTTTTAGGAAAGCCTCAAATCTGTGGAAAACAGCATACAGCCCATCTGTCATTATTTCTAATAATTTACAACCCATTTTCTAATTATTAAGGTTTTTTTTTGGAGCCCATACTCTTTTTGTTAGCATTACAGCCCATACTGTGGCCAAGGTTAACAAATTATACAAAATTTTGCATATTTCGGTGCGGTGCGAATTGTTTTTAATCATGAAATTTTGACTCACATTCAAACTGATTTTAAAAATAAATGTATATCAATATAAAATCCAACAAATTCTCCATGCATAAAAATTAATGTAATTTAAAATCTCGAAATGAAAAAATATATTTGAAACTAATTGCGGTTTGATGTGTTTTAAAATGTACAACCCATTTCTCATTCTTGATGGGCCATTTTCTCGGCCAGCCGAATGAAAGCTCTCCTCGTCTTGAAAGATTTGCAGCCCAACAGGCCTGACAAAGCGACTTACTTGGCAAATAACAAAAAAAACTTGGCAAATAACAAAAAAACTGGGCTGTGGCCGTGGACCCAGCTGTCAGCCTCTCCACGTACAGTACTCTTCCGATGGAAGTCGTTCCTTGACCACGTTGACCACGCCGCGCGGAGAGCACCACGGCGGTGGACGACGACGAGGCCTATGAAGGGGACGACGCAGAGCCGGGGAAGAGGCGGCAGTGGAAGCCCGCGCGGAGAGGAGTAGGAGGGTTCACTGGTTCGGCTGCGGTGTGAGGCTGTCGTCGCCGCAGGGCCTGGCCAGCGGTGGGAATAGTAGGGGGCGGTGAGGCCTCCGCGGCAAAGACACCGCCACGGGAGGCAGGAGCATGAGGCACGACCGGGCGCTGGTTTGGGCGGCCGGAGCAAGAAGACCAGAGGTTGAAGAAGCACTACGACCTTTGGATGGACATCAGACGGCCTTTGGAGCTAGAATCGTTCATATTGACTAAGTTGACAAAGCCTCGCCCCCGGCTAACTTAGTAGGCCCACAAGTCAGCCTCCCACCAAGGTGGGTCCCAGCTAGCAGGGGAGTATTCATTTTTTTGTGCGTAATAAGGAGGCACTTCCGGTGGGTCCGAGCTGACAGCGGGGGGGATGTTTTTTTCACGAAATACGGTGGCCCGTCAGGTGGGTCCCAGCAGTCAGGGGGCAAACATTTTTTCGCAAAATACGGTGGCCCGTCCCAAAGGGTCCCTCGCCGCTTGGAGGAATCATTATTTTCCGCGTAATAAGGAGGCACTTACTTGTTGCGGTCGTGGACCTAGCTGAGACTCTCCACGTACAGTATACTTCCGAAGGAAGTCGTTCCTTGACCATGTTGACCTCGCCTGCTCGGTTGCATGCATGCGCCCATGGGCGTGGTGCGTCCCCCACTGTCGCCTCTCACGTGCGGTCATCTTCCGATGACTCTCGGTTTATTGACCATGTTGACCACACCGCGTCGAAGCGCACCTGCATCGGAACGACCGGAGAGGAGTGGGAAACTTCACTGGTTCGGTGCGCGGCAAAGACAGCCATGTGCACGGGAGACAGGAGCAAGAACAGAGGTTGAAGAAGGAGCACGGCTATTGGATTAACATCCAACGGTCCAGCTGCTAGAATCATTTGTTGATTAAGTTGACAAAGCCGTGCGTACACGTCCGCTTAGCAGGCCCACAAGTCGATCACCAAATCGACGGGTCCCATCAGCCAACGGATGAATAATTTTTGCAAAACAAGGAGGCACTTCCTTCCGTGCGAAGATACAGCGGTGGGTCCCAAATCGGTGGAGGAAACATTTTTCAGCTTAATAAGGAGGAACTTTCCTTGCGTGCGAGCATGGACCTCGTGGGTCCCAGCCGTCAGCTCTCCACGACTGATCCTCTTCCGATGACTCTCGTTTGTTGACCATGTCAAGACCGAACACAGCGAGGCGCTGGACGACGGCGAGGCCTGGACGGGAACGACTCGGAGATGGGAAAACGCGGTGGAGTCGCAGATTGAGAAGAGGAGAAGGGTTATAACCGGTTACATTGCGGCGTGGGGCTATAGTCATGGAGAATAACAGGAAGTGTCGAGGGTGGAGGGATAGCCTAGCCATGAGGAGGGTAACGCTTAGCAGCGGCGCGTATAAGGTAGCTGCTTAGTCACGGAGGTCGGACCAAAGCGGTCCGGCGATTTGGAGGAAGAAGACAAGAGATTGAAGGTGCATGCCGCCATTGGATATAAATCCAATGGCTGTGGATGACACAATCATTTGTTGACCAAGTTGACAACGCATACAGGTAGGCTTTCACCTATTGGCCCACATGTCACCGCAAAAATGTGGCATATATTTAACCCATGTTTTCTAGAATGTACAATCCATTTGCTGGGCTGGGTGAACAAATAATTTCACGTCAATCAGGCCCATTTATATTTTCTAAGAAATCCCAGCCCATTTGCACTTCCTTGAAATACACGTATTAGGTGGGCTCGTTATATATATATAATGTTATGTTAGAAGGAGCAATTGATATCAAAGAATAAACCGGAGAGGCACATTATATATATATATATATATATATATATATATATATATATATATATATAATTAAGAAATTAGCGAGTTATTGCTCAAAATAAAAATGAGCGTTATTATTAAATTGGTCCTTAAAATCTTCGCAAGCTTTTGTACGCAATCACCAGGATTTTCCTTGCCTGTGAGTCAAAAACAACCAGGATTTTCCGTTAAACATTTACTTTCATAAGTTAATGACACGTGGGATGTTTTTATAATGTATATATAAGTCTCTATAAAATATACGATAATAGTAATAATATAAATAAATATAATGTGGTTAGAAGGGAAAACATAAATTGGACACATCATTACTTTTATAAGAGACGCTCCGTTATATACCCGACAGTAGGCATACTAACAAGTTCACACACAAATACAACAGAAAAGGTAAACATTCATATCAAACTCAGGTTCACAGTACACGTTCATATTCATAGCCAACATTCACTATCAACAACTCAAAAGATTCATATATACACAAGCTTAGCATATCTATGCATCCAAATGATTGATAGATCACACGACAATATTCATACATAATTCACAAAAGATTCAGATATACACATGTTCAGTATGTTTATGCATCCAAATGATTGAGATCACAGCCAATATGATCCATGTACGAACTTTAATTACCTAGGGTACAGACTGGTAAATGGTGTTCAATCGGAGGTACTTCTTGCTAATATTAGTTCTTGTACGAGTAAAATTTCGAGTACATAAGAGGCAAAGACATAAATCTGAACTTTGCTTGTAGGTTTATCCTCAAATAGTGGCCTCGCGTCGAGGGAGGTTTGAGCAACTTGGCCACTACTTTCATCCAACTAGTTTATCGCTCATCTTGGTCCCAGATCTCGCCAAAATTCTACATTGCGGACGAGAAAGGAGGCGGTTGAGAAAATGAACCACCCAAATTTTTTGTGCAGTTCAACTGAAATGGAGCATCCTTGGCGTGCAGACTGATTAAGTGCCAGATGAATATACGCGCCAACCAACTTGTCTGGAATCTTTAGACTCCATGCCATATAGTTCGCTACCATATGTGTCATGAGAAACTCCTTTATCTTTGGACCAAAGACTGGACTGCGTTTTTCTGGGCTATGCACCAAGCAATATTTTTGGCATTCACTCTCCTAATACTTGGAGTTTGACAATTGGTTGACGTCGGTTGATACTCAAATGAATATAGGCACTTCTTGTCAACATTGATGCTTGTCTGAGTGGACTTTGGAGTACATAGCAGCAACATAAGTACCTGTCCATCTGATCATTTTGTGCAGTTCTACTAAAATCATCCGATGTAATGATTTGCTCATGAAGTTCAGCTCCAAATTACTCTTTTATGAAATCGGCAAACAAGAGCACAATACCAAATTACCAATACATATGATGTGCACAATAATCAGGATAAAGACCAGTACCAACCTGTGTGAGGTAGCATATCAATTACTATTTCCTTTGACCGAAGCCGAGATAAGCCAAGCGACTGACAACAAAGGAAGAAAGCAAGCGGAGATTAGCGAATGACAAGAAAGGACTGAAGCTTTCGAGGCAATGAAGCACCCAAAGTTTTTGTGCAGTTCCAACCAAATCGAGCATCCCTGTTGGCACATATATTGAGTGAGATTACTGTAATAGTGGGACTAGTTGATGAAACATACACTAACAAATAGAAGCACCCTCATTATCGTAATGGATAAAGCTAGCAACATAGTAGTCTTGCTTAAAGAGAGGTATTAGTTTATTTAATCAGTGCCAATTCGCTCAACTCAACACTCAAAGCATTGCCATTTATCATAGGTTGCAAAACTTAAAATTGCAAAGATAAAGGAGTTTCTCATGACAGTAGCACGATACAAATAGAGATGACAGCAGACTAATATGGATGAAGGCCTTAGGCCCGTACCAACCTGAGAAAAAAAGCTTATTCATGTTGTCCCATAAGAGATGACAAAGCACTCACTGGAATCACACAATAGTATATATTTTTGTGCACTTCAAATGTATGGTTGAAATCACTTTTGTTTACCAAAGGCTTGAGATTATATCGAAGATTATCAAGAACATCCAGCAGAAAGTTAAAGCACCGGCTGGGATACAGATTCATTGTATTTTCTTGTGTAGTTCCACTAAAATGTATGATTGGCACAACATGATCCCTGTTTGCACAAGTAGGAACAAGGTGAAACCTTCATTAGCTTAGTGAGAAAGGATAGGAAGACATTAGCATATTACTCAAATAGTAGCATCAAATTCATGATGGACAATACGCAAAACATTGCCTCATTGAACCAATGGCAATAAATTGACATGCAAAACAATAGCACTATTATGTCATGACACTAATAATATTCCCTCCTGCTCCACCACCACATGATTCACCTCCATAGACAAACATTCACACGCATATAATTCGCATAGGGTCCTACTAAAGATTTGTTTAACTCCAACAGGAAAATTAGGCAAGAATAAATTAGTGGTACTTAAGTACTCCTAATTAATTAAGTGAGACAGCGAAGTGGAAGGGCCTCGGAGGATCGTCTCACATGTAAGGTAGTCATTGTCGGAGCCCTTGAATAGCCTCGATCGAGGCCTCCGGCTTCAGCAAGATCGCCTTTGGCACTGCTTATTCTTCTTCTTCTTCTTCCTCTTCATGCTCTTCTCTTTCTCCTCACCAGTTGGTGAAACCAAGTACATGATTGGCCTTCTAATTCAGAATTGGTTTTGTCAATGAGGGAGTACAAGTGTACTAGTAAAAAACAACATTATTTTCTCATGGCAGTCGGAAAATAGAGATAAACACATGCATTAAATATCATTCTTACCTAAAGGAAGGTTATGGCGCCAATATGGATGATGAGGATTGGGACAGAGATCTCCCTTTGTGCAGTTCCACCAAAATGAACCAACTATTCCATTCTGACATTCCAGTTAAACAACACAAAAGTCACTTCTTTTAAGAAGAGTTTTGTGTAGTGCACCAAAAGGTCACAACAAAGAACTGTGTGAATTGGATATCCCTGTTTGTACAAAAAGGCATAGAGGAAACAGTCAGAGTCTCGAACAATTACAGGCAAAAACATTTGGCTAAACTTGTCAGAGTCTCAAACAATTACATGCAAAAACATGGCATGGCTTCATTTTTACCAGGGACATTATATTAAGAACAGCTAAGGCTGCGTTCGGTTCCTGTGTTTGGTGCAGGATTTTCGTAGGAACACAATTCCTACGGTATTCTTTCCCTTCCAACCGTTCGGAACACGGGAAAGGTGATTAGTGTTTCATAGGAAAGCTAGTCTGGTAGTACTGATTCCATCGGATTAGAAACAACCACGCGCTGCTCCACCTGCTGGAGGCGCTCGCTGCCATGCGTTAGACAGGTTGCTGTTGGCAGGCGCTCGCTGCCATGCGTTAGACAGGTTGCTGTTCTTTGTTTGCCTGAATAGAAAAATCAACCTATGTGTTGTACGTGAGGTGAGGACAAGAGTAGTCAATGTGCAGCTGAATAAACAAATAGCATCTCATACTGCCAAGCATGCTACTCTAAAAAAACAAATATGTACATTTCGTAGTCCATCCGAACACATTCTCTTGAGAGTTTCCTCCGTTCATTGTTCCATAGTTTTATACCTACATTCCTTTCCTATTCGGTCCTCTTTTACGCCCCTTTATTTAATCGGAGCCTAAATATTTGGTATAAGGGCATGGGACAGTGGGTGCACTAGCAGTACAGCACCATGTACGTAAACAGGTCATAGTTTGTTGCCCCGAGAAACAATCATCCAAGAAACATATCTGGGTTGGTCCCATTTTTGTTCACTCTAGCCACCTACTCCTATGTGTGGATAGCAAATCTAGTCCTGGTCATACCTCTGTGTACATCGTTACCCCTATATTTCCTTTTTCGACCAAGAGACCGTTGGATGACCAAATTGTACTACTTTCATCCCTTTCCTTCCTGTTTGTACCAAGTCCGATGTACATACTAAATTCCCCACCCCCACATTATTTCAATGACAAGTATTTTCGGATGGAGGGTACAAGATTCGACTCCATGAAGTAGCTTTACCTCTAACAATAGAAGAAAAAAAGGTGACGTTGGACCATCCGATCGAGAGGGGCCGAGAGGTAGAAAATGATGCACATGCAAAGTGACGAAATGGGGGAAGTAGAGCTAACGCGGTTTCAAACGAAGATATACTCAAGGTCGCCGGGATGTGGATAGGTGGGCGGCGGAGGTCGGATCCGCCTACGTGCAACAACGAAGGGATCGGAGGAGCTCCCGCGGTGCTCGGCCAGAGATAGCAGTGCAAGGCGGCAGTGGGTCTCCTCCTCGCTGTCGACGACGGCCTAGATGCTGCCCTCCTCCCTTCACCGGTGGAGGGATACGTCCGATCTGTAACCAACGGTGAGGATAGAAAGCCGTGTTTTTGAAGGGAGAAAGGCAGTGTTACTACCCCTATCTTGTTTAGATCTGGAGAGGATGAGAGTGTGTGAATAGAGCAGCCCTAGCAAGCAAGCGCGGAGGCTCCGCCTATATATAAGTAGTGGGGTAGTTTTCCTTTTCACTCCATCAAAACAATCGCTTAAAATTGTGTACTACTCCTACATGCCAGTCGCGGTTTTTTAGTTGTTGATTGTTTTTGAGATAGCTACCCGCTTGTTCCAAGTGGTGTTACGGTGTGCTGTGTCGCACTTTGCATCATTCAAGTCTGGTACTACAAGTCCCTCCATTAAATGAACAACCACCCCCTCGTAAAAATTGTGAACAAGCCCACGGCTAAAATTAGCGGAAACGTGGTTGCCCCAACATGCATTATTATTTATATTTTCTACTCCCTCCGTTCCTAAATATAAGTCTTTTTTATTAGCACACCTAAGACAAGAATTTTTTTATTAGCAGTGAACCCCACATGTCATAGACACAAAAAGGCAAGATTCCCTTTGGCAAGCCAAAGTGTGTCTAACAATTTGAGCAACTCAGGTTAGGCAAGTGTGGCAAGTGTGGGAAAAATAATGTGGAAACATAAGACAAACATAGTCACAATCCAAACAGCCTGTAATTTTTTGTGACATGCATGAAAATTTGGTTAGTTAAATTTATAGTCAAAATTTGGCAAGGTGCATCAAATCAACACATGCAAGTATCAAAAGGAAAGTCAGGGCATGCATGCATGCATTGTACTCCCTCCGTTTCCAAATATAAGTCTTTTTAGAGATTGCAACAAGTGACTACTCCCTCCGTCCGAAAATACTCGTCGTAGAAATGAATAAAAATGGATGTGTCTAGAACTAAAATATGTCTAGATACATCCATTTCTTCGACAAGTATTTTCGGACGGAGGGAGTACATACGAAGCAGAATATGTCTACTCCTACATAGTTCGAAGTAGCCCATTTGAAATGTGTAAAAAGACTTTTATCGAGTGCAGTGGTTTGATGTGTCGCGTCAACTCGTACAAGACCGAGAAATTTGATTACTACGACGCCCTCCCTCGCGGACGAGCTCGGTGTTTGATCGCACCTGCCTTTGGCTGCATGATGTGGGCCAACCACTGTTGGGCCCACCTATCATAGACGCAAAGGCAGGAGCAGTAAGTAGAAGCTTTCACACGCTTATCTCTCCCGCACGAGGTGGACGGACATGCAAAGAAGGATTCGACATCGTAGAAGTAGGAGTAACATCATTGTTCGCCTTCTTGAAGATGCCAAGAGCCAAGCGCAAACCGAACGTGGCGCTTGCAACGCCGTGGTGCGGTTCCTTGGAGTACTAGCCGTGCTCTTGCATGAGACAAAATTGCTACTGTTTAACAATTAAACTCCATTATCCATTCGTTGATACTCATTCTCGCATAGGTCCACGCGCTTAGCACCGCTTTCCTCCTCGGGGTCACCAATGTTTATTTGCTAATTAATAGCATTCCATGCAATGAACTAGCCATTGCAAGTCATTAAAAGCATGCACACCTCTCATCTCTTATTGGTTGATACGTATGTCAAGAAACAAGAAACAAGGTAGAAATTAATGCATCGCGCCTAAGTGTTTTGGGACTATTTGGTTTTCGTAAGATGACTTTCTAGAGAGGGAGTAGTATAGACCTGTAAACCGGAAAGGAGTATTTGCCTTTCTAGAGATTTCAACAAGTGACTGGACTACACCGTGTGTAGTGCCCCCTCCCTTCCGGTTTATAGGGCTCAAATCTCATGAACCAAGGCATTTTGCGATTGGAGGAATGTACTGTATATCGTACTTTACAAAACTACCCTAATTAAACTCATGCATTAATTATTTAGTTCTCTCGTTTTCCTCTCCGCCTTGGTCGCGGTGCACAATATTGAGCACTCCTATATGACTAGCCGCTCTATCTACATGCAGGACATTTCAAAGCATCCGGGCCCGCGTGCTATCCACCAAATCACAACAGGTGCTACAGTCGAGACTCACCTGTCACCCCGGTGTGCCCGTCATGACCCGTCATATCACAAAACCCACACCTTCAGCAGTGGTAAGGTGGCCCCCAAGTTGGACTGGACGAAGCAACCATCATTTCATTGGAACGCTCGTTCAAGCCCTTTCTTCCCTTTCTTGAAGAAAACCTCACTCTGTGCTACTCACTTCGCCATTTTTCTTCTCAACCGGCGAAGGAAAGGTGGGTGAATCAGTTATGCTGCTATATTTTCATTCCAATAATCTTCTTTTTGCGAAGCACCGACCGATTCTCACATCCTATTCTTTTCCCGTTTTCATTGCGATTGTGATTTCCTTTCGATTGCTTTTTGTTTGTCAGTTCATTGATGGATCCTGGAGCACTAGGCAAAGAGTTGCCGGCGGACAACCCACTGGAGACAGAGATCTCCAGGAAGCGAGCACCGACCAATGAGTTGACCATGTTGGCGGGCCAACCCATGGAGACGAAGAACTCCAAGAAACAAGCACTGGCCAAAGAGTTGAGGACGTTGGCATTTAACTCCTCAAAGAAAGTTGGAAGAACGGCAAAGGGCCCCACCGTGCCTACCCCAGGAACTCTGATTGCCACCTATGTGAGGCTCAAGACCGAGTTTGAGGAGATAGTCGCCGTTGAGAAGCAGTATTCCCATGGCAAGGTGATGGCCCCCATCGAGGACGAGGAGATGGCCCCTGGAGGGATGAGATCCCCTGGTGAGCTGCACAAGGTAAAAGATAATGGCTTATTACCATAGTCGTGGTTTTTGATTATTTGCAATGTGCTTGCTAATATGTTAGGGTTGTGCAGGAGCCGGTGGTTGTCCTTGATGATTCCCATGTCATGGCCCGTCCTGTTGGCATCGCCCCAGAGATCGATTCCGATGCCGCTGTCCATCCTGTGGACATCGCCCCAGAGATCGATTCCGATGTCGCGGTCAGTCCTGGGGATATCGCCCCTGACATCGATTCCCATGCCGCTGTCCGTGCTGTGTTCATTGCCCGAGAGATCGATGACAAGAAATAGTTGGTCGCGCTAATCCTTCAGGGTAGTTTGCATTGCCCTGTGTTTAATTACCAGAACGATGCGTGTTATCAAACCATCTTAGGGCTAGTGCACTGTCTTGTGTGGGCGGATCTTGCTACTTTTGTTTGATAGTGAATCATGCAAACCCTCTCCGAGTTATGGAAACAGATGTATCCTCACCAGCTTTTGATGTAATATATGGCATGCTTAGATGTAATTTTGAATTGTTTATCATATCAGCAGGGCTTGTTTGATGATTCTTGGTGTTAGTAGGCTAGCCACGTATGCGAGCTATAGTACTTGCAAAACACTCACCGAAGAGAAACGTTGGGGCTAATGAGCTCGTGGTATGCTTATACTTATCCCTTGTCGATCGACCAATAGCCCTAGCTCCTAAAATTGTAGGCTTAGTGATCGATCAGACAATAGTCGACATACATTCAGGCCTCATTTGGTTCATAGGGTAGGAAAATTGTAGCGAAAGTACAGAGAACGTGCAACACAAAATCATAGCAGTGCAGAGACGTACTCCCTCCGTTCCAAAATAGATGACCTAGGCGGGCTAGTTTGGCCTAGTGGGTTTCAGTGATATGACGTGGTATAGTGCCGTCCGGTCTTGGCGTGTGGTAGCGATATTATGCAGTAAGTTTTCTTGAAGAAGCGGAATTCAACGAAGTCATGATGGTTCCTTCATCCGAACAACTTACGATTGGGAAAGGTTGGGCCTGCGATACTGTGGGGTAGACCAGGATAATTTTGTGCATGGCAGGTGGACCAGGATGGTCGACGTCCCACATGTCGGTTAATGAAAGTATTCTTTCCGATATAGAGGACGATCAACGAGTATTCATTGTTTATTTTTTATGAAAGCTATTGTCTCCACCGTTACTCTTGGACTTTGTCAATGCCTCTCTCTCCTCCACATAAGCGGGGACTACTCCCTCCGTTCCCAAATATTTGTCTTTCTAGCCTTCTCAAATGGAGTACAACATACGGATGTTTGTAGACATGTTTTAAATTGTAGATTCACTCATTTTGCTCCGTATGTAGTCATTTGTTGAAATCTCAAGAAAGACAATTATTTAGGAACGAAGGGAGTACTTGCTATGCATGCCGTGGGCAGCTGGCGTCTTGAGGGGCTAGGGCGGTGAGAGCGGGCTCCGGAAGCGGTCCGGACTCCAGCATGGCCCACCTCACATTATCACCGTATATTTCTTGGAGTCCATCTTGGCGGTAGGCGGCGATCTCTTCTCCCTCCCCGTTTCTCTCTTCTCAGCCGGCCTTATTGAGCGATTAGATTTCGGCTATCGACGGTTTATTCAATTATGGTCCCACATATCACTGAAATTGCAAGACAACGCGTGTCCCCTCTGGTGAGCGGCGTGCGAGCCGGACTGTCGGGGTTGCGACGCGTACGAGTCGTAAGTGTGCCGCCTTTTCCTTTAGAACTTGCGAAGTGTAGCATTTTTGCACGATCGATCGATAGAAATCCAGAACAAAATGACGAGGGCGGTGCTTTCCCACTCGTTAGGCGGGCTAGTTCGAGTGATATGACGACTTGATGCGTCCACTTGCTCCATTTTTATGTAAGCAAGAGTTTACACTCTTCTGGGAGGAGTGCGAAACACATGGATCTGATTTTGATCGAGGGATAATTGTTCCTGCCAAATAATGGAGGATCATTAGCGATTATAGCATGATAGTTAGGGCATCTCGGTAGCTTGCCCACAAATTTACACCGCATCTGTCCAAGGACACCGATGGATGCCATCCGATGCTGCCCGCATACCTTTCGGCTAACTGTATGAACTAACTGGACGAAATTAGGTGCAAACAAAGCAAATTTCAAATTGACCGGATGAAATTCATTACATTTCGAGAACTTTTCCTATAAACTGGATGAAATTTATTACATATTTCGCACAAACCATACTAAAACCTACCGTAAACCTAATCTAAACGATCGCCGGGCCCCGACCACCATGTCCGGCCATGAACCCGAGAAGCAGGCAATTGCCTTTGCCTCCTCCTTATCCGCCTCGATAACCTCCTCCTCCGGAGCACAAGGTTATGAAGATTTCCACCTCCACGTCGCCATCAAACGGCTAACCGACTGCCGATTTTTATCCCACCAAGCTTGGCGTCAACTGAGTGGAGGAGCGGTGGCCTTCCTAGGACCAGAGCGGTGGCGACCTACCGTGTACTACTCTTCCTCGCTGCCGGCTGCGGCCGCGCACGCGCGCCGGCTTCGTGGTCGTGGCGGCGGAGGGCGGCTGGGGGGGAGCCGGCGATCTCCTTCATTTGCTCCTGCGATAGTACGTCGAAGAGAGCTTTGGAGCGCGCCCGGAGCGGAGCCACCGATGTCCCTCGTCTGCTCCTGCGACATTACGTCCAAGAGAGCTTCGGAGCGCCAGGATACCATGGTTGAAGTGGTGCCGACAGAAGAAAGGGACCGGAGGAGAATAAGTGTGGGTCTTTGGCTATGGCTGGGAGCTGGCGCTCAAGTTAATATAGCGGGCGAATGGCAATGAGCCGCGGCAGACGGATGGACAACTGGCGCCGGAGTAGGTTTGTCGGGCGTGAATGGGGATGCTGCTTCAGTGACTTAACTGCAGATGCGTTTGGGTTACTGACATGTGGGCAGAACGGGCGTCTGGTCCACATGTCATTGACACACCAATTGCACCTGCAGTTAAGTGCGGTGAATGCGGCATTGACATTCTGGAGAGACGGTGACCGTTTCAGGTGGGAAGCGCGCGCTAGCGATGGAAGGGGTTTCAGTGTGCAGTGGCACTAAGATCGGTCGCTCTCGATAGTACATACTCCGTACCATACTACCATAGTACCCACTCTAGCTTAGGCTGTTTTATAGATTGTCGTTGTGATGGACGATATACATGAGCAAGGCGGTCCGAGTATGACCGTTGGTGTTGAGCCAGGTGAATACATGCTCGGCGTTCGCGTAGGCCTCCATCAAACGTCTAAACAGTAATGTCAGGCAACGCTGGGGCGCGTAGGTGATGGGCTTGCCGTTTGCATTGCGCCATGAGCAGGACTTTGATTTAGAGGGCGACGTGCATGCATTAGCATGCTTTGACAGCGTAAGCGTGAGTGTCTGACGCAAAGTATTTCATTTTCATTTGGCTGACGAGGGTGCATTGCAGCGACGAGTCCATGGTTTGATTCCCCACATACGTATAATTTTTGTTTTTATAGTATTTCTTTCTCCATTCACAGGTAGGCCCGCGTAGATAGATAAAGAACACGAGCTGATGAGGCGCATGCGGACTGTTTGAATGGTCAACCATACAAAATACGGAGCTATCTGTTGAGCGGTGACCGTATAATCACCATATCTCGTATACAATGATCAAAGTGAGCTATCAAGACAAGTTCGATGACCGCCAATGCATTTTACTCGGTAATAAATGACCAGGATTGAAGGGGAATCCTAATTTGCTTCGTCTTCTGTCCTTGAGCTCTTGACAAACCAATGCACTATACGGTTGTCCGGCCACTCCATCCAGAGCTCTCACCAAGCGTCGTTCATGCCACCGCGCCGCACACTAACCGGTAAGGCAGCGATGGCATCCCGCCGCGCCGAGTTCCTCGCCGCCCATGAACGCACACAAAATGGTAGGGAAGCGATGGCATCCCGCCGTGTCGAGTTCATCGCCGCTCGCGACCTCACAACTATGTGGGAGGAATTTGAAGATGCCAAGGCCGAATGGGCGGTAGAGCAAGAGGCGGCCAAAGCCGCCTGAGGAGCGGAAAAGTCGAGAAAGCACTCAAGAAAAGAGAGGCCTGCCATCAAGAAGAAAGTAAAGGACGCACGCTTTCTCTTGGAGAGGTCGTGAGGAGATCCAAGCACGGTGGGGTGTCGCCGACAAAGCCGGGAAGGAGAACGGCGTCTGGCCAGCATGTGAGAAGTAGTAGTACTAGTAGTAGTTAGTGTGTATGTGCGTATGCAGTACGAGCATGTACCGGTACTACTAGTTACTACTGTAGTTTTTAGAGCAAATTACCAAAGACATTAGCCTAGACTAAATGGAAACATTCCTATCCTATGCATCAAATGGCATCTCTTTCTCTATAGGAATTGAGATGCATGTCATCTCACTTCCTATGATTTTCATATTCCTATCCTATGAACGAAAGGAGGCCCCTGTTAGAGTAAATACTATAGCTAGCAGTACTGCTGGTACAGTAGTTTTCTTCAAGAAGTGGAATTCAACAAAGTCATGATGGTTCCTTCGTCCGAGCAACTTCAAAGTGGGAAGTGGGCCTGTGATTTGACGGCTCATTAGTCATTTACTGCGGCGCGATGACCTGGGTGACTCTCCCTTGGAGTTCTGCCTGCATGGCAAGTGGACCAGGATGGTCGACGTCCCACATGTTGGCGAACGGAAGTATTCTTTCCGATATCGAGGAGCAAGGAAACCGCGTGGTATAGTATCACTGCTGATTGGTTCGCAAAAAGATAGTATCACTGCCGATTTATAATTATTCTTTATTTCTGATGAATGCTAGCGTTTCAACTCTTACGACGAAGGGTGCTAAACACGGCATGTGCTGGACGTCCCACACGTCAGCGAAAGGAGTGGGACATGAACAGCGTGGTAGAGCCCAGCGTAAAAAAAACAGCGTGGTAGAGCATCTCCACTTCTTCCACTTCTGGGTCAGAGACCACACGTAGTAGTAGTACTTAGTGGTATGAACGATACAAAGTGCGACCTGGAGAGAAAGACACGTCTAGTTGGAAGGTCTAGGGGCATACACGTAAACAAAGATAAAAGTTAATATGTGCCTCCAACTAATATAGTAGTAGTAGAGTACTTAGGCACGTACTCCATAACATCACCGTGCATTGCACGTACAACATTTAGTGGTAGTACGTAGTAAGAGACAAATGCCGCCCAAGAGTTCCCTTCTCGACCTACTTTTGGGTATTTGGTAGAGTGTATGGAGGGTGCATAAGTCCACACTAGTTTAGCACAAATACACTAGAAGCATGCATGAAGAGAGCATGCATGAAGAGGGGTGTGGAGTTGAGCATGCATGAAGAGGGAACAACTATGCTGAGACGAGAATGCAACCAAACACAGCCTGTATGCCACGCATGTTCATACCATTTGTGCCTTTCTACTTCACTTCTTTGCGCTACATTACTCAGGTTCGTACGTCCACTCCTGGGTACATGTCCGTCTCGTAGTTCCAGTCCCACGTGTTCTTCATATAGATGGAACGATCGTTGCATAACACGTGCACCTTGATCCTAGATGTCTCGTGTGTTGGCAAAAGGATGAACAAAGCTCACATAAAAAAATAGAGTGGAAGAACAATAGATTCCGGACGACCGAGAAGGAGCAAGGAACCTCGTGGTGGAGCGTCTGCACTCATAATATTTAATATTATTCAGCGATATAAAATTAACCAATCATCTCCACGATTAATTTGGAAGAGTCTGAAACACGGCAGCCCGGTGTAGTTACATCATACTAGTACATGGCTAACCCACACTATCACCATATTTCTTGGCTTCCGTCGACACCTATCTCTAGTAATCCAGCAGACTGTATCGCTTCTCCCTCCTCGTCTCTATCAAAGTGCGGCGGGCTGGCGTTTCTGCCGTCTATTGAGGTCGGTTAACTATCACATGTTAGCGACATGCCAAGAGCATTCTAAAAAAAATTCCTTTCACGTTCCGTTTTCAAAAATAAAAAATCCTTTCATGTACAAATTTGCTTGTATGCTTTGAGCAACTTGCATGTCCTATACTGCTCCTGTTTGATACTCTAACTTAGCTAGAGGTTAGACTAACTCATGACTAACCCTGAACTAACTGTAGCCAAAGAGGTGTTTGGGTGACAGGGTTAGATTGACAATAAATGCACTTCATGGAGAGAGAAAATTGTTTTTCAGTGCTCCCAATGAGAACTATCTCCAGTTAGCACCTCTTGGGTGGGATAGTATTTTTTTGGTGGGTTCGGTGCAACTTGCTCCAATTTAAACCCTCATGCTTGGATACTTTAGGGCTATTTGAGCGCCAACTAGCTCAAACTAACTCTAACCTATGGATCCAAACAGGGCCTATGGCCAGTCTCGACACGGACCAGTCGCGTGCACTGGGAAGCAGCGCTCTCTTGGCCGTCGCGCCACTTCAAAGCCGGCGCCAGTGAGAGGTCGCCTCCGCTCTGGCCAGGCATTAATGCGGCACTGACGCTCCAGGGCGACGCTGACCGTTTCACGCGGGAAGCGCGCGCTGGCAAGGGAGTATAGGTTTTGAACCATTTCAGGTGTAGTAGTAATGGTAGTTTGCAAAAATACTCAATTATTGCACTCAGTTTCCTAAGAAATTGTGGTAAAAAACGCTACTCCACAGCCCGCTTCTCTTCTCCTTCCTGCTCGTGATTTACGTGGCCATGTTAACGTGGTTGTGTCAAAAAATGTCACTTCACCTTTCGTGATTTGTGTTATATAATTACAAGCAAGATTCTCGTGCATTGCACAGAACATCAATATGCATTCTTTTACAAAACACCTGTTGTGATTGACCCATGCAGGAGTAATCCCATGTGTAAAAACTAATGATATCTCGAGAATGTCAACGAAAAAATGAAATATGAGAGATAAGGCGAGGAGGAGTGGAGCGTGGTGGTGACTGGTGGTCGGAATGGGCGGAGGCATGGGGATGGGCCAGGCGCCCGTGACGGCAGCGGCCACCATGCATGCTAGATTGTTCTAGAGACTTATTCCTTTTTAATTGCTGAGCAATGAGGTTATGGAGATAATGATGTGGAGAGAGGTGCAGGTATATTTTGTAAAATTATCATAGTTTGCTTTCTATCCGGATATAGATCATACGGTCTGTATTACAAGATGGCAGGCACACCATCATCGCCAACTCGTTTTTTATAAGGGCATGAGATGATATGTTTGCTGACTAGTACTAAAGTAAAGTGGAATCTGTCCATGTTATGCAAGTAAATAAAGGTGATTGTTTATCATACGGGTTAGGTTGGATGAAGGGTGGTAGGAACAAATGCTCCACTTAGAGCATGTGTGTGTGAGATGGAGTCTTAGTGTGTGTGTGGGGTGTGTGTGAGAGAGAGAGAGAGAGAGAGAGAGAGGAGAGATGGAGTCTTAGTTTGTGTGTGTGTGTGTGAGAGAGATGGAGTCTAAGTGTGTGTGGGGAGGAGGGGTGCGTGCGTGCATGTGTGTGTTTGTGTGTGTGTGTGTGTGTGTGTGAGAGAGAGAGAGATGGAGTCTTAGTGTGTGTGTGGGGGGGTACGTGCGTGCATGTGTGTGTGTGTGTGTGTCGCGGGGTCCTCTGTGGCGGATGTAATTTAAATGTGCATGGCTTCATCATAGAGAGGTGATGTGTATGGCAGAGGCCACCGACGATGGGGTGCGAGAGAGAAAATGCCCGTAGAGAGGGAAGAGAAGGTGCGTGCGCGTGAGAGGAGTCGACATCGAGAGAACGTGTTTGTTCGAGAGACACCGAGGAAGACTACTATATATCGATGGTGCATGTAGGCGGGTATTAAACAAAGGGATGGTCTTATTGGTTTCGGGGATATAGGGGAAGATTGAGAGGCGCGCGCGGGGGTGGGGGGGTAGCTAGAAGGAGATTGTTAAATGTGAGTGTGTGTTTTGCCCATCCAGGCGGAATTTATGTGCACAAAAGAGGAGAACGATTCAATGTGGCGTTAGGATTGGGGGTAATTAACTACGTATGGAGACATAGAGACCTTGAACGTGCATGTGTGAGAGGTATACATGTATACGTGGGATGTGTGTGTCTTGTGGCATGATCGAGATAAAAGAAAGAAGACATAAGTCATAAGATCAACGACATGGGAGAGACGGGTCGGTATGACAATATGCATGCATGTGAGAATGCAGGAAGAAGGCCCGACAATTGAGCATGTGTTTTTGTCTTTAAGAGATAGTGGTGTGGGCTGGAGCATGCATCTATGGCGAAGCAAGAGGGGTGAGGCTAACGATTGTGCAAAAGAGATCAACCTATAAATGCATATGTACGGAGAGACATATATAGTGTGGGTGATAGGAAGCAAGACTCCGTGCGAGAAAGAAATGTGGACGGAGAAACTACAGATAGATACAGAGATGGAGATGCTAGCTAGAGGGGCATCCGTTAGTTTGGGTGTTGGAGATGACCGTCAGGTGGTTCAAAGGGTGAAGTTATATATGTGTGTGAGAGGGCACTTGACTGCATGTAGAGAGAAACATATGTAGTGTGTGTGATAGGAATCAAGAGTGAGGGCGAGAAAGAAGGTTGATGGAGAAACAGATAAATATAAAGATAAAGATGCTAGCTAGTGTGCGTTAGAGATAGAAGTCGAGTGGATCAGAAGGCTGGGTTATGTGTGTGGGTGTGAGAGAGATAGAGAAAGGGTGCATGTGAGTCACATACAAACATATATCAGAGAGAAATGAGATCCAGAGAGACGGAGTTTTGTGTCTCATGAGAGAGAAAGATATTTCTAGCAGTGATAGCTAGAGAGACATATGAGGGAACACAAGATATCTCTAGGTAGAGAGGGTGTGTTTGAGCGACATACAAGAGAACAATGGAGAAATATGAGACCACGGGAGACAGAGTTTGTGTTTGTGTGTGAAAGAAATATTGAAGAGGAAGAGTCGCAGGTTCTCATATCTAAGGAGCGAAAGACATCTCTGTATGAGGGGTGTGCGAGTGGCACACATGGGAATAGTTGAGAGAAATGAGACCCCAGGAGACAAAGGTTTGTGTTTGTGTGAGAGAAAGAGATTCCACATGGAGAATCATAGCTAGAGACACATAGCAGGGAGCGAGATATACTTAGAGAGAGATGGAGTGATGAAGGTCGAGGGAGAGAGTACCGTCAGTGTGTTACGAAGATACAAGATCATTGTCAACATACAGGTAGCACGAGAGATGCCTGAGAGACGATGAGCACATATAGGTCCAGAGAGATAGTCCTATATAAGCATGAGTGATAGCTATATGAGACGAATATCTGGATTAAAGGGGATTCAAATATTTAAACTGGAGATCACGACATCGATAATATCATAACGCAAATTGGTGTACCAAACATGCATATTCATTTGAATTTGGGCACATGTGTAATGTTATATAGTTTATCAATATTGGTGATCCATAGATTCTTCAATTACAAACAATGCATGGTTTATATGCAATTAATGTCTAAACGGGATTAAACTATATGTTGCGTGTGTGAAACACATTATACATGTTTGAGAAGTTAAAAACCCCGCATGAAACACACATTGATTGCAGACAGTTAGCGAGGAATGCATACATTGGATTTCAACATAAAGTGGTTTCAAATATTTGAAAATCCAAATTGATGGATACAACCTTATGAATCTGAGATCATGCCATTTGTAAACCATATTTATGTATAAATGGTGTTGTGCTTTTGAAAGTATATAAAAAATGATGTATATAGAATGTAATTCCAATTGAAAATGGATCTCGCCCAAAAAAATAGTAGAATACAAACGGGATTCGAATTGAGTTGGCACGATGGCGATGCCTTTGTGCAAAATTTGAACGAAGCGGGGAAAGTCACGGTAACCCGCTTGAAACCAAAATCTGTGAGATGGAAATCACTCGCCTATCCCTGCCACGCATAAAGCCTATCTGCTGGATTTCTATAGGTTTCGATAGGGGTAGGTTTGTAATTTCACCCAAACGTGACGTAACCGCCTCTCACCCGGATCCATACACGGTGGGCGCCAAACACAGTGTGCCCTCGGCGAAATCGACTCCTCCCGATTCATATTCATACGGTGGGCACCAAAAACAAACTCTCGTCGGCAAATATTGATTGTATGAGATTACCGTCCTATCCCCAACCGACTAATGTTGTTGTGATGTAGTAGAAATTTGAAACGGGGGATAAGTTTGTAAATTTCCTCGCATTTGAGACAAGCGCACCCTGAATACATGGTCCCCCCCCCCTTCCTCTCTACCTCCCTTTTCCCCATTCATACTTCGTGGGCGCCAAAACACCCTCTCCACCCCACCATCCTCCGTCCGCCGCCGTCCGCCACCCCATCCACCGTCGTCCTCCTCCACCATGCCGGAGCTGATACCCCGACGCCGCCGCCCATTACAAGAGATCGACCTCTCTCATCCACGCCTTCGGACCGGGATCCTTGCGTCCCGTCCTCTCGCTTCATCCCCGCCGTCGTCCACCTTGCCGGGCGCCGGCCTTACGACCGTCCTCGCCCATCGGCTTCCGCCGCCACCGCTACCCTCCTAGATCTGCTTCCACGCCGCCGATACCATCGCTACCGCATAACACCGTCAAATTCTCAGCCAGATCACGTACGGCGCCCGCACAGGCGGTACTCTTTCGTATCTGCTCAACTTATTTAGCGCAGCAAGAAAATAGATCGCCACTGCTTTACTCTGATTTCTTGTCTTGGTTGCGAAGTTGCCTTTGTCCGGTTTGCACCTTCAGATCCGCCATGGCATGCTCAACACTATGCTCCCAGTGCTTACGGTTTTCCCCTTTTATATTCCACACTAGTTAAATCACGATGAGACTAAATTTCAAAATTGGGTGATCGATTTTTCAGAGCTTCGCGGAGTTCGCCGGTGCGATCCAAGGGGCTTGGGTGGTTGTGGGGCCTTGCCGAACGAAGAAAACTCGACGCGGGTGGGGGGTGGGGGTGGCGGAGGAACACAGGCGGTGGGGGCCGGTGGTCCGGCCGGCGGCCCGTGCGGTGTTCTGTATGGGAAGAATTAAGAGACGAGGAAGAATAAGGGTTAGGAGGCGTGGGATCTTCATCCAACCGCTTTGAAATGGTCGAGAGACAGCTGGGAGTTGCATTCTTAATGTGCTCTGGTTCATCTTGTGTGGGCCTGCGCAACCAACATTTTATTATCCAAAATCTGCTTGCTCTTCTTTACCATGTTAAATCTTTGCTGGCACATGCGTGATCGATAGGCTTTCAATTACTAGCGGCAATACAACACCGTATTTTCAAGCCAGTTCCACTTTCCCGATTTATATATCGTGGTTATGGTGTACCTCTATTATGTACACTATGATCTGCCTAGTTGATGTGTGCTCTTGTTATCATGGTTTGGTAATAGACTCCATATATAGTATATTATGAACCTATCATCTGCCAGCTATCCTTATACGGAGCCTATTTTTGTGTACTTGTGCGGATTATATAAATGCATACGATATTATAGCACACATGAGCTCTCTCATCGTAATCCAAAGGATAAAGACATAAGTGTTTTGGGCGCCCCTATATTAGAATATCATCGCATTACAAAGATAATCTCACAACTATTTATGTTTTCATGGTTCTCGAGATATTATACATAATTATGGTGAATATCAGAATCCGCGCATCGAGAAGAATATTGTGGAACAACGCAATGACTTACAAAATTGGCACCAAGGCATTGAGTGCCATTCGGAAGCAATGAAACTCGACGCTCCCCACCTTTTGATTCTTGTTGAGAATATTATCCTAATGACTATTCTAACCTCGAGGAGTCAAAGGCGGATGGCCTCATCTGTTCACCCATCAAGGTGCCTATTCTAATTTGGCAAGGTTTTATTGATTGTGCGTATCTTGCATATGTTGTCTTGCATTTCTTCTACTTTGTTGCACCACCATCTGCTTAGTTTACTCATCATATAACTCGAGATGCCATGCCCATCCATTATCAATACATATTCCATCTGTTGTCATACCATGTTTCTCCACTCAAATGTTGTTCTTGTGCATCAGACATCAAAAAGGAAGAGGGTGATTGCGAACCTGAAGGAGCACCGACAAAGTCCTTGAAAAACATGGTGGTCTTGGGAGAAATCAGACAGCGCCCACTTATATTGGCTGTACAACCCGGTGACACAAAACATATGACCGACTCCAATGACTGTACCCATACTTCTTGGCCACACCACTAGCCCCACCACACAGGACCTGCACTCAAAGAAAAGGTATACCGATTTCATTTGCCATAGCACCAGCCGTACCACAGAAAAATCCCACTCCAAAGAAAAAAGTACAAAGAAGTCCACCGAAGACCTATCCCAAGCTAAGAGACGGCCAATTCATGCAGATTGGAACCCCATTCCATTTATTCCCAGTTTAAAAGACAATGCTTTCAATGTTGTTAGGGACTACGTGCATATATTCCCATCATGGGAAGATTATAGTGAAGACAAACACCATTTTCACATCTTCCTGTCCAACTTACGTGTAAGTATATTATTCATGGTTATTATTTTCCTGTTTTCTGCTGATCGAACACATCCATGATTTACATTACATTGTTGTAACTAGGTGAGGGTCTATCTGGATAGTCATGACGAGCAAAGCTTGCTTATGCTTTTCGAGGAAGCATTGCAGCAGTATCGGTGTTACCTGAGGAAATCACACTTTGATGGCAAGTCTATAAACGAATTTGCGGTGAAGTCTCCTGTGCTAAATTTAGAAGACATTGAATGGAAAAACCTTGTTATGCACCTTGGTCTCGTTCCTGTGATGAGGTACTGTCTATGAAATCACATGACAATTTGAACTTCTACTTTTCCGCATGTGCCTTATGGATCTTTTTTGCAGGAAATCTGCTCGAATAAGAATTCCAGTTTGAAAAGAACAACAGGATATCGCAAATATGATGCCTGCTGCTTTGCTCTTGTTAGTACCTGTTGTCCTGTATCACTGTACTTGCATACATACCTGGTTCATTATGTGACAGCAGTATGCATGATAGCTTGCTTATCAATTGTTCGCTCCAAATTATTTGATCTGTATGAATGGTTACATTAGTGTAGAATATATCCAATGCCAATGATTTTTTTAGCTCTGCATTGTTCTTGTAAGTACCTGCTGTCCTTTATCAGTGTACTTATATTGACAGGTAGTTGTTCATGTACCATCACTCTGCAGCTTATTTTCCTTTGCCCTCCATTTTCTACACATCGGATCTATATTAACTCTTACCATAAGGTTGGTATTGAAGAAGTTTAGTTGTGCATTGCTCTTGGCTGTGCCTTTTTGCTGTGTCATTGCACATACATTTATAGCTACTTGGTTATGTAGCATCACTCTTCATCTTATCTTAATATTCTCCATTTTTTCATATATTATCATATCTGTATTTACTCTTAACAAAATGTAGAATTAAGGGAATGCTTATGAAGAACATTCTTTGCTAAACTTCTTGAATTGCCCCCCCCATCAGCATGCACAAGGACTTTATAGAGCCTGTCTTCACCAGTAATGTAAGTTTGTCCTTATCAAGCCTTCAAACTTTGTTGTGTATATTCGGTTAGGCATGACTGCAACAGCTGTTTATTTTTTGTGTTTGCATCAAATTGCATGTTTAAAGTTTATTATGTAGTTCATAAACAAAAGTTTGTCCTTCTCAATTTAAGTTTTCAGTTGTACAACCAAGTTCCTTCTTCATACCATGTAAATTAAACTATCTGAGCAAGTGATCTTCTTTTGCACTTTGCATATATGCTTCGTTCTTCATCCGTAATCCATTGGTGTGGTGAACCTACCCACTACAAAGACAATGTCATATTCTGCAATGTCTTAACTATGAACAATGTCATATCACCCATAAAAAAAATTCTACTACTCCCTCCGTTCGAAAATACTTGTCATTGAAATGGATGTATCTAGATGTATTTTAGTTCTAGACACATCCATTTTGATGACAAGTAATTCAGACGGAGGGAGTATTATTTAAACCGCCTCTTTATTTGCCAATCTAAAATGGGATAAATTGATAGCACACTAACCAATCGATACTTATGAGTTCTTGATCGTAATCCGGTGGTGTCGTGAAGCTGCCAACTCCTTCACAATGTCATTTCCTGCCATGTCTTGACCTGAACAACACCATATTTTGTTAATGCAATTTTAAACTGTGTCACTTTATTCGTCAGTAAGAAATGTGATGAATTGTGAGCACTGATACTTTTATGTGCAAAACCTGTCATCTGTCTGCTTGTTTATCTTTCAGAGTGAGGAAGATATAAGTGTTGAACAAGTGCAGTCTCATCAACTTGCTCAACTGCTTGCGCTGCAGCTCCCCAACAGGGCTAACCTTTCTTGAACTCTATTGAAGTGCTGTCGGTTTTGTATATTAGTTTGTCGGTGTGTTTACTTACACTGGTGGCGATCTTTGATGCCCAGTGTATGTAATCTGTTGTCTGCTTGTTCTTTATTATCATAGTGCCGAACTTTGATGCCCAGTGGATGTAATATGCCGTAATTTCTTTATTGTATAGTCTAGGTTTTATCTTATTCACGATGCTACAGTTATTTTACTGTATATATATCCTATCTTCGCAGTAAACCGGCCGAATCGTAAAATTACGGTACATAATCGGGCCGTCATGCAATCACGATGTATGATCCGCATCATGGGCCAGGTCAAACTGGCCCACTAGTAGATTCGGGCCTTTAATAGGCCGAGTAACCCCCGACCCTCTCTTCAATGGGCTTTTAGGAGGCTGAGAAGTAGGCTGGACCTGAAACGTGCCGAATAGCTCACGGGCCGGCAGCAGCCCGAAATTGACCCCGACCCATGATTGTGCAAATCAATTCACGGGCTTTTAACAGGCCAAGGTTGTCTCGGTCCTTGTTTGGCCCAATCGAGATATCGGTCATGCGAGCAGTCGGATGCAAACCGGCCGCATTTAGGCCCAACTATATGACGGGCTTTTAACGGGCGAAATTAATATAGGACTGAAATGTTAAATGGGCCCTTAACAGGCCGAAACTAATATCAGGCCGAATTACTAAATGGGCCTTTAGCAAGTGGGCCCAAAAGCATAGCGTCCAGTCAACGGGCCGAATCTGATATGGGCCATAATTGAGCCCAAATCTTCTTAAAGCGTCGGACCTGATCTGGGCCGTGATTTGGCCCATAAAGTGGGAGGCTTTTAACGGGCCGGATCTTATATGGGCCATTATTAGGCCCGAAATGTGGCAGGCCATTAATGGACCGGATCAAATATGGGCCGGCATTTGGCCCAAAACATGGCAGCCATTTAATGGACTGGTCCACTAGGGTCCTAAAAATCTTGTGGGCCTACAGCTGGGCCAGCCCATTAATGTCGGCGAAATCTCGTGGGCCTTTAGCTGGGCCGGCCCATTATGATCCGCAAGAATTTTGTGGGCCTTTACCTGGGCCAGCCCATTATGGCACACAAAAATCTTGTGGGCCTTCTATCGGGCCAAATATGGCTCAAATCTTGTGGGCCTTTATTTGGGCCATCACATTATAGTCCGCAAAATCTAAATGGCCTTTAATCGGGCCCATTATGGTCCGCAAAATCCTGTGGGCCTTTAGTTGGGCCGGCCCATTTAAACTTGATGGGCCGTGCCACGTGTCGATGTATCATAGGCGCCTTCTGTCCAATGAGTGGATGACATCTGTCCCAACGACGAGCCGACATGTGTTTCCTCCAGCCAATGATGATTTTACACGTGGAAATTTCCCATTGGTCGGGGCTGTTAATGGGTTATCGAATCCAAAATCCGACACGATAGCTTAACGGCGTTCCGTTACGGTGGATGCCACGTGTCGGTCACCCTTGACGAAAGCACTTCGGTGACGCGCGATTTATCGTCATGGAAGTGGACACTCCCGTGATGATAATTTTGGTAATGTCATGGAACACTTCTACGACAGCACAGGTATGACTATCTTGATTCTGTCATAAATTTGTCATGGATGTACATGCATGACGAAAAACGCAACCTACTGTGACAAACACGTATCATCACGGAAGTGTATTTTTTTTGTAGTGATCACCCTTTCCCCTTCAAGGAAATCCAACGCAGTGCTCAAGAGGTAACATCAGACCACTCAGCCGCTGAAGATGGCGACGAGGAAGAAAGTGGCTCCCCCCTGAGGGGGGAAGGAAGAAAAGGGAGGCCTCCATGAATTTGGAGGCGGAGGTGCCCAAGAGGGGGAAGGGTTCCTTTGCGGATAAATCCGCATGGGATGCGAATAGCAGCCCGGAGCGAACAACTCGGGCCAAGCCTCGGGCCACCTCGTAAGTACAAAAAGCCTTATATGTATCCTGGTTCTTCAACTTTATAATATTAATATGTTTGCTTTATGCCCTTCTAGTCCAGCCCATGATGGCTCCCCGCGATCCTCGACGGAGGGTTCACTAGACACAAAGGAGATGGCTAGTATGTCTCCGCCGCCCCCTCACTCTGTCTCGCTCAAGGGTGATGGTGATGTGGCATCCCAAAGGACCTTCCCAGACCGGGGAGAGGTCCCGGAGATCGTCAGGGTGGCGCCCCAGGATGACTCCTCGGCCGCCGGGCACATGGGGGAAAAGGCCCCCACGGGGACTGGTGATGGGGGCCGAATTCCATTCGGCCCTCCGCCGGATACTATTCCGGAGACCTACGGGGCTCCGAGTCAAGCGAACGGCCTTCATCGAAAGGAGGAGGTGTGCCTGTTCCGCCGGTGACCTCTGTCCAACCAGAGGCACCGGATAATCTGCTGGAAACGCTGCAAGGCGCCTCCATTGTGGATGAGTATCGTGTCCTTATGGATATGGTGATCGAAAAGGTTCAGTCCGCCAAGAGCGGACTGACCGAGGCCTGCGCTAGCCTTTTAACATGCTTTGAGGTAATAATTGGAGAAAGAGTGGCACCGTGTGGACAGTAGCCCCTGATGCTCTGTTCGGTGTTAGGAAAGAAAAGGCCGAACTGAGGATCAAAATAATTTTCCCAGGAGGCTAACAGAAGATGTCTATGTGAATAAGCAGGTGTCGCTGCGGGCTGCTGCCTCTCATACTGCGGAGGTCTCCGGACTGAAGCAGAACCTGGAGCGGGCCGAGGAAGAGCTCGGCCGCGTGAAGCAACAGCTAAAGGACATCCAAGGTATGTAATAACCTGCGTGAGTATTTATGAATGATGAATTATTCGTGCCAGCTAAAGTGGCATGAATTTTATTAGGCGCCACGGCCGAGGTGGTAGCCCTCAAGAAAGCGTTAGCCGAGGCTGAGAATAAATCGGCCACGAAACGCGCCGAGCGCGAGAAGCCGGAAGCCCGGGTCAGCGAGGTCCAGCAAGAGCTCCAGGACGTCGTGAAGAAGTGCGAGTCCTTGGAGCGTGATTCGAAGACGCAAGAGTCCGAACTTGCAAAGGCCTGTCAGGACGCACGAGATGCCCGAGCCTATGCCCAGAACACCCTTCAGGAAATTCAGGCTGCCGAGGAGATTGCGGCGGGTAAGGTTTCCGCTATGCCAAGCAAATATGCAAAGGGAACGCTTCCTGCACTTATCCGAATTTGGTTTTTCCAGGGGAGTTTGCGGATCTGCCGCATAGCATATCAGATGATGCCAAGTTTTCACGCCGTAGACGGGATGTTTGTCGGATGTGGGGTTCCGGCAAACCCTTAAGGTTCGAACACTGGGGTGCGCGTGAAGTCTTTTCCTCCTACCGATCTAAGCCCTAGCTCGCTAAGATCTCGCGGACGAACTCGAAAAACTCGCAACACAGAAAGACACTGGATTTATACTGGTTCGGGACACCGTTGTGGTGTAATACCCTACTCCAGTGTGGTGCTGGTGGATTGCCTCTTGGGCTGATGAAGAACAGTACAAGGGAAAGAACAGCCTCCTGAGGTTGAGGTGTTCTTGTGCTTGGTGTCTTGGCGGGTGAGAGCTAGGTGAACTGCTCGATGCCCCCTACTACTGTGGTGGCTAGACCTATTTATAGAGGCCCTGGTCCTCTTCCCAAATAATGAATGGGAAGGGAGCCAACAACAGCGGGCATGTTTAAAGGGGGACAGCTAGTACAAGCTATCCTAACAAAAGTGGTCTTCGCCTGCGAAAGGTTCTGGTGGTGACGCCGTCTTGGGCTCCACGATGACCTCCGTCTTGCTGTCCCCCTGGTCGTGGTCTCGTTGCACCGATATAGCAACCTTTGCCTGATGCTGGCCTCCTTAGCACCAAAGAGGAAACAAGGACGATGTGTGCGCTGGCACCCGCCTGGCGCAGATCGTCACGGCTCACGTCATGAGAGCTTAGTGAGGTT
Source organism: Aegilops bicornis (assembly GCA_021605145.1). Taxonomy (NCBI): domain Eukaryota; kingdom Viridiplantae; phylum Streptophyta; class Magnoliopsida; order Poales; family Poaceae; genus Aegilops; species Aegilops bicornis. Next base: position 506,081,535 of record CM038673.1, read on the forward strand.
TGCCCTGCCTTGATATCTCCACTCTCGTGAGCCTTCCTGACTAGGCCACTCACGAGGAGGTCTTGTGTCGCCCGCCTCGCGAGGCTTGGCCCCTCGCGAGGGTCTTGGATGCCTTGTTGGTGAAGATGGGCCGTACGGCCTGCTGGCTTAGCCACGCCGTGGGCCGCAGGCAGGGAAGTCTGTTGACCTCCGTTCCCAGAACGCCGACAATAGCCCCCGGGCCCAAGGTGTGCTTGGGCTTGGCTTCGTGGCGAAGCCAATGGTCAAGTACGGAGCACCTCGGGCCCCAAAAGCCCGCGGCCTCGGTTGACGCGTGGCGGTTGATTGGACGTGGGCGTCTCCGCTTCCCCACGCTGCCCTTGAATCCGCCTGCCTATGCGGCCCCCGCCTCTCGCACAGTTATTCTTCCTTCGCCCACGCCCGGCTCCTCCAATCTCCCTGCTTCCTCGAGGCACTGCTTTGCCCTTCCAATCTGACTTGCGCTCCACCTTCTTCATCGCCATGGCGCCGAAACATGCTGAAAAGGGGAGGAAACCTTTGTCTTTGCCAACTGCGTCCCTGCCCTTTGAGCCTGCTCTCGGCCGGCCTCGGGTGCTCATTGACGAGGCCATGGACAAGGTGCGCCCCATGCTTGCCTCCAGCTTCAACGAGTGGGGAGAGACGGTGGCTTGGCCCACATCCCACACCCGAATGGACCGGGCAGCCACTGAGGTCCTGATCTTCATTGATGCCCTCTGAGATGGCTTGATTCCTCCCTTCTCCGCCTTCCTCAACGCGGTGCTCGAGCATTATCAGATCCACATGCTTCATCTCGACCCTCAATCTGTGACCCTTCTTGTCGTTTTCTCCTTCTTGTGCGAGGCCATGGTGGGCATCGCTCCTTCCGTTGCCTTGCTTCGCCATTTCTTCTCATTGCATCTGACCGGTCCCCGGCACAGCTTGGGGTGCGTGAGCTTCCAAGCCGTGGCCGCGACGGCGGGCGAGGGGATTGACTTCGAGCTGCCTTTGTCCACGAGTGAGTTCCGCACATGATGGGTGTTTGTTGACGCCGACATGCTCAGTCCTCTGCTCCAAGTTCCGGCGGGGCCCGCTGTTCCAAACTCCGGATGGGGCCACCAGACGCTCTCGAGCCCCCGCCTTGCTCTTATGCAGGGCCAGTGAGGTCTTTGAAGGACATGGCGTGACCGCGCCTATGGTGGTGAAGGAGTTCGTCAAGCGCCGGGTTGCTCCGCTCCAGCGCCACTCTCGCCCAATGTGGACTTTGCTCAACAGTCAGGACCACATGAGGTTCCAGGAGTCTAGGCTCCCTCTCGGGACGCGGCAGACAGTGCTCAAGGTCTTGACGGGTGTCCCTCTGCCGGCCGAAATGCCTGGGAAGAATTGCCTGTTGTATTGCTGCAAGAACAAGGACGAGTTTGAAGCGAGCATGCCTTCCTTTGATGAATGGGGGCTGTGGCCGATCGGTCTGGCGGGGCCCCGCGAGAACCCTGTTGTCGTGGTTCCCTTCCTTGTCGGGTGTGCCGAGCTCACCCCAAGTGGGGGTGCAGGAGGGCGAGCTCTGGAGGCTGGTGGCCCAAGTGCTGAGGAGCACATGCTGAGTGGTGATCCTGGGCGTCATCCTCGGGAGCTTGCGACCCCCTCTTGAAACACCGGTCGCTGAGGAGACGCAGCGTGCGGCTCCCAAGTCTAAGGCCCCAGAAGCCTCGGGAGTTGGTGGTGAGGCGGTGCCCGGCTGTTTGTCGCATCCGGGCACCCCTGAAGTTGTCTCTCCAAGCTCTTCACCCCGTGCAGGTCGCTACGTCCAGCGATACGGCCGGCTCTGCGTCGATTTCATGGAGCTCCGCAAGAGGAGAGGATCCCCGAGCGGCAACAACATCTTTGGAGCGCTGAAGCGGAGGAAGTACAACGCCGTTGACATGTAAGTATCATATCGTTGTGGCTCCTTGTGTGCTGTTTTCCTTCTCCTGGCGTCAGTTCTTCAGGGCTCCTTCTATCGAGGCGGCTGTGCCTCCTGAGAAACGGCCTCCTCCTTCCTCAACTCCCCCATCAGCCTTGAGCGTTCCTGGTCTACCTACCACCCCTGGAGCAGGGTCGGTTGGGGGAGCATCTCCGCCTTCGTGGCGCGCTGAGCCCGCGGCTTGGTCACTCCTCCCCCACGATCTGGCGTGGAGCCTGGCAGGCGTGCCCAAGACCCCTCCTTTGCTCATGGACAGCAGCCGGTTGGCTTCGATCTTCGGCTCCTCTTCATGCAGCGTGCCCCGATCGGCTCAGGCTTCTCGTGAGGACTGGCTGACGTCAGGTGCGGCATCAGCCCCCAGCCCCCTGTCGGGAGGTGGCGCACCACTTGGCGCCCTGCCCGCTGCCCCGGAGGTGGAGGACGAGGTGGCCCGAGCGTTCGAGCTCGAGCGCGGGCAGAGCGTAGTTCGTCACGAGCTCTTCCGGGTGGCGATGGGCGCGATGAGTCGCTGGGTGAAGAGCTCGCTGGTGTCGACTCGCGCCTTGAGGCTGAAGGTCTCCGGCTGGTGGAGGAGCGGCGCAAGCTGAAGGTGGCCATCAACCTCGGTCGCTATCAGCGCGACCTTGAGAATGCGAAGGCCGAGGCGTCCCTCAAGATCGCCCATGAAGCCCGCTCGCGAGCCTTGGAAGAGGCTCGCGAGGCTGACCGCCGTCGCGAGGCTGCGGAGGAGCGCGCGTGGGAGCTCCAGGCCTGGAGCGCGTCCCTTGAGCAGCAGGTGGAGGCGCGCAGGGACGCTCTTGCATCACTGAGGGGGACACCCGTGGAGGAAGAGGAGGTCCGGAAGCGTGACGAGGCACTGGCCCTGGAAGCCGTGGAGTGCAGCCTCAAGCTCGAGCAACTGGAGACGAGGGAGCGTCAAGTTGCTCAAGCAGAAGATGCCGTCGTGGCTCGTGAGGCCAGAGTCGAGGAGAAGGTCAATCGCCGGGTGGCCGAGGTTCGCGCAGACCTGGAGGGTAGGTACGACCTGAAGCTGAAGCTTGCGGGTACAGAGGATCTGGGCAGGGCCGCTGCCCTCAGGCCCAGGTTGGATGAGGCTGAGAGGCGCGCGGAAGCCACGCCGCTGCCCTGGTTACGGCGCAGGCGGACTTGGCCTCCGCCCGCGCCGAGCTGATGACGCTGAGGCCGTCGCACGACAAAACACGGAGGAAGTGCTCCAACAACAAACGCTGGAGCGCGAGCATGCCCCTATGCTTCAGGATCTCCGGAACAGGGCCAATATGGCCCTGGGCCATATTTGCGACGTGGAGGCGCCGGCCCCTCACTCGAATGATTATGCCAGCCACCGGACCTTCTTCACCGAGGTGGTGACGCGCCTGGAGGCTCGATCTGCCAGAGCTCGCCAGCTTGTGGAGGAAAGGGGTCGTGGCTTGCTTGAGCGCGCTTTCTCCCGTGTCTTCAGCCACCTCCTGAATGCTGACCCCAACTTTGATTTCGACGCCGCCATCGCCCCCGTACCCACGGCTGTGTGGGGCGATCTGGCGCGTTGGGTTGAGGACAATGTGGACGCGTTGGTCGGGGCCTTCACCTCGGAGGATAACGCGGTGGTGGTCGCCGCAGACGAAGGCGGCGTGGTTGACGACGGCGACGGGGGCGTCGCCGATGGTGGCGACGATGCCGATGAAGACGATGACGGCGCGAGTGATGCGTCCGCGGGTGATGCAGCGAGCGATATTTCTGGCTGACCCCATGTTCTCCTGTCGTTTCATCCTGCACACAAACTCGGGCGTGGCCCTTGGAAAACTTGTAAGAGCATTTTGAGAGGGGGAGCCCCTCGTGTAAGAAAATTGCAGTTTTACTTTCCTATGTGGTGCGAGTTTGTGTCCTCGCGGACTCGTGAATCCAGGCGCGAGTTTTCTGTCATGGTTTACCTTAGTCAGCGCCAGTTTTGAGCTGGGTCGCGAGGCGTCGAGTTTCTAAGAATCCTGCGGAGCTTGTCGCCCGTCAGAAGGGGCCCCATGAGAGGTGAGTTATGTCTACTACACAACCTTCTTCTTGTAGACGTTGTTGGGCCTACAAGTGCACAGGTTTGTAGGAGAGTAGCAAATTTCCCTCAAGTGGATGACCTAAGGTTTATCAATCCATGGGAGGCGTAGGATGAAGATAGTCTCTCTCAAGCAACCCTGCAACCAAATAACAAAGAGTCTCTTGTGTCCCCAACACACCCAATACAATGGTAAATTGTATAGGTGCACTAGTTCGGCGAAGAGATGGTGATACAAGTGCAATATGGATGGTAGATATAGGTTTTTGTAATCTGAAAATAAAAAAACAGCAAGGTAACTAATGATAAAAGTGAGCGTAAACGGTATTGCAATGATAGGAAACAAGGCCTAGGGTTCATACTTTCACTAGTACAAGTTCTATCAACAATAATAACATAGATAGATCATATAACAATCCCTCAACATGCAACAAAGAGTCACTCCAAAGCCACTAATAGCGGAGAACAAACGTAGAGATTATGGTAGGGTACGAAACCACCTCAAAGTTATTCTTTCGGATCGATCTATTAAAGAGTTCGTACTAGAATAACACCTTAATACACAAATCAACCAAAACCCTAATCTCACCTAGATATTGTCACCTCAAGTATCCGTGGGCATGATTATACGATATGCATCACATAATCTCAGATTCATCCAACCAACACAAAGTACTTCAAAGAGTGCCCCAAAGTTTCTACCGGAGAGTCAAGAACGTGTGCCAACCCCTATGCATAGGTTCATGGGAGGAACCCGCAAGTTCGTCACCAAAACATACATCAAGTGGCACATGATATCCCATTGTCACCACAGATAAACACGACAAGACATACATCAAGTGTTCTCAGAAAAGACTCAATCCGATAAGATAACTTCAAAGGGGAAACTCAATTCATCACAAGAGAGTAGAGGGGGAGAAACATCATAAGATCCAACTACAATAGCAAAGCTCGGTACATCAAGATCGTGCCATAGAGGGAACACGAGAGAGAGAGAGAGAGAGAGAGAGAGAGAGAGAGATCAAACACATAGCTACTGGTACATACCCTCAGCCCCAAGGGTGAACTACTTCCTCCTCGTCATGGATAGCGCCGGGATGATGAAGATGGCCACCGGTGATGGGTTCCCCCTCTGGCAGGGTGCCGGAACGGGCTCCCGAGAGGTTTTTGGTGGCTACAGAGGCTTGCGGCGGCGGAACTCCCGATCTATCTTGATATTCGATGGTTTTAGGGTACGAGGGAATATATAGGCGAAAGAAGTCGGTCGGGAGGTGCTCAAGGGGTCCACGAGACAGGGGGCGCGCCCCCTATCTCCTGGGCTCCTCGAGTATCTTCTGACGTAAACTCCAAGTCTCCAGGATGATAATCTTCCAAAAAATCACGTTGCCGAAGGTTTCATTCCGTTTGGACTCCGTTTGATATTCCTTTTCCTCGAAATACTGAAACAGGCAATAAAACAACAATATGGGTTGGGCCTCCGGTTAATAGGTTAGTCCCAAAAGTAATATAAAAGTGTATAATAAATCCCATAATCATTCAAAACAGATAATAACATAGCATGAATGCTTCATAAATTATAGATACGTTGGAGACGTATCAGCATGCCCAAGCTTAATTCCTACTCGTCCTCGAGTAGGTAAATGATAAAAGAAAGAATTTATGAAGTGTGAATGCTAGAAGGTGCACAAGTTTGATCAATGATAATTTCAATCACCTTTTCTAGCATGATAATATGTCATAACAATAGTTCACCTCATAAAACTTCTCACGATAAAGTAACAAGCAATTCACATGTCAAAGCATAGACCATAAACTTCCTTGAAAACTAGCAAACTTCATTCTGAGTCATTCAAACAATTGCAATTCATCTTATTTTCAGGAATATCAAACTCCACATACTCAACTATCATATAGTCTTCTACAATTGCTAACACTCACGCAATACTAATGGTTATGGAGTTTCAATCGGACACTGAGAAAGATAGGGGCTTATAGTGTTGCCTCCCAACGTATTCACCTTTGGGTGATGTCAACAATAATAATTCATGCTAAGTTACATCCAATTGGATATATATATATATATAGGAAAATGGACGTGTACTCCTAGGAGTACGTACTCCCGCTCCTCATATACCACATAGATGAGTCTTCTATACCTCTTTATTATTTTTAATATACTTCATTAGTAATTATTAGATACCCCAAAATGAGTTTCATGAAAAAATTCATGTGAGTCTACATATTTTTAAATGTTTATGTATATACTGATGTGTTTGTACGTGAAAAAGGTATATAACAAAAAGTATGTCGCAGATGATATTTTTTCAACAAAACTCGTATTGAGGTATCTTAGAATATTTAATGAAGTATATTGAGAATGGTAAAGAGGTATAATTAATGCATATATGAGGTATATTGAGGATGGGAGTACATACTCCCAGGAGTACAGAAAAGGAGTCCTATATATATCAGGATCACCCCAACACAAAGTGCTTGCCAAAGGATAAAATGAAAAAGGGAAAGGTGAAGATCACCTTGACTCTTGCATAAAGTAAAAGACATAAGGTAAAAGATAGGCCCTTCGCAGAGGGAAGCAGAGGTTGTCATGCGCTTTTAGGGTTGGATACACAAAATCTTAATGCGAAAGAACGTCACTTTATATTGCCCCTTGTATATGGACCTTTATTATGCAGTCCGTCGCTTTTATTGCTTCCATAACAAGTTCGTACAAAGCTTATTTTCTCCGCACTAATAAGTCATGCATATTTAGAGAGCAATTTTTATTACTTGCACCGATGACAACTTACTTGAAGGATCTTACTCAATCCATAGGTAGGTATGGTGGACTCTCATGGAAAAACTGGGTTTAAGGATATTTGGAAGCACAAGTAGTATCTCTACTTGGTGCAAGGAATTTTTGGCTAGCATGAGGGGGAAAGGCAAGCTCAACATGTTTGAATGATCCTTGACAATATACTTTAACTGAGTTGTTGGAAAACATAAACCATTATGTTGTCTTCCTTGTCCAACATCAACTCTTTAGCATGCCATAATTAATGAGTGCTCCTAATCATAAAAGATGTCTACGATAGTATATTTATATGTGAAATCTCTCTTCCTTCAATATTCTTTCATGACTTGTTCAAATGACCAATACAATGCTTGCTAACCTTCAACAAATTTACAACCTCTACTTCTTAGATGTGAAGTCATTACTCCCCATGGGATAAGTGAATGAGACATATATAGATTTATGACAATCAACTCATTCAACAATTTACTCATAGGATATAAGTGAAGCACACGAGTAAATGACAAACTACTCCAAAAAGATATAAGTGAAGATCAATGAGTAGCTAAATAATTATGTAACTATGCGAGGACTCTCTCTCATTTAAGAATTTCAGATCTTGGCATTGTATTCAAACAGCAAGCAAAACAAAATAAAATGACATTGCAAGGATAGCACAACTCATGTGAAGAAGCAAAAACTTAGGCCAAACCGATACTAACCGATAGTTGTTGAAGAAGAAAGGTGGGATGCCTACCGGGGCATCCCCAAGCTTAGATGCTTGAGACTTCTTGAAATATTATCTTGGGGTGCCTTGGGCATCCCCAAGCTTGAACTTTTGTGTCTCCTTAATTCCTCTCATATCATGGTTTCTCTTTTTATCAAAAGCTTCAAACACACCAAACTCAACAAGAACCCGTGAGATATGTTAGTTTAAACCAATGCAAAACCTTATCATTTTCTACTGTAACAAATAAATAATATTATTATTCAACATTGAATACTAAATGTCTCTGCATATTTAATACTCCTATCCTGAAATAGAATCATTAAACAAGCAAACATATGCAAACAATGCAAACATAACAGCAATCTGCCAAAACAGTACAGTCTGTAAAGAATGCAAGAGTATCAACACTTCCCTAACTCCAAAAATTATGAAATAAAATTCCCACTGTAGTAAATTTATCAGAGCTCATTGTGAAAAATTATTCAACATTATACCACTCTCTGAATGTTCTAGGGAATTTTTGCAACAGCGGTAAACTTTCTGTTTTCAAACAGCAACATGTATACTAGGAAAATAAGCATGGCCAAGGCTATCCTTGACTTTTTTATTGGAACTAAAGATGCAAAACATTATTATAAATAACATAAAGCAAAAACTAACAAGAGAAAATTACGCTCCAAGAAAAACACATATCATGTGGTGAATAAAAATATAGCTCTAAGTAAAGTTACCGATGAACGAAGACGAAAGAGGGGATGCCTTCCGGGCATCCCCAAGCTTAGGCTCTTGGTTATCCTTGAATATTACCTTGGGGTGCCTTGGGAATCCCCAATATTAGGCTCTTGCCACTCCTTATTCCATAGTCCATCGAATCTTTACCCAAAACTTGAAAACTTCACAACACAAAACTTAACAGAAAACTCGTGAGCTCCGTTAGCGAAAGAAAACAAAACACCACTTCAAGGTACTGTAATGAACTCATTCTTTATTTATATTGGTGTTAAACCTACTGTATTCAAACTTCTCTATGGTTTATAAACAATTTTAATAGCCATAGATTCATCAAAATAAGCAAACAACACAATGAAAACAGAATCTGTCAAAAACAGAACAACCTGTAGTAATCTGTAACTAACGCAAACTTCTGGAACTCCAAAAATTATAAAATAACTTGCTGGACCTGAGTAATTTTACTAGTAATCATCTTCAAAAAGAATCAACTAAATAGCACTCTCCAGTAAAAAGTTCTAGCTAATCTCGTGAGCGCTAAAGTTTCTGTTTTTACAGCATGGTCGTAAAGACTTCACCCAAGTCTTCCCAAAGGTTCTACATGGCACAAACACTAATTAAAACATGAAAACACATCTAACCAGAAGCTATATGGATTATTTGTTCCTAAACAGAACCAAAAATCAAGAAACTAAAATAAAATTGGGTTGCCTCCCAACAAGCGCTAACGTTTAAAGCCCCTAGCTAGGCATGATGATTTCAATGATGCTCAGATAAGAGATAAGAATTGAAACATAAAGAGAACATCATGAAGAATATGACTAGCACCTTTAAGTCTAACCCACTTCCTATGCATAGGGATTTTGTGAGCAAATAACTTATGGGAACAATAATCAACAAGCATAGGAAGACAAAACAAGCATAACTTCAAAACTTTAAGCACATAGAGAGGAAACTTGATATTATTGCAATTCCTACAAGCATATATTCCTCCCTCATAATAATTTTCAGTAGCATCATGAATGAATTCAACAATATAACTAGCACCTAAAGCATTCTTTTCATGATCTACTAGCATAGAAAATTTACTACTCTCCACATAAGCAAAATTCTTCTAATGAATAATAGTGGGAGCAAACTCAACAAAATAATTATCATGTGAGGCATAATCCAATTGAAAACTAAAATCATGATGAAAATAATCATGGTTATCATTATTCTTAATAGCATACAAGTCATCACAATAATCATCATAGATAGCAACTTTGTTCTCATAATAATCGATTGAAACCTCTCCCAAGATAGTGGAATCACTAAATAAAGTTGACACTCTTCCAAATCCACTTTCATATTCATCACAATAAAATTCAACATCCTCCAAAATAGTGGGATCGCTACTTCCTAAAGTTGACACTCTTCCGAACCACTTTCATCAATATAATCATCATAGGTAGGAGGCATGCTATCATCATAACAACTTTGCATATCAAAACTTGGGGGACTAAAAATATCATCAAACATAGCTTCCCCAAGCTTGTGGCTTTGCATATCATTAGCATCATGGATATTCAAGGAATTCATACTAACAACATTGCAATCATGATCATCATTCAAAGATTTAGTACCAAGCATTTTAATGCATTGTTCTTCTAGCACTTGAGCACAATTTTCTTTTCCATCATACTCACGAAAGATATTAAAAAGACGAAGCGTACGAGACAAACTTAACTCCATTTTTTTGTAGTTTTCTTTTATAAACTAAACTAGTGATAAAACAAGAAACAAAAAGATTCGATTGCCAGATCTAAAGATATACCTTCAAGCACTCACCTCCCCGGCAACGGCGCCAGAAAAGAGCTTGATGTCCACTACACAACCTTCTTCTTGTAGACGTTGTTGGGCCTGCAAGTGCACAGGTTTGTAGGACAGTAGCAAATTTCCCTCAAGTGGATGACCTAAGGTTTATCAATCCGTGGGAGGCGTAGGATGAAGATGGTCTCTCTGAAGCAACCCTGCAACCAAATAACAAAGAGTCTCTTTAGTCCCCAACGCACCCAATACAATGGTAAATTGTATAGGTGCACTAGTTCGGCGAAGAGATGGTGATAGAAGTGCAATATGGATGATTGATATAGGTTTTTGTAATTTGAAAATATAAAAACAGCAAGGTAACTAATGGTAAAAGTGAGCGTAAACGGTATTGCAATGATAGGAAATAAGGCCTAGGGTTCATACTTTCACTAGTGCAAGTTCTCTCAACAATAATAACATAGATAGATCATATAACAATCCCTCAACATGCAACAAAGAGTCACTCCGAAGCCACTAATAGCGGAGAACAAACGTAGAGATTATGGTAGGGTACGAAACCACCTCAAAGTTATTCCTTCGGATCAATCTATTAAAGAGTTCGTACTAGAATAACACCTTAAGACACAAATCAACCAAAACCCTAATGTCACCTAGATACTCCATTGTCACCTCAAGTATACGTGGGCATGATTATACGATATGCATCACACAATCTCAGATTCATCCAACCAACACAAAGTACTTCAAAGAGTGCCCCAAAGTTTCTACCGGAGAGTCAAGAACGTGTGCCAACCCCTATGCATAGGTTCATGGGAGGAACCCGCAAGTTGGTCACCAAAACATACATCAAGTGGCACATGATATCCCATTGTCACCACAGATAAACACGGCAAGACATACATCAAGTGTTCTCATAAAAGACTCAATTCGATAAGATAACTTCAAAGGGGAAACTCAATTCATCACAAGAGAGTAGAGGTGGAGAAACATCATAAGATCCAACTACAATAGCAAAGCTCGGGATACATCAAGATCGTGCCATAGAGGGAACACGAGAGAACACGAGAGAGAGAGAGAGAGAGAGAGAGAGAGATCAAACACATAGCTACTGGTACATACCCTCAGCCCCAAGGGTGAACTACTCCCTCCTCGTCATGGATAGCGTCGGGATGATGAAGATGGCCACCGATGATGGGTTCCCTCTCCGGCAGGGTGCCGAAACGGGCTCCTGAGAGATTTTTGGTGGCTACAGAGGCTTGCGGCGGCGGAACTCCCGGTCTATCTTGATATTCGATGGTTTTAGGGTACGAGGGAATACATAGGCGAAAGAAGTCGGTCGGGAGGTGCTCGAGGGGTCCATGAGATGTGGGGCGCCCGATGAGGCGCCCCCTATCTCTGGGCTCCTCGAGTGTCTTCCCGACGTAAACTCCAAGTCTCCGGGATGATAATCTTCCAAAAATCACGCTGTCAAGGTTTCATTACGTTTGCACTCTGTTTGATATTCCTTTTCCTCGAAATATCAAACAGGCAATAAAAGCGACAATATGGGCTGGGCCTCCGGTTAATAGGTTAGTCCCAAAAGTAATATAAAAGTGTATAATAAAGCCCATAATCATTCAAAACAGATAATAACATAGCATGAATGCTTCATAAATTATAGATACGTTGGAGACGTATCAGTGAGCACCAGTTGTAGTGCTAGCGCGCGCTTGGCGTGCGCGTGCTTCGTGCAGTCCCGCTCGCGAGGAGCTCGTGAGGGGAAGGCGACGGACATGAGTCCCAGACAAAACGAGATCGAGAAGGCAAGAAATAGCTCGAACGAGAAAAGGCTCCCCCCGTGCGCATCGATAACAACTCGGCTTCAACTCAAATCCAGATCCAGAAAGCAAAGCTACAGAAAGAGAGATCCAAAGCAAAAGGCCGCGTCCGGCACCTAGTCTAGTCTTATGGTCTTCAAGTCTTCTCACCAGCGCGGAGCTAAGTGCTGCCACTAGGCGTGGGAGGGAGCACCAGGGCCTGAGGCCGGCACCCCTGAGACTCCGGGGCGTGTACAACCCCAACTCATTATTACGTGAGAGTGTCACGGGCGGCGAGCTTCACAGGCACTTGGCCTTCTTCACAAGTAACAGCCTTGCTTCATATCGCCAGACAAGGGTCCCGCCTTGCACTACCATTGATCTCCTATGAGCCGACCGGTCACCGGGACGACACAAATGAGGGAAAGAGGACGCCAGTGGTGCCCTCGGCGACCACAGGTCCTCTGCCGGGGGAAGGGTCGTCGAGGTCTCCCCGGTAGAGGGCCTACCTCCGGTTGTCGTCGGGCGTCGCGCGACATGGGGAGGGGCCTTGCTCCTGGCTCCCTCCTGGCGGCCCCCAGCATGTTTCCCTTATTGGAAGGCGTGCTGCCGTGCCAGGGTCATCTGTAACATCCCAAAATTCTAAATTTTGGAATGTTATAAACCAATAGATAGATTTGATTGATTGACTGAAAGTGAGTGAATTCGAAACTTTTTGAAAGTTAAATGAGAGGGAATAAAAGGACTTTCCCAAACTTTCATTTTGCTTTTATGATCTTCGGGAATTCAAATTCTTTTCATCACAAAACCCTGGAGAGAAGATGACATGACTTCTTCCATTTATTTAAATGACAAGGGGTTGAAAATATTTGAATTTCATTTGAGAATATTTCTAATTCTGTAACTTTATGCAACTCAATGATTTTCACGAGAGAAGATAAAATGACTTCTTCAAAGCATATGAAATATGAGTTGGGAGTTTCAAAGAAATAAATTCAAAGTCCTTTTGAATTTATTTTCAATTTGGAGTTATTTGAGTTTTATTCAAATTATTTTTCTCCAAAAATAAAATACATGGAAAATAGGGTAACATGATTCCCTACATCAGAAAATTGGAGAGAAATAAATTTGAATTCATTTTGGTATTTTTTAAAAATGATTTTTATTGGATTTTATTAGAGCTGAAGCACTCCTTGATTTATTTGAATTTGTGTGTATTTTATTTGAAACTAAAATAATGTCCATCTTGTAGGAAATCTTTTTCTAAAATTTTGATATATTATATGCCTATATAAAATTATTATTTCTTTGGTTTTATTTTTTTTTCTCTGTCAAAAAAAATGTTAAAAAAAAGGGTTCCTGTCACGACCGGGCTGCCCAGCCTTCGAGCCAGCCGCTGCCTGTGCCTCGCCACTGCCGTCTCCCTCGAGCTCCTCAGAGTTCGTCTCCAGACGGGAGCCGGGCCACGGGAGTCGGTCGGACTCCGCGTCCACCTTGCCCCTCCTCCAAGCCAGCGCCTCCCCTCCCCTCCTATAAATCCCGGCGCCCGGACCCCTCTCTCTTCTCTCTCTTCGCCGCCGCCCTTGCGCCGCATCTCGCCGCCGCTGCCAGAGATCCAACCTCCGCCGCCCCGCTCCATTCCGTCGCCGGGAGCCACCGCCGACGCCGCCAACCTCCTCGCCTCGCCATGTAGCCTCCCGTGCTCCTCGTCGCCTTCCTCGTCGCCCGGAGCCACCGCCCCGAGTTCGCCGGAGCCGCCGCCCTTCTCGCCGGAGACCGCCGTCGCCGGATCCGCTCGGCCGCCCGACCCGCTGGTTTTTTCCGGTCCGGTAATAAAACCGCCCGGTCCGATCCGGTTTATTATATTTTTTTCAGTTTCGTTTTTTTAAAACCGGTTTGTTAGGGTTTAATTATTCAGAGAACGCCCGTTAGTTTAGGCTCTGGAGCGAACGATTTTCACTGTTGAGCGTTCGGTAACGAACGTTCGCTATTTAGATTTTTATTTTTATTTTAATTTCGGCCAGGGACCTATCTGTGATGATTTTGTTTACAGATGAGTCCCTTTGTTTCAAACGACCATAACTTTTTACTCGTTAGTCCAAATTCAACGAAACCAACGCTCACTTCTTCGTTATGATTCCCTCTATCCATTAACCCAACTCAAACTTGTTTTTGAAAGTAAAAAAATTGAATTAGACCAGATTAGAATTCAAACTTCGTTTGATCATAACTTGAGTTTCGTAACTCCGATTTAGTTGATTCTTTTTGCAAATCGAAGCTCTTGACCTAAACTTTATGATAAGGCCAAATTCACATAATTTTGGTACTGTTAGAAATTGTTTTATGTTGCAAGAGTTATTTGATTGGTTTTAATGTTTTCCGAATTGTTTCTTCGTTCTTTCTGATGTTTTGAGTGATTGCTTATGTGTGGCTACTGTTGATTGCTTACGATAGATTGACCGGAGTGTGACGAGTAGATCTATCAAGAGTTTTGAGTGTGAATCATCTTCATCAACTTTGCAGGCAAGTAACACTTGATCATACTTTTTCTACTACCCAGTTTTATGCATTAGATCTATTCCTCAAACACTTGCATGATTAGGATCTAATTAAATTGTGGGATGGGAAGTAGATGAGGTAGTACCTATTACCTGTTTTATTATCAAACCTTTGGGAATTACTTCTACGTTTGCTTATTATGCCATGCTATGCTAGTAGACGTGGATTGGGTGAGTGTATCCATGACAAATGTGAGGTTGTTATTTAATGGTTTATTTAAGGTGGCAACTTAAACACACATCTGGGTGGATTGAGGCACCTGGTTTCTATCAGGACTTGCCTGTATTTTTTCGGACCGCCACCCAGGCTCAAAGGGATCATAAGATCATTCATACTAGTAACTTCTGTGTGCAGCCACAAGCCATTATGGGCTCTGGCATAGTTGATTAAGTCATGCGAACTCTTATAGTGGTGGACTAGCGTATGCAGGGGATGTAGGTGTACCGGTCTACCCGTCGTAAGGTGCTAGCGCACGAAAGACTATGTCTCGGTCATCTGTTTCTCAAACACCCTGCAGTACGAGAAATCAAACGGAGGCGATCGAGTCTTGTGGGGAAAAGTGCGCAAACCTCTGCAGAGTGTATAAACTAATCATGATTAGTCGTGTCCCTGGTTATGTACATCTTGAGTATCTAGTACTTGAATATCATGTGAATCTCAACATGTTACTCTAACTAATATTGTTGGGTTTTTAATGAGTACTTTTAATTGGAATTGAGGATGCTGTCAACCATTCTCAATGTTTAACAACCACCATGATAGTTAAACAAAGTTATTCCTTTGTAGTAGGGAAAAATTGGCTTTTCGCAAAAACTGTAACCATAGAGCTTTCCACAAACCATATATGCATGTAGTATAGCTTATTCATTTCATTACTCTCTATGTGTTACATTGCCAGCATATTCCATGTGCTGACCCGTTTTCGGGCTGCAACCTTTCATGTTGCAGACTTTTCACACGACGAGTAAGTGATACGTTAGGGTTACGATTTCCTATACTCAACTTTGCCGTTGGTGTTGATGGGAATCCACAACCTTGTTGCTTCCGCTATATTTGGATTGAGGTAATAGTATTTACGTTACTTTATACATGTGATTTACCTCTGTTATAAATCCTTCGAGTACTGTGTGTGTCAGCATACCGATCCAGGGATGACACGAAAGCACAGAGACTTGATCCATTCGGGTCGGGTCGCTACAAGATGGTATCAGAGCACATGTTGACTATAGGACGTGACCCTAGAAACTGACACACCCATAGGAAAGATTTTTCTCTACAACTTCATTTTCAAAAAGATCTTTTACCTCTCTTCTCTTCTGAGCTTATTCAAATATTCCCTTTTAGTGAGACCATACCCCTTTTCCATTTTGACCACTCGAAGATTTGACCGATGAGACCACTCCAAGGAGAAAAGATATCGGACAACTAAGACCATTTGGAATGAAGAGGATTTTACCGTGTAAATGGAAACTACAACTTTGAAGACTCCGAAGACTAGGAGAATTTTGAAGGCTCTGAAGAATTCCCAGATTTTTATGACCTAGGAAGGTTACGCTTATGGAATTTGATAGACTATGGAAGCTGTCAATACCCGAGATTAAGGTGTATTGGAGAAAGACCGGAACATGGAGAGTTAGAAACTCAAAGTTTTGTCAGAAAAACCCTAAGGCAGGAGATATCAACTATGGAATGATAGCTCATGAAAATAATAAGAGCAGAAACATGGATATTTCATGACGTTATCGTCCATTTATGCTATTGTCACCGTGGTGAGTTAAGAATGCATATGCATGGAAGGATTGGATGGTAGAAGACTGATGGAGCACCTATCAGCAAGGTGAAGTTTTAACCTTAGCCGGTGTATCACCAGGATCTGGAGTGTTACATCAAGGAGTTTAGGGTGGACCTGCAGGAAGCCATATTTGACAAGGAGGCAATTCATGAAGAATTCGGGAACCTGAAGCTGAAAGTAGACAAGCTGAAGGAGCAAAACATCGAGATACCGGAGATTCGTCAGGAACTGAAGGACAGTAGGACCATGGTTCATGTCAAGGATGTTGAAAACCAGATGTTTGGAACACAACTCCAGAATATTAAAGGACGTCATGAGAGACTTTGCGACAACAGAGATGATTTGGCAAAAGAACTTGAGAAGGACAAGCATGATCAGCAGGAGCCATCGGAGATCTGAACAAGACTTGAAGAGTTTGATGTCTTTGAAGATTTATTGACCATTAGAAGACCAAAACCCCGTTGTACTTACGTTAGATGCGGTGATTGTGAGCTGCCATTTGTTTGATGTTTTTCCGACAGCCACAATAAAATCTGTCTTTTCAAAACTATTGTTGCATTATGTGTATCCCTCTCTATCTCTCTTATCCCACCCCAAACCCATGGACCCAATAAAGGATAAATGGAGATGAGCTTGTATTTTCTGGACCGTTGAGTCAATTGAAGACAGACTGATGGATTCAGAACATGGAGGATCACATGAAGAATAACCCTGTAGTCAGAAAGGATATGACCAGCATGCTCTTGAGTGCTTTGAAAGAGGTGCTGCTATTTGGTGGAGGATGTATCAAACCATCAATGGATTGCAAGGAGTAACCACCTGGAAGGAAATTTAAGTTGACTTTGTCAAAGTCTAGGTTTGTGTCCCGGAAATTGGAGCCTTATGGAAAGGATATGAAGAAACTTGTGCATACAAGCTTTGTGGAGAAATAGGACACAACCATAAAGAAAATAAGGACGAATACCCCCATAAGCAGAGGATTACCAAAGGAGTTAGCCGAGGATCTCACGGAACTTCGGTTGGAGATTGTTCCCAAAGGTTTTGTTGCAGCAATGGAAGTTCAGTCTACATTGTTGGGAAAGATCCGTGAAGCTTAGAAGGATGACAAAGAGATGGCTGAGGTAAAAGAGAGGATGAGCAAAGGAAAGGCCAAAGGTTTTCGTAAGGATGAGCACGATACCTTATGGTTTGAGGATAGTGTATATGTGCCTAATAATGCAAAGATCAGGAAGTTAATACTTCAGGAGGCTCATGACTCACCATACTCGATTCGCCTGGAAACACCAAGATGTATTTGGATTTGAAGGAGTGTTTACGGGGACTGGTATGAAGAAGGATAATGTCGAGTATGTAGTCGTAGGTGATGTATGCCAGAAAGTGAAGGCGGAACATCAGAAGCCATAAGGATTACTACATCCTATGTTGATACCTGAATGGAAGCAGGATAAGCTTGGCATGGATTTCATTACCAGATTTCCCAGAACCCGAACGGGATATGACTCTATCTGGGTAATAGTTTATTCGCTTGATCTAAGTGGCTCACTTTATCCCTGTGAAACCACCTATACAAGTGCGAAGTTGGCCAAGATATATTTGACAAAGATCGTATGTATGCATGGAGTTCCGAGGACCGTTGTAGAGGAACCCAGTTTACTTCAAAGTTTTGGAATCAGTTGCGTGAAACTTTGGGTACTAGGCTAGAGTTCAGTACAGCCTTCATCCGCAGACAGATGGATGAATCAAGAGAGTCAATCATATTTTGGAGGACATGTTGAGAGCGTATGCGCTAGATTATGGATCTAGTAGTGATGATAATCTACCTTACGCGGAGTTCTCATACAACAACAGTTACCCATCCAGTTTGAAGATGGCCCCTTTTGAAGCTTTGTATGGGAGAAGGAGCCAGACACCGTTGATATGGGATGAAGTTGGAGACCGTCAGTTGTTTGGACCAAATGAGATCAAGGAGTCAGAAGAGAATGTTAAGTTGATTCGAGATAAGACTGAAGGTAGCTCAGTCCAGGAAGAATAATTATGCATACTCAAAAAAGCGCAAGGAGGTAGTCTATGAAATTGGAGACAGAGCATGTCTTCGTGTGTCCCCTCTGCGAGGATTTAAACGATTTGGAGTTAAGGGAAAGTTAGCCCCGAGATTTGAAGGACCATACCAAGTTTTGGAGCGTATGGGAGAAGTTACCAACAAGTTGGAGTCACCCGAAGGACTGTCAGGAGTTCATGATGTGTTCATGTCTCCCAGTTGAAGAAGTGCCATGCAGAGATGGCCAATATTCCACTGTAAGGACGCTTGACCCTGGAAAGGATAATGATGTTCCACGAAGTGGAGTATGGACTTCATAAGTATAAGTTTTTATCAAGGTATGTGGGACATCCCACGAGGATGAAGAGATAAATTACTATTGGACATAAAGGAGGTATGATGTTGGAAATATGGATCAATGGAAATTCCATGATGAGTCTGAGTAATCATGTCCTAGTTTGGTGCCAATAGAAGGAAGAAGGGAGTACAATTGGATGGAATTAAGTATGCTATGAAGTTGGATCTTGGATTAAGGATCAGTTGCCCAGATGATGTGTTCAAGGATTATAAGTGATGAGATGGGCCATAACCCACAGGCCCCAGGGCCTGCCAAGAAGCAAGCACATTCTTGCTAAAGGAAAACCCCTGGAAGAAGTTACGACTTGTACCGGCTGCATTTATCTTATAGGAGTTTACATAAAACACGAGAGTTGTTAAGGACCGATAGATGTTTGTTTGGCTTGCGTAATCAATGGATTTATCCGAACTTGGTTCGTCGACAAGAGAAAATTCTGCAATGCTCGTGAGGATGACCGAGTGTTAGAATGCGAGATTCGCTAAACCATGTACAAGGTAATGATTTGGGTGCGGGATGGATTGATCACCATACCGACTTACTCTTATTATTCGCTTTGCTATATGGGATGGTAAATCTGAGTGACCTACCTATAGTAGAGTGACGCATTTATCTAAACCTTGTTTAAACCTTAGAATGGTATAAGCATTTTTCCCTTGTACACGGCAGTTGTTGCCAACCGTAGGTTATACGGTAAGGTTCAACCCAGACCCATTTCATGCAGGACAAACCATAAATTGTTGACCACCATGAGATATCAATAGTTGTTTAGAATTGGCGCTAGACCCGTCAGCTATGAAGACCCAATTTCGGAATAACCTTACCATGATGAAAGGACAAAAGAATTGAGAAAAAGGTTATGCCACTACCGGAAGAGCCCAGAGAAGGAATTTTCCTTACGATCTGAGAAGACCGACACTGTCAGTAATAAGGATGGAGTATAGGAGTTTTGATGGAACCGTAACCATGCTTCTAAGGGTGGTAGCAGCCCAGAGCCCCTGTGATGATCGATGGATATTTGAGAAGACCCCCAAACCCTAACCTATTTCTTGCTAGCCTCTCCGAATCTCGAGGACGAGATTCATTTTAAGGGTGGTAGTTTGTAACATCCCAAAATTCTAAATTTTGGAATGTTATAAACCAATAGATAGATTTGATTGATTGTTTGATTGATTGGTGAAAGTGAGTGAATTGAAACTTTTTGAAAGTTAAATGAGAGGGAATAAAAGGACTTTCCCAAACTTCCATTTTACTTTTATGATCTTCGGGAATTCAAATTCTTTTCATCACAAAACCCTGGAGAGAAGATGACATGACTTCTTCCATTTATTTAAATGACAAGGGGTTGAAAATATTTGAATTTCATTTGAGAATATTTCCAATTCTGAAACTTTATGCAACTCAATGATTTTCACGAGAGAAGATAAAATGACTTCTTCAAAGCATATGAAATATGAGTTGGGAGTTTCAAAGAAATAAATTCAAAGTCCTTTTGAATTTATTTTCAATTTGGAGTTATTTGAGTTTTATTCAAATTATTTTTCTCCAAAATAAAATACATGGAAAATAGGGTAACATGATTCCCTACATCAGAAAATTGGAGAGAAATAAATTTGAATTCATTTTGGTATTTTTTAAAATGATTTTTATTGGATTTTATTAGAGCTCAAGCACTCCTTGATTTATTTGAATTTGTGTGTATTTTATTTGAAGCTAAAATAATGTCCATCTTGTAGGAAATCTTTTTCTGAAAATTTTGATATATTATATGCCTATATAAAATTTTTATTTCTTTGGTTTTATTATATTTTTTTTCTCTGTCAAAAAAAATGTAAAAAGGGTTCCTGTCACGACCGGGCCGGGCCCAAATACTCGAGCTGTGTCGCGCCTGTGCCTCGCCACCGGCCCTCGAGCTCCCGCAGGAGTTCGTCTCCAGACGGGAGCCGCTGGCCGCCGAGTCCCGGCTGACTCAAGGCCCACCTTGCCCCTCCTCCAAGCCAGCGCCTCCCCTCCCCTCCTATAAATCCCGGCGCCCGGACCCCTCTCTCTTCTCTCTCTTCACCGCCGCCCTTGCGCCGCATCTCGCCACCGCCGGCGAGATCCAACCGCCGCCGCCCCGCTCCGTTCCGTCGCCGGGAGCCACCGCCAACGCTGCCAACCTCCTCCCCTCGCGTAGCCTCCCGTGCTCTCGCCGCCTTCCTCGTCGCCGAGCCACCGCCTGAAGTTCGCCGGGAGCCGCCCTTCTGGGAGACCGCCGTCGCCGGATCCGCTCCGCCGCCCGACCCGCCGGTTTTTTTTCCGGACTGGTAATAAAACCGCCCGGTCCGATCCGGTTTATTTAATATTTTTTCAGTTCCGTTTTTTTAAACCGGTTTGTTAGGGTTTAATTCTTTAGAGAGCGTCCGTTAGTTTAGGCTCTGGAGCGAACGATTTTCACTGTTGAGCGTTCGGTAACGAACGTTCGCTATTTAGATTTTTATTTTTATTTTAATTTCGGCCAGGGACCTATCTGTGATGATTTTATTTACACATGAGTCCCTCTGTTTCAAACGACCATAACTTTTTACTCGTTAGTCCAAATTCAACGAAACCAACGCTCACTTCTTCGTTATGATTCCCTATATCCATTAACCCAACTCAAACTTGTTTTTGAAAGTTAAAAAAATTGAATTAGACCAGATTAGAATTCAAACTTCGTTTGATCATAACTTGAGTTTCGTAACTCCGATTTAGTTGATTCTTTTTGCAAATCGAAGCTCTTGACCTAAACTTTATGATAAGGCCAAATTCACATAATTTTGGTACTGTTAGAAATTGTTTTATGTTGCAAGAGTTATTTGATTGGTTTTGATGTTTTCCAAATTGTTTCTTCGTTCTTTCTGATGTTTTGAGTGATTGCTTATGTGTGGCTCTTGTTGATTGCTTACGATAGATTGACCGGAGTGTGTGAGTAGATCTATCAAGAGTTTTGAGTGTGAATCATCTTCATCAACTTTGCAGGCAAGTAACACTTGATCATACTTTTTCTACTACCCAGTTTTATGCATTAGATCTATTCCTCAAACACTTGCATGATTAGGATCTAATTAAATCGTGGGATGGGAAGTAGATGAGGTAGTACCTATTACCTGTTTTATTATCAAACCTTTGGGAGTTACTTCTACGTTTGCTTATTATGCCATGCTATGCTAGTAGACGTGGATTGGGTGAGTGTATCCATGACGGATGTGAGGTTGTTACTTAATGGTTTATTTAAGGTGGCAACTTAAACACACATCCGGGTGGATTGAGGCACTGGTTTCTATCAGGACTTGCCTGTATTTTTCGGACCGCCACCTGTGCTCAAAGGGATCATAAGATCATTCATACTAGTAACTTCGTGTGCAGCCACAAGCCATTATGGGCTCGCATAGTTGATTAAGTCATGCGAACTCTTATAGTGGTGGACTAGCAGATGTAGGGGATGTAGGTGTACCGGTCTACCTGGTAAAGGTGCTAAGCGCTTTTGAAAGACTATGTCTCGGTCATCTGTTTCTCAAACACCTGCAAAGATGAGATATCAAACGGAGGCGATCGAGTCTTGTGGGGAAAAGTGCGCAAACCTCTGCAGAGTGTATAAACTAATCATGATTAGCCGTGTCCCCGGTTATGGACATCTTGAGTATCTAGTACTTGAATATCATGTGAATCTCAACGTGTTACTCTAACTAATATTGTTGGCTTTTTAATGAGTACTTTTAATTGGGATTGAGGATGCTGTCAACCATTCTCAATGTTTAACAACCACCATGATAGTTAAACAAAGTTATTCCTTTGTAGTAGGGAAAAATTGGCTTTTCGCAAAAACTGTAACCATAGAGCTTTCCACCAACCATATATGCATGTAGTATAGCTTATTCATTTCATTACTCTCTATGTGTTACATTGCCAGCATATTCCATGTGCTGACCCGTTTTCGGGCTGCAACCTTTCATGTTGCGAGACTTTTAGAACGACAGTAAGTGATACGTTAGGGTTACGATTTCCTATACTCAACTTTGCCGTTGGTGTTGATGGGAATCCACAACCTTGTTGCTTCCGCTATATTTGGATTGAGGTAATAGTATTTACGTTACTTTATACATGTGATTTACCTCTGTTATAAATCCTTCGAGTACTGTGTGTGTCAGCATACCGATCCAGGGATGACACGAAAGCACAGAGACTTGATCCATTCGGGCGGGTCGCTACATCATCGATCGATGCTGCAACCTGATTCATCTGTAGCCCATGGTTAGCGTAAGCCTGTTCCTGAGAGATTAGCGGTACCCTGTAGTTGCCGTTGCCGGCTCGATCGCCATGGTTCTCCGTTGGTTCTTGGAAATCTTCGGCTCCTAGCACCCCCTCTCCCTAATCTTCTCCAACGAATGAGCCGGGGTCGTCCTCCGGTGTGTACTCTTGGTCCATCATGCGGGGCACGTAGGCCTCCGGGGCCGTCACCCCAAACACCTCGCCGTGGTGCCCCACGCTCCATGTTGCTCGGCCCAGGGTGGGGTCCTGAGGATGGTAGCGTGGCATCCGGCTAGGACCATGGGGGGCGACTCTTGCGCCCGTTCTTGTCGCGGGTGGCATGGGGGCGGCAGAGCCCCCTACGCCGCTGGCCGTGCTGATGTTGACGAAGCCCCCGGGCATAGTTGATGGCGCGCGGCTGTGGTGAGGCTCACCGCGTGGCCCTGCAGTGGCCTGAGGAGAAAGTCGATAGCAGAAAGGTGGCGCTCCCAACGCCGCTGCATCCAGCAGCTCGGCAACACGCTCCAGCAGTGCATCCCGGCCGCTTTCCATTAGCCAGCAGCGCAGCAGCTCCCTTGCCACGGTGAGCGCTGCCCGCATGTTTGCTTGCTCCCGCCGTGAGTGTGGTGCCGTTGCTGCGGCATGGCTCGCTGCTCTTGCAGCGGCCCGTACTTGCTGCGGGGTGAGGGTGGACGATGCCTGGCCACGCTGCCCGCACCCGGCGGAGTTTGGCGGCGCTCGCGCCGCCTGGAGCGCGGGGTCGA
This sequence comes from Aegilops bicornis, assembly GCA_021605145.1. Classification (NCBI taxonomy): domain Eukaryota; kingdom Viridiplantae; phylum Streptophyta; class Magnoliopsida; order Poales; family Poaceae; genus Aegilops; species Aegilops bicornis. The sequence continues at coordinate 506,105,168 of CM038673.1, forward strand.
GGTCTTCATGGGCAGGCAACTCTGCCCGGGCTGGCCTGGCTGCCCAGCGGTCGGACCCGGCCCTTGAGTCGCCGGACATCATGGTTGTGGAGTGTCAGCGAGCTGGTCGGTGGAGAAGAAGCTCCGGCACACCCCTACCTGGCGCGCCAAATGTCGGATGTGGGGTTCCGGCAAACCCTTAAGGTTCGAACACTGGGGTGCGCGCAAAGTATTTTCCTCCTACCGATCTACGCCCTACCTCGCTAAGATCTCGCGGACGAACTCGACGAACTCGACGAACTCGCAACACAGAAAGTCATGGGATTTATACTGGTTCGGGCCACCGTTGTGGTGTAATACCCTACTCTAGTGTGGTGGTGGTGGATTGCCTCTTGGGCTGATGAAGAACAGTACAAGGGAATAAACAACATCCTGAGGTTGAGGTGTTCTTGTGCTTGGTGTCTTGGCGGGTGAGAGCTAGGTGAACTGCTCGATGCCCCCTACTACTGTGGTGGCTAGACCTATTTATAGAGGCCCTGGTCCTCTTCCCAAATAATGAGCGGGAAGGGAGCCAACAACGGCGGGCAAGTTTAAAGGCTGACAAAAGTGGTCTTTGCCTGCGAAAGGTTCTGGTGGTGACACCGTCTTGGGCTCCATGATGACCTCCTTCTTTCCGTCCCCCTGGTCTTGGTCTCGTTGCACCGATATAGCAACCTTTGCCTGATGCCTCGGTACTCCTTGCCTGCGCTAGCCTCCTTAGCACCAAAGAGGAAACAAGGACGCTGTGCACGCTAGCACCCGCCTGGCGCAGATCGTCACGGCTCACGTCACGAGAGCCTCGTGAGGTTTGCCCTGCCTTGATATCTCCGCTCCTCGTGAGCCTGCCTGACTAGGCCACTCACGAGGAGGTCTTGTGCCACCCGCCTCGCGAGGCTTGGCCCCTCGTGAGGGTCTTGGATGCCTTGTTGGTGAAGATGGGCCGTATGGCCTGCTGGCTTAGCCACGCCGCGGGCCGCAGGCAGGCAAGTCTGGGGACCCCCGTTCCCAGAACGCCGACAATGTCTTCGGAGAAGCTGTTCCGGTCTCAATTTCTTGGACCAGATCATCCAGTGCCCTTCAGCGACCGGCTGAAGCAGCTGGTCGAGCTGCACAAGGCGGCCGAGCTAGCCATGAAGGACCTAATAGTCCGGCTATGGCCGGCTGAGCCCATGCCTAGCAGCTACTTCGGACTTCTGAAGTGGCTTGTGAGCGCCTGCCCACGGCTTGAAGCCATGAAGCGGTCGGTCTGCATTGAGGGTGCATGGATGGCATTTGCCCGCGTCAAGATGCATCGGGCGAAGATGGATGCTAAGAAGATAATGACCGAGGGGCCGCCTGAGGGCAAGGAGCATCGTCGTCCCGAGCTGTATTTTGATAGTGTCCTGGAGGGGTCTCGCCTTGTGGCGGAGCAATGTGCGAAGGACGTTATATTCCCATGAAGGCATTTGGGTTACCCTGTCCTGTAATATGAAACAAGATCTTTATGTAATATAATACTTGTGATTTTTGAATTTTTTTCCTCCTGCGCGGCCGTTTATGAAATCTGAGGGCTGGTCAGTCGTCAGCTTCTGCCCCCATGTAGATAGTACGGGGGTGTTCGGGATAAATCTAAACACTCTTTACTCCACATTTTTGTCCTTAAAGGAGGTGTTTAGCGCAACGAACAAGGCAATCAGACTATACGACCTTTATCACCCTCACTTAGCCATAGGAGTTTGACAGTGAGAATTTCGGCGAAGCCCCTAGTGTTCGGAAGGCCGAACTAGGGGCGCTATACACGCCTAATCGGAGAAAAACCGATTCCTCGCATAAAGCCAAAAAAATCTTGAAGGATTTGAGACCTCTCGAACAGCTGACCAGCTCTCGCCGCATCATGACAGTCAGTTTTCGGCTTTCTCTACCGAGGTGCTCGTCCAGAAGAACCGGGACACAACCACAATAGTTCTCCCTTTACTACCCTAGCCGATATAGCGGAACATAAGGTAGTACGCATAGGAGCCGGGCAACCCAACTATTGACCAAAGACATGATTCGGAGCCGATGCATATAATGTTATAAGTTCGGGGTGCCGAACTGCACTAAAATGCGTTCGGACTTTATTGCCGTACTGTAGGGCACGAAAGCCCCTGGTGAAATAAAATGTACCAGAGTGTACGTGTGTAATGAGTAATAAATACCAAGGTACGGAAAAGGGGGAAATGAAGCAATAAGCTGATGTTGCCATTGATTTACCATTATAACATGATTAATACGTCGAGGCGTACTTGTACCAGTATGGGGATCCCCTTGTACATTAAAGCTCCTTGCCTCCTTGGTGTTCTCACCTTTTGATAGTACCAGTAAGCAGGCCGTCAAAGAAGGCCTATGCCAAAGAAACCTGGAAAGGAAAAAAGGAAATAGCAAAAGTATGTGTGTCCGGGGTCGGTCGAGCCGAACTGTGGATCACAAGCTAGTTGTCCCCCCATCGATGCCCATGGAATTTCGAGTGCGTAGTTATGTACGCGTGGTATGAGTGCCACTGTTTGATCGGGACTGAGATGGAGGCCGAATTGCTAATCAAGCTCTTGACGAGCCGAGCTGTCCTGTTGCCACGTTGTTCGGACTCTCTTGATGGTGTCTAGGGGCTCGGTAGCCGGATTATGGTTCTGCTTGAGAAGGCCGATCTGTACTTCTGCTGCTAAGGCGGCGGTGTGTTCCTCTGTACGGGGGAAACGTTTTGTGTTTCCATTGACTGTTATGACGCCGCGTGGACCGGGCATCTTGAGCTTAAGATAAGCATAGTATGGCACCACGCTGAATCGAGCAAACGCGGTTCGTCCGAGCAGTGCGTGATAGCCGCTGCGAAAGGGGGCGACATCGAAGGTGAGGTTTTTGCTTCGGAAGTTGTCCGAAGAACCAAAGACAACCTCCAGCGTGATTGAGCCCATACAACGGGCCTCTACGCCAGGGATGGCTCCTTTAAAGGTAGTTGTCGATGTCAAAACCGGCGGATCTCGGGTAGGGGGTCCCGAACTGTGCGTCTAGGCGGATGGTAACAGGAGACAAGGGACACGATGTTTTACCCAGGTTCGGGCCCTCTTGATGGAGGTAAAACCCTACATCCTGCTTGATTAATATTGATGATGTGTGTTACAAGAGTGGATCTACCACGAGATCAAGGAGTCTAAACCCTAGAAGCTAGCCTATGGTATGATTGTTGTTCATCCTACGGACTAAAACCCTCCGGTTTATATAGACACCGGATAGGGTTAGGGTTACACCGAGTCGGTTACAAAGGTAGGAGATCTACATATCCGTATCGCCAAGCTTGCCTTCCACGCCAAGGAAAGTCCCATCCGGACACGGGACGAAGTTTTCAATCTTGTATCTTCATAGTCTTGGAGTCCGGCCGATGATGATAGTTCGGCTATCCGGACACCCCCTAGTCCGGAACTCCCTCAGTAGCCCCTGAACCAAACTTTCAATGACGACAAGTCCGGCGCGTTGATTGTCTTCGGCATTGCGAGGCGGGTTCCTCCTCCGAATACTTTATAGAAGGTTTTGAACACAAGGATAGTGTCCGGCTCTGCAAAACAAGTTCCACATAACACCGTAGAGAGAATAATTTTTGCACAGATCTGCTGACGTATTCCGCGGCGTGACATCACACCACGGCCAGGCCTTTACATGAATCGTTTTTTATTGTTCCACCTCAGCACGTTTAGCGAGGCGGTTTCCTTGGCACGCCTTATCAAAGCATAGATCGTGCCCCCCTTATTCCGGGATTCTCATCAGTACGAACGTGGGTAACCCAACCGTGCCCGTTGGCATGCCTCCTCTATCAAAGGCGAGTCCTAATCGACCACGGGGTGGGATCTTGGTATTCAACCTCTTTATAATGAGACCAAGGCCCTCGTTTTTTACACCCTCCATCGAGTTCGCCTCACGCTTCGAGTTCCAACACCCAAAGCTTCAGATTCAGGCGCTTCGGACTTTCGACGATGTCCGGCTCCGACCAAAGACGGCCGATGGATGTCTTCCTCCGTCATAGAAGAAGATGTGCTAAAGCTGCGAGACGCCAGGTATCTAACCGGCGAGATCTCGCATAGGCTGCCTGCTCCAGGGCAGGTCATTCCCACTCCTGAGCCTGGTGAGAACGTGGTGTTCGTGTCCCACTTCCTTCGGGGTTTAGGCTTCCCGACGGACCCCTTTGTGCGGGGGCTCATGTTTTATTATGGGCTCGATTTCCATGACTTGAATCCGGAGTCCATAATCCATATTTCGTCATTCATTGTTGTATGTGAGGCCTTCCTCCATATTACCCCCCACTTTGGATTGTGGCTCAAAACCTTTAAGGTGGAGCCAAAGACGATCAAGGGGCAGCAAGCAGAGTGCAGAGGGGCGGTCATAAGAAAATGTGCTGTTGCTCCGTGGCCCGAGGGCTCTTTTCAAGAGGAGCTTGGTTTGTGGCAACGGGAGTAGTTTTATATCACCGCTCCCAGGGGCACCAAATGGGCGGCGCTCCCCGCCTTCCGCCAGTCCACCACAGCCGGTGGCGTCATGGGTCAACAAGGGGCTCGACTGGGGCCATCCAAGGATGTTCCTCGCTGCAGTGGTCGATTCGAGATCTCCGTGAAAGAGGGATCAATCTGGTTGCAGCGGCGCAGGTTATGGTGATCCGGCGCCTTCAGCCTCAAGAACGCCGCCTCCGCCTGTGGGAATTCAATCCGGAGGGACCACGAGCTCTCCAAAATTTTATGGGCACGACGCCCGTGGGGATGTATAAACTGTTCTTCGGATCACAAGAGAAATGTCCGGACTTGACCGAGGACGCAGGACTGAGCTGCAATCGCCCAGATACTCAAGTAAGTAGTCATGTAACCGGACAAGCTGTTCATTCATTTATTTTATATATATTCCCTTTAAAGGAGCCGTTTCTTGAACATGAGTGGATAGCTAAGGCAAAGTTGATAAGGTGTCCGGCTCCCCTTCCAGAGACCACGTCGGATCCCATGTTGACCAAGATGTTGAAGGTCACACCTTTTGAAGAAGGCGAAGGGAGGAGCAGGGAAGCAACTGCCTCTGCGAAGGAGGCTATCAAGGAAGGAGGGATTAAGAGTCCCACCTTCCGAGGAGAGAAGAGGACCGCTTCAGAAGATCCGGAGGTCAAAGCCTCAAAGAAAGGAAGGGAATCTTCGGCCGAGAGTCCGGCGCTGGGAAGTAACCCAGCCGCATTATTTCCCCAAGGGGATCAGCCCTCCAGCGAGCCGTAAGTAGAAAGAAGGGGTCTTGTAAATAAGGAGGATCCCTGTATTTATTTATGAAGATAACCGAAATTGTACCTTGTAGTTTGGACCTCAGCCCTTCTCAGCAGAGCTCGTCTTCGAGGGATGTTCTTACGGAGATGATGGAGAGCAAAACGCCTCCACCTGTCGCACCGTCATGTGAAGCGGACGACCCGGAGGTGTCGTCGCGGAGGGTTCCCCCAAGTCCGGCGGGGGCGGAAGGTCCAGCGCCAAGTGGTGTGCGGTAGGAGGAGCTGAAGGATTTGCTCGGGCGAGCGGCTATCTCCGAACATCACCGTGCTCTAATGGGTACGGTGAATGAAAGGATTGCATCCGCAGAGAGCGGATTGCACGAAGCCGTCAGAAGCTTACTGACGGGGTTTGAGGTACGCAAAATATAATGTACCTTCGGCGATTATGCATATAAAATGCGCCATGTATAGATAGTAGCCCCTGAGACTCGGTATGTTGTCAAAATTGACGATGTGCCGAGGATCAAATTCTCAGTTTTAACATATCGGCACTCCTAAACAGGTGGCGAGGCGTCCGGAGGCCAGCCGGACTGATGAATATGCCGAACTAAAGCGGCAGCTTGATGAGGCGGATGCGGACATCGCGCTGGTCAATAAACGGTTTGACGAGTCACAAGGTATGTGACTTCTATGCGGACACCTGGTAAGGGAGCTTGACGCCCATGTCTTACTGTTTGTATGCTTAATGCAGATGGTGCCGCTGCCGTTGAGGAGCTGCGGGTAGAACTCACCCGAGCGAAAGAGCAAGCCAGGAGTAGCAATGCGGCCGCTTTAAAGGCAGCCGAAGAGCTAGACGCTGAACGGGCTGCTCACTGCCGAAGCAAAGAGGAGATGGCCGATATGGACAAAAAGTGAAGGAACAAGAGGGCCTAAAGAAGGCCGCCGCCGAATCCAGGAATGCCCAATCGGCTTTGAGAGCTGCCAAGGAGGAGCTGAGTCAGGCCAGGGCAATTGTGGCTGGAAACCGTTTACAACTGCGGAGGAAATATACAGATCCAAAGTATGCTCGATTGGATAAATTGTGGAGTTCAGAGGATGCTTATACGGACTTGGCGGCGAAGCGCCGTGGACGCGGTTGAGCACTTCCGGGGCGGAAGGGGCACGAAGGAAGAGCTATATTGGTCGCAATTCCATAGTCCGGAGCGTCCTTCTGCCACGATCGATCGGTTGGCGAATGGGCCGAGCTGAATCGGTTGTCCGGATTTGCCATGAAGCATGTCTTGACTCACTCGTGGCGGACGGACTGACCAAGAGCTATTTTGGTTTAGTGCAGCAGTTTCTTGGTGCGGTGCCGCGTATTGACGCAATGAAGCGATCGGCGTGCATTGAGGGAGCGCGGATGGCTCTTGCCCGTGTCAAGACATACTGGGCAGAGATGAAGGCCACTGACGTTGCATCCCAGGATTCGGACAGAGGTCGAGTACCTGCCGAGCACTACTTTGAAGAAGTCCTGCCGGGCGCTCGTTTAATAGAGACGCAGTGCTCGAAGGGTATTATGTTTAAGTGACATGTATGATTTGTGAAAACAATGTTTTCAATGTAATATAAGTGCTTTTTATACTTGTGCGTTCAAGTAGTAAACTACTCCCTGTGCGGCCGTTTATGTATATGTGTATATAACCTGAAAGATGGCAGTCCTTGGCTTCAGCCCCCACGCACATAGTGCGGGGGTGTTTGCAAAAAAAAGGGCGTTGTTTCACACTTAATCCAACGTCTTGGTCCTGTCAAGGAGGTGATAGCGTAGCAAACCAGGCAACCGGACTATTGCTTTATCACTTTCACTTAGCCATAGGAGTTCGAGGGTGGGGCTACTATATAGCCCCTGGGGGCACCGCACTCTCCCGAATTCGGGGTGCGTATGTGCCTGACCGAAAACCGGTCCTTCGTTAATGCGGAGGAATTCTAAAGATTCCTGTGAGTCATCCAGTGGTTGACCAGTCTCTCGCTATATCATGACAGTCAGTTTTCGACTTTCTCTACTGAGGTGCTCGCTTGCGGCGAACCGGGCACAATCGCATAGTTCTCCGGTGCCACGTTAGCCGTGAAAGCGGAACATAAGGCAGCAAAACACGTGAGTCGGGCAACCCAACATTTGACCAAAGACATGATTCGAGCTGATGCATATAAGGCCTAATCTCGAGACGCGAATACTCCCTAAGGTATTCGGTCTTTATGAAAATGGGCAAAATAAGGACCTAAGCCCTTTGTGTCCAGGTACGCGCAAAAATTCTGGTGCGGCCAATGCCAAAGCACCAGCCTCCTCCTCAGTTATATTGAAGGAGCTGGGGGGATGTATGTCAACAAGAGACAGTGAAAAAAGGTTTACGCAGGGTCTTAATCTGAAAAAGAATCCTTTGCAACGGGTCCCTGCTGCATGTCTGCGCCTGTGTCTCTGTTGTGCCGTATCCTGGACGGGTGTAGCACGTTGTTCATCTGTAAAAGAGAGGAACTTAGTTTGAAAGAAAAAGGATCATGCAAAAGATGTACTTAATATTAAATGAACAGAGTACGGTTCGAAGAATAAAATTGAGCTCTATTGTCTCTTGTTATACATGCATGTAGCCCCTCTTGTGGGGGTATGCCACTAGTAGGCGCCGGACTCGTCTAGCCGTGTCCGGGGTTCGAATGACCAATTTCAGGTTCTTTGCCTAGTGGAGCCGGATAGCTGTGGAGCTGTCGATGCAGTCTCCCCTTCTTCCGTGCTCGAGTAACACTTAATACTTCCTTTTAACGAGATGACGCCGCGTGGACCGGGCATTTTAAGTGTTAGAGATGCATAATGTGGTATTGCGTTAAAGCGGGCGAAAGCTTCGCGTCCCAATAGTGCTTGATGGCTACTTTTAAACCGGGCGACATGGAAGAGTAACCTTTCGCGATGGAAGTTGTCGGATGAACCAAACACAACTTCTAGCAGTATGGAGCCCGTGCAAAGGGCGTATGGGCCTGGCAGTACTCCTTTAAAGGAGGTGTTGCTACGGCGAATTTTGGTTGGGTTTATCCCCATCCTGCAGAGTGTGTCACGATATATCGGGTTTATGTCATCGCTGCCATCCATGAGGACATGTGTAAATTGGAATCCGCCGATTACAGGATCCAATATCAAGGCAGTCCATCCTGCGTCCGGATATTATCGGAATAGTCCCGATGGTCGAAGGTGATTGGTTTTGACAACCGGTGTGCGGCGGCGCTTTTTAGGGGGCGCCGCTTTGTTTTTCCTTTTGATCACGTGAAGTGAGTTTACTGTTTTAACCTCCTGTGGGAACGTTTTTTGTTTTCCGGGGTTCTACTTGTGGTGCTCGTCGTCATCTTTACTTTGTGTGTCGAGCCCCTTGTGTTCGGCGTTCAGTCTGCCGGACTGTTTGAAGACCCAACAATCTCTGTGGGTATGGTTTGCAGGCTTCCCGGAGGTACCATGTATTTGACACAGTCTATCCGTAATCTTGTTTAGGTTGGATAGCTCGTCCTTTGTTATCCTTTAGGGGCAGTGTTTTGTTGTTCAGACGAGAGCTTTTGAATCCGGCGTTGACCGCCGTACTATTTGGGCCATTTTCCTTATTCCGTGACGATCTTTTCTGCGTCGTGATTTCCCATTTCCATCCCTGATTTCGGATGTACTCGGGTCATTGGTCTTGCATCTAGCCAGCCATTTGTCTTCCCCTCGCAAAGCGGGTCATGAGGCTTGTTAATGCGGCCATTGTTCTTGGCTTTTCTTGGCCGAGGTGTCCGGTTTGAAAGCTGCTAAGGCTTGGCGTCCGGACAGTTGACTATTTGGTTCTTTTAGTAAGTAACCTGTTCCATAATTTCATGGCTGACTCTTCTTTCTGTTGAGTTATGTTACTTAGACCGTCTGCTTCCGGAGGGCGGACATAAGTCCCCTGAAAATTTGCCCTAAATGCATCCTCGAGCTCTCCCGACTTCCAATGGTATTTTCGGGAGGCTTTTAAGCCAATGCCGAGCTGGCCCTTTGAGTTTAAGGGTAAGTATTTTATGGCGTGGAGATCGTCTCCTCTAGCCATGTGTATGTGGAGGATGTAATCCTCGATCCGAACTCGTGGTCTGTTGTTCCGTCGTATGCCTCTATGTTTACGGGTTTGAATCCCGCTGGAAATTCATGATCCAGCACCTCATCGGTGGAACATAGGGGGTGTGCGGCGCCCCTATATTTGGGTGTGCCGTGATCTTTGGAATTTTGGCGTATTGCTTTGCTTTGACGAGCCTGCTTTCTTGGCCCATAGATGGACCTAACTGGGCCATCCTCTTGAGGTGAATCCTTATGCGGATCGCATATTGGCTTGTGTGCGGCGCCATTCACCGCTCACGTTTTGCCGTGCGGTCGTCCATCCGACCGGGGGGTCTTATTGCTTTTTAATTGCCGGGCTCTAAGGCCTCCTCGCCAATTCGGGCAGTAGCTTTCTTTCGGGTAGCTCTTTGTTCGATCGTCGCCCGTACTTATCTATGCGGTGCTGAATACTTTGCTCCATCTAATCCTCGAGTGCATCTTCCGCTGTTTTGAGCTTCCGCTTACGCTTTTTCAGGCTACTGTGATGGCGTGAGCCTTTTCTGGAGGTCATTTGCTCCAATGGTCTGTCCGGCGTGAGATCGTCCGGACTGTTGTCTTCGCCGAGGACAGATTGTTTATCCAAGTTGTCTTGTTCGGACGATTGCTCGATAGCTTGTTCGTTGTCCACCGGTTCGCCCTGCTCTATGGCTGGGTCTCTGTTGAGGCGGGACTTTGTTCGGCGTTTACGTTGCCGTTTTGACTGTTTTTCGAGGGATTTATCCTTCGTGGCATCCCGTTGTTCCTCGTCTTCATTTCCTTTAGGTGTATCCACCATGTATACATCATGAGATGAGGTGGTTGTCTAGCATCCTTGTAACGCCCCGGATACAACTTTCCATATTAGTAACTCCAACTCTTGCCTTTTCCGGAGATGCGATATATTATTTCCTTCGTGGTTGGGCTTTTGTCTTCGTTTTGCTTTTTGTTCATGTCATGCATTCATCATTGCATCATGTCATCATGCAACCCTTTTTTAAACTCAACTAAATAAATCGAGTGGATCCTTGGTCCATTTAAATTGAGGGATATTCACAATGGTGATTTCTCTTTATAACATATCCTCCCATATTAGGGAGCTATATTAAAAATATTCCATTAACTTTGGAATTAACCGTAACACACTTGCAAAATTCCCATGCCTTTTCTACTTCAAGTTTGGTCCCCAAACTTTGCCAACAATCTTGGAGACATGGATGTTTTTGTCGTGGTTCCGATAGGTGGTGCTATTGTACATCCATGTTGATGGAGACTTCAACCCACGAAGGGTAGCAGTTCTTGTGAGTCCACGGAGTGCTCCACCCACGAATGGTCCACGAAGAAGCAACCTTGTCTATCCCACCATGGCCGTCGCCCACGAAGGACTTGCCTCACTAGCGGTAGATCTTCACGAAGTAGGCGATCTCCTTGCCCTTACAAAATCCTTGGTTCAACTCCACAATCTTGTCGGAGGCTCCCAAGTGACACCTAGCCAATCTAGTAGACACCACTCTCCAAGAAGTAACAAATGGTGTGTTGATGATGAACTCCTTGCTCTTGTGCTTCAAATGATAGTCTCCCCAACACTCAACTCTCTCTCACAGGATTTGGATTTGGTGGAAAGAAGATTTGAGTGGAAAGCAACTTGGGAAGGCTAGAGATCAAGATTCATATGGTAGGAATGGAATATCTTGGCCTCGACACAAGGGTAGGTGGTTCTCCCTCAGAAAATGTAGGTTGGAAGTGTAGGTTCGTTCTGATGGCTCTCTCCACAAATGAAGAGTGGGTGGAGGGGTATATATAGCCTCCACACAAAATCTAACCGTTACACACAACTTACCAATCTTGGTGGGACCGAATTGAGAAACTCGGTCGGACCGATTCAGCAAATCTAGTGACCATTAGGATTTTCGGTGGGACCGACATGCAACTCGATAGGACCGATATGGTTAGGGTTAGGGCATAACGTAATCTTAGTGAGACCGATTACCCAAACTCGGTGGGACCGATTTTGGTAATAAGCTAACCAGAGAGTTGGTCAGGTAAACTCGGTGGGACCAATTCGCTCATTTCGGTGGGACCGAAACGTTACGAAAAGGAAACAGAGAGTTTACATTGTAATCTCGGTGGGACCGAATGCTCATCTCGGTGGGACCGAAACGTTACGAAGGGAAAGAGAGAGATTACAATCCCATCTCGGTGAGACCGAGATCCCTATTGGTGAGACCGATTTGCCTAGGGTTTGTGGCAGTGGCCATGACATCTGAACTCGGTGGCGCCGGATAGAAAGAATCGGTGGGGCCGAGTTTGACTTTTGGTTTAGGTCATATGTGGATGTGAGAAATTTCTTGAGGGTTTTGGAGCATATCACTAAGCACTTTGAGCAAGTAAGCCATTAAGCAACACCTCATCCCTCCTTGATAGTATTGGCTTTTCCTATAGACTCAATGTGATCTTGGATCACTAAAATATAAAATGTAGAGTCTTGAGCTTTGAGCTTGAGCCAATCCTTTTATCCTTAGTATTTTGAGGGGTCCACTTTCCTCATCCATGCCATGCCATTCATTGAGCTTTTCCTGAAATATTTATCTTGGAATAATGTTAGCTCAATGAGCTATATGTTGTTAGGAATTACCAAAACCTCCTAGGGATAGTTGCACTTTCAATCTCCCCCCTTTTTGGTAATTGATGACAACATATAGATCAAAGCTTCGATAAATGATAATAAGAGTGAAAAACATTGTCGCTTTGAGAAGTATGTGAAAATCAAGAGCTCCCCCTAAATTTTTGCATAGTTTAAGATTTGCTTTGGATTGCAAATGCACAAAGGGTTAGGCTCACGGGTTACTCTTCCATGTCACATACATCTTGGTGGAGCGCTCAGAATGATAAAAATAGAATACATGCACTCATCAGCAAGCAAAGTGAATGATCATATAGAGATAAAAGGATAATGTCATCTAATAAGCATTAATGTAGCATATGATCAAACACATGATCATCCAAGTATCACACAGACAAAAAGTATCTCAAACAAGAAAATAATGTTCAACCACCAAAGCAAGAGAGAATAAAAAGCATCGCTCTCTCTCGAAGCCTATGATCTGTACATTTTTCTCCCCCTTTGGCAACAAGTTACCAAAAAGTTCATAGAAAATGCATAGCACTAAATCGTCTCTCAGGCTTGATCTTCAGGTTGTGGTGTAGACAGAACGCCAAGCACGAAGGCATCAGTTGATGTAGATGGAGCTGGTGGAGTAGGTGCTGGAGCTAGTGGCAATCAAGGCAGAATCGGTGCGGATGAAGTGGCTCGTGTGCATCCTTTGGCTTGCATCTAACCTCTCGAGCTCTAGGCACTCTGGCAAATGCCTTAGTGGTTGCCTTGCCCTTCCTCTCCTGCATATCATCCTGAAGTTCCTCAACAATGCATCGGATCTCTTGTACCTTCACATCCATGTCATAGAACTTCTGCTCCATGATCCTCTCCAGGCTCTCCTAGTTTTGAGTCAAGGTGGCTAGCCCCTTCTAGATCCTCAGAGTGGATGCAATCAAGTAGCCAAGTTGATCCTATTTGCTCTTCAAGAAGTACCGAGGTGCCTCTTCCATTGTTGGCATCTTGGCAGCCTTCTCAGTCCTTGCCTTCTCCTTCTTCGCTTGAGTTTGCACAGAAGATGGTTCATCTTCATTCATAACCACTTGGTTGTCCTTAAAGTCTGGATAGATAGGCATGTGCTCCTTGTCCAACAAGTATGTGCCAGTGCCCATCTTGGAGTTAATCAGCTCCTGGATCTGTGGGGCATACCCACAACTTCTCTTTTGGTCAACAGTTGTCCTTGAACTTTTGACCTTGAACTTTTGTGGCACATCAAATAAGTGTAGCAGATTTATTGCATGGCCTCTGATCATGTTGTGATCACCTGACTTGGGCAAGAGAGTGTGCCTGAGGATCCAGTTAATGGTTGGCAGTCCTGACAGAAGGTAATGTACTGATCCAAACTTGTGTCATTCTATAGCAGCATCCGGGATCTCCTTGTACATATGTGCCATAGTGTTGTGATCCATCTTCTTGGCATAGACATCCAAGTCATCCTCTTCCTCCTTAGGTGCATTGATCAGATTAGCCCATTCTTCAATTGATGATTGGTACCTAGTACCTTCAGACATCCATACTATCCTGCCATCTGGATAGAAGTGTGCTGTGGAGTAGAATTGCATTATTAGCTCATCATTCCACTTTGCGAGTTTCTGCCCAACTAAATCTGCCACTCAACACGCACTGAAGCTGTCATACACACCAGGATAGTGTTCTTCATTCTCCTTGATGTATTCCCAGTTGACCCATCTCATGTCACACACTATTGGCTTCTTGTCCAGCAGAATTGTCTCATAGAAGTCCCGCTGTTCCTTTGTGTGGAACCTGTAGTCTACAGCAGTTCTCCTTCTGGTGGCATATGGATCTGACTCTCTCCATAGCCTCAATCCTGAGTCCTTCCTGATCTTCATGTTCTCAGCTACAGGATGGACATCATGATGATCTGGAATTTTAGGCTTCAATTTTCTCAAAACATGTGTCTCATCATCTTCTTCTTCAAGAATGATTTAGAACCTTTGGGGCCTTGTTCTTCTCAAAGAATTTGGAATGTTCTGGTACTCCTCTTGGGTGCAGTCTTGGGTTTCGAGGCAGCCTAGGGTGCTACTTTGGGCTTTGATGAAGCAGCCCACGACCTAATGGCATCACCCATAAGCTTACGATCTTTGGGTGCTGGTGCAGCATCCTCTTCTTCTTCCTCCTCTTCCATCATGGAAGGCTTCCCAATTACTCTAGCCATGGTCTTCTTGACCCTTTCCTTCCTCTTCTTCCCTTCTGCAGCATCCTCTTTGGGTTCAGCTTCCAGAGATGCTTGAGTGGAGGTTCTGGCTTTAGACATGGGCTGTCTTCCTGCTGGCCTTTTGGTCTTCAGACCTGGCTTAGTTGCTGCAGCTGAGCCATATTCTTTCTTGAGCACCTTCTTCTTGGAAATGGCCTCATCCTCAGATTCTGAGGTTCTCTTCTTTCTGGCCCTGGTGGCAGCTTTGGGTAGGTTGCTTGGGGTGCTCCTGCTGCCCCCATCATAGCTGCTAGAGGGACTAGTGCCCTCACTCATGTGAACCTGCTCCTCTTCCCTGTTCTGGGTGTCACTTTGATCAGACATATTACAATCACTGACAACAGACCCCGTGAGTAGATATAGATGATATAGAGTTGATGAGCATCACAAAATACAGAGGTTTTTTGCAAAAGAATGAGTCAAAAACTTAGTTTTAGTTTTCCACAGAAAGCATTTCGGATCTACCGATTTGTAAACTCGGTGATATCGAAGCAGCTTTTGGAACCTAAACTAGTGAACTCGGTCAGACCGAGTCACGATTAAGTGGCACCGAGACTGCTAGGGTTTCACAAAGTCCTGAACACGGTCACACCGATTTGCAATTCTCGGTCAGACCGAGAGTTACATGTGCAATGGCCTTAGCCGAATCGGTGGTACCGAGTTCCACAACTCGGTTGGTCCGAGATGGTTTCGGCGGAAACCTAACCCTAAATTTTCAATTCATCTCTAATCTACGGAGTGTTTTGACTGGATAGGACAGTTTTAATCGTGGCAAGATTCATGGCGAACACAATGTGCTAGGAATCAGATAAGGATAGCACAGTGATCAAGTTCATACCCTAGTTCAGCGATGAACTCGCTACAGCGGCAACGGCGGGGATGATTCCCGTTGACGGCGGCGGAGACCAGCGGTAGGAGGCAGCTGGCGACGAGAAGGACGATCCGGAGACCCTGGAGGTAGAGCGGGCTGAGCGCGGGCTAAAGAGTTCGGAGAAAATTTCCAAAAATTTGCCCGTGGGTATATATAGCCCGACCCTATCGGTGTGACCGAGTGGAACAACTCGGTGGCACCAAGATGCATAACTGCAAGCAGTTACAGCAACTCGGTGTGACTGAAAAGTTCAAATCGGTTGCACCGAGATTGAAAACCTAAATCGACTTAGTGATCTCGGTATGAACGAAATGGATGAATCGGTCAGACCGAAACGCACAAAGAAGTTTTGGAAGTTTAAGTCTATGACGAATCAGGGACTCCGAGTGCTCCTCACATAGAGTGGTTTGAATCTGACTTGATCAAATTTTGTGATGTAGCATGAATAGAGTTTGAGACGAGAAGAGCATAGATAGCTAGAGAAGGTTCTTAGGCATTCTTGTCCATCCACTTGGCAAAATAAAAAGAAAAAAAAATCAATCAAAACAACAAGTGGATGTCCTCGAATGAGTAAAATATGCAACCAACATGCCCACACAATAAAATGGCAAATGAAATATGTGGCAAAGCATGCACAACCAATTCTAGCATCTATCAAGCAATTGGCGATGACTAGGTCATCTATATATGAGCATATTGACTTAGGATTCAAATGAGAACATTTGATCATAGGTCATACTCATCGTTTAAGCTCAAGTGGGGTTACCACTTTTACATAATGCATTGTTGTGTTCACACCATTAGAGTTGCTTTAGCTCAATTTTTAGAGTAAAGCTCCCCTAGATGTGAGATCCCCTTAGAGAGGGATAAACTAACCTTGGGTTTTGTCGATGATGACTTCATGTAAGTGTTGAAGATGTGGATGCTCAATGTTGATGTAGATCATTTGGAGCAATCCTTTGGAGTGAGTTGCACTTTCAATACCTACACGGGTTAGTCCCACAAGGAACAAACAAGGATATCCATAGACATAGAGTGATGCACACACAAGATAATGTCTACGAGAGCATTAGGTTACCTTGTCCCTTGTCTTACCAACAAGAGGGTTTGTGACTCCTTAAACTAGTGCAAGATGTGGAAGTTGATTGCACTTGTCCTTGCCAAAATGATATGAGTCAAATATGTTGGAGGAGTCACCCTCAGGAACTCTCTAGTTCTTCTTCTTCGGGATCCACATCATCTTGATGGGAATCCTTGGAATTGTAGTCGTACTTAATGAAGTGGAACTTGATGTAGTCTTGGGAACCCACTTGACCATGGCCTTAGGAGCTTCTTCAAATGCATCAATTTCTTCTTGAAGCTTGTTCTTGCCTTTTTGCTAGTGGTCTTGTGGTGGAAGATCATCTTGAGCTTGTGTCCCTTCGAAAGAAGTGGGCTCATACTTCTCTTGTTGGGGAACAAACTTCGTCTTGGGGTATTGATCTTCTTCCCACTCAACTCCATTGGGCATTGAACTTTCGTTCAAAACCAACACCTTGATTCTTCCGGTGCCTTCCTTTCTTGCGTACAATTTCCTCAAATTGCTTACTCCCGGCAAGGCTCTTGTAAACACCTTTCTCTATAATTCCCTTCAATAAGCTATTTTCTTGCTCAAGTATAACTTGGCTAAGAGAATCATTAGTGGAATCAAGAGAACTACTAGAAGCAACAACATTGGATTTAGCATGATTATTGTTACTACTAGAGGAAGAATCCTTCTTGTTCTTATTACTAGACTTGACTTGAGGCATGTAAGTAGATAAGAGTAAACGCTTGGCAATGTAAGAAGAACTTTTCTTGCGAAGATCGTCATTGATTGCCTTTAAGAACTCATGCTCTTGCTCAAGGTTGAGCTTTTCAAAGCGTAACTTCTCATGAGTCCTTAAAAGTTCTCGATGATCTCCTAAAATAGTTTCATGAGCTAACTTAAGAGTGTTTAGTTCTTTAGTTAGAAGCTCAATCTTCTCCTTATCATTGTCATTCGTTTTATCTTGATTAGCATGATTATTTGATGTTTCATCATAGTATTCATCACTAGAGTTGTCAACAAGTAAATCATAATCACCTAACAAGTCATCTTCATCACTATTGAAATCAACATACTCGGGGTGTGTTACCTTTGGACCTTTGGCCATGAAGCATCTTACAATTCCTTCATTTGGTGAATCAAATATGTCATAGGAGTTGGTTGACACAAGTGCTAGACCGGCAACACCTTCATCTTGAGTATATTCGGAGTCGGAGTGATAGCTTCTCTCAGAGTGATTTTCCGAGTCGGAGCCGGATACCCATTCACCAACATGAGCTTGATGTCTTCGTTTTGTGTAGCTCCTTAATGACTTGTCCTTCCTTTCCGAATCCTTGCTTCTCCGTCAGGGTCGTCGTTCATAATGATCATCTCTACTCCTTCTCTCTCTTGGTGGTGATTCTTCTATTCTACTTCTTCTTTTTGGAAAATCTTCTCTTCTTTTGTAGGGTGCCGTACACTCACTGGAATAGTGTCCGGGTCTTCCACAATTGTAGCAATTACGCTCTCGACTAGAAGATCTTTTGTCATTGTAGGACCCTGACTTGGAGCTTCTCTCTTTGCTTCTACTCTTGTAGAATTTGTTGAAGTTCTTCACCATTAAGCTCAATTCTTCATTGAAGGTTTGTTTCTCACTTGATGATGTGGGGGCTTCACATGAGGCTTTGTAAGAACCACTTGATTTGTTGTGAAGTTCCTCCTTATCCTTGAGTGACATCTCATGAGCAACTGTTCTTCCAATGACTTCTGTTGGCTTGAGATCTTTGTAATTGGGCATCATTTGGATCAATGTGCACACGGTATCATATTTTCCATCCAAGGCTCTTAGGATCTTCTTAATAATGAATCATCGGGTCATCTCTTCACTTCCCAAGCCGGGCAATGTCATTTGTGATAAGAGCAAGCCTAGAGTACATTTCAGTGACACCTTCACCATCCTTCATTTTGAACTTGTCAAGTTGACTTTGAAGCACATCCAACTTGGATTCCTTGACGGAGTCGGTACCTTCATGCATATCAATCAAAGTATCCCAAATTTCCTTTGCATTCTCAAGGCGGCTGATTTTGTTGAATTCTTGAGGCACAATCCATTGAAGAGGATATCACAAGCTTGAGCGTTTTATTGCAGCATCTTCAACTCTTTTCGCTAGCTTCACGGTTCGGTTCTCTCCCATCAAAGAATTCACCTTGCAAGCCAATACACACAATAGCCCAAACGGCGGGTTATGTCCAAGAATATGCATTTTCATCTTATGCTTCCAACTAGCAAAATTAGTACCATCAAAGTAAGGACCTCTACGGTGATAATTTCCCTTGCTTGACGCCATACTCTCCTAGGTTGTGAAACCAAGTCTATGGCCACCAAAAGCTATGGAAATCAAAGCAAATGGAGACCAAAGCTCTAATACCACTTGTAGGATCGAAAGTATGTCAAGAGGGGGGGTGATTAGACTACTTGACCAAATAAAAACTTATCCTTTTCCCAATTTTAGTCTTTGGCAGATTTTAGCTATCTTAGCACAAGCCAAGCAATCTTAACACAATTCAAGCAAGCATGAAAAGAGTATATGAGCAGCGGAAAGTAAAGCATGCAACTTGCAAGAATGTAAAGGGAAGGGTTTGGAGAATTCAAACGCAATTGGAGACATGGATGTTTTTGTCGAGGTTTCGATAGGTGGTGCTATTGTACATCCACGTTGATGGAGACTTCAACCCACGAAGGGTAATGGTTGCGCGAGTCCACGGAGGGATCCACCCACGAAGGGTCCACGAAGAAGCAACCTTGTCTATCCCACCATGGCCGTCGCCCATGAAGGACTTGACTCACTAGCGGTAGATCTTCACGAAGTAGGCGATCTCCTTGCCCTTACAAACTCCTTGGTTCAACTCCACAATCTTGTCGGTGTTGGGGAACGTAGCAGAAATTCAAAATTTTCCTACGTGTCACCAAGATCTATCTATGGAGAAACTAGCAACGAGGGGAAGAGAGTGCATCTACATACCCTTGTAGATCGCTAAGCGGAAGCGTTCAAGAGAACGGGGTTGAAGGAGTCGTACTCGTCGTGATCCAAATCACCGGAGATCCTAGTGCCGAACAGACGGCACCTCCGCGTTCAACACACGTACAGCCGGTGGCGTCTCCCATGCCTTGATCCAGCAAGGAGAGAGGGAGAGGTTGAGGAAGACTCCGTCCCAGCAGCTGACAACGGCGTGGTGGTGGTGGAGGAGCGTGGCAATCTGCGAGGCTTCGCCAAGCACCGCGGGAGAGGAGGAGGAGGAGAGGCAGGCTGCGCCATGGAGAGATGAAAACTCATGTGTTGGGCAGCCCCTAGACCTCAAGTATATATAGGGAAGGGAGGGGCTGCGCCTCTAGGGTTCCCTCCCGAGGGCGGCGGCCAGCCAGATCCCATCTGGTGGGGCGGCCAAGGGGGAAAGAGGGGAAACTTGCCCCCCAAGCTAGGTGGGGCGCCCCCTCCCCAAACCCTAGGCGCCTTGGGCCCTTGTGGGGCGCACCAGCCCACTTGGGGCTGGTCCCTCCCACACTTGGCCCATGCTGCCCTCCGGGATGGTGGCCCCACTTGGTGGACCCAGGACCCTCCCGATGGTGGTCAGACGTCACCGAAAAAAAACCGAAACTTTTCCGGTGACCAAAACAGGACTTCCCATATATAAATCTTTACCTCCGGACCATTCCGAATCTCATCCGGGACTCCGAACAACATTCGGTAACCACATACAAACTTCCTTTATAACCCTAGCGTCATCGAACCTTAAGTGTGTAGACCCTACGGGTTCGGGGAACCATGCAGACATGACCGAGACGTTCTCCGGTCACTAACCAACATCGGGATCTGGATACCCATGTTGGCTCCCACATGTTCCACGATGATCTCATCGGATGAACCACGATGTCTAGGATTCAATCAATCCCGTATTCAATTCCCCTTGTCTAGCGGTATTGTACTTGCCCGAGATTCGATCGTCGGTATCCCGATACCTTGTTCAATCTCGTTACTGGCAAGTCTCTTTACTCGTTCCGTAACACATCATCCCGTGATCAACCCCTTGGTCACATTGTGCACATTATGATGATGTCCTACCGAGTGGGCCCAGAGATACCTCTCCGTCAACCGGAGTGACAAATCCGAGTCTCGATTCGTACAACCCAACAGACACTTTCGGAGATACCTGTAGTGCACCTTTATAGCCACCCGATTCACGTTGTGACGTTTGGTACACCCAAAGCATTCCTACGGTATCCGGGAGTTGCACAATCTCATGGTCTAAGGAAATGATACTTGACATTAGAAATAGCTTTAGCATATGAACTACGATCTTTGTGCTAGGCTTAGGATTGGGTCTTGTCCATCACATCATTCTCCTAATGATGTGATCCCGTTATCAACGACATCCAATGTCCATGGTCAGGAAACCGTAACCATCTATTGATTAACGATCTAGTCATCTAGAGGCTTACTAGGGACTTCGTGTTGTCTATGTACCCACACATCTATTTGAGTTTCCTATCAATAAAATTATAGCATGGATAATAAACGATTATCATGAACAAGGAAATGTAATAATAACTTATTATTATTGCCTCTAGGGCATATTTCCAACAGTCTCCCACTTGCACTAGAGTCAATAATCTAGTTCACATCGTCATGTGATTAACACTCACACGTCACATCGCCATGTGACCAACATCCAAACAGTTTACTAGTGTCATTAAACTAGTTCACATCATCATGTGATGAAGACTCAATGAGTTCTGGGATTTGATCATGTTTTGCCAGTGAGAGAGGTTTTAGTCAACGGGTCTGCAACATTCAGATCCGTATGTATTTCGCAATTCTCTATGTCATATTGTAAATGCTGCTTACACGCTCTACTTTGAGCTATTCCAAATGGTTGCTCCACTATACGTATCCGGTTTGCTACTCAGAGTCACTCGGATAGGTGTTAAAGCTTGCATCGACGCAACCATTTACGCCGAACTCTTTATCACCTCCATAATCGAGAAACATGTCCTTATTTACTCCAAGGACAATTT
This sequence comes from Aegilops bicornis, assembly GCA_021605145.1. Classification (NCBI taxonomy): domain Eukaryota; kingdom Viridiplantae; phylum Streptophyta; class Magnoliopsida; order Poales; family Poaceae; genus Aegilops; species Aegilops bicornis. Next base: position 506,126,376 of record CM038673.1, read on the forward strand.
AGACCGCTATCCAATGATCCATTCCTGAATCATTCTTGTACCCCTTGACTGACTCATGGCAAGGCACACTTCCGGTGCGGTACACAGCATAGCATATTGTAGAGCCTACGTCTGAAGCATAGGGGACGACCTTCGTCCTTTCTCTTTCTTCAGCCGTGGTCGAGCTTTAACTCTTAACTTCATACCTTACAACTCAGGCAAGAACTCCTTCTTTGGTCGATCCATCTTGAACACCTTCAAGATCATGTCAAGGTATGTGCTCATTTGAAAAAGTATTATTAAGCATTTTGATCTATCTTATAGATCTTGATGCTTGTTGTTCAAGTAGCCTAATCCAGGTTTTCCATTGAAAAACACTTTTCAAATAATCCTATATGCTTTATAGAAATTCTACATCATGTCTGATCAACAATATGTCAACAACATATACTCATCAGAAATTCCATAGTGCTCCCACTCACTTCTTTGGAAATACAAGTTTCTTATAAACTTTGTATGAACCCAAAATCTTTGAACATCTCATCAAAGCGCACATTCCAACTCCGAGATGCTTACTCCAGTCCTTAGAAGGATTGGTGGAGTTTTCATATTCGTTAGCGTTCTTCAGGATTGTCAAAACCTTCTGGTTGTATCACATACAACCTTTCCTCAAGAAAACTGTCGAGGAAACAATGTTTTGACATTCTATTTGCAAGATTTCATAAATAATGCGAATCGCTAATCCATTTCCAACAAACTCTTAGCATCGCTACGAGTGAGAAAGCCTCACCGTAGTCAACTCCTTGAACTTGTCGGAGAACATCTTTAACGACAAGTCGAGATTTCTTGATGGTGATACTTACCATCATTATGCATCTTCCTTTTAAAATCCATCTTTACTCAACGGCCTTACGACCATCAAGTATTTCTTCCAAAGTCATGGATCCTTTCTCTGATTTTTATGGCCTCGAGCCATTCGTCGGAATCCGGGCCCACCATCGCTTCTCCATAGCTCGTAGGTTCATTGTTGTCTAGCAACATGACCTCTAAGACAGGATTGTTGTACCACTCTGAAGTAGTATGCATCCTTGTCACCCTACGAGGTTTGGCAGTGACTTGATCTTGAAGCATTATGATCACTATCATCAGCTTCTACTTCAATTGGTGTAGGTGCCACATGAACAACTTTCTGTGCCCTGCTACACTCTGGTTGAAGTGATGGTTCAATAACCTCATCAAGTCTCCACCTTCCTCCCACTCAATTCTTTCGAGAGAAACTTTTCCTCGAGAAAGGACCCGTTTCTACAAACAATTACTTTTGCTTCCGGATCTTGAGATAGGAGGTACACCCAACTGTTTTGGGTGTCCTATGAAGATGTATTCGTCCGTTTTGGGTTCGAGCTTACCACGATGAAACTTTTCCACATAAGCGTCGCAGCCCCAAACTTTTAAGAAACGACAACTCAGGTTTCTCCAAACCATAGTTCAAACGGTGTCGTCTCAACGGAATTAGGTGGTGCCCTATTTAAAGTGAGTGCGGTTGTCTCTAATGCCTATCCCATGAACGATAGTGGTAATTCGATAAGAGACATCATGGTACGCACCATATCTGATAGGGTGCAACTATGATGTTTGGACACACCATCAAACTATGGTGTTCCAAGCGGTATTAATTGTGAAACAGTTTCCACATTGTCTTAATAGCGTGCCAAAGTTCGTAACTCAGATACTCATCTCTATGATCATATCATAGACATTTTATCCTCTTGTCACGATGATCTTCAACTTCACTCTGAAATTACTTGAACCATTCAATAATTCAGACTTGTGTTTCATCAAGCAAATATACTCAACATCTACTCGAATCATACGTGAAGTAAGAACATAACGATATTCCTTTGCGTGCCTTAGCACTTATTGGACTGCACACATCAAAATGTATTACTTCCAACAAGTTGCTATCTTGTTCCATCTTCAAAAACGAGGCTTTTCAGGTCATCTTGCCCATGTGGTATGATTTGCATATCTCAAGTGATTCAAAATCAAGTGAGTCCAAACGATCCATCTGCATGGAGTTTCTTCATGCGTATACACCAATAGACATGGTTCGCATGTCTCAAACTTTTCAAAAATGAGTGAGTCCAAAGATCCATCAACATGGAGCTTCTCCATGCGTTTTACACCAATATGACTTACATGGCAGTGCCACAAGTAATTGGTACTATCATTACTATCTTATGTCTTTTGGCATGAAAATGTGTATCACTACGATCGAGATTCAATAAACCATTCCTATTAGGTGCAATACCATTGAAGGTATTATTCAAATAAATAGAGTAACCATTATTCTCCTTAAATGAATAACCGTATTGCGATAGACATAATCCAATCATGTCTATGCTCAACGCAAACACCAAATGACAATTATTCAGGTTTAATACTAATCTTGATGGTAGAGGGAGCGTGCGATGTTTGATCACATCAAAATTGGAAACACTTCCAACACATATCGTCAGCTCTCCTTTAGCTAGTCTCCGTTTATTCCGTAGCTCTTTTATTTCGAGTTACTAACACTTAGCAACCGAACCGGTATCTAATACACTGGTGCTACTAGGAGTACTAGTAAAGTACAGATTAACATAATGTATATCAAATATACTTCTATCGACCTTGCCTGCCTTCTTATCTACCATGTATCTAGGGTAATTACGCTCCAGTGGCTGTTCCCCTTATTACGAAGCACTTAGTCTCGGGTTTGGGTTCAACCTTGGGTTTCTTCAATGGAGCAAAGAACTGATTTGCCGTTTCATGAAGTATCCCTTCTTGCCCTTGCCCTTCTTGAAACTAGTGGTTTCACCAACCATCAACAATTGATGCTCCTTTGTTGATTTCTACTTTCGCGGTGTCAAACATCGCGAATATCTCAAGGATCATCATATCTATCCCTGATATGTTATAGTTCATCACGAAGCTCTAGCAGCTTGGTGGCAATGACTTTGGAGAAACATCATCATCTCATCTGGAAGATCAACTCCCACTCTATTCAAGTGATTGTTGCACTCAGACAATCTGAGAACAAGCTCAACGATTGAGCTTTTCTCCCTCAGTTTGCAGGCTAAGAAAATCGCCGGAGGTCTTATACCTCTTGACGTGGGCACGAGCCTGAAATCCCAATTTCAGCCCTTGAAACATCTCATATGTTCCGCGACGTTTCGAAAAACCTCTTTGGTGCCTCAACTCTAAACCGTTTAATTGAACTATCACGTAGTTATCAAAACGTGTATGTCCGATGTTCGCAACATCCACAGACAACGTTTGGGGTTCAGCACACTTAGCGGTGCATTAAGGACATAAGCTTTCTTACATGCATAATCGCCATCATCAACTTTCAACTATATTTTCTCTAGGAACATATCTAAACAGTGGAACTTAAGCGCGAGCCTCACGACATAATTTGCAAAGATCTTTTGACTATGTTCAGGATAATTAAGTTCATCTCATGAACTCCCACTCAGATAGACATCCCTCTAGTCATCCAAGTGATTACATGATCGAGTCAACTAGGCCGTGTCTGATCATCACGTGAGACGGACTAGTCATCATCGGTGAACATCTTCATGTTGATCGTATCTACCATACGACTCATGCTCGACCTTTCGGTCTCTTGTGTTCCGAGGCCATGTCTATACATGCTAGGCTCGTCAAGTCAACCTAAGTGTTTCGCGTGTGTAAATCTGTCTTACACCCGTTGTATGTGAACGTAAGAATCTATCACACCCGATCATCACGTGGTGCTTCGAAACGACGAACTTTCACAACGGTGCATAGTTAGGGGGAACGCTTTCTTGAAATTTTAATGAGGGATCATCTTATTTACTACCGTCGTTCTAAGCAAATAAGATGTAGAAACATGATAAACATCACATGCAATCAAAATAGTGATATGATATGGCCAATGTCATTTTGCTCCTTTTGATCTCCATCTTCGGGGCTCCATGATCATCATCGTCACCGACATGACACCATGATCTCCATCATCATGATCTCCATCATCGTGTCTCCATGAAGTTGTCTCGCCAACTTATTACTTCTACTACTATGGCTACCGGTTAGCAATAAAGTAAAGTAATTACATGGCATTTGTTCAATGACACGCAGGTCATACAATAAATCAAGACAACTCCTATGGCTCCTGCCGGTTGTCATACTCATCGACATGCAAGTCGTGATTCCTATTACAAGAACATGATCAATCTCATACATCACATATCATTCATCACATTCTTCTTGGCCATATCACATCACATAGCATACCCCGCAAAAACAAGTTAGACGTCCTCTAATTGTTGTTTGCATGTTTTACGTGGCTGCTATGGGTTTCTAGCAAGAACGCTTTCTTACCTACGCAAAACCACAACGTGATATGCCAATTGCTATTTACCCTTCATAAGGACCCTTTTCATCGAATCCGTTCCGACTAAAGTGGGAGGCGGCACCCGCTAGCCACCTTATGCACCAAGTGCATGTCGATCGGTGGAACACATCTCACGTAAGTGTACGTGTAAGGTCGGTCCGGGCCGCTTCATCCCACAATACCGTCGAAACAAGATTGGACTAGTAACGGTAAGCATATTGAACATCATCAACGCCCACAACTACTTTGTGTTCTACTCGTGCAAAGAATCTACGCAATAGACCTAGCTCATGATGCCACTATTGGGGAACGTAGCAGAAATTCAAAATTTTCCTACGTGTCACCAAGATCTATCTATGGAGAAACCAGCAACGAGGGGAAGGAGAGTGCATCTACATACCCTTGTAGATCGCTAAGCGGAAGCGTTCAAGAGAACGGGGTTGAAGGAGTTGCACTCGTCGTGATCCAAATCACCGGAGATCCTAGTGCCGAGCAGACGGCACCTCCGCGTTCAACACACGTACAGCCCGGTGACGTCTCCCACGCCTTGATCCAGCAAGGAGAGAGGGAGAGGTTGAGGAAGACTCCGTCCAGCAGCAACACAACGGCGTGGTGGTGGTGGAGGAGCGTGGCAATCCTGCAGGGCTTCGCCAAGCACCGCGGGAGAGGAGGAGGAGGAGGAGAGGCAGGGCTGCGCCATGGAGAGATGAAAACTCATGTGGTGGGCAGCCCCTAGACCTCAAGTATATATAGGGGAAGGGGAGGGGGCTGCGCCCCCTCTAGGGTTCCCTCCCAGGCGTGACCAGCCGGATCCCATCTGGTGGGGCGGCGAGGGGAAGAGAAACTTGCCCCCAAGCTGGGTGGGGCGCCCCTCCCAAACCCTAGGCGCCTTGGGCCCTTGTGGGGACGCACCAGCCTACCTGGGCTGGTCCCTCCCACACTTGGCCCATGCTGCCCTCCGGGATGGTGGCCCCACTTGGTGGACCTCAGGACCTCCCGGTGGTCCCAGACATCACCGAAAAACCGGAACTTTGCGGTGACCAAAACAGGACTTCCTATATATAAATCTTTACCTCCGGACCATTCCGGAACTCCTCGTGACGTCCGGGATCTCATCCGGACTCAACAACATTCGGTAACCACATACAAACTTCCTTTATAACCCTAGCGCCATCGAACCTTATGTGTAGACCCTACGGGTTCGGGGAACCATGCAGACATGACCGAGACGTTCTCCGGTCAATAATAACCAACAGCGGATCTGGATACCCATGTTGGCTCCTACATGTTCCACGATGATCTCATCGGATGAACCACGATGTCGAGGATTCAATCAATCCGTATTCAATTCCCCTTGTCTAGCGGTATTGTACTTGCCCGAGATTCGATCGTCGGTATCCCGATACCTTGTTCAATCTCGTTACGGCAAGTCTCTTTACTCGTTCCGTAACACATCATCCCATGATCAACCCCTTGGTCACATTGTGCACATTATGATGATGTCCTACCGAGTGGGCCCAGAGATACCTCTCCGTCAACCGGAGTGACAAATCCAGCCTCGATTCGTGCCAACCCAACAGACACTTTCGGAGATACCGTAGTGCACCTTTATAGCCACCCGATTACGTTGTGGCGTTTGGTACACCCAAAGCATTCCTACGGTATCCGGGAGTTGCACAATCTCATGGTCTAAGGAAATGATACTTGACATTAGAAAAGCTTTAGCATACTGAACTACGATCTTTGTGCTAGGCTTAGGATTGGGTCTTGTCCATCACATCATTCTCCTAATGATGTGATCCCGTTATCAACGACATCCAATGTCCATGGTCAGGAAACCGTAACCATCTATTGATTAACGAGCTAGTCATCTAGAGGCTTACTAGGGACTTCGTGTTGTCTATGTACCCACACATGTATTTGAGTTTCCTATCAATACAATTATAGCATGTATAATAAACGATTATCATGAACAAGGAAATATAATAATAACTTATTATTATTGCCTCTAGGGCATATTTCCAACAGTCGGAGGCTCCCAAGTGACACCTAGCCAATCTAGGAGACACCACTCTCGAAGAAGTAACAAATGGTGTGTTGATGATGAACTCCTTGCTCTTGTGCTTCAAATGATAGTCTCCCCAACACTCAACTCTCTCTCACAGGATTTGGATTTGGTGGAAAGAAGATTTGAGTGGAAAGCAACTTGGGAAGGCTAGAGATCAAGATTCATATGGTAGGAATGGAATATCTTGGCCTCAACACAAGGGTAGGTGGTTCTCTCTCAGAAAATGTAGGTTGGAAGTGTAGGTTCGTTCCGATGGCTCTCTCCACAAATGAAGAGTGGGTGGAGGGGTATATATAGCCTCCACACAAAATCTAACCGTTACACACGACTTACTATTCTCGGTGGGACCGAATTGAGAAACTCGGTCGGACCGATTCAGCAAATCTAGTGACCTTTAGGATTTACGGTGGGACCGACATGCAACTCGGTAGGACCGATATGGTTAGGGTTAGGGCATAACATAATGTCAGTGAAACCGATTACCCGAACTCGGTGGGACCGATTTTGGTAATAAGCTAACCAGAGAGTTGGTCAGGTAAACTCGGTGGGACCGATTCGCTCATTTCGGTGGGACCGAAACGTTACGAAAAGGAAACAGAGAGTTTACATTGCAATCTCAATGGGACCGATCGCTCATCTCGGTGGGACCGAAACATTACAAAGGGAAAGAGAGAGATTACAATCCCATCTCGGTGAGATCGAGATCCCTATTGGTGAGACCGATTTGCCTAGGGTTTGTGGCAGTGGCTATGACATCTGAACTCGGTGGCGCCGGATACAAAGAATCGGTGGGGCCGAGTTTGACTTTTGGTTTAGGTCATATGTGGATGTGAGAAAGTAGTTGAGGGTTTTGGAGCATATCACTAAGAACTTTGAGCAAGCAAGCCATTAAGCAACACCTCATCCCTCCTTGATAGTATTGGCTTTTCCTATAGACTCAATGTGATCTTGGATCACTAAAATATAAAATGTATAGTCTTGAGCTTTGAGCTTGAGCCAATCCTTTTATCCTTAGTATTTTGAGGGGTCCACTTTCTTCATCCATGCCATGCCATTCATTGAGCTTTTCCTGAAATATTTATCTTGGAATAATGTTAGCTCAATGAGCTATATGTTTTTAGGAATTACCAAAACCTCCTAGGGATTGTTGCACTTTCATGAAGACATCGTCTTCTTCTGGTCCTCGGGGCCGTTGGCACGGATGGAGCCGGATCCCGCCGGCTTGGCGAGTTGGTCGAGGTGGTCCTGTTGCGCGTTGGCCGCGTCGAGGAGGTCGTTTACCCACTTCAGGCGGTCTCTCAACTCTTCGCCCGCGAGCTGATCCAGGCCAACTGCGGCCATGCATGTTCTTCACGGGAGTCTCGTAGAAGGGAGGGATGGCACCGAAGGCGCGGCCGATCACGCCGCCCCGGGCTCACACGTCGGCGACCTGGCTTGGCTCGTCCGCGTCAGGCGTGAAGCCATACGCGGCGTTGCGCTCCAGCTGAGCGGAGTCCAGCCGATGCTGCACGGCGGCGAGCGTCTCGGTCAGGTCCAGCAGGCGCTGGCGGTCCTCCTCGAGCCGAGTCTGGGCCTCGGCGATGTTGGAGACGTCGATGTCGGTGGCGATGGGACGCGAAGGCTCTGCATTATGGCGCACAACGGGTTGGGCGAGCCCATGCCGCATACAAGGAAGACTCCACAAGACTTGGCGCTCAAGCCAAGGACTCTCATGAAACCCTAAGCCTTCGGTGTGTTATATAAACCGAGGCCAGGTTAGTCAATGGATCATCTCATATTTATTACTACAATCTCGTGGTAGATACATGTAGTATGTACTATTCTCATATCAATACAATCAAAAGCAGGACGTAGGGTATTATCTCTTCGAGAGAGCCCAAACCTGGGTAAAATCTTGTGTCCGTGTTACCATCGCTCAAGACGCCTAGCTTAGAATCACTACTACAAGATATGCCGAATTGAGAATCGACATTGGTGCTTTCATTGAAAGCCTGCTGGATTTTCGTCGCGGTGGGATGGAATCTTCAACCAGCGTCAAATCGGGTGTTATACTTTCAGTTAGATGTGTTCCACGTCAATCTCTTATATATATATATATATATATATATATATATATATATATATATATATATATATATACACTACTGCTTGTCCGTGCAATTTTTGGTGGCAGATTGTACTAGATCGGACCAAGAGGAGTTCGGATTACGGCGTACGTATGCAGCATTGGGCAGTCCATCTAAATTGATCTTCAATATCGATTGGATCTGGCTATGGAGAATTCGGCTGTGGTCGAGTAGCACTACAGGCATGAGCAAGATGGAGGATGGCAATGCCTTGTAAAACACAAACCTACCCTGGTTCACGTGATGGCGGCTTGTCTGCTAGTACGCCCAATTAGTACTAAGTACGTGAGAGCGATTACCTATGCTTGATAAACAATGGACAACACTAACACCCACACATGTGGTGGGACCCAAACCCGCCCACATGCCCTATAACATACAGACTACATTGTCACGTCATGCATGCATGCATATGAGAATCTTTTTGGATTTTCAGTTTTTAAAATATTTTATCTCTTACATGAAAAATCCGATTGAAGATCCGTTTTCATCATTAAATTTCTCGCGACGAGATCTTTGAAACTAGATCTCATATCAACATATTGTGACGAAATTTTTTTGGACTAAAAGTTGCCATGTCTATTGCACATGAATTGCCATGATGTTTACATTGAAGTTGCCATGATATATTTCAGCTATTTTCTTCTACATTTAAATGTAAATTTTTACATATTATAAAACGGGAATTAAGAAACTAGACTTGCCATGCACCATAAACTAAAATTGCCATGATAAATGCACTTCAAATTGCCATGGTTTATACAAATATTTTCATGGTCAAAGTACCAATATTGCCATCATCAAAAAACAAAAATTGCCATGTTCTACAAACAAAAATTGCCACATGGCAACTTTAGTTTAAGCACTATGACAACAAACATCATGGCAACTTTTGGGCTAATTTTTTTTGTCAAAACATATCAACATAGGGTCTAGTTTTGAAGATCTCGACGAGATGGATTTAATGATGAAAACAGATTTTTAATTCGATTTTTTAATTAGGAGATAAAACATTTTTAAGCCGAAAACAAAAAAGATTTCTACTGATGTCATCTATTCATACGTGACAAAATGAATGGTAATGAAGGCGTGTGAACGATGTGCAAACGCCCACACGTATGGGCGTTTATTTTTTCATAAACAATTGAGGGCAGCTTCATACGAAAACTCCACTGGAAGAACCATCGGCCAGCCCGCATAGACTCGCAAGCGATTCCTCACGTCAAATCTATCAGTACCAATACCAGTAGTACGGCCACGCGCCGAGCAATTTGCCAGGTGATGATTTTTTGAGGATTTCTTATAGCATAAGATGTTTCTACACGCGGAATATTTTCTGTTGGTTTGTTCTATATTATTTCTGTAGAGGTATTTTACTGGCGCCCGTGCATGACGCCGGCAGATAATCACAGATCGATGGGATCTCAACTAACTCCAAATTAGGTGCTATAATTTCACTTATATTTGTTCCTCTTTTTTTGCGAATTGATACTGCTGTCTAGAGCAATTTTTATTCGCAGATGGGGCTTGACAAAGATTATGCAATATTCCGTACGCGGCCGTTGGCGGTCGCCGAAGATTCTTTTATGCTTCAGCAGGGACGATCCATCTACAGAGTAAAGCGTCCCTTGAATACTAACAAGGAAAGTCCTCACAAACATTAGCACGGTTCTCGATGTCTAATGGATGTATATCACTATTTTTGCCCGGCTACATACTAATTTGTCCAGGTCACTAATTAAGCATTCCTTTTCTTGATCATTGTTGTGATCACATGGTGGCCTAGCTAGCTTTCACTTGACCAGGTTCTCATGGAACCGTTCACAGCGGCCGAAGAGACGTGCCGTCAAAGGGATTAGACGGGCATACACATGCGCAGCAACGCGGCGGCGGCGGATGATCCAACCCAAAAAATCATGCGCGTCCAAGAGACAGTGCGAGGCAGTGCACCGATCAGAGCTCGGCACGATTGCAGCACACCACAGAAAGATTTGTTTTTGCCCTTTTTCTATTCAATATCTACCTAGTCGATCGCCGGTTTCTCACTAATTTTGCTGACAAGTTCGCAAAACAAAAGTACTACTAAATATAGTGAGGACTATTTTTGCGGCATGTTCAGTATGGATCAGTTTGTACGTTTGTTTTGGTCCGTTAAGGTCGTCGCTGCCGACGAACAGGTTTTATTTTTCCTAACTATTTGGTTAGCTCCTAAAATTATTGCACACAGAATATGTTCCGTTGTTTTGCACTTCATTATTTTTGCAGAGATATTTTGTCGACACTTGTACCTAGCGCCGGTCCGGCCAGCTCCTTCCTGTCACCTGGGCAGGGCGACCTTCGTCGACATAGCCGTGCCACAACACCATCGCACCGTTGAGCTAGCCTCAGCGCTCAGGCCATATTTACCAAACATTTTCACTTCGCATAAATTAATTATGCACCTTTTTTCATTATTATTATTTCTTGATTGCACTACTTTGTGTGTGCAGGCAATCTATTTAGATTGGGCCACGCTAACACCTCGGCAAGCCGAAGTCATCGTCCCCCTTGCGTCGACCAAGTCGTGGTGTCGCCTCGATGCGCGTCCCTGTGTCGGCTTTTACGCATTGCCGCTCCGCCGGGCTGACCTTGTCGCCCAGGCCATATTTATTCATTTTTTTACTTCACTTATATCAATTAAGAAGAAGATTTTTTTTATTTTTGGACTGCACTATTTTGCATGTGTAGGTAATCGACTTCGACTGCGTCACGTGATCACTTCGGCATCGTTGGGAGAGATCTACATCATCAAGTGTTCGGCACACGGGTCATATTTCTTTTATTACTCACTTTGCATAAATTATTAATTATGCAACGATTTTTTTAAAATTTATTATTATTACTATTATCTCCGGCTTGCACTATTTTCTGTGCACCGGTAAATGATCAGGGTTGGGCAACACTGTCACCTCGGTATACCGACGTACCACATCACCTCGCTTGGACCAGGGGCTTCGTCATCTTTTCATTAACTGACGCCCGGGACTTCGGCGTCATACTACCGGCCTGCTCCGTCGCCTCAGTCGGACTGGGGGTTCCACCTCGCCACATTGGCCATGCTATATGGCCACTTCGGAGTGCCGAGCTCTTCGCTCCGCCACCTCGGGACCGGCTTGGGGACTGGGACCTTGTCCCGCATCAAGCTGGGACCGCATCATCAATGTCGAACACATTAACCAGCTAAGTTGTTTTCATGCTCAAAGTTTTAAATTTAAGTTGTGTTTGGTTCGACCATGCTCACATACGTTGTTTGTTAAAAGAAACTCCCTTTGCCCATGTTAACTGGGGGCTCTTAAAATGTATGTGAGCTGTTTTATAATAAGTGTTCTTCTTCTTAGTCGTGGCAAAGTCTTTTTCTATCACTCCTTTTTTCGACGCGAGTGTGTGGTCAATAGCCGGGTAGCCTAATTTCTCTCTCAAAGCCGCTAGAGTTTAGTTTGCTAAACTGGACTAACAAGAAGTACTCCGCCTTCGGGGGTTGAAGCCTAAGGCTGACCCGATTGAAGTCTTGAGATAGGATGTGTCATGTTAAAGCACGACAGAAGCACAATTTTTTTCTAAGACCAATTTTTGGATTGGCACCGAACACTTGATCTAGTTCAGACATCAAGTATTTACTGAAGTTTTTTGGTTTTCCAAGACTATGGCACTTTTAAACTATTTGTGTGTTTCCAGCATAAGTCTCGCAGTGCAACACCGGGCACCTTTAGAGATTAGGCAAAAACATTCTCGGATATTGCTATATATGCATCGGTTTCGACTTGTGTCTTCGGTCAATAGTTGGGTTGCCCGGCTCCTGTGCTTGCCTCCGACGTTCCGCTTTGTTCGGCTAGGTGTGAAAAGGGAGAACCACTGACATTGTGCTTCCAGCTAGCATGGTTAAGCGCCTCAGTGGAGAAAGACGAAAACTGACTGTCACAATAAGCATAAACTGGTCAGCAGTCCGATGACTGTATTAAACTATAAGATTGATAGAGGTCACCCTGTGTTAAATGACTGTCCGTTCATAACATTGACCTAAGTGTTTACGGATTGACCTCGACTGTCGCCGAACACTAACTGGGGGCTAGTAACTGGCCTCCCATCTTTAAACTCCCATGACTAAGCGAAATTTATAAAGCCCGCATATCTAATTGCCTCATTTCCGCTAACACAACCGCCTTCGGGCACCGAGATGTCGGCTAAGGGTTGTTTTGTTATTGCAAAAACACCCTGCGTAGCATCTACAAGGGGGTGGAAGCCGACGATGGGCCACTTTCAACTGATAAACGGTCGCAACGGAGTCAAAATAAACATACCATCGGCGTTTGTATTTAATACACGAGGGCTGCCTTCCGTAATCATTGTTATAAAGGCATAAATATGCATCAATTTGACTTAAGATTTTGGCCAAGCTGGGTTGCGTGGCTGCTGTGCTTACCCCTACGTTCCCGATTGTTCGGCTAGGAGGTAAAGGGAGCACCTCTATGATTGTTACTACCGGGTCATCTGAGTTAGTACCTCAGACTGGGTGAAGCCGAAAGCTAGCGATCTTAAAGGATATAACTGGTCGGCAACGACAGAAGTGAAAATTTTGGTTCATTAATACCATAAAGTTTGGGAACTTTCCCCGAACTAAATCCTCAATATTTTCCTCTCACATTGATCGTAGGTGAGGTTTCATGATCATGATCAACATGACAACCCAAAGAAAGGAACCGATAGCGGGATTATTTTCTTTGGAAGATGTTTTATATCTCTCTGCGTACCTTTGTTTATAAAACCATATGGCCGGATTGCCTTGTTTTCCATAAATCTTTTCCCTTATAATGGCTTTATAAAGTAGGAAAACACTCCTCGGCTACTGGCCGAAGAGGTTGAAGCCGATGGTCGGTCAACAAATTTTTGTACAATGCGGATCCGAGCATTAATGATGTAGACTACTTGGATACATAGAATCATTACACATAATTTGTGATTTTACTCCGGATATCGATCCTTAATTCGGCCTCCCGTGCCCGCATTAAGGCTTGGGGGCTACTGGGCTTCGGGCTTATCATTTACAAACATTAAAGGGGCACATCGATCCCCTGATCTGCATTGCCTATTGAATACAGAAAATTCAAAGTGCTCACTGTTCGGCTTGACCAAACTATGGGCAACCGCGTCTTCGGACAACAATAGTTACCATCGGGGACTTATCCGGTATCAAGCTAATATATTACGGTGGCTTCTCAAAACCCTCTCTCAAGGGCCCGTCCGCCGATCACTATCTCCTCTAATGTGCATCTCAGATTTTAGGCCGACAGACACCTTGAGGGCTACTGGCTATGTATCTTGCCAGTAAATAAATTGCATCAATCGGAAATAAAATCCGTAAATAATCAGCCCGAGCCCGAGGTGGTGCATCACCTTAGAAGCAGTCCGGCAAAAAGCTCGGCTGTGAGCGGCTGGCTCCATAGAGAACTTTTCAGCGTTAAGCTCGGAGAACCTCCTTCAAAGTTTCTCAAGCCAAGGTCATCTAACACCTCGGATATTGTCCGGCGTTGAAGCTCAGATGCAGTCCGGCATTAGAGCTCGGATACATTCTGGCGTTGGTGCTCTGATGCAAGAGGACACCCCCGCACGGGAACAACTTCAAACCCGAGATGTGGCGTAAAAAATAACAAGGCATTGATAAAGGCGGAGAACTTAAAAGGGGCTCCTCGGATACCCGACGTGTAAACTCTTTGGATTCACTTCGGCGATCCTCAAGATAGAAGCTGAGAAGATTTTTTGAACCAATTTTCAAGACCGAAGACGAAGAACCGAGGAGCGTCCCCAACTTGAAGACCGGTTCAGGGGGCTACTGACGGTGTCCTGGACTATGGGGTACTCACCTCGTCGTCTCCCGACCAGCTGGATTGGGCCGAGGACCCCCACGGTGGTTCGCTATTGGGCCACTTCGGACAGCCCATGCCGCATACAACGAAGACTCCACAAGACTTGGCGCTCAAGGCAAGGACTCTCCTGAAACCCTAAGCCTTCGATGTGTTATATAAAACGAGACCAGGCTAGTCAATAGATCATCTCATATTCATTACTACAATCTCGTGGTAGATACCTGTACTATGTACTATTCTCATATCAATACAATCAAAGCAGGACGTAGGATATTATCTCTTCGAGAGAGCCCGAACCTGGGTAAAATCCTGTGTCTGTGTTACCATCGCTCCAAGATGCCTAGCTTAGGACCCCTACTACGAGATATGCCGGATTGAGAACCGACAGCCGCTACAGTGGCGCTCCATCAGGTCACCGCTTGCTGGCGTCAGCAGTGATGATTGGCGCACTGTAGCCACGTCGGCCCTGGTCAGCGGGTAGGTGGGGCACTGTTGCCACGCCCCAGCTGACCAGAGGCATGGGTGGGGCACTGTGGCCTTGCTCATCCGTGAATGGAGACTCGTCCCATCATACGGCCGGGATGGGATGGGAGCTGACCCGAGGCCGGGTTGAGGAACACGCCAAAAGGGGCTGGCTTGTTGGAGAATATTGGTGCACCGCGTTCGGCCGCCTTGTGCCGGCCGTTGGAGCCGGGTTGAGGAGTTCGGCCGGGTTGAGGGGCTTGGCCGGGTTGAGCAACCCGGCCAAGCGTGGGCCGTCTTGAGGGGTGTAGTGGGCCCCGTTGTTTTTGAAAAGGATCCGAGTTCCGTTACCTGCCTGGGGTTCATCCCCCCGACACATGCTCAATGCAAATACCAAATAACATTTATTTAGGTTCAACACTAATCCCGAAGGTAGAGTGAGTGTGCGACATTGATCATATCAACCTTGGAATCAATTCCAACACTCATCATCACTTCTCCCTTAACTTGTCTCTGTTTATTCTGCAACTCCTGTTTTGAGTTACTAATCTTAGCAACTGAACCGGTATAAAATCCCCAGGGGTTACTACGAACACTAGTAAAGTACACATCAATTACATGTATATCAAATATACTTTTGTTCACTTTGCCATCCTTCATCCGCCAAGTATTTGGGGCAGTTCCGCTTCCAATGACCATATCCTTTGCAGCTGAAGCACTAAGTTTCAGGCTTGGGTCTAGCTTTGGGTTTCTTCACGGGAGTGGCAACTTGCTTGCCATTCTTCTTGAAGTTCCCTTTCTTTCCCTTGCCCTTTTTCTTGAAACTAGTGGTCTTATTAACCATAAACATTTGATGCTATTTCTTGATTTCTACCTTCACCGATTTCAGCATCGCAAAGAGCCTGGGAATCGTTTTTGTTATCCCTTGCATATTATAGTTCATCACGAAGTTCTAGTAACTTGGTGATAGTGACTAGCGAACTCTGTCAATCACTATCTTATCTGGAAGATTAACTGCCACTTGATTCAAGCGATTGTAGTAACCAGACATTCTGAGCACATGCCCACTATCTGAGCTATTCTCCTCCATCTTGTAGGCAAAGTACTTGTCAAAGGTCTCATACCTCTTAACACGGCCATGAGTCTGAAATATCATTTTTAGCTCTTGGAACATCTCATATGCTCCATGGCGTTCAAAACATTTTTGAAGTCCCGGTTCTAAGACATAAAGCATGGCGCACTAAACTATCAAGTAATCATTATACCGAGCTTGTCAAACACTCATAACGTCTGCATCTACTCCCGCAATAGGTTTTTCACCTAGCGGTGCATCAAGGACATAATACTTCTGTGCAGCAATGAGGATAATCCTCAGATCATGGACCCAGTCCGCATCATTGCTCAACTTATTTTCTCTAGGAACATATCAAAAACATAAACGGGGAGCTACAACGCGAGCTATTGATCTACAATATAACTTGCAAATACTATCAAGACTAAGTTCAAGATAAATTAAGTTCAGTTTAATCATATTACTTAAGAACTCCCCCTTAGATAGACATCCCTTGAGTCATCTCAATGATCACGTGATCCATATGAACTAAACCATGTCCGATCATCACGTGATATGGAGTAGTTTTCAATGGTGAACATCTCTATGTTGATCATATCTACTATATGATTCACGTTTGACCTTTCGGTCTCAGTGTTCTGAGGCCATGTATGTACATGCTAGGCTCGTCAAGTTTAACTTTCTTGCCATTCTTTTTGAAGTTCCCCTCCTTTCCTTTGCCCTTTTCTTGAAACTAGTGGACTTGTTAACCATGAACATTTGATGCTCTTTCTTGATCTCTACCTTCGTTGACTTCAGCATCGAGAAGAGCTCGGGAATCGTTTTCTTCATCCCTTGCATATTATAGTTCCTCACGAAGTTCTAGTAGCTTGGTGGTAGTGACTAGAGAATGTTGTCAATCACTATCTTATCTGGAAGATTAACTCCCATTTGATTCAAGTGATTGTAGTACCCAGACATTCTAAGCATATGCTCACTAGTTGAGCTATTCTCCTCCATCTTGTAGGCAAAGTACTTGTCAGAGGTCTCATACCTCTTGACAAAGGCATGAGTCTGAAATACCAATTTCAGCTCTTAGAACATCTCATATGCTCTGTGGCGTCCAAAACATTTTTGAAGTCCCGGTTCTAAGCCGTAAAGCATGGTGCACTAAACTATTAAGTAGTCATCATATCGAGCTTGCCAAATGTTCATAACGTCTGCATCTGCTCCTGCAATAGGTCTGTTCACCTCGCGGTGCATCAAGGACATAATTCTTTGTGTGCAGCAATGAGGATAATCCTCAGATCACATACCCAGTCCGTATCATTGCTACTATCATCTTTCAACTTAGTTTTCTCTAGGAACATATCAAAAACATAGGGGAGCTACGACGCAAGCTATTGATCTACAACATAGATATGCAAATACTATCAGGACTAAGTTCATGATAAATTAAGTTCAATTAATTGAATTACTTAAGAAATCCCACTTAGATAGACATCCCTCAAGTCATCTAAATGATACGTGATCCAAATCAACTAAACCATGTCCGATCATCACGTGAGATGGAGTAGTCATCAATGGTGAACATCTCTATGCTGATCATATCTACTTATATGATTCACGTTCGACCTTTCGGTCTCCAGTGTTCCGAGGTCATGTCTGTACATGCGAGGCTCATCAAGTTTAACCCCAGTATTCCGCATGTGCAAAACTGTCTTGTATCCGTTGTATGTGAACGTAGAGCCTATCGCACCCGATCATCACGTGATGTCTCAGCACGACGAACTGTCGCAACGGTGCATACTCAGGGAGAACACTTATACCTTGAAATTTTGTTAAGGGATCATCATATAATCCTAACGTCATACTAAGCAAAATAAGATGCATAAAACATAAACATCACATGCAATCAAAATATGTGACATGATATGGCCATCATCGTCTTGTGCCTTTGATCTCCATCTCCAAAGCACCATCATGATCTCCATCGTCACCGGCTCGACACCTTGATCTCCATCATAGCGTCGTGGTCGGCTCGCCAACTATTGCTTCTACAACTATCGCTAACGCATAGTGATAAAGTAAAGCAATTACATGGCATTTGCATTTCATACAACAAAGCGACAACCATAAGGCTCCTGCCAGTTGCCGATAACTTTTACAAAACATTATCATCTCATACAACAACGTATATCACATCATGTCTTGACCATATCACATCACAACATGCCCTGCAAAAACAAGTTAGACGTCCTCTACTTTGTTGTTGCAAGTTTTATGTGGCTGCTACGGGCTTCTAGCAAGAACCGTTCTTACCTACGCATCAAAACCACAACGGTGATATATAAAGTTTGTTGTTTTAACCTTCAACAAGGACGGGCCGCAGTCAAATTCGATTCAACTAAAGTAGGAGAAACAAACACCCGCCAGCCACCTTTATGCAAAACTAGTTGCATGTATGTCGGTGGAACAGGTCTCATGAATGTGGTCATGTAAGGTTGGTCCGGGCCGCTTCATCCAACAATACCGCCGAATCATAATTAGGCATGGTGCTAAGTGTTGGGGAACGTAGTAATTTCAAAATTTTCCTACGCACACACAGGACCATGGTGATGGCATAGCAACGAGAGGGGAGAGTGTTGTCTACGTACCCTCGTAGACCGTAAGCGGAAGCGATCACAACGTAGAGGAAGTAGTCGTACTTTCTCCTCGCGATCCAGCCGATCACAGCGCCGTTACTCCGGCGCCTCCGAGTTCTTGGCACACGTTCAGCTCGATTAAGCTCCACGGGCTTCGATCCAGAAAGCTCCGGGAGGGAGTTCGTCAAGACGACGGCGTGGTGGACGATCTTGATGTTTCACCGTCGCGAGGCTTCGCCTAAGCACCGCTACAATATGACCGAGGTGGAATATGGTGGAGGGGGCACCGCACACGGCTAAGGAGCGATCTCAAGGATCAACTTGTGTGTTCTAGGGTGCCCCCTCCCGTATATAAAGGAGGGAGGGAGGAGGTGGCCGGCCACCAAGGGGCGCACCATGGGAGGGAAACCTACTCCAAGTAGGTTTCCTCTCTTTTCCTTATTTCACTTGGAGGGGAAGGAAGGAGTACTAGCATTTAGGAATAAGTACTAGTAGTAGGAATAGGAAGAGGGGGAAGGAGAAAGGAAAGGGGCCGACCCCCTCCCCAGTCGGATTGGGCTTGAAGCGCGCCCCCTCCCTGTTCCTTCTCCCTTATTCCTACATGGGCCCAATAAGGCCCATATATCTCCCGGGGGTTCGGTAACCTCCGGAGCTCCAAACTTCTCCGGAACCTTTCGGTGTCCAAATATATCCGTCCAATATATCAATCTTTATGTCTCGACCATTTCGAGACTCCTCGTCATGTCCGTGGATCATATCCGGGACCCGAACAACCTTGGTACATCAAAATACACAAACTCATAATATAACCGTCATTGAAACCTTAAGCGTGCGGACCCTACGGTTCGAGAACAATGTAGACATGACGAGACACATCTCCGGTCAATAACCAATAGCGGGACACGGATGCCCATATTGGTTCCTACATATTCTCTGAAGATCTTTATCGGTCCAGACCGCATAACAACATACGTTGTTCCTTTTGTCATCGGTATGTTACTTGCCCGAGATTCGATCGTCGGTATCCAATACCTAGTTCAATCTAAATTACCGGCAAGTCTCTTTACTCGTTTCCGTAATACATCATCTCACAACTAACTCATTAGTTGCAATGCTTGCAAGGCTTATGTGATGTGTATTACCGAGAAGGCCCAGAGATACCTCTCCGACAATCGGAGTGACAAAACCTAATCTCGAAATACGCCAACCCAACAAGTACCTTTGGAGACACCTGTAGTACTCCTTTATAATCACCCGATTCACGTTGTGACGTTTGGTAGTACCAAAGTGTTCCTCCGTAAACGGAGTTGCATAATCTCATAGTTATAGGAACATGTATAAGTCATGAAGAAAGCAATAGCAACATACTAAGCGATCAAGTGCTAGGCTAACGGAATGGGTCATGTCAATCAGATCATTCTCCTAATGATGTGATCTCGTTAATCAAATGACAACTCATGTCTATGGTTAGGAAACATAACCATCTTTGATTGTGAGCTAGTCAAGTAGAGGCATACTAGTGACACTCTGTTTGTCTATGTATTCACACATGTATTATGTTTCCGGTTAATACAATTCTAGCATGAATAATAAACATTTATCATGATATAAGGAAATAAATAATAACTTTATTATTGCCTCTAGGGCATATTTCCTTGATCTCCCACTTGCACTAGAGTCAATAATCTAGTTTACTCAAGAATGATTCTAACACCCATGGAGTCTTGGTGCTGATCATGTTTTGCTCGTGGAAGAGGCTTAGTCAACGGGTCCGCAATGTTCAGATCCGTATGTACTTTGCAAATCTCTATGTCTCCCACTTGGACTTGGTCCCGAATGGAATTGAAGCGTCTCTTGATAAGCTTGGTCCTCTTGTGAAATCTGGATTCCTTTGCCAATGCAAATGCACCAGAATTGTCACAGAATATCTTCATTGGTCCCGATGCACTAGGTATAACACCTAGATCGTAAATGAACTCATACATCCAGACTCCTTCATTTGTCGCTGGAAGCAGCTATGTACTCCGCTTCACATGTAGATCCCGCCACGACGCTTTGTTTAGAACTGCACCAACCGACAGCTCCACCGTTTAACAAAAACACGTATCCGGTTTGCGATTTAGAATCGTCCGGATCAGTGTCAAAGCTTACATCGGCGTAACCATTTACGACTAGCTCTTTGTCACCTCCATATACGAGAAACATATCCTTAGTCCTTTTCGGGTATTTCAGGATGTTCTTGACCGCTGTCCGATGATCCACTCTGGATTACTTTGGTACCTTCTGCCAAGCTTATCGCTAAGCATACGTCAGTGCGGTACACGACATTGCATACATGATAGAGCCTATGGCTGAAGCATAGGGAACATCTTTCATTTTCTCTCTATCTTCTGCTGTGGTCGGGCATTGAGTCGACTCAATTTCACACCTTATGTCTGGTAAAAACCTTTCTTTGCACGATCCATTTTGAACTTCTTCAAAACTTTATCAAGGTATGTGCTTTGTGAAAGTCCAATTAAGCGTCTTGATCTATCTCTATAGATCTTGATGCCCAATATGTAAGTAGCTTCACCAAGGTCTTTCATCAAAAAACTCTTGTTCAAGTATCCCTTTATGCTATCCAGAAATTCTATATCATTTCCGATCAATAATATGTCATCTACATATAATATCGAAATGCTACTGAGCTCCCACTCACTTTCTTGTAAATACAGGCTTCTCCATAAGTCTCATATAAACCCAAATGCTTTGATCACACTATCAAAGCGTTTATTCCAACTCGAGATGCTTGCACCAGTCCATAAATGGATCATTGGAGCTTGCACACTTTGTTAGCTCCCTTTGGATCGATAAAACCTTACGGTTGCATCATATACAACTCTTCTTCCGAAACCCATTCAGGAATGCGGTCTTTACATCCATTTGCCATATTTCATAATCATAAAATGCGGCAATTGCTAACATGATTCGGACAGACTTAAGCATCGCTACGGGTGAGAAGGTCTCATCGTAGTCAATCCCTTGAACTTGTCGAAAACCCTTTGCGACAAGTCGAGCTTTGTAGACGACAATATTACCGTCGGCGTCGGTCTTCTTCTTGAAGATCCACTTGTTTTCTATTGCTTGCCGACCCTCGGGCAAGTCAACCAAAGTCCATACTTTGTTTTCATACATGGATCCTATCTCGGATTTCATGGCCTCAAGCCATTTTATGGAATCTGGGCTCACCATCGCTTCTTCATAGTTCGTAGGTTCATCATGATCTAGTAGCATGACTTCCAGAACAGGATTGCCGTACCACTGCAGTGCGGATTTTATTCTGGTTGATCTACGAGGTTACGTAGTAACTTGATCTGAAGTTTCATGATCAACATCATCAACTTCCTCACTATTTGGTGTAGATGTCGCGAAACTGGTTTCGTGATAAACTACTTTCCAATAAGGGAGAAGGTACGATTACCTCATCAAGTTCTACTTTCCTCCCACTCACTTCTTTCGAGAGAAACTCCTTCTCTAGAAAGGATCCATTCTTAGCAACAAATGTCTTGCCTTCGGATCTGTGATAGAAGGTGTACCCAACCTGTCTCCTTTGGGTATCCTATGAAGACACATTTCTCCGATTTAGGTTCGAGCTTATCAGGTTGAAGCTTTTTCACATAAGCATCGCATCCCCAAACTTTAAGAAACGACAACTTTGGTTTCTTGCTAAACCACAGTTCATAAGGTGTCGTCTCAACGGATTTTGACGGTGTTCTATTCAGCGTGAATGCGGCCGTCTCAAGAGCATAACCCCAAAGCGGTAGCGGTAAATCTGTAAGAGACATCATAGATCGCACCATATCTAGTAAAGTGCGATTCTGACGTTCGGACACACCATTGCGCTGTGGTGTTCCGGGTGGCGTGAGTTGCGAAACTATTCCGCATTGTTTCAAATGTAGACCAAACTCGTAACTCAAATATTCGCCTCCACGATCAGATCGAAGAAATTTTATTTTCTTATTACGATGTTTTTCAACTTCACTCTGAAATTCTTTGAACTTTTCAAATGTCTCAGACTTATGTTTCATTAAGAAGATATACCCATATCTGCTTAAATCATCTGTGAAGGTGAGAAAATAACGATATCCGCTACGAGCCTCAATATTCATTGGACCACATACATACGTATGTATGATTTCCAACAAATCGATGCTCTCTCCATAGTACCGGAGAAGCGGTGTTTTAGTCATCTTGCCCATGAGGCACGGTTCATAAGTGCCAAGTGATTCATAATCAAGTGACTCCAAAAGTCCATCAAGATGGAGTTTCTTCATGCGCTTTACACCGATATGACCTAAACGGCAATGCCACAAATAAGTCGCACTATCATTATCAACTCTGCATCTTTTGGTTTCAACATTATGAATATGTGTATCACTACTATCGAGATCCATTAAAATAGACCACTCTTTAAGGGTGCATGACCATAAAAGATATTATTCATATAAATAGAACAACCTTTATTCTCTCGATTTAAATGAATAACCGTCTCGCATCAAACAAGATCCAGATATAATGTTCATGCTTAACGCTGGCACCAAATAACAATTATTTAGGTCTAAAACTAATCCCGAAGGTAGATGTAGAGGTAGCGTGCCGACCGCGATCACATCGACTTTGGAACCATTTCCCACGCGCATCGTCACCTCGTCCTTTGCGGTTGTTAAGCAATCTGTAGTCCCTGTTTGAGTTGCAAATATTAGCAATGTAACCATTATCAAATACCTGTACTACTGCGAGCTCTAGTAAGGTACACATCAATAACATGTATATCACATATACCTTTGTTCACCTTGCCATCCTTCTTATCCGCCAAATACTTGGGGCAGTTCCGCTTCCAAAGGCCGGTGCGCTTGCGGTAGAAGCACTTTCGATTTCAGGTTTAGGTCCAGACTTGGGTTTCTTCACTTGAGCGACAACTTGTTTGCTGTTCTTCTTGAAGTTCCTTCTTCTTCCCTTTGCCTTTCTTCTTGAAACTAGTGGTCTTATTGACCATCAACACTTGATGCTCCTTCTTGATTTCTACCTCCGCAGCTTTTAGCATTGCGAAGAGCTCGAGCATAGTCTTTACTAACCCTTGCATATTATAGTTCATCACGAAGCCTTTGTAGCTTGGTGGCGGTGATTGAAGAATTACATCAATGACACAATCATCCGGAAGATCAACTCCCGGTTGAGTCAAGTGATTGTAATACCCGGACATTACGAGTATGTGCTCACCGATGCACCCATTCTCCTCCAACTTGCAGCTATAGAACTTCTTGGAGACTTCAAATCTCTCAATCCGGGCATTCTGATGAAATATCAACTTCAACTCTTGGAACATCTCATATGCTCCACGACTTTCAAAACGTCGTTGAAGACCCGGTTCTAAGCCGTAAAGCATGGCACACTGAACTATAGAGTAGTCATCAGCTTTGCTCTGCCAGACGTTCTTAACGTCGTCAGTTGCATCAGCAGCAGGCCTGGCACCTAGCGGTGCATCCAGGCGTAACTCTTCTGTGCAGAGGATAATCCTCGTGTTACGGACCCGGTCCGTGTAATTGCTACCATCATCTTTCAACTTTGCTTTCTCAAGGAACGCATTAAAATTCAACGGAACAACAAAGACGAGCCATCTATCTACAAACAGGACATAGACAAGCAAGATACTATCGGTACTAAGTTCATGATAAATTTAAGTTCAATTAATCATATTACTTAAGAACTCCCACTTAGATAGACATCTCTCTAGTCATCTAAGTGATCACGTGATCCAAATCAACTAAACCATAACCGATCATCACGTGAGATGGAGTAGTTTTCAATGGTGAACATCTTATGTTGATCATATCTACTATATGATTCACGCTTGACCTTTCGGTCTCCGTGTTCGAGGCCATATCTGCATATGCTAGGCTCGTCAAGTATAACTCGAGTATTCTGCGTGTGCAAAACTGGCTTGCACCCGTTGTAGATGGACGAGAGCTTATCACACCCGATCATCACGTGGTGTCTCGACGAACTTTGGCAACGGTGCATACTCAGGGAGAACACTACTTGATAATTTTAGTGAGAGATCATCTTAAAATGCTACCGTCAATCAAAGCAAAATAAGATGCATAAAGGATAAACATCACATGCAATCAATATAAGTGATATGATATGGCCATCATCATCTTGCGCTTGTGATCTCCATCTCGAAGCACCGTCATGATCACCATTGTCACCGGGCGCGACACCTTGATCTCCATCGTAGCATCGTTGTCGTTTACGCCATCTATTGCTTCTACGACTATCGCTACCGCTTAGAGATAAAGTAAAGCAATTACGATGCGTTGCATTTCATACAATAAAGCGACAACCATATGGCTCCTGCCGATTGCCGATAACTCGGTTACAAAACATGATCATCTCATACAATAAAATATAGCATCACGTCTTGACCATATCACATCACAACATGCCTGCAAAAACAAATTAGACGTCCTCTACTTTGTTGTTGCAAGTTTTACGTGGCTGCTACGGGCTGAGCAAGAACCGTTCTTACCTACGCATCAAAACCACAACGATACTTCGTCAAATAGACTCCGTTTAACCTTCTCAAGGACCGGCGTAGCCACACTCGGTTCAACTAAAGTTGGAGAGACAGGTCTTCCGCAAGCCATCTATGTGCAAAGCACGTCGAGGGAACGGTCTCGCGTAAGCGTCTGGCGTAAGGTTGGTCCGGATCGTCTCGTCCAACAATACCGCTGAACCAAAGTATGACATGCTTTGGTAGGCGGTATGACTTGTATCGTCCACAACTCACTTGTGTTCTACTCGTGCATATGACATCAACGCATAAAACCAGGCTCGGATGCCACTTTGTTGGGGAGCGTAGTAATTTCAAAATTTTCCTCGCTTTTACAGGACCATGGTGATGGCATAGCAACGAGAGGGGAGAGTGTTGTCTACGTACCCTCGTAGACCGTAAGCGGAAGCGATCACAACGTAGAGGAAGTAGTCGTACTTTCTCCTCACGATCCAGCCGATCACAGCGCCGTTACTCCGGCGCCTCCGAGTTCTTGGCACACGTTCAGCTCGATGACGCTCCACGGGCTTCGATCCAGCAAAGCTCCGGGGAGGGGAGTTCCACAAGACGACGGCGTGGTGACGATCTTGATGTTTCACCGTCGCAGGGCTTCGCCTAAGCACCGCTACAATATGACCAAGGTGGAATATGGTGGAGGGGCACCGACACGGCTAAGGAGCGATCTCAAGGATCAACTTGTGTGTTCTAGGTGCCCCCCTCCCCGTATATAAAGGAGGGAGGGAGGAGGTGGCCGGCCACCAAGGGGGCGCACCATTGGAGGGTGAAACCTACTCCAAGTAGGTTTCCCTCTCTTTTCCTTATTTCACTTGGAGGGGGAAGGAAGGAGTACTAGCATTTAGGAATAAGTACTAGTAGTAGGAATAGGAAGAGGGGGAAGGAGAAAAGGAAAGGGGGGGCCGGCCCCCCCTCCCCAATTCGGATTGGGCTTGGGGGGGCGCGCCCCCCTCCCTTGTTCCTTCTCCCTTATTCCTACATGGGCCCAATAAGGCCCATATATCTCCCGGGGGGTTCCGGTAACCTCCCGGAGCTCCAAACTTCTCCGGAACCTTTCCGGTGTCCAAATATATCCGTCCAATATATCAATCTTTATGTCTCGACCATTTCGAGACTCCTCGTCGTGTCCGTGATCATATCCGGGACCCCGAACAACCTTCGGTACATCAAAATACACAAACTCATAATATAACCGTCATCGAAACCTTAAGCGTGCGGACCCTACGGTTCGAGAACAATGTAGACATGACCGAGACACATCTCCGGTCAATAACCAATAGCGGGACCTGGATGCCCATATTGGTTCCTACATATTCTCTGAAGATCTTTATCGGTCGGACCGCATAACAACATCGTTGTTCCTTTTGTCATCGGTATGTTACTTGCCCGAGATTCGATCGTCGGTATCCAATACCTAGTTCAATCTCGTTACGGCAAGTCTCTTTACTCGTTTCCGTAATACATCATCTCACAACTAACTCATTAGTTGCAATGCTTGCAAGGCTTATGTGATGTGTATTACCGAGAAGGCCCAGATACCTCTCCGAGCAATCGGAGTGACAAAACCTAATCTCGAAATACGCCAACCCAACAAGTACCTTTGGAGACACCTGTAGTACTCCTTTATAATCACCCGATTCACGTTGTGACGTTTGGTAGTACCAAAGTGTTCCTCCGTAAACGGAGTTGCATAATCTCATAGTTATAGGAACATGTATAAGTCATGAAGAAAGCAATAGCAACATACTAAGCGATCAAGTGCTAGGCTAACGGAATGGGTCATGTCAATCAGATCATTCTCCTAATGATGTGATCTCGTTAATCAAATGACAACTCATGTCTATGGTTAGGAAACATAACCATCTTTGATTGACGAGCTAGTCAAGTAGAGGCATACTAGTGACACTCTGTTTGTCTATGTATTCACACATGTATTATGTTTCCGGTTAATACAATTCTAGCATGAATAATAAACATTTATCATGATATAAGGAAATAAATAATAACTTTATTATTGCCTCTAGGGCATATTTCCTTCACTAAGCAGTATGATGATCACCACCCACAACTCTTTGTGTTCTAGTTGTGCATATCATCTATGCATTGACCTGGCTCGGATTCCACCGTTGGGCAACATAGCACGCAATTTCAAAAAAAATCCTACGTTTACGCAAGATCTATCTAGGAGATGCATAGCAACGTGAGGGGGAGAGTGTGTCTACGTACCCTCGTAGACCGAAAGCGGAAGCGTTTGACAACGCGGTTGATGTAGTCGAACTTCTCGTTCCAAGCGATCAAGTACCAAAACTATAGATTGGTGCTTGTGGGTGACTAGTAGTGTTGATTACATCTTGTAGTTGATTAGTGTATGGTTTATTTGGTGGAAGATTATATGTTCAGATCCAATATGCTATTTAATACCCCTCTGATCTTGAGCATGATTATCATTTGTGAGTAGTTACTTTATTTCTTGAGGTCACGGGAGAAATCATGTTGCAAGTAATCATGTGAATTTGATATGTGTTCGATATTTTGATAGTATGTATGTTGTGATTCCCTTAGTGGTGTCTTGTGAACATCGACTACATGATAGTTCACCATATTTGGGCCTAGGGGAATGCATTGTGGAGTAGTAATTAGATGATGGGTTGCGAGAGTGACAGAAGCTTAAACCCCAGTTTATGCGCTATTCCGTAAGGGACCGATTGGATCCAAAAGTTTAATGTTATGGTTAGAATTTATTCTCAATACTTTTACCGTAGTTGCGGATGCTTGCGGGAGGGCTAATCATAAGTAGGAGTTTTGTTCAAGTAAGAACAGCACCTAAGCAATGATCGACCCACATATCAAATTATCAAAGTAGCGAATACAAATTGAACCAACATGATGAAAGTGACTAGATGAAATTCCCGTGTACCCTCAATAACGCTTTGCTTATCATAAGAGACCGTTTTGGCCCGTCCTTTGACTCAAAAGGATTGGGCTACCTTGCTGCACTTTTGTTACAAATATCGTTACTTGCTCGTTACAAATTATATTGCTATAAAACTACTCTGCTACTTACAATTTCAACGATTGCAGACATTACCTTGCTGAAAACCACTTGTCATTTCCTTCTGCTCCTGGTTGGGGTCGACACTCTTATCGAAAAGAGCTACAATTGATCCCCTATACTTGTGGGTCATCAAGGCTATTTTCTGGCGCCATTGCCGGGGAGTGAAGCGCCTTTGGTAAGTGGAATTTGGTAAGGAAACATTTATATAGTGTGCTGAAATTTACTGTCACTTGTTACTATGGAAAACAATCCTTTAAGGGGTTTGTTTGGGGTATCTTCACCTTGTCCGGAACCACAAGTAGCTAGCCCTCAACCTATTGCACCTACTGAAAATATTGAATATGAAATTTCTTCGGGTATGATAGACCAACTGCTAGCTAATCCTTATGCAGGAGATGGAACCGAACATCGTGATATGCACTTGATATATGTGGAACAAATTTGTGGATTGTTTAACCTTGCAGGTTTACCTGAAGATGAAGTT
Source organism: Aegilops bicornis (assembly GCA_021605145.1). Classification (NCBI taxonomy): domain Eukaryota; kingdom Viridiplantae; phylum Streptophyta; class Magnoliopsida; order Poales; family Poaceae; genus Aegilops; species Aegilops bicornis. The sequence goes on from CM038673.1 coordinate 506,155,167, forward strand.
ATGAAAAAGGTTTTCCCTTTATCTTTGAAGGGAAAAGCATTGGCATGGTATAGGCTATGCGATGATATTGGATCTTGGAATTGGAATCGATTGAAATTGGAGTTCCACCAAAAAAAATTATCCTATGCATCTAGTTCATCGTGATCGGAATTACATATATAATTTTTGGCCTCATGAAGGAGAAAGTATCGCTCTAGCTTGGGGTACGCTTAAGTCAATGTTATATTCATGCCCCAATCATGAGCTCTCGAGAGAAATTATTATTCAGAATTTTTATGCTCGGCTTTCTCGTGATGACCAATCCAGGCTTGATACTTATTGTACTATTTCCTTTATGAAGAAGACTATTGAATTCCGGTGGGATCTTTTGGAAAGAATTAAATGCAACTCTGAAGATTGGGAACTCGAGAAGGTAAAGAGTCAGATATTAAGCTTAAGTATGATATTGTTAAATCTTTTATGAATACCGATGTTTTTCAAAAGTTTAGCACAAATATGGACTTGACTCTGAGATAGTAGCCTCCTTTTGTGAACAATTTTCTACTCATGTTGATCTCCCTAAAGAGAAGTGGTTTAAATATCACCCACCTATTAAAGAAGAAATTAAGGAACCAGTACTAGCTAAGGAAGAAACTATACTTTATAATGTTGATCCAGTTGTTCCTACTGCTTATATTGAGAAACCACCTTTTCCTGTTAGGATAGAGGAACATGCTAAAGTTTCAACTATGGTTAACAAAAGTTATATTAGAACACCTAAACCAGATGAAAAAATTAAAGTAGAACCTAGTAGTGCTATGATTAAAGATCTCTTGGAAGAAAACGTAGATGAGCATGTTATTTACTTCTGTGAAGAAGTTGCTAGAATTGCCAAACTTGATAGAAAGGATAAACACAGACCTGTTGTTGGCATGCCCATTGTCTCAGTTAAAATAGGGGATCACTGTTATCATGGTTTATGTGACATAGGTGCTAGCGTGAGTGCTATTCCCTACTCCTTATACCAAGAAATTATGAATGACATAGCACCCGTAGAGATAGAAGACATAGATGTACTATTAAACTTATTAATAGAGATACTATATCACCAATTGGGATTGTTAGAGATGTTGAAGTCTTGTGTGGGAAAATAAAATACCCTACTGATTTTCTTGTACTTGGTTCCCCACAAGATGACTTCGGTCACATTATCTTTGGTAGATCTTTCTTGAACACTGTTAATGCTAAAATAGATTGTGAGAAACAAACTGTCAGTGTTAGCTTTGGTGATGAGTCTCATGAATTTTATTTCTCCAAGTTTAGTATAAAGCTTCATGAAAAAGAATTTCTTAGTACGGATGAAATAATTTGTCTTGCTTCTATTGATGTGCCTCCTACTGACCCTTTAGAACAATATTTGCTAGACCATGAAAATGATTTACATATGCATGAAAGAAATGAAATAGATGATATCTTCTTTGAACAATGTCCTCTGCTTAAACACAATTTACATGTTGAAACTCTAGGAGATCCTCCTCCACCTAAAGGTGATCCTGTGTTTAAATTAAAAAAAATTGCCAGACACTTTGAAATACGCTTATCTTGATGAAAAGAATATATATTCTATTATTATTTGTGCTAACCTTTCAGAACACGAAGAAGAAAGATTATTGAAAGTTCTAAGGAAGCACCGAGCTGCTATTGGGTATACTCTTAATGATTTCAAGGGCATTAGTCCCACTCTATGTTAGCATAAGATTAATATGGAACCTGATGCTAAACCCATTGTTGATCATCAATGTCTGTTAAATCCAAAGATGAAAGAGGTGGTAAGAACGGAAATATTAAAACTTCTGGAAGCAGGTAGAATCTATTCATTGTGTTCTTAAGAAGGGAGGTACTACTGTTGTTCCTAATGATAAGAATGAACTTATTCCACAAAGAATTGTTACAGGCTATAGAATGTTAGAAAGCAAAAACTCAAACGTTAGAAAAGATCATTATCCTTTGCCTTTTATTGATCAAATGTTAGAAAGATTATCTAAGCACACACACTTTTGCTTCCTTCATGGCTACTCTGGCTTTTCATGAATACCTGTTTCTCAACTTGATCAAGAAAAGACAACTTTTACTTGTCCCTTTGGAACTTATGCTTATAGACGTATGCCTTTTGGTTTATGCAATGCACCGGCTACCTTTCAAAGATGTATGACTGCTGTATTCTCTGATTTTTGTGAAAAGATTGTTGAAATTTTATGGATGACTTCTCTATCTATGGGAAGTATTTTGATGATTGTTTAAGCAATCTTGATCGAGTTCTGCAGATATGTGAACAAACAAATCTTGTCTTGAATTGGGAGAAGTGCCACTTTATGGTTAATGAAGGTATTGTCTTGGGTCATAAAATTTCTGAAAAGGGTATTGAAGTGGACAAAGCTAAGGTTGATGCAATTGAGAAAATGCCATGTCCTAAAGACATTAAAGGTATGCATAGTTTCCTAGGTCACATGCTAGTTTCTATAGGAGATTTATCAAAGACTTCTCTAAAATCTCTAGGCCTCTCACAAACCTTTTGCAAAAGGATGTCCCTTTTGTTTCGGATGATGATTGTTTTGAAGCCTTTGAAACACTCAAGAAAGCCTTAATTTCTGCACCTATTGTCCAACCACCTGATTGGAACTTTCCTTTTGAAATTATGTGTGATGCTAATGATTATGTTGTTGGTGTTGTTCTAGGACAAAGAGTTGATAAGAAATTAAATGTCATCTATTATGCTAGTAAAACTCTAGACAGTGCTCAAAAGAATTATGGTACTACTGAAAAATAATTTCTATGAGTGGTGTTTGCTTGTGATAAATTTAGATCTTACAATGTTGATTCAAAAGTAGTTGTTCACACTGACCATCCTGCTATTAAATATCTTATGGAAAATAAAGATGCTAAACCTAGACTTATTCGATGGGTTCTCTTGCTACACGAATTTGATTTGCATATCACTGATAGGAAAGGAGCTGAGAACGTAGCTGATAACTTCTAGGCTTGAAAATGTGCTTGATAACCCACTACCAATCAATGATAGTTTTCCTGATGAGCAGTTAGCTGCAATAAATTTTGCTCATAATACTCCTTGGTATGCTCACTATGCTAATTATATTGCTGCTAAATATTTACCACCTAGCTTTACATACCAACAAAAGAAAAAAGTTCTTCTATGATTTAAGACACTACTTTTGGGATGACCCACATGTTTATAAAGAAGGAGTAGATGGTATTATTAGACGTTGTGTACCTGAGCATGAACAGGGACAAATCCTTTGGAAATGTCACTCCAAGGCATATGGAGGGCATCATGTTGGAGATAGAACCGCTCACAAGGTATTGCAATCTGGATTTTATTGGCCTACTCTCTTGAAGGATGCTTGTAAGTTCATCTTATCTTGTGATGAATGCCAAAAAATAGGTAATATTGGTAGGCATCAAGAAATGCCTATGAATTATTCACTTGTTGTTGAACCATTTGATGTTTGGGGATTTGATTACATGGGACCTTTTCCTTCCTCTAATGGGTATACACATATTTGGTTGCTGTTGATTATGTTACTAAATGGGTAGAGGTTATTCCAACCAATAGTGTTGATCACAAAACCTCTATTAAAATGCTTAAGGAAGTTATTTTCCCAAGGTTTGGAGTCCCTAGATATTTAATGACTGATGGTGGTTCACACTTTATTCATGGTGCTTTCCGTAAAATGCTTGCCAAGTATGATGTTAACCATAGAATTGTATCACCTTATCATCCTCAGTCTAGTGGTCAAGTTGAGCTTAGCAATAGAGAAATAAAATTAATTTTGCAAAAGACTGTCAATAGGTCCAGGAAGAATAGGTCTAAGAAATTAGATGATGCACTTTGGGCTTATAGAACAGCATATAAAAATCCTATGGGTATGTCTCCTTATAAAATGGTTTATGGAAAAGCTTGTCATTTGCCTCTTGAATTAGAACATAAAGCATATTGGGCAATCAAATAACTCAACTATGATTTCAAACTTGCCGGTGAAAAGAGGTTATCTGATATTAGCTCATTAGATGGATGGAGAACCCAAGCTTATGAAAGTGCCAAGTTGTTTAAAGAAAAAGTTACAAGATTGCATGATAAAAGAATCCAAAAGTGTGAGTTTAAAGTTGGAGAATATGTTCTTTTGTACAACTCGTTTCAGGTTCTTTGCAGGAAAACTCCTCTCGAAATGGGAAGGACCCTATCTTATCGAGGAGGTTTATCGGTCTAGAGCTATCAAAATAAATAATGTCGAAGGTACTAGCCCAAAGGTTGTTAATGGGCAACGAATAAAGCACTATATCTCAGGTACGCCCATTAATGTTGGAAGCAATATTATCCGATCTTTGACGCTGGAAGAACACATAAAAGAGTCCTTCCGGAACACTCCAGAATCGTGAAAATAAGGAGGTACGTGATACGGTAAGTAAACAGACTCCAAAAAATCCGCAAAAATATTTTTTGTCGGTTTTGGAATATTTAGAAAATTAGGAAAATAAGAAACTTTCAGGAAGCGTACCCTGGTGGGCACAAGACACCAGGGCGCGCCTGACCAGGTGGGTTGTGCCCACCTGGGGCACCTTCCGGACTCCGTTTTTCTTCTGTTTGCTTGTCTCCCAAGATAAAAAAATCTATATATACTCCCCGAACTTGTTAACCATCGTATCGCAGAGAAATATTTTGTTCCCTTTTCCTGCTGTTTTCTGACAGATTCAGCTAGACCAACATCATGTTTTGCTCACCCTTCAACAATGGAGAAGAAGACACAAGGGTGGTTCAGGAGGATCTAAGGAGGGATGAAGCTGAAGTCGTTGCCATGGAAGAAGAGGAGGAAAATCCCTTTGGGGTTCACTCTCCGGCCTCCGAGAGAGGCACAAAAGATGGCATCTCTACTCACCTTAATCCTCATCAAGTCATGGGATCATCAAACAACCAAGCGAGCCTGGAAGTGCAAGAAGAACTTCCACCAAGGAGGCCTTTACACAGGTTACATCGTAACAATTTTCGCAATTTGATTCACATTTATGGGTTTGAGAACACTCCTCGTAGGCACATACCATCCAATTGGGACATATCTCGGCCAAGAGAAAACAGTGCAAGAACAAAACCATGGGGCCCGGAGAATAAACACATAATGGTTGAGGTGAAGAAAAACAGTGAATTACTTCATCAGGCCCTTCGGGAGATTCAAGGTTTGAAGGATCTACTCATGGTTATATTGCATAATACTACTTCACCACCACCACTATCTTCTTCATCACCAAAAGAAAATTAATTATCGGGTACGGGCACTCCCCTTGGCTTCCGCCAAGCTTGGGGGAGGTGCCCCGGAATTGTATCATCCCCACTATCTTTTTTCCTTTACTATTTTTAGTTCAATCTTTTGCTTTAGATGAATAAAAAGTTTAGTTCGATCCTTTCTTTTAAAGAGCTTGCTTAGTGATCTATCCTTGTAATCGTGTGCAAGATATATAATAAAGTTTAGTTTGAGTTTTTGCTTTCTTTATTTTCATGTTGCAATAAAAAAGAAAGGATATAAATAAAAGTAAAAGATCATATGCTAATCTTATGGTAGGTGATGGCACCACATAAGGAAAAGTATAAGTAGAAAATTTATTAGATATTGACAAACATGGCATTGGTCAATGATGCAACTCATGAAAGAATTAATAAGGGAGGAGAAGATTCACATGTAAATATACCATCCTAGAAATCTTTTGTGATTGTGAGCCCCCATCAAAATATTATATGCCAAAATTGTTGACGTTGGACAAGGAAGACAACTTAATGATTTATGTTTGTTCATATTCACATAGAAGTCATATTGTCATAGATCCTTTAACATGTGGTGCTTTCCCCTATATTTGCTAGCCAAAAATTCCGCACTAAGTAGAGATACTACTTGTGCATTCAAAAACCCTTAAAACCAAATCTTATTTTCAAGAGTCCACCATACTTTTGGGGAACGTAGTAATTTCAAAAAAAAATCCTACGCACACGCAGGATCATGGTGAAGCATAGCAACGAGAGGGGAGAGTGTGTCCATGTACCCTCATAGACCGAAAGCGGAAGCGTTAGCACAATGCTGTTGATGTAGTCGTACGTCTTCACGATCCGACCGATCCAAGTACCGAATGCAAGGCAAGTGTGGGGAGTCTTACAGGACTCCCAAGTCCTAGTAGGATTCCCCTTTCCTTTCCGGAGTAGGAGAGAAGGAAAGAGGGGGAGAGGGAGAAGGAAAAGGGCGATGCACCCCTTGTCCAATTCGGACCATAGGGGGGGCGCGTGCCTCCTTCCTTTTGGCCTCTCTCCTCTATTCTCGTATGGCCCAATAAGGCCCAATACTTCTCCCGGTGAATTCCCGTAACTCCCCAGTACTCGAAAATACCTGAATCACTCGGAACCTTTCCGATGTCGGAATATAGTCGTCCAATATATTGATCTTTACGTCTCGACCAATTCGGAACTCCTCATCTTGTCCCCAATCTCATCCGGGACTCCAAACTACCTTCGGTACATCAAATCACATAAACTCATAATAGCGATCGTCACCGAACTTTAAGCGTGCGGACCCTACGGGTTAGAGAACTATGTAGACATGACCGAGACACGTCTCCGGTCAATAACCAATAGCGGAACCTGGAAGCTCATATTGGCTCCCACATATTCTACGAAGATCTTTATCGGTCAAACCGCATAACAGCATACGTTGTTCCCTTTGTCATCGGTATGTTACTTGCCCGCTCGATTGTCGGTATCTCAATACCTAGTTCAATCTCATTACCGGCAAGTCTCTTTACTCGTTCCGTAATACATCATCTCGCAACTAACTCATTAGTTACAATGCTTGCAAGGCTTATAGTGATGTGTATTACCGAGTGGGCCCAGAGATACCTCTCCGACAATCGGAGTGACAAATCCTAATCTCGAAATACGCCAACCCAACAAGTACCTTCGGAGACACCTTTAGAGCACCTTTATAATCACCCAGTCACGTTGTGACATTTGGTAGCACACAAAGTGTTCCTCCGGTAAACGGGAGTTGCATAATCTCATAGTCATAGGAACATGTATAAGTCATGAAGAAAGCAATATTAACATACTAAATGATCAAGTGCTAAGCTAACAGAATGGGTCAAGTCAATCACATCATTCTCCTAATGATGTGACCTTGTTAATCAAATGACAGCTCATGTCTATGGTTAGGAAATATAACCACCTTTGATCAACGAGCTAGTCTAGTAGAGGCATACTAGTGACACTCTGTTTGTCTATGTATTCACACATGTACTAAGTTTCCGGTTAATACAATTCTAGCATGAATAATAAACATTTATCATAATATAAGAAAATATAAATAACAACTTTATTATTGCCTCTAGGGCATATTTCCTTCACTCTCCCACTTGCACTACAGTCAATAATCTAGATCATATTGCCATGTGATTTAACATCAATAGTTCACATCACCATGTGATTAACACCCATAGTTTACATCGTCATGTGACCAACACCCAAAGGGTTTACTAGAGTCAATAATCTAGTTCACATCGCTATGTTATTAACACCCAAAGAGTACTAAGGTGTGATCATGTTTTGCTTGTGAGAGAAGTTTAGTCAACGGGTCTGCCATATTCAGATCCGTATTTTGCAAATTTCTATGTCTACAATGCTCTGCACGGAGCTACTTTAGCTAATTGCTCCCACTTTCCATATGTATTCAGATTAAGACATAGAGTCATCTGGGTCAGTGCCAAAACTTGTATCGACGTAACCCTTTACGCATTTAACCTTTTGTCACCTCCATAATCGAGAAACATATCCTTATTCCACTAAGGATAATTTTGACCGTTGTTCAGTGATCTACTCCTAGATCAAAATTGTACTCCCTTGCTAAACTCAGGGTAGGGTATACAATAGGTCTGGTACACAGCATGGCATACTTTATAGAACCTGAGGCATAGGGAATGACTTTCATTCTCTCTCTATCTTCTGCCGTGATCGGGCTTTGAATCTTACTCAACTTCACACCTTGCAACACAGGTGTCGGTGTCAAAACCGGCGGATCTCGGGTAGGGGGTCCCGAACTGTGCGTCCAAGGATCGATGGTAACAGGAGGCGGGGGACATGATGTTTACCCAGGTTCGGGCCCTCTCTATGGAGGTAATACCCTACTTCCTTCTTGATTGATCTTGATGATATGAGTAGTACAAGAGTTGATCTACCGCGAGATCATAGAGGCTAAACCCTAGAAGCTAGCCTATGGTATGATTGTTGTATATCTCTATGGACTATCCTGGCCTCGGTTTATATAATGCACCAGAGGCCTAGGATAACAAGAGTCCTAGCCAAATACGCCGGTGGGGAGGAATCCTTGTCTTGAGCACCAAGTCTTGTGTAATCTTCCTTGTATGCGGCAACTGTCCGGACAGGCCCATGAGTATACGACCATGGGGGTCCTCGGCCCAATCTAACTGATCGGGAGATGACGTGGTGAGTACCCCCTAGTCCAGGACACCGTCAGTAGCCCCCTAAACCGGTCTTCAAGTTGGGTACGCTCCTCGATTCTTCCGAACTGTTCTTCATCTTCGGTCATTGGTCTTGAAAACTGGTTCAACAAATCTTCTCATCTTCGATCTTGAGGATCGCCGAAGTGCATCCGAAGAGTTTACACGTTGGGTATCTGAGGAGCCCCTTTAAGTTTCCGGCCTTTATCAATGCCTTTTTATTTTTATGCCACGCCTCGGGTTTGAAGTTGTTCTCGGGAGGCAGTGTCCTCTTGCGTCCGAGCTTCCAACGCTGGACTGCATTCGAGGTATCCTTTGCAGCCAAGCACCAATGTCGGACTGCTTCCGACCTCCAACGCCGGACTGTGTCCAAGCTCCAACGCCGGACTATATCCGAGCTCCAATGCCGGATTATATCCGAGGTGCCATAGATCACCTTGGTTCAAAAAGTTGAAAGAGTTTAGCTAAGCTTAATACCGGAAATGCCCTCTATGGAGCCAGCCATTGGCGCCCGAGCTTTATGCCGGACTGCTTCCGAGGTGGTGCACCACCTTGGCCATAGGACTGATTTTTCTGAATTTAATTCCGAATTGTGCAATGTAATATCTGACAAGATGTATAGCCAGTATCCCTCAAGGTGCGTGTTGGCCTAATATTGGAGATGCACCTAAAGGAAAACATGATACCGCTGACCCTAGTAGCCCCTGAGACTCAGGTCGATGCGCGAAATCGGCCTGAGGATCAACTCCTAGCTTCGGCAAGACATCGTAGGAATAGAAGCAGCGGTACAATATATTAGGGAAAATAGTGATCGGCGAACAGGCCCTTGATAGGGGGTCTCGAGAAGTCACCGTAATATATTAGCTTGATGCCGTATAGGTCCATATGGTACCCATTGTTGTCCGAAGACGCGTTTGCCCATAGTCCGGTCAAGCCGAACACTTGGCAGTTGGAATTTTCTGCACTGAAATAGGCAATGTAGTAGCCCCCGAGACACTGGTCGGGTGGCAACACCAGATCAGGGGATCGATGTGCCCCTTTAATATTTATAAATAATGAGCACGAAGCCCAGCAGCCCCCAAGCCTTGATGTGGGCACGGGTGGCCGAATTAAGGATCGATATCCAGAGTAAAATCACAGATTATGTGTAATGATTGTATGTATCCAAGTAATTTACATCATTATTCTGACTCCATTGCGACCCGTTTATCAGTTGAAAGTGGCCCATCGTCGGCTTCTTCCCCTTGGTAGATACTACACATGGTGTTTCCGCACTAATAAAACAACCCTTAGCCGACGTCTCGGTGCCCGAAGGCGGTTGTGTTAGCGGAAACGAGGCAATCAAATATGCGGGCTTTATAACTTTCACTTAGTCATAGGAGCTTAAAGTTGGAAGGCCAGTTACTAGCCTCCGGTTAGTGTTCACCGACAGTCGAGGTCAAGCCGTAAACACTTCGGCCAATGTTATGAATGGCCCGTCATTTAACATAGTCATCGGATCGGTGACCAGTTTACGCCTGTTGTGACAGTCAGTTTTCGGCTTTCTCCACCGAGGTTCTTAACCATGCGAGCTGGAAGCACAATCGCAGTGGTTCTCCTTTTGCACACCTAGCCGAACAAAGCTAAACATAGGAGGCAAGCACAGGAGCCGGGCAACCCAACTATTGACCGAAGACATAATTCGAAACCGATGCATATGTAGCAATATCCGAGAATGTTTTTGCCGAATCCCTAAAGGTGTCCCGCATTGCACTGCGAGACTAATGTTGGAAACGCATAAATAGTTTAAAAGTGCCATAGGCTCGAAAAGCCAAAAAACTTATTCAAAAGTTTAATGTCCGAACTAGGTCAAGTGTTCGGTGCCAATCCGAAAATTGGACTTTAAAAAAAGGTGCTACTGTCGTGCTTTAACATGACACATCCTATCTCAAGACTCCAAGCGGGTCAGCCTATGGCCTCAACCTCCTTATCCCGAAGGCGGCATGCTTCTCCGAGGCTAGTTTAGCAAACTGCACTCGAGCGGATTTAGAGAGAAGCAAGGCTATCCGGCTATTGACCACACACTTGCATCGAGAAAGGAGTGAAAAAAAAGACTTTGCAATGACCAAGAAGAAAAACAGCTCATACTAATTTAAGAGCCCCCACGTGACTTGGGTAAAAGAATTTTATGTATAATGATTGTATGTACCGAAGTACTAATATCATATCTTTGTTCACCCGAACTTTAAACGCGTCTTAACCGACCGTCGACTTCTCCCTCTTCGGTCAAGGACCGAAAAGTGTTATATACTCCAATTGTCGAGAATATCGACGGTGTTTCCAAAACCGTGCAATAAGGCGTAACAGACAAAGCGCTCAGGGAACTTATGCTATATTATCGACGAAGTGTAAGAAGCATCTTCGAAGAAAATAGTACCCCCACCGATACCTTTCTCCGGTTGCTCATTGCTACTATGATACTTGTGCATTAGATTTTTTGTACTCATGAGTTCCGTTGTGTGCCGACCATAATTGAAAACAGTAAGAGCGCTAGCTTTCGGCTTCACCCAGTCTGAGGTCCGGCTCGGATGGACCGATTGTGACAATCGCAGAGGTGCTCTTTTTACTCCCTAGCCGAACAATCAGGAACGTAGGGGTAAACACAGGAGCAAGGCAACCCAGCTTGCAAATCACTTAGGTCAATATGGTGCATATTGTGGCGTAATACACGAACAAGGAACGAAGTCGTACAAGTATAATCATTTGCAAGAGGAAAGGCTTCATAAGGGAAGTCCCCAAGTAAACGGGGTATTTGAATTTGTGTGTCACAAACAAAGTTTGGACAAGGATGTTTTTCGCAAACAACCTTTTGTCAGAAAAGGTATAATGCTTGGTCGGACCGAACAAAATTTAAAACTGAAATTTTTTGAGCATGAAAGCAACTTAGCTGGTTAATGTGCTCGGTGTTGATGACGCGGTCCTAGCTTGATGCGGGACAAGGTCCCAGCTCCCAAGCCAGTCTCGAGGTGGCGGAGCGAAGAGCTCGGCAATCCGAAGTGGCGATGTAGCATGGCCAATGTAGGCCGGCTGAGTGACGCCGAAGAAACCACGCGACGCAGTCAAAGTCCATTACCTGCACATGTAAAATAGTGCGGTCCAGGAAATAATAATAATATATATAATCCTTGCGTAATTGCTTTGCGCAAAAATAATTTATTTAAAGAGATGTGGCCTGGTGCTGAAGCCAATGTCGATGCAGGGCGTCAGCGTGACGCAGTGACAAAGCCTGAATTTGCAGGGCGGTCCGGGCTCCGGATGCGGCGTTCGCCGAACTATGTACGGAAACTGACCGAACCACCACGCGACCGGTTTTTAATGTGGCCGCCATTTGATAGACCTGTGTACAGATGTTGGAACAAACCAGAGTAATAATTCCTTAAGAAAAATAAACCCAACAAGCAAAAATTGTTAGGATTAATAGCACCTGGTTTATTCGTTGTAGCAGTCCGAAGAAAAGCGACTCCCAAAATTGGGACTCGATCCGCATACCCATTGCCTGATGGGCGATGAAGCGATGGCATGGCGACGCTGGTAAAGGTTGACTCGCCGAGGCAAAGCCCCCAGTCCAGCTGACGTGACGAAGCTGGTCGGCTGGTGTCGCTGAAGTTACCGTAGTGTGCTGATGAAGGGATGACGAAGCCCCCGGTCCGAATGAGGAGACGGAGCAGACCGATGAGGAGATGTGGCAGCTGCCATGTCAGCCGAATTGTTGAAGTAGTTCGGCTATGGTGGACATTGGCTCGATGAAGCAACAGTTCGGCCATGCCGATCAGGTCGTAACTTGTGACGTGGTCAATACTGGCTTGCTGAAGTGGCCGTGCGGCGATGCCGGTGTGCCTGCTCCGTGTAATCCATGGGGCGATGATGTTTTATCTTTGGAGATTCCGAACTCTTGTTCGGCTCGCTGAGGTGAGTATCCGAAGAAGTTGAGCTCGGCTCAAAAAGCGACGACATGTCTAGCGCAGGTCGGCAGCCGTGGAGCTATATTGCCGGACTGGTTTGACACCAGCGTGATGGCGAAGATTACCTTAGAGGAGGATTAAAATTTTATGGGCGCGTGTTAAAAACAATGTGCAAAACCTTAGAAGAAAATCCCTTTTAAAAAGGTTGTCAAATATAACGTTCATAAAGAAACATGAATTCGGGACACCACGCTCCAAACTCGTCCGGATTCTCGTCCAGATTCAATGCGGCTCCGGTATATCGGAGATTGCCGGAGATTCCTCCATCGGAACTCGACGAAATTTTCCAGGGTCGTTGTAGACTCAATTCCGCACAATTCCACCGAAGCAATCATTAAAGCGACACTCGAGGAGGCGGTGGTGGCGGATACAAGTTCGTTGTCCAGAAAAACAGCACGGTCGCCCGAGGGCAATATTGACGTTGAGCCCCTGAGCGCCATGGATGATTCCTCCATGATCTTGATAGAGATCGGAGTTGATGTTGATGAAGGACCTTGTCCGAACATGACGATCGGAGGCAGGGCACAGTATTCGGTCGAGCCGAGGTGACCGGTCAAGCCGGTGACGAAGAAGTCGACGTCGCAGTTGATCTGCTGACGAGCCATTGATCCTTTTGCCGATCACACAGCGGAACTCTCAATGAAAGCACCAATGTCGGTGTCAAAACCGGTGGACCTCGGGTAGGGGGTCCCGAACTGTGCGTCCAAGGATCGATGGTAATAGGAGGCGGGGGACACGATGTTTACCCAGGTTCGGGCCCTCTCTATGGAGGTAATACCCTACTTCCTGCTTGATTGATCTTGATGATATGAGTAGTACAACAGTTGATCTGCCACTAGATCGTAGAGGCCAAACCCTAGAAACTAGCCTATGGTATGATTGTTGTATATCTCTATCGACTAGCCTGGCATCGGTTTATATAATGCACCAGAGGCCTAGGATAACAAGAGTCCTAGCTGAATACGCCGGTGGGGAGGAATCCTTGTCTTGACCACCAAGTCTTGTGGAATCTTCCTTGTATGCGGCAACTGTCCGGACTGGCCCATGAGTATACGGCCATGGGGGTCCTCGGCCCAATCTAACTGATCGGGAGATGACGTGGTGAGTACCCCCTAGTCCAGGACACCGTCAACAGGCAAGAACTCTCTCTTTGACTGTTACATTTTGAACTACTTCAAAACTTGTTAAGGTATGTACTCATTGAAAAAACTTATCAAGCGTCCTGATCTATCTCTATAGATCTTGATGCTCAATATGTAAGCAGTTTCACCGAGGTCTTTCTTTGAAAAACTCCATTATGCTTTGCAGAATAATTATACATTATTTCCGATCAACAATATGTCATTCATATATACTTATCAGAAATGATGTAGTGCTCCCACTCACTTTCTTGTAAATACAGGCTTCACCGCAAGTCTGTATAAAACTATATGCTTTGCTCAACTTACCAAAGTGTATATTCCAACTCCGAGATGTTTGCACCAGTCCATAGATGGATCGCTGGAGCTTGCATATTTTGTTAGCACCTTTAGGATTGACAAAACCTTCTGGTTGCATCATATACAACTCTTCTTTAATAAATCCATTAAAGAATGCAGTTTTGTTTATCCATTTGCCAGATTTCATAAAATGCGGCAATTGCTAACATGATTCAGACAGACTTAAGCATAGATACGAGTGAGAAACTCTCATCGTAGTCAACACCTTGAACTTGTTGAAAACCTTTTGCGACAATTCTAGCTTTGTAGATAGTAACACTACTATCAGCGTCCGTCTTCCTCTTGAAGATCCATTTAATCTCAATGGCTCGCCGATCATCGGGCAAGTCAATCAAAGTCCATACTTTGTTCTCATACATGGATCCCATCTCAGATCTCATGGCCTCAAGCCATTTTGCAGAATCTGGGCTCATCATCACTTCCTCATAGTTCGTAGGTTCGTCATGGTCAAGTAACATGACCTCCAGAACAGGACTACCGAACCACTCTGGTGCGGACCTTATTCTGGCTGACCTACGATGTTCGGTAGTAACTTGATCTGAAGTTACATGATCATCATCATTAGCTTCCTCACTAATTGGTGTAGGAGTCACAGAACTGATTTCTGTGATGAACTACTTTCCAATAAGGGAGCAGGTACAGTTACATCATAAAGTTCTACTTTCCTCCCACTCACTTCTTTCGAGAGAAACTCCTTCTCCAGAAAGGATCCATTCTAAGCAACAGAGACCTTGCCTTTGGATCTGTGATAGAAGGTGTACCCAACAGTCTCCTCTGGGTATCCTATGAAGACACAATTCACCGATTTGGGTTTGAGCTTATCAGGATGAAAGTTTTTCATATAAGCATCACAACCACAAACTTTAAGAAATGACAACTTTGGTTTCTTGCCAAACCACAGTTCATATGGTGTCGTTTCAACGGATTTAGATGGTGCCCTATTTAACATGAATGCAGCTGTCTCTAATGCATAACCCCAAAAAAATAGTGGTAAATCGGTAAGAGACATCACGGATTGCAGCATATCTAATAAAGTACGGTTATGATGTTCGGACACACCATTACGCTGTGGTGTTCCAGGTGGCTTGAGTTGTGAAACTATTCCGCATTGTTTCAAGTGAAGACCAAACTCGTAACTCAAATATTCTCCTCCACGATCAGATCGTAGAATCTTTATTTTCTTGTTACGATGATTTTCCATTTCACTCTGAAATTATATGAACTTTTCAAATGTTTCAGACTTATGTTTCATCAAGTAGATATACCCATATCTGCTCAAATCATCTGTGAAGGTCAGAAAATAACGATACCCGCCGCGAGCCTCAATATTCATCGGACCACATACATCAGTATGTATGATTTCCAACAAATCGGTTGCTCGCTCCATTGTTCCGGAGAACGGCGCTTTAGTCATCTTGCCCAAGAGGCATGGTTCGCAAGTATCAAGTGATTCATAATCAAGTGATTCCAAAAGCCCATCAGCATGGAGTTTCTTCATGCGCTTTACACCAATATGACATAAATGTCAGTGCCATAAATAAGTTGCACTATCATTATTAACTTTGCATCTTTGGCTTTAATGTTATGAATATGTGTATCACTACAATCAAGATCCAATGAACCATTTTCATTGGGTGTGTAACCATATAAGGTTTTATTCATGTAAACAGAACAACAATTATTCTCTAACTTCAATGAATAACCGTATTGCAATAAACATGATCAAATCATATTCATGCTCAACGCAAACACCAAATAACACTTATTTAGGTTCAACACTAATCCCGAAAGTATAGGGAGTGTGCGATGACGATCATATCAATCTTGGAACCACTTCCAACTCACATCGTCACTTCACCCTTACCTAGCCTCTATTCATTCTGCAACTCCCGTTTCGAGTTACTAATCTTAGCAACTGAACTACTATCAAATACCGAGGGGTTGCTATAAACACTAGTAAAGTACACATCAATAACATGTATATCCAATATACCTTTGTTCACTTTGCCATCCTTCTTATCCGTCAAGTATCTAGGGTAGTTCCGCTTCCAGTGACCAGTCCTTTTGCAGTATAAGCACTCAGTCTCAGGCTTAGGTCCAAACTTGGGCTTCTTCACTTGAGCAGGAACTTGCTTGCCGTTCTTCTTGAAGTTACCTTTTTTTTCTTTGCTCTTTTCCTTGAAACTAGTGGTGATGATGATGCTCTTTCTTGATTTATACCTTCGCCGATTTCAGCATCGCGAAGAGCTCGGGAATTACTTTCGTCATCCCTTGCATATTATAGTTCATCACGAAGTTCTATTAACTTGGTGATAGTAACTAGAGAACTTTGTAAATTACTATCTTATCTGGAAGATTAACTCCCACTTGATTCAAGTAATTGTAGTACTCAGACAATCTGAGCACATGCTCACTGGTTGAGCTATTCTCCTCCATCTTATAGGCAAAGTACTGTCAGAGGTCTCATACCTCTCGACATGGGCATGAGTATGAAATACAATTTCAAATCTTGGAACATCTTATATGCTCTGTGACATTCAAAACTATTTTTGAAGTCCCCGTTCTAAGACGTAAAGCATGGTGCACTCAAAATGTCAAGTAGTCATCATATCGAGCTTGCCAAACGTTCATAACGTCTGCAGACCGCTCCTCGCAATCGGTCATCACCTAGCGGTGCATTAAGGACATAATTCTTCTGTGAAGCAATGAGGATAATCCTCAGATCACGGTTCCAATCCGCATCATTGCTACTAACATCTTTCAACTTAGTTTTCTCTAGGAACATGTCAAGAATAAAACAGGGGAGCTAAACGCGAGCTATTGATCTACAACATAGATATGCTAATACTACCAGGACTAAGTTCATGATAAATTAAAGTTCAATGGTGAACATCCCTCTAATCTTCTAAGTGATCACGTGATCCATATCAACTAAACCATAACCGATCATCACGTGAGATGGAGTAGTTTTCGATGGTGAACATCACTATGTTGATCATATCTACTATATGATTCACGCTCGACCTTTCGGTCTCAGTGTTCCGAGGCCATATCTGCATATGCTAGGCTCGTCATGTTTAACTCGAGTATTTTGCGTGTGTAAAACGGTCTTACACCCGTTGTAGATGAACGTTGAGCTTATCACACCCGATCATCACGTGGTGTCTCGGCACGACGAACTTTTGCAACGGTGCATACTCAGGGAGAACACTTTTACCTTGAAATTTAGTGAGAGATCATCTTATAATGCTACCATCAATCAAAGCAGAATAAGATGCATAAAGGATAAACATCACATGCAATCAATATAAGTGATATGGTATGGCCATCATCATCTTGTGCCTTTGATCTCCATCTCCAAAGCACCGTTATGATCACCATCGTCACCGGCACGACACCTTGATCTCCATCATAGCATCGTTGTCGTCTCGCCAACTATTGCTTCTACGACTATCGCTACCGCTTAGTGATAAAGTAAAGAAATTACATGGTGATTGCATTTCATACAATAAAGAGACAACCATATGGCTCTTGTCAGTCGCCGATAACTCGGTTACAAAACATGATCATCTCATACAATAAAATAAAGCATCATGTCTTGACCATATCACATCACAACATGCCCTGCAAAAACAAGTTAGACATCCTCTACTTTGTTGTTGCAAGTTTTACGTGGCTGCTATGGGCTAAGCAAGAATCGTTCTTACCTACGCATCAAAACCACAACAATAGTTCGTCAAGTTAGTGATGTTTTAACCTTCTCAAGGACCGGGCATAGCCACACTAGATTCAACTAAAGTTGGAGAAACTGACGCCCGCTAGTCACCTGTGTGCAAAGCATGGCGATAAAACCAGTCTCGCATAAGCGTACGCGTAATGTCGGTCCGGGCCGCTTCATCCAACAATACCGCCGAACCAAAGTGTGACATGCTGGTAAGCAGTATGACTTGCATCGCCCACAACTCACTTGTGTTCTACTCGTGCATATAACATCTACGCATAAACCTGGCTTGGATGCCACTGTTGGGGAACGTAGTAATTTCAAAAAAATTCCTTCGCACACGCAGGATCATGGTGATGCATAGCAACGAGAGGGGAGAGTGTGTCCACGTACCCTCATAGACCGAAAGCGGAAGCGTTAGCAAAACACGGTTGATGTAGTCGTACGTCTTCACGATCCGACAGATCCAAGTACCGAACGCACGGCACCTCCGAGTTCAGCTCGATGACGTCCCACGAACTCCGATCCAGCAGAGCTTCGAGGGAGAGTTCCGTCAGCATGACGGCATGATGATGGTGATGATGATGCTACCGACGCAGGGCTTCGCCTAAGCACCGCTACGATATGATCGAGGTGGATTATGGTAGAGGGGGGCACCGCACACGGCTAAGAGATCAAGAGATCAATTGTTGTGTCTAGAGGTGCGCCTCTGCCCCCGTATATAAAGGAGGGAGGGAGAGGCCGGCCCTAGAGGGGGCGCGCCAAGTGTGGGGAGTCCTACTAGGACTCCCAAGTCCTAGTAGGATTCCCCTTTCCTTTCCAGAGTAGGAGAGAAAGAAAGAGGGGAAGAGGGAGAAGGAAAAGGGCGATGCACCCCTTGTCCAATTCGGACCATAGGGGGGCGTGCGCCTCCTTCCTTTTGGCCTCTCTCCTCTATTCCCGTATGGCCCAATAAGGCCCAATACTTCTCCCGGTGAATTCCTGTAACTCCCCGGTAATCCGAAAATACCCGAATCACTCGGAACCTTTCCGATGTCCAAATATATTCGTCCCCTATATATCGATATTTACATCTTGACCATTTCGAGACTCCTCGTCATGTCCCCGATCTCATCCGGGACTCCGAATGACCTTCGGTACATCAAATCACATAAACTCATAATACCGATCGTCACCGAACTTTAAGCGTGCAGACCCTACGGGTTTGAGAACTATGTAGACATGACTGAGACACGTCTCCGGTCAATAACAAATAGCGGAACCTGGATGCTCATATTGGTGCCCACATATTCTACGAAGATCTTTATCGGTCAAACTGCATAACCGCATACGTTGTTCCCTTTGTCATCGGTATGTTACTTGCCCGAGATTCGATCGTCGGTGTCTCAATACCTAGTTCAATCTCGTTACCAGCAAGTCTCTTTTACCCGTTCCATAATACATCATCCTGCAACTAACTCATTAGTTACAATGCTTGCAAGGCTTATAGTGATGTGTATTACCGAGTGGGCCCAGAGATACCTCTCCGACAGTCGGAGTGACAAATCCTAATCTCGAAATACGCCAACCCAACAAGTACCTTCAGAGACACCTGTAGAGCACCTTTATAATCACCCAGTTACATTGTGACATTTTGTAGCACACAAAGTGTTCCTCTGGTAAGCGGGAGTTACATAATCTCATAGTCATAGGAACATGTATAAGTCATGAAGAAAGCAATAGCACATACTAAACGATCAAGTGCTAAGCTAACGGAATGGGTCAAGTCAATCACATCATTCTCCTAATGATGTGACCCCGTTAATCAAATGACAGCTCATGTCTATGGTTAGGAAACATAACCATCTTTGATCAACGAGCTAGTCTAGTAGAGGCATGCTAGTCTAGTAACTCTCTGTTTGTCTATGTATTCACACATGTACTAAGTTTCCGGTTAATACAATTCTAGCATGAATAATAAACATTTATCATAATATAAGGAAATATAAATAACAACTTTATTATTGCCTCTAGGGCATATTTCCTTCACATACCTACCTAGGGATTGAGCAAGATCCCTCAAGTAAGTTGTCATCGGTGCAAAAAGGCAATATAAATTGCTTCTAAATGTGTGAGATCATTTAGTGTAAGAGAAAATTGAGTGTTGCGCGAACTAGTGATGGTGAAGAATAAAAGCGACATACTGCATAATAAAGGTTGATATCACAAGGGTTAATGCAACGTGACGTTCTTTTGCACTAAGGGGTTGAGCATACAAACAAATAAGTGCATGGCAACCTCTGCTTCCCTCTGCGAAGGACCTATCTTTTACTTTTATGTATTTACTTTTATGCAAATAGTCAAAGTTTCTTCTCTCTATTCCTTTTTATTTTTCTCCTTTGGCAAGCATCATATGGTGAGGAAAGATATAGGCACATATGTCCAGCTAAATATGGGTAACATGAGTTATTATTGTTCACATCACCCTTGAGGTGAATATGTTGGGAGGCAAAACTATAAGCCCCTACCTTGCTATGTGTCCGGTTGAAATATTTTGCTCATGTGTATGCGGTGAGTGTTAGAAATCATAGAAGACTATATGATGGTTGAGTATGTGGACTTGCCTAAAGGCTCCGATACGTGACCCTTCCTGAAAAGATGATGAATTGTAGTTGCAAAGTTGACCGAGAACACAGTTTGTTGGTTTTTAATAGAGTTTATGCTCTATACTTCAATTGTGTGATGAAATGTCACTTATTCATGAGAAGTTTATGATAAAAGATCTATGATAAAAGTCTTATGTTTAAATTTGTTGCTGTTATAATAATCAACATGATGCTTCTATGTCCGTATTTTGTTTTTATCGACACCTCTCTCTCAAAGCATGTGGACATGTTTTTCGATTTCGGTTTTCGCTTGAGGACAAGCGAGGTCTAAGCTTGAGGGAGTTGATACGTCCATTTTGCATCATGTTTTCTTACTGTTATTTATGATGTTTTTATCCATAATAATGCTTTTTCTCTCATAATATGCAAGGTACTGACAAAGAGGGAGAATTCCGGCAGCTAGAAATCTGGACCTGAAAAAGCTACGTCGGGCTACCTATTCTGCACAACTCCAAACAAGCTAAAACTTCACGGAGAATTTTTATGGAATATATGATGAATATTGGAGCAAATAACTACCAAAGGGGGCCCACTAGGTGGGCACAATCCACCAGGGCGCGCCAGTGAGCCCAGGCGCGCCCTGGTGGGTTGTGCTCACTCAGGCCCACCTCCGGTGCCCATCTTCTGGTATATAGGTCATTTTGACCTAGAAAAAATAAGGACAGTACTTTCAGGATGGAGCGCCGCCATCTCGAGGTGAAACTTGGGCAGGAGCACTTTTGCCCTCCGGCGGAGCGAGTCCGCCGGGGGAACTTCCCTCCCGGAGGGGGAAATAATCGTCATCATCATCACCAACAACTCTCCCATCTTGGGGAGGGCAATCTCCATCAACATCTTCAACAGAACCATCTCATCTCAAACCCTAGTTCATCTCTTGTGTTCAATCTTGTTACCGGAACTATAGATTGGTGCTTGTGGGTGACTAGTAGTGTTGATTACATCTTGTAGTTGATTACTATATGGTTTATTCGGTGGAAGATTATATGTTCAGATCCAATATGATATTTAATACCCCTCTGATCTTGAGCATGATTATCATTTGTGAGTAGTTACTTTATTTCTTGAGGTCACTGGAGAAATCATGTTGCAAGTAATCATGTGAATTTGATATGTGTTTGATATTTTGATAGTATATATGTTGTGATTCCCTTAGTGGTGTCATGTGAACGTCGACTACATGACACTTCACCATATTTGGGCCTAGGGGAATGCATTGTGGAGTAGTAATTATATGATGGGTTGCGAGTGATGAAGCTTAAACCCCAGCTTTATGCGCTATTCCGTAAGCGACCAATTGGATCCAAAAGTTTAATGCTATGGTTAGAATTTATTCTTAATACTTTTCCCGTAGTTGTGGATGCTTGCGGGAGGGTTAATTATAAGTAGGAGATTTGCTCAAGTAAGAACAACACCTAAGCACCGATCCACCCACATATCAAATTATCAAAGTAGCGAATACAAATCGAACCAACATGATGAAAGTGACTAGATGAAATTCCCGTGTACCCTCAAGAACGCTTTGGTTATCATAAGAGACCATTTTGGCATGTGCTTTTCCTCAAAAGGATTGGGCTACCTTGCTGCACTTTTGTTACTATTATCGTTAGTTGCTCATTACAAATTATATTGCTATCAAACTACTCTGCTATTTACAATTTCAGCACTTGCACACATTACCTTGCTGAAAACCACTTGTCATTTCCTTCTGCTCCTCGTTGGGTTCAACACTCTTACTTATCGAAAAGAGCTACAATTGATCCCCTATACTTGTGGGTCATCATCCCTCGAACTCTTGATCCAGCAAAGTATCGAGGAAGTACATGAGTTCCGTCATCATGACGGCGTGGCGACGGTGATGGTGAAGTGATTCGCGCAGGGCTTCGCCTAAGAACCACGGGAATATGAACGAGGGTGTAATCTGTGGAGGGGGGCGCCGCACACGGCTAACAGATGTTGTTGTGTGTTCTAGGCGCCCCCTCCCCATGTATATATAGGTGGGAGAGGGAGGGGAGCAGCAAGGGGGCGCCCCAAGTAGGAGGAATCCTACTTGGGAGCCTCCCCAATTCGGCCTCCCCCTTCCATAAGTTTAGGAGGGGGGAGGAAGGAGGAGGGAGGAGGGAAGGAAGGGGGAGGCCGAATCCCTCCCCTTCCTTCTCTATTCCCCTCTTTCCTTATCCTCTGGTGCGGCCCATATGGGGGGCGCAACAGCCCCTGCTAGCTGCTGCGTTTCCCCTCTTGGGCCATTAGGCCATATAGTTGCCGGGGGGTGCCCGGAACCCCTTCCGGTGACCCGATATGTACCCGGTACCCCCGGAACACTTCATATGTCTGAATACTATCGTCCTATATATCAATCTTTACCTCTCGACCATTTCGAGACTCCTCGTCATGTCCTTGATCTCATCCGGGACTCTGAACAACATTCGGTCACCAAATCATATAACTCATATAATACAAAATCGTCATCGGACGTTAAGAGTGCGAACCCTACGGGTTCGAGAACTATGTAGATATGACCGAGACACCTCTACGGTCAATAACTAATAGCGGAACCTGGATGCTCATATTGGTTCCTACATATTCTACGAAGATCTTTATCGGTCGAACCGTAATGACAACATACGTTATTCCCTTTGTCATCATTATGTTACTTGCCCGAGATTCGATCGTTGGTATCTTCATACCTAGTTCAACTCGTTACCGGCAAATCTCTTTACTCGTTACGTAATACATCACCCCGCAACTAACTCATTAGTCACATTGCTTGGAAGGTTTCTTATGATGTGCATTACCGAGAAGGCCCGGAGATACCTCTCCGATACTCGGAGTGAAAAATCCTAATCTCGATCTATGCCAACCCAACAAATACCTTCGGTGATACCTGTAGAGCATCTTTATAATCACCCAGTTATGTTGTGACGTTTGATAGAACACACGGTATTCCTCCGGTATCCGGGAGTTGCGTAATCTCATAGTCGAAGGAATATGTATTTGACATGAAGAAAGCAATAGCAATAAAACTGAATGATCAATATGCTAAGCTAACGGGTGGGTCTTGTCCATCACATCATTCTCCTAATGATGTGACCCCGTTCATCAAATGACAACACATATGTCCACCACTATTAAACAATCCAACAAGAACTTTCTTACGTGCACCCTGCAATTAGCCCCACAACACCCCACGTAACAATCAACACCGTACGATTAGGCCCATAAATTTTAATCTAACAGCCATCATTGATTTAATAACTCTACGGTATAGACTTAACAATTTCTAATGACTGACCATACTCCACCAAACCACCACAGGAGTTTATGAACTACCGGTCCCGCGCCCCGTGCAATCACGCGATTCTGATCGCAAACTCCACCTCGATCCGCAACATGTCTTCCGTGATTGGCTCCCGCCTCTCAATCCCTTCCCCTACGGGGCTTCCAACGAAAGACAAAATCCTAGGAGATGCAAGCCGCCGTGGGGGACTCCCTAGACGCATGCTGCCACCACGCACGCGAGCCACGGTGGGGAGAGAGGAGAGGTGGCAAGCATGGGGAAGCTGAGAGGAGAAGCGCGACCGTCGGGGCATGGCTGCATAGGGGCGCTCAATGTGACTCGGGCGGCAGATCCTGCAGGACGGTAGGAGTCGTGCGCGTGATGGGGCGCCAAGCCCTAAACGCTTCTACTTACCTCAGTCCTTGCCCACCACAGCCTCTCCCTTCCTCTTCCCCAACCCTTAGAGATGGCCTCCGTCGGCCGCTCCGCCGCCACCGCGACCTGGTGCTCCATGCCCTCCGTCGGCCGCTCCGCCTCCTGCCGCACCCTGTGCATCTCCGGGTAAAGAAACATGACGCACACAGTGCCTGCGGCGGTGGCTCGGGGCCCTGTATTTGGCCGCCATCAGGAGGGACGCCATAGAGGATTTGGAAGGTCATCCCTCACATCTTAATTTGATTTGAGTCGTTCCTTTATAGCATGGTAATGAGATTTGATTGGCCGGATTCGTGTAAAGATGCCCTTTTAATCCATTATATTTAATGGCGATTTCTCTCATTGGATTGCTGCTCGCTGATACTGTCCTGATATATGCTTGATTAAATATGCAAATTCTTTGCTCATAGGTCAGTGACCATTTCAATTTTGCGCCGTTGACTGCGGTCTTGTCTGCCAACTACCTTCATAGTTTCCTCTCCGATTATACCCTTCTTGCAAGTCTATCATATCAGTAGCAACTCAAGAAACCCTGCTAAAATCCCATAAAGTTGATGGAATCATGGAGAAATTGGTTTCTCACAGCTTGCTTGTGTGACACAACTCTTGGCAATGGCTTGCTTGTGTCTTGCTTCAAACATGGAGGAGACCTATGTGTCACTCCGAGTGTACCTGCTTGTCAGCGAGTAATGTATCTCATCACATGACAGACCTCCGCATACATCGTTGATAGGTTCTGTCTTTCAGTTTCGTCCCAATTAATCGACGGTTTTTGCTTGACAGGTGATAGAGGCAAAGTCTATGTTTGAGGTAAGGACAATAAAAATGATGGAGCTTCTGGTGCTCAACACCTTAAATGGAGGATGTAAGTTGTTACTACTTCTCGTTTGTTGACTACTTCCTTTGCCAAATCAATGATCATGACACATCCTCCATGCTCGCATTCTCCTACTTGACTGACCTCATCCTGAGCACAGCTAAGTGTATGAAAGTTAAATCAGATTCCTTTTTTTAGTATCCATCGATCAATGAGTAAAATCAGATCTCACTTTTAGTATCCATCGATCAATTTGTAGAATTTGGCGATCAATTATTAAAGTTTCAGAATTTCGATTGTAGGAGCTGATTTTTTTGGTGTTCAGACCTTCAGAGATTGCTGCAAGTGTTGAACTTGCTGCATTTGGGGAGCGCAATACTTCAGTGGTGGAAAGGGCCACAACTAATTGCAAGTATATAAACAAGGTAGTGATCAGCTCAGTGCTATCGTTAACTAAACCATTTGCCCACCATCACATGGTAACCCTTAAATGCAATGGTGTCTTGTAGGAGCGAGTGTTAAGATGCTACAATGGAGACAGGGAGGTAACTCACTAAATGAGCGGACAATGTTTTTCAAATGAGAAACATGGAGCTCCAGTGGTTGAAATATCAATCCTCATCTGGTTTAGAGAAAGAAATAGTCCGCACAGGTAGTACAATACTTACACGACTTTGAGAAACTTTGGTTAAAACCGAGGACGTATGAGTGAGCATAGAAGAATACAAGTCTGTTCAAAGCAACAGAATGTATTAGTTACTTGACAGGACAGATGAGTTTTTGTAGTTACTTCTTTTTGTTCTGTCAAATTGTAAGATGATAATGCATCATCTCAATCTTTGAGGGGTAAATGATCATGTCATCTAATAGTGGTATCGATTTTTGGCTTTGTTTGGTGACTGGAATTTTCTATTGCGAAAAGTTACTGGTATTAGAACATCAGAATCTCTGAACTGAACAGGTGGTACTAAAAAGTACTCCTAGAAAATTTGAATGCCTAGATGGTATGATGTTCCATGTTCATCATCGCTGGGAATAATTTGATAGGGCTAAATCAATAACAGAACCCTTTGTGCTCTATATGATTTCTTGGGGGTCTGTTTGGAAGAGGGGGATTGGGCTAGGAGTTTGTTTAATTTGTACGTCAGGACAAAGATGATTCAGTGATGAAACTACTGCTGCTAATTCAGTGGAGATCCTACTCAATGTACACATCAACATTCTTATAGAGCAATTTAATAACTCTTATCTTATTTGCCGTTATTTCTGCTGAAGATTATTTGAAAATATCAAGCACTGGCCCTCTTCAAGTCCTACTTTGGTCCAACTTTTGATGAAGATACTATCAGGAATAACATGGTGTTAATATACAAATTTCTTGATGGTAAGGGCACACATCCAATTCTGAACTTTGCTTGCTGCCTCAGTTTTCACCATGGATTATTTTTTGTTTGCAACAGTGATTGTGCAACTGCGCGGAGACTATGGACTTCGGTTATCCTCAGAATCTCAGTACCATAAATTTTGAAGTTAAATATAACCCAGGAAGGCGTATGGTCACCATTTTACTCCAACGTTAGAAATATATGAAAAATGAAGTCTGCTGTATTGGATATACAAAAATTAAATATGTATGTTCCTATTTATTTTCTATGTAAGTAACTAAATCATGTTTGCTTTTCTCTGTACTAATAGACTTTAGATGAGCCTGTTTGAAATGCGACCCTGGAAGTTACCGGCGGGCATTTTGCTATTACCACATAACATAGGTGACTTGATTTGGCACATTGTACTTGTAAAGAGGCAAAAGTTGTGCATATTTTATACTAAATGTACTTATGAGATCTCCCTTGCATTTGGTTTGTTAAATTTGGTACCGGACTACCCACCATGTCATGCTTATCATAATCTCGGTTTACTGCTTTGGCGGCAACACCAAAAAGGTTGTTCTGTTTACATGACCAGAAGAATGTCTTCACTTGAGAAAATAAAGTTGTAAAATATGTACTAGAAGAATGTCTTCACTTGAGAAAATAAAGTTGTAAAATATGTACTAGAAGCTGATGCACGCATTGCTACCCTGTTTTTATCTGTCATGTTAAACTAAGCAACATCATGTTTTTCCTTTGGGATGTCTGTCTTCTACAGAGTGTAATGGCTCTCGGCATTCTTATATTCAGCATAAAAAGGATATTCATAGCTATTTCAGAGTACGCTCAATTGCTCAATTACCTATTGGATTGAATTTTCTGAATATTTTAATTAAGTGACATGTGAGAATTTTTCTGATTATAACCTTAAGAGAAACTTGTTTATTTTGTTAGTATGCATCTCCTAACTTGACTGTGAACTTTTATGTTAAGGTTATAATGTGTGTTGCACGTGCACGCTTACTAGTCTATGGTTAGGAAACTTAACCATCTTTAATAAACGAGCTAGTCTAGAAAAGGCTTACTAGGGACACGGTGTTTTGTCTATGTATCCACACATGTATCAAGTTTCCGGTTAATACAATTCTTGCATGAATAATAAACATTTATCATGATATAAGAAAATATAAAATAACAACTTTATTATTGCCTCTAGGGCATATTTCCTTCATTATGATCATCATCTCTCCTCCTGACTCTTACGTCGATGTGCGCTCTGCTGTAATTTTTCAGTTCAACATGCACGTCATCTGTCCAGAACAAGTCGATGCCACCACTTAAACCAGTGCTTTCGATCGCAAAACAACCTTGAAACCCTAGGACAGATTTCAAGTTCTCCACCCGTTTGCCCTTGATATTCGTTTCCATAACAAAGAGAAGGGCGGGACCTTCTTGCTTCACAATTTTGCGAAGCTCGCCAACTGTCTCAGGGTTCCCAAACCCTCGACAGTTCCAGCTGATGCAATTCATTGGGACGGGCAGGGCTGCCGAGGTCCCAGAATTTTCAGGTGCGGGCCTTTTCTTTTTACGTTCTCTTTCAGCTGATCCATCGTCCTCTTCAAGCTCGGTAGTCTCAGCCGCCAGGCCACTGCAAATCATTAGCTGCTGTTTGTTGCTCTCGTCAACAGGAGTGCTTGCTGGGTTGGGTTCGATCCTCCTGTACACTTGCTTGGTGCCTTCTCCCCCCTAGCGTTTGTTCCTGTTATTCCTCACCTGGGAGTTGACCTCATTGGTTTGCTACTTAGTTGTGCTGGACTGCTTAGTATCTTGCTTTGAACTCCGGGCAGTATCTTGCTCTCTGATGGAGCCTTGGCTAGAGCTTGCTTTCTTCCGGTCCTTCTGAGGCTGAAGACCCTTGCCAAGTGGCAAATCCCCATTAGCGTCGCGGGTCCTCGGAGTAGGACATAATGGATCACCATGGCCTAGACGGCCGCACAAGAAACAGAAGTGGGGGCGTGCTGGATATCATACGCATCTGTGCTTTTACGTGTGGCAAATTCAATCAAGATCCAGCGCCTCAAGGGCATGCTGACATCGAGTGAAACACGGGCTCTGAGGAAACCCCAACATGATCGAACTGAACTTGTGTTGCTTGCTTGTCTACTCCCTCCGTTCAGTTTACAAGTCCTGCGCGTATACTCCCTCTGTTTCTGTTTACAGTTTACAAGTATCTGTTTTGCAATCGCCGATCCCCATGAGTCGTTCCGTAGGTTATATGGTAAATTCACTACCCTGGCCCAAACTTGTAGGCGATCGAACTTTAGTTCAGACGGTAACTTGTTACTATCAGTCTCACGACACAGAAGCTTTGCACCGACCCACGACTGGTGGCTATACGTACGCGCGCAGCGCGCAGCGGGCGCCGATCGGGGCCAGGCCGTACGTACGAAACGCACGTGGAAACGCGTCGGTGCGCGCCGCAACGGTCGACCGAGCCCACGTGCGGTGCTGCGTTGCTGCACTGGTGCGGCCGTACGTGGACAGGTGTGCAGCGCAGACGTAGACACATCATCCACGGTTCGGAGCGGCCGGCGGCGCAGCTCACGCCGTGGCTGTTCCTCGTACGGGCTACGCGCGCGGCCCACGACGGATCGGACGTACTCTGCCGTCTCGCCGACGAGGAATGATGATTGGAGGCTGCGACCGGCCGCTGGTGTCCATCGATCCGCTCCGCACGGAAGACGTGCGCGCCATGTCGCGCGGCGGCCGCCGGCCGGCTCGTCACGTTAGTGCTGCTGCAAGTGAAGACTCTGGAGATCTCGAGCATCAGAGCATGTGGCTCCCCCACGCAGCAAAGATCCGGTGATTTACTGGCAGAATTAACGAGCGGTCCAGAGTCCAGGAGGAGGACGAGAGCCTCAGGGAGCGCGTAGACTCGGCGTAAATTAATGTGAAATGCACAATGTGCATGAGCTGATCGCTGTCGCACCAGGGCAAAAGACGTGCACAACGATCATGCATGCACAAGCAACTCCACGACGGCGCATGCACAGATGCTCGACCGCCGGGAATGAGAAGATACCCCAGGCAAGAGACAATGGAAAAGAAACAACACAGTAAATATCCTCTCTCTCTCTCCCCGGTCTTCTCCTTTCCTCACTTGGCACAACACGGTGCCTGGCCCGTCAAAGGGGTTAAATTTGGCATGCGTGCTTGCCGCGTGGGTGTTTATATTGATATGGCTGCAGCCCTTGGCTTGGCGTACAAGGATATACAAGAGGAGTTTGAGTAGAATACAAGAGAAAGAAAAAGGTTGAGATTACAACGTCGTATATTCTAACACCTTCCCTTAATCTCAACTAACCTAAGTTAAGATTACTCTTGAATTCTCGAAATGGTCTTGCTGGTAATGCTTTTGTAAAACCATCAGCCACTTGATCCTTGGAGGGAATAAAACGAATCTCAAGTTTCTTTGCTGTAATTCTTTCTCGCGCAAAGTGAAAATCAATTTCTATGTGATTTGTCCTGGCATGGAACACTGGATTTGCAGACAGATATGTTGCTCCCAGATTATCACACCATAAACATGAGATACGATTCTTCTTGATCCCCAATTCCGCAAGAAGTGATTCAACCCAAATGATTTCAGCAGTTGCATTTGTCAAAGACTTGTATTCAACTTCTGTACTTGACCGCGATACAGTAGCTTGCTTTCTAGCACTCCAGGAAATAAGATTAGATCCAAAGAACATTACAAAACCTCCAGTTGATCTTCTGTCATCACTACATCCTGCCCAGTCAGCATCAGAGAATGCATTCACAAGAGAGGAATTTGACCGTTTGAAATGAAGTCTTGTTCCCATAGTATGTTTCACATATCTTACAATCCTCTTGACAGCTGACCAATGTGCAGAAGTAGGTGCATGAAGATATTGACAAACCTTGTTGCAACAAATGAGATATCTGGACGTGTGAGGTTTTTTTTTTGAAACGAAGGCAAAGATTGTCTCATCTATTAATTAAGTAGAAGAGAATTGCCCAGTTAATTACGGAAAACCGGGCAAAAACCGGAACAACAAGAGCCAAGCCCACTCTCATAAATTGAAACACACATGGCAAAACCCACCCTAATCGACGGCAAAGTCGACCTGCGGTCAGACAACGCAGCTCCAACTCTGACGGAGAGCTCAGAAGAACGAAACCAGGCACGGCTGGCGCCACTGAAGATCGCCGAACGGACTACCTGCAACCAGTCATCGTACACCACAGGGCCTCGCCGCCGCAGCTTCGACTCCATAAAAACAAGCAAACCGAGGCAAAATCATGGACACGCCGGAGAAGAGACGACTACCGCAACCATTGTCGCGTCGCCGACATCACTTCCACCATCATTGTTGCCACAGAAGTCTGGTCGTCATAGAGATTCTCTCGGGGCCGCTGCCCCGACATCCACCACTCCGTCGCGCCCAGCGCAATCAATCGACACCGCCTTCCGGGGCCGCCGCCCCGACATAACACCGCTCCACTCGAGCAGCAATGCCACACAACCCAGCTGCCCGCAGCCCATGCTACTCAGGGCAACCGCTCGCAGACCACGAATGTCGCACCACATTCGGGGCCGCCGCCCCGACGTAAAGTCAGACCGCCCCCTCCTCGGGGCGCATCGACCGAGCCGACACCCCTACCGCCCAAGCGGGACAAGGATGCCACCCAACCAATGCCGAGATAGAGTCCCACCACATAGAGTTGCCACTCACATTGTTCCCGAGATCGCCATCTCGACGCACAATCAAAAACCATCCAGAGCCACGGCCCCGACGTCCACTGCCCTCGATGATGAAGAGATCCGTGCAAACTGCAATATGCTGCCTCAAAGAAGGAAATGACGTAGCCGCCGACATCGCCCGCTTCGACCATCCAAAGCTAGGGATTTCTCCCGGAGAGTCGTGCAAAGGAGCACCACGGCAACACCTTCAAGAAGGAGAACGACACCATGGCCATGGCGCCACTGTTGCTGGCATCGACCCAAGGACAATGCTGGACTTTCGCCCGGAGCTCCTCCACACCTCCGAACCTGAGCAGATCCGAAGCACTACGTAGCACACAATCCCCATGGTCGACATCCACCGGCTCCACCTTCCCGCTGCACCAAGCACCGTCCGAGACGGAGAACCACCATGGTTCCCAGCCGGCCAGCCGCAGCCATGAACCAGACGCGGCAACGCACGCCACCACGCGCCTGCCGGAGACCAGAATCCTCAGAACCACCACACACTCACCCTGCTGCGAACCTCCAACATCAGCCACTGCACCCTCGCACGCACAGCGAGCCACACAGCGAAGAGTCGTGCAGACCCGCTGCCGCCCCTGCCAGATCCGCGCCTGCCCAAAGCACCGCAGGGAAGATCCAGCGCCCTCACACCTCCGAGCCTCGTGCACGGGAGAAATCCACCGCGCCAGCGGTGCCACAACCCATCGAAAGACGCGTGAGGTCGCCGCTCCGGCAGTCGCCACCCCCTGCTGCCGCGCACCCACCACCACACCAGATCCGGGCACGGGGCCCCGGATCCGCCGCCCCGCCGGAGGTTGGGAGCACCCAACCAATGGCGCAGCCCGCGCGACGGCCCACACACTGGCTCCCGCACTAGCCCGACGCGAGGCCGCTCGCGACCTGGAGAAGATGAGGCCCCGCCGCTGCCGCTGCCACGCGGTCTTTGACCGGCGGCGCACCCCGGCGGCGGCAAGGGGGAGGCGCGAAGGAGACGGCTGTCGGCAGCGGTGGTTGGTTCGCAGCCAGTGTCGCTCGTGCGGAGCAACGCGGGGGCCAGACTTGGTACAAGGAGAGGGACGTGTGAGGGTTAGATATTGTAGTGCTCCCACAGTACTCCTATACCTTGTGCTCTCCTCCTCTTGAAGTGGCTCACCGTCATATGCTGAGAGATTTTCCGAGGAGGATAAAGGTGTAGGCACTGGCTTGCAATTTTTCATCCCCATGCGAGACATAAGCTCAATAATATATTTTTCCTAATTTAACACAATGCCATATTGAGTTTTCTTGACTTCAATACCTAGGAAGAAATGCAAAATCACCTAGGTCCTTCAAGGAAAAATCTGAGCTCAAATCATGCAAAAGAGCATTAGTAGCATTTTGTGAAGAACTTGCAACTATGATATTATCAACATATATAACCACAAAAATGACTACTCCTGCCTTGTTATAAATAAACAAGGATGTGTCAGCCTTGGAGGCAATGAAGCCAAGATATTTCAACTGTGAGCTCAACCTGGAATACAATGCTCTGGGTGCTTGCTTTAAACCATAGAGTGCTTTATCAAGCTTGCAAACATAATTGGCAATTTCTTACTCTCACACCCAGGTGGATGTCTCATAAACACTACCTCTTCCAGAACACCATGCAGAAACGCGTTCTGTACATCTAGCTACCTTAGACTCCATCCTCTGGATACAACAATAGCTAACACAAGTCTGATAGTTGCATCTTTCACAACGGGACTGAAGGTGTCCTTGAGGGAGTCCTGGATTAAGGGGTCCTCGGACAGCCGGACTATATACTTTGGCCGGACTGTTGGACTATGAAGATACAAGATTGAAGACTTTGTCCCGTGTTCGGGTGGGACTCTCCTTTGCGTGGAAGGAAAGCTTGGCGATTCGAATATGTAGATCTCCTTCTCTGTAACCGACTCTGTGTAACCCTAGCACCCTCCGATGTCTATATAAACCGGAGGGTTTAGTCCGTAGGACAAGAACAACAATCATAACCATAGGCTAGCTTCTAGGGTTTAGCCTCTATGATCTCGTGGTAGATCAACTCTTGTAATACTCATATCATCAAGATCAATCAAGCAGGAAGTAGGGTATTACCTCCATCGAGAGGGCGAACCTGGTAAACATTGTGTCCCCGCCTCCTGTTACCATTAGCCTTAGACGACAGTTCGGGAACCCCTACCCGAGATCCGCCGGTTTTGACACCGACATTGGTGCTTTCATTGAGAGTTCCACTGTGTCGTCATGATAAAGGCTTGATGGCTCCTTCGATCATCGGCAACGATGCGATCCAGGGTGAGGTTTTTCTCCCCGGACAGATCTTCGTATTGGCAGCTTCGTACTGCGGGCCAACTCAATTGGCCATCTGGAGCAGATCGATAGCTATGCCCCTGGCCATCAGGTTAGATTTGGAAGCTTGAACTATATTGCCGACATCCGTGGAGACTTGATCTTCGACGGATTCGGGCCCATCTCAGGTGCGCCGCACAGTCACGACGAGCATGACTTAGCTCTGTCGTCGGACGGTGTTCGGGAGATCAAGTCTAAGCACTCTAAGCACCGGCGTCATCGGCGCCGCTCTAAGCCCCGCCATAGCAAAAGCAGCGATACCGGCACAAGAGACAATAACGCTGCGGATAGTGCCGAAGACGAAGACAATCCCCTCCAGCCAGGCTTCGAGCGGGAGGATGGGCAAGCTAGCCCTAAGGAACAGGCGACAGACGGAGAATCAGAGGATGACAATTACATGCCCCTCTCCGAAGACGAGGTGAGCCTCGGTGACGAAGAACTCATCGTGCCTGAGGATCCCGTCAAGCAGGAGCGCTTCAAGCGCCGGCTTATAGCCACAACAAAAAGCCTGAAGAAAAAGCAGCATCTTCAAGCTGATCAAAATCTGCTAGCGGATAGATGGACCGAGGTCCTGGCAGCCGAAGAATACGAACTCGAACGCCCAACCAAAAGTTATCCAAAGCGCAGGTTGCTACCCCAACTCGAGGAGGAAGCATTAAAGCCTACACTACTAATGTATGATGCGGCTGACCGACCACCTCGTGGCCGAGGCCAAGCGGCGTATCAGCCCGAAGTCCAGCCCGCAACCCGTTGCCAGTCAAACAAAAACACCAAGGCCCGGGGCTACACGCAGGACCTGCGAGACGTATTGGAAAACAAAGCAGGACATACAAGATCGATCTACGGATCACGGGGGCGTGCCCCAACGCGTGATGACGACCGTCATGCCAGATATACTAAAAGCAAATCCGGCCGGGCCGAATACAGCAGACCAGACTTGTATGAACTGCGTCGTGATATAGCCTGGCACAGAGGCACCACACACCCCCTATGCCTCACTGATGAAGTAATGGATCATGAATTCCCAGAAGGGTTTAAACCCGTGAACATTGAATCATATGATGGTACTACAGACCCCGCGGTATGGATCGAGGATTTCTTCCTCCACATTCACATGGCCCGCGGGGATGATCTACACGCCATCAAGTATCTCCCACTAAAACTCAAAGGGCCGGCTCGGCATTGGCTGAACAGCTTGCCGGCAAACTCTATCAGAAGTTGGGAGAACCTGGCAGACGCATTCCTGGACAACTTCCAGGGCACTTATGTGCGACCACCGGACGCTGATGATTTAAATCACATAACCCAACAGCCCGGAGAGTCAGCCAGGAAATTCTGGACTCAGTTCCTAACTAAAAAGAACCAAATTGTCGACTGTCCGGATGCCGAAGCCCTAGCGGCCTTTAAACATAACATCCTGATGAGTGGCTTGCCCGACACCTCGGCCAAGAGAAGCCAAAATCCATGGCAGCCTTCACAACACTCATGACCCGCTTTTGCGCGGGCGAGGATAGTTGGTTGGCCCGTAGCAACAACACAGCAAGCAATCCTGGCACGTCAGAGGCCAGAGATAGCAATGGCAAACCCTGACGCAACAAACACAAGCGTCGCAAAAATGGTGATAACACCGAAGACACGGCAGTCAATGCCGGATTCAGTGGCTCTAAGGCCGGTCAGCGGAAAAAGCCATTCGAAAATAACAATTCGGGCCCGTCCAGTCTGGACCGCATACTCGACCGTCCATGCCAAATTCATGGCACACCAGGAACACCAGCCAATCATACCAACAGAGAATGCTGGGTCTTCAAACAATTCGGCAGGTCAGGTGCCAAAAACAAGGAGAAGGGGTCTCAAAGCGATGATGGCGACGAGGAGCCCAGATCACCGAATACGGGAGGGCAAAAGAAATTTCCCCCGCAAATCAAAACGGTGAACGTGATAAACGCCACCCACATTCCCAACCTGGAACGGATGCGCACCCTTAGGGATGTCGACTTAACGGAACCAGTCGCCCCACAATATAAACTAGGGCCGATCACCTTCAACCGCACGGATCGTCCGGTTAATACCAATCAGGGCAATTCAGCCGCACTAGTCCTCGACCCAATAATTGACGGGTTCCACCTCACACGAGTCCTTATGGACGGAGGCAGCAGTTTAAACATGTTTTACCAGGACACAGTGCGCAAGATGGGTATCGATCATTCGATGATCAAGCCCACTAAAGCCACCTTTAAAGGTATTATACCAGGTGTGGAGGCCAGCTGTACGGGCTCCATCGCCATTGAGGTAGTCTTCGGATCATCGGACAATTACTGTGCCAAAGAGTTAATCTTCGACATCGTCCCCTTTCGCAGTGATTATCAGGCACTGCTCGGATGAACCGTGTTCGCTCGATTCAATGCAGTGCCACATTATGCCTACCGTAAGCTCAAGATGCCCGGTCCGCGCGGCGTCATCACGGTTAATGGCAAGGCCAAACTACCCCTCGGTACCAAAGAGTATACCACTGCTTTAACAGTAGAAGCAACGAGTGGCACCTTTCAATCGAACCTCGAATCGACGGTCAAGCTCCCAGACACCGTCAAAGGAGTCCGAACTACTTCGCGGCAGGATAGCCCGGCTCGTCCAGAGCTCAATTAAACACTCAGGCAAAGCCAGGACATGCCACATACTGCGGTTCAACCGCTCTGTGGCACACAAATATTTCTTGCATTTTCTTTATAGGTTCATTTTTGCCCATGCCAGGACCGGCGATATGGAAACAGCTCGAACGCGCAAGGGAACCCTTAGATATTCCCCTCGATGACCATCCGACTGCACTCCGGATCCGCACACAGCTTCTTCCCGCCTGGTCTCAGTATGTTCCGCAGTCATTTTCTCTTTTTATTACATTACATGTACTCATACGCATCGACGTATTATCCAAATACAACATGTGGATTTATATGACGCTTATCTGCTGTTATTTCTTATTGAAACTCTTTTGTCAAATGGCATCCGTACACCGCGATATGCCTTAATTCGCCTGGGGCTTCGTTTTACCCATAATACGGCAATAAAGTCCGAACACCTTCATGGTAGTTCGGCACCCCGAACTTATAGCATTATATGCATCAACTCCGAATCATGTCTTGGATCAAATGTTGGGTTTGCCCGGCTCCCATGTTTTTCTGCCTTACGTTCTGCTATATCAGCTAAGGTGGCACAGGGAGAACTACTGCGATTGTGTCTCGGTTCTTCCGGACGAGCACCTCAGTAGAGAAAGCCGAAAACTGACTGTCATGATACGGCAAGAGATGGTCAGCTGTTCGAGAGGTTGTAAAATCTTTAAGGATTCCTCCCGCATAATGCCATAACCAATGCAGCGTGCGATGGATCGGCTTTTCTTCCGATCAGGTGCTTATAGAGCCCCTCGTGCGGTCTTCCGAACACCAGGGGCTGCGCCTACCTTCCTTTTCTAAAGCTCCTATGGCTAAGTGAGAGTGATAAATCCCTATAGTCCGATTGTCTGGTTCGTTGTGCTGAACACCCCCTTCAAAGGACCCAAAACTGGGATAAAAGAGTGATCAGGTTTATCCCGAACACCCATGTACTTCCTACGTGGGGGCAGAAGCCGACGACTAGCCAACTCTCAGGATTAATATATAAAACGGCCGTGCAGGAGGATAAACTTTCATATAACAGGCAATAAATAATGACCTTGTTCAACATTACAAAGGACAACATGATTGTATTCATGGAAATATAATGTCCTTGGTGCGTTGCCCGCTGCAAGGCAGGATCCTTTCAGGACACTTTCATAATATAACTCAGGCTTGCGGTGCTCCTTTCCCTCCGGCGGTCCCTCGGTCACCAGCTTTTCAGCATCCATCTTCACCCAGTGCACCTTTGCACGGGCGAAGGCCATTCGCGCACCCTCTATACAGACCGACCGCTTGACGACGTTCATTCAAGGGCAGGCACTCACAAGCCGCTTCACGAGCACAAAGTAGCTGCTTGGAATCGGCTCGGCGGGCCATAGCCGGATAATCAAATCCTTCATGGCTAGCTCGGCCGCCTTATGCAGTTCGATCAGCTGCTTCAGTTGATCGGCAAAAGGCACCTGATAATTCGGTGCCAGATACTACAACCAGAAGAGCTTATCCGCAGTGTCCCTTTCTTCGCCTCGGTAGAATTGTGCGGCATCAGATATGATGCGTGGCAGCTCCGCAAATACTCCTGGAGAAATCCGAACTCAAGATTAGAAACATGATTTTCTCCCCAAATACTTTCTTTGCATGGAACAAGCTTTACCCGCCGCGATCTTCCTTGCCTCTTGGATCTCCTGCAGGGCACCTTGGGTTTCCCCCTGGGAATCGCATGCGGCCTGATGAGCCTTGGTAAGTTCGGATTCTTTCTCCGTTAGACTCTGCTCCAAGGCATCACATCTTTTCACGACATCTTGAAGCTCTTGCTCACCTTCGACAACCCTGCCTCATGCTTCTCATGAAGAGCCCGCTCTGCGGCTGCCTTTCTCTCGGCCTCGGCAACAGCCTTCTTAAGAGCCTCGACTTTGGTCATCGCCCATGGCACAAATCATAGAACATATTTTAAATTTGTTCGCACTGAACATGAGCAAGGTTTGTGCATACCTTGTTTATCCTCCAACTGCCTTTTCAACTGGCCCAATTCTTCTGTGGCCCGCTCCAGACTTTGATTTAGTCCGGAGACCTCTGCAGTATGAGAGGCGGCAGTCGCTACAGATGCCTGTTTATAAAAGAAGAGAGGTAAATGTCATCAAGTGAGTCTCCTGCGAACATAGATTTGATCCTCTGTCCAGTTCTTTCTCTCACCAAACAGTGTATCAGGGGCTACTATCTATACCGTGACACTCTTCGAAACCTCATAAAACATACCTCAAAGCCTCTTATAAGGCTAATACAGGCTTCATTCAGTCCACTCTCCGCAGACTGAATCTTCTCAATCACCGCACCCACAAGGGCACGGTGTTCATCGACGATGGAGGCGCTTTTCAGCGCCGCCAATAAAGTGTCCAGCACCTCTGGTTGGACAGAGGTTGCCGGTGGAACAGGTACACCCCCTATAGCCGAGGGAGGTCGCCTGCCTGATTCTGGAACCATATTGGTCTCCGGAATTGCGCCCGTCAGGGGCGAATTCAAGATGGCTCCACGACGACGCCCATGGGCGCCTTCTCTCCCATGTGTCCGGCCGCTGTAGTTTGACCACCTGGCGCCGCCTTTGCAATCTCCCCCCCCCCCCCCCCTCCTTGGCCTGGGTCTTCCTGGGACAAAGCGTCGGTGTCATTCACATGTTTGGGGGAAGGGGCCTTCGAGGGTGCCCCGCTCTACATAGCATCCGAGCCTAGCAAATCCTCCGACGAGGATTGCTCGGCGCGGGGCCTCGCCGGACTACAAAAAGTATGACCCAGATTAAAATATTATGCCATGATGAGTCTAGACGCATAAACGTGTTTGGATTTTATATACTCACGAGTTCACCAGGGGGTGAGCCCTGGGATCCCACTCCGGGCTGCTATCAGCGGCGGTGGACTCCTCCGGAAGAGGAGTTTTTCCCTTCTTAGGCGACTCAGCCTCCAAGGATGTAGAGGCTGTCCTTTTCTTTCTTCCCCCCGCTGGGGATTCGTATTCCTCCTCCTCCATGTCCTCTTCGGAGGAAGAACGGGCATTTGAGTCTTCGGATATCGTGTCCGAGGCGCCACGATGACGGAGGCCGCCCCTGGTCTTCTTGGCCTCTTACTCGGCCTTCTTCTTCGGCGCCTTGTAGGGCGCCGGGACCAGCATCTTCGTTAGAAGTGGGTCGGCCAGTTCTTCAGGTAGCGGGGCCGGACAGTAGATCCGCCCCGCCTTCTTCGTCCAGCCCTAAGAGAGTTGTGGAAAACACATTAATCGTTTCCCTTGGGTTATGCGAATAAAACTTATAATGGCTTACCGAACTTGCGGGGCAGGACAGGTGGTACCCGCGGTCCTCAGCTGAGTCCGGCCA
Organism: Aegilops bicornis; assembly: GCA_021605145.1. Taxonomy (NCBI): domain Eukaryota; kingdom Viridiplantae; phylum Streptophyta; class Magnoliopsida; order Poales; family Poaceae; genus Aegilops; species Aegilops bicornis. The sequence goes on from CM038673.1 coordinate 506,194,611, forward strand.
TGATCTGCCGGACTTAAAAAGCACCTTCCAGATGTCTTTGTGTGAGGAGCCAAAGAGCTCTCGCAGGGTCTGGTGCTTGGCCGGGTCGAATTCCCATAAACTGCAAGCCCGGTGTTGACAAACAAGGATCCGGCGAACTAACATCACCTGTACTACATTGACAAGTTTGATATTCTTGTCTTCCATATCCTTGACGCGCGTCTGGAGCGCAGACAGCTCGTCGGACGAAGACCAATCCAGGCCCTTCTTGGGCCAGGACGTAAGCCGCAGGGGGGCTCCGGATCGGAATTCAGGAGCAGCGGCCCATTTCGTGCCGCGCGGCTCAGTGATGTAAAACCACTGCTGCTGCCACCCTTTGACGGAATCATTGAAAGTACCTGTTGGCCATGTGACATTGGGCATCTTGCTCACCATGGCGCCTCCGCACTCGGCGTGCTCACCGCCCACTACCTTGGACTTCACATTAAAGATCTTCAGCCATAAGCCGAAGTGTGGCGAGATGCGGAGAAAGGCCTCGCACACGATGATGAACGTCGAGATGTTCAGGAAGGAATTGGGGGATAGATCATGAAAATTGATCCCATAGTAATACATGATGCCGTGAACGAATGGGTGGAGGGAAAACCCCAGCCCGCGGACAAAATGAGGGAGGAACACAACCCTCTCATGGGGTTCCAGAGTAGGGACGATCTGTCCTGCCATCGGGAGACGGTGGCTGATTTTCTGGGCCAGATACCCGGCCTCCCGAAGCTTTTTGATATCCTTCTGCCGGACGGTAGAGGCCATCCACTTGACTCCTGCTCATGACATTTTCAGAAGGCCTTTGTGGGCGGAGAAGACGAACGCTTGGGCGCTGGGGCTCGAGCGAAGGGGAATGGATAAGCAGAAGAAGAAGGCGTGGGTGAAAAAGGGGAGTCCTTATCTCCTTATAAAGGCGGCAGGGATCCAGCGCCTCCCCACTTGCCCGGTAAACTCGCTTATTCCCCAAGCGTCGCGCTGAAGACGCGGTTGGATTACCCATACCCGTATTGATGAGAATCCCGAGATAGGGGGACACGATCTCTGCTTCGATAAGACATGCCCATAAAACCGCCTCGCAACATGCGCAGTAGCTGGTTAGGGAGAACGGTTCGAATAAAGACCAGGTCGTGGCATGATGTCACGTTAGGAAAAGTTTTCAGCGGATTAGATTTGTGGAATATTGTACTCTCTACGGTGGTATGTGGAATTTGTTTTGCAGAGCCGGACACGATCCTTGTGTTCAGAATCTTCTATGGAGTATTCGGAGAGGGAATCCGCCTTGCAATGCCGAAGACAATCTGCGCGCCGGACTCATCGTCATTGAAGCCTGGTTCAGGGGCTACTGAGGGAGTCCTGGATTGAGGGGTCCTCAGACAGCCGGACTATATACTTTGGCCGGACTGTTGGACTATGAAGATACAAGATTGAAAACTTCGTCCCGTGTCTGGGTGGGACTCTCCTTTGCGTGGAAGGCAAGCTTGGCAATTTGGATATGTAGATCTCCTTCTCTGTAACCGACTTTGTGTAACCCTAGCCCCCTCCGGTGTCTATATAAACCGGAGGGTTTAGTCCGTAGGACAAGAACAACAATCATAACCATAGGCTAGCTTCTAGGGTTTAGCCTCTACGACCTCGTGGTAGATCAAGTATTGTAATACTCATATCATCAAGATCAATCAAGCAGGAAGTAGGGTATTACCTCCATCGAGAGGGCCCGAACATTGTGTCCCCCGCCTCCTGTTACCATTAGCCTTAGACGCACAGTTCAGGATGCCCTACCCGAGATCCGCCGGTTTTGACACCGATAGTCCTCATAGTCAATGTCGTAATGTTGCTTAATGCCCTTTGCAACTAGACGTGCCTTATATCTGTCAATGGAGCCATCTGCTTTCTTTTTAATTGTATACACCCATTTGCAATCAATGATATTTTTACCTCTCTGATTTGGTACAAGATGCCAAGTTTTGTTCCTCATGAGTGCAGAATACTCCTCATCCATTGCCTTCTTCCATTTAGGATCATCAAGTGCACTGTTCAACAATGTTGGTTCTCCTGAAATACACAACATTCCATATGGTATAGTTCCATCTTTCCTAATTTTAGGATTTCATATACCTTTCTGTAGCCGGGTCATAACACGTGAAGAAACCTCTGGCTGGACTGCTGGTATACTCACCACAGAAAAAAGTTCCAGGAGAATCTGCTGATGCAGTGGGCTGGTTTGTCGTCATGTGCACAGGGGATCATGTGCCTGCTGGTGTGGCTGCCCCTCCTGCAGGCACACGGGCGTCGCCCGTCCGACCCGATGCAGAGGATCCGCCACCTGACTACAACTAGGTGCGCGCGCTACGAGGGGGATCCGGTCCAGCCTGATGCTGGCGCGCGGTGCGAGTGGGATTCGGCCTTCCTGCTGGTCCCGCCTGAAGCTGACGTGGTTGTGCAGGAGTGGCCCTCCCTGGATCCAGGACTGGAGCCGACAGGAGTGCGATCCGAGGTGGATGCGCTTGCACGATCTGAGGACTGCGCGCGTGCAGGGGTGGCAAGCGCCACCCGATCTCCTTCGTCATATGTGCCAGGTTCGTCTTCTTCCTCAGCATGCAATATTGGGTCAAAATCAGCCATATTTTCCAAATTTTGGTCATTTTGAGCATCGTTTTCTCCAGGGACCTGCACAGGCATAAGAGGAAAAACCAGTACCAGCAAGAACATCATCACATTGGTTAGTACAATTGTCACCCCATGATCAAAAGACCGAAGATGTGAAGGAAGAAGAAGAATTTCCTTGCGGAGAAGTGCACCGGCATTAGGATGAAGGGATGCAAAGGGAAACACAGACTCATCAAATACAACATCTATGGATATATAGACCCGACCAGTAGGAACATCAAGGCACTTGACCCCTTTATGCATGGGGCTATAGCCTAAAAAGACACACCTTTTTGAGCTGAAAGCGACTTTGCATGTGTTGTATGGCCTAAGATTGGGCCAACAGACACAACCAAAAATACGAAGAGATGTGTAGTTGGGTGTGACACCAAGGAGTCATGTAATGGGTGTTTCAAATTTGATGACTTTACTTGGAAGCAAGTTGATAAGATATGTCGCAGTTAAGAATGCTTCATCCCAAAATTTAAGTGGCATGGAAGCATTTGCTAGCAATGCAAGCCCCATATCAACTATGTGATGGTGCTTTCTTTCAGCGGATCCATTTTGTTGGTGAGCATGAGACAAGAGACATGATGTGATATGCCAAGCTTTTGGAAGAAAGAATTTAATTTTTCATACTCATCACCCCAGTCACTTTGCATAGCAATGATTTTAGAGTTCAGTTTGCATTCAACAAGATTTTGGAAATTGAGAAAAACTTGGAATACATCAGTTCGTTTTTTCAATAAGTGAATCCACGTAAATTTACTATAGTCATCAATGAAACTTACATAATAGGAAAATCTACCAACTGAAGTAGGAGCTGCCCCCCATACATTTGAAAAGATAAGTTGTAGAGGGGCAGTAGACACACTAGTAGAAATTGGGTAAGGTAACTGATGACTTTTTGCTTGTTGACACAGATCACAGACTGACTCAACACTACGCTCATAAGAGAGTTTATTTTTGCTAAGAACATATCTAACTATGACTGAAGATGGATGACCCAAGCGACTATGCCACCTTGATGTAGATAGCTTAATGACAATATTTGCTTGTTTATTGGACCATGAAGATGAAGATGATGATGATGATATGAGTGGGTAGAGGCCTCCCACGCACCGTCCTCTAAGAATGATTGTCCTTGTTCTCAAGTCCTTAACCAAGAAAAAATAAGGATAGAATTCAATAAGAACATTGTTATCAAGAGTGAATCGATGAACGGAAACAAGATTTTTGGATGTTTGAGGAACAAGCAAGACATTGGTCAAGTGTAAATTTTTCACGGGGTTTTTAACAATTGAACTACCAATGTGTGTGATATCCATACCAGAACCGCTTGTCGTGCGAATTTGGTCGCCTCCATTGTACTTCTCCTGCATCGTCAAATTGTCAAGTTCACCTGTGATGTGGTTTGTTGCTGCACTATCAGCGTACGAGTTGGTGTACATGCCATAGGAGATTGCATGCGCCTCCGTTTCTTCTTGGTCGTTTTCTTCATAGCGCCACAAGAAAACTCGTGCTCCTCCTGGATGGTGTTTGTAGCATATCTGACATTCTGGATAGTCATGTTGTTGCTCACGAACCTGCTGTTGTTGTTGCTGTCGAGGGCGGCCTCTAAATCCACCGCCTTCATTGGAGGAAGAGGACTGGCGGTCACCACGATCACCACAACCACGCGCCCTTCCTCCGCGCCCATGAGATCTGCTGCGGGACTGGCCACGGCCTCTGTAGACCGCGTTAGCAGATGAGTGGAACCCACCTGAAGATGAGTCGCCTAGCATCTCCATCCTTTGATCAAAGGCAGAGATCTGAGCAAAGAGATCATCAGCGGTGATGGTATTTTTGGCAGCGCCGATCGCCGCCGCCACGGAGTCGTAGTCATGGTCCAGTCCTGCCAGGATATAGTCCACCATCTCTGGATCAGATACGGGACGACCGGCAGCAGCTAGTTCATCCCCAAGGCTTTTCATCTTCGCCATATACGCCGAGCTTGACATGGTGCCCTTCTTGGTATTGGTGATGGCGATTCTCAAATTAGTAATCCGAGACTGAGATTGTGAGGCGAAGAGATTTGTCACCGTCATCCAGAGCTCAAAGGTGGAATCTTTCCCCCAACGACTTGTTCAAGAATTTCTGGAGACATGGAATTGAGAAGGTATGATGGAACCTGCTGGTCTTTGGCGATCCAGGGTCCGTATAGGGGGGTTCGGCTCTAGGGCCATGGTCTTGTCCACCTTCGTGATCACCACCATCGTGGGCGGAGCGGCGTAGGTATTGTCCAGGAGCCCATCACTTGCGCGCCTTGCAGGGCTGGGAGGACCTGCGTCTTCCAGAGGATAAAGTTACCTCTTGCGAGCTTCCCAGACAGCGTCGATCCGAGGTTGAGGGAGACGCCGGCGGAGGATGCCATGGAGACGATGGTGTGTGGTTTCTAGGGTTTTGGTTTGTGGCTAGATGTATGAGAAGAGGTGGCTCTGATTACCATGAAATATATCAAGCGTTCCTACTCCCTCGAGGGAGCCGTGTGGGTGTTTATATTGATATGGCCACAGCCCTTGGCTTGGCGTACAAGGATATACAAGAGGAGTTTGAGTAGAATAGAAGGGAAACAAAGAGGTTGAGATTACAACGTCGTATATTCTAACAGAACAACAGTATCTACCTCAGATTCGACCATGAAAGCAGGGCGGCAGACAGCTGGTGTCAACTAAAAGAAACAAGAGGTTTCTCCTAGAGGTCACCAAAATGGGACCCATGCTCCTGGGAACGGCGCAGCATACTGTTAGGGAACGTAGTAATTTCAAAAAAAATCCTACGCACACGCAAGATCTATCATGGTGATGCATAGCGACGAGAGGGGAGAGTGTAGTCCACGTACCCTTGTAGACCGTAAGTGGAAGCGTTATGACAATGCGGTTGATGTAGTCGTACGTCTTCACAATCCGATCGATTCTAGTATCGAAAGTACGGCACCTCCGCGATCTGCACACGTTCAGCTCGGTGACGTCCCACGAACTCTCGATCTAGCTGAGTGTCGAGGGAGAGCTTCATCAGCACGACGGCGTGATGACGGTGATGATGAAGCTACTGGTGCAGGGCTTCGCCTAAGCACTACGACGATATGACCGAGGTGGATTATGGTGGAGGGGGGCACCGCACACGGCTAAGACAATGATCAACCCCCTCCCCCGTATATAAAGGAGTGGAGGAGGGGAAGGGCCGGCCCTCTCTATGGCGCGCCCTAGGGGAGTCCTACTCCCACCGGGAGTAGGGTTACCCCCCCCCCCCCCTTCCAAGTAGGAGTAGGAGAGGAAGGAAGGAGGAGAGAGGGAGGAAGGAAAGTGATGAGGACATCCCAACCATGGGAACCACACCACCAATCATCAACGGTCCAATCACAAGAAGCCGCGCAATGCAAATACATGATCAGGTGAACGCTAAATTAAGTATATCATTTGACCTTGAAAACATGGTTGTGCCTTCACCTCCTTTGTTGTTGGTTGAACTCAGGTGCGATATCGAAGAAGCCCAAACACATTTCAGTCTGTGCAAAACAATGTTTTATGGCGAAGAAACAAAGTTAGGAATTCATCAAGAGTGAGTTGTCTGCTGAAGAAACATTGTTCCGATTCTGACGAAACAATGTTTTGCACGAGTTTGGATACTCCAACTTGCGAAAGGTTCCCAGAACTCGAGTTTGTGCTGAAGGAAACATTGTTCGACTCGAGTGAACAATGTTTGGTCGGGAACTGCCAACCACCTCCAACGAGAGTATTCCAGAAGCTACCTCATTAAGTCTTGAAGCCATTAGTCAAACAAAGCTGGTTCACTTTCACACCTAAGCTGGTTCCAGAAGCTAGTTCTCTTTCACGCCTATCCAGGGGGTTGTCCCGATTATAAATAGGCTAGCTCTTCCCTTCGTTGGGGACTTTTGCCATTTCTATCAAAGACCAAAGACATAGACTACTCCTGAGATTGGAGAGCTCTTGTTATCCTTATTCTCGTGATTCCTTGAGAAATTGCTCCTAATTCGTGCTTCACGACTAGATCGTGTTGTGTGGGTTAGAGTAAGTGGTTTACCTTGCGGATTGCACCTATCCCGTGCTCCACGACTTGAGCGTGGTTGTGTGGGGTAGTATTGCGGGTTGTGGATCGGCGAATGTTCGGATTGTAAGCTTCGGTGAGCATCCTCCTCATCGGGTCATAATCTCTTATTTTCCATTTTCTGGCTGCTTGCAGCTAGTTATCCCCATCCATCTTTCGATCCTACGCCGTGAAGATCGGACCTCCCCTTGTACTCCCTCTTCTCTGAAGACGGGGTCGCATCATCTGGTATTCAGAGCAAGGTTTACACGGTAGGATCTGTATCTTTGTTGCTAGATCTATCCTTTTTAGTTTGGTTTTCCCCATCCTAGAGTCCAAAGCCAAAAAGCCACAAAAATCCACAAAAAATCCAAGCCTTTGTTTGTTGAGATCTAGTTTTTTGCTTTCCTCTTTGTGTGTGCACCAAGTTCTTTCCAAAGTTATTGATGCTTTTCTTCGAGTCTTGTTGTTGGATCTATTGTGCTGCAAAAAAAGAGCAAAAAAAGAGTGAAAAAAAGAGCAAAAAAAAAGAGAAGAGAAAGTGTTGAGCAAGTGTGCAAACATATTCAGTTTGGTGAGAAATTTCAGAAGTTGAAGTGGCAAGTGTTGTAGCTCAAACGTGGTGCAAGGATCTACAAATTTTTTTCTTCTTCATTTGGTTTGCATCGATTGGATCTCATCACTAGCCCTCCCTTTTTACCCCACCCAGATCCACCTAGAAACCATCAGCTTCCTTCCTTTCATTCGCCCGTCCACTCCTGATTTGCTACTTCCGCACAGCCGCCAAGGAATCATTAGAACTTGGGTAAGCAAGAGGTGAGCTGAGTGTTTTCCACATATATTTTCCTTTCGTCCACTTGTTTGCAAGAGTTAACATGACAGGATCCAACTCGAGTGTACATGGACATCAACATGTGGAAGATGATCTCCCAAAAACTCGCGCAGAACTTGGTGATATGATTGAGGAGAGTATAGTTGCAGATGTGTGAAGGATGTTCGGTGGTCGTCTTCCTATCGCGGGTAATGGGGATCAACATCAACACAGCCCCGATGCCTCGCTGGCCACCGACAACCGGCAACGTCAAGACACAACGATCGCCATGTTGGTCGTGGAAGAGCGGCAGGAGCTGCTGCCCACGGCGCCCCTGCTGTTGGTGTTGAACGGAGGCGTGGCAACTTTGCTGCCCCCCGTGAGTGTGGGCTGCATGGAGGAGAAGCTCGCGGGAGAGGCCATGACCCCCGCGGGTTTGCTGCTGATCACCGGCGATGAGCGGCACATGATGGTGATGGCATCTTCCTTGAAGATCTCTCCGAGCATGGTGATGAAGATGACGGCATGGGGGACTATGAACCCTACTCCCCGCCTCACCGTGGTGCTGTTTTTTGTCGCAATGGTCATCATTATGACCGTCGTGATCAGGATGACCGTGACAACCAAGCAAGAGTGAAGCTACATGTGCCATCATTCACGGGAAAAGAGGATCCGGATGCATATATTGAGTGGGAAGAGAAGTGTGACCAAATATTTCGCATCCATGGTTTTTCAGAAGCCAAGAGAGTTGATCTTGTTGTTATGGAGTTCTCTGGTTATGCTCTTACATGGTGGAATCAGCTACAAGACGATCGGTTGATGTCAGGCAATAATCATATCCGCAGCTGGAATTTGATGAAGGAAGTCATGAGGCGTCGTTTTTTCATCATACTATGAGAGGCAATTGTACAAGTAGTTGCAGGGGCTCACTCAAGGTTCCCACACTGTTGAGGAGTACTCTAAAGATATGGAGGTGCTGCTAATTCGAACAAGAACCCGTGAAAGTGATGAGGCGAAGATGGCAAGATTTTTACATGGGCTGAATGATGAAATATCAGATTTTGTGCAGATGTTTCCTTATGATACATTACAAGATGTGGTACATCAAGCTATAAGAGTTGAGAAGAAGAATATGCGTAATGGTCGTATCTTGCTTTCCAAGGCCGCACCACAACACGCTCATGGCAGCGAACACAACAGCCATATGGTTCTCAGTTTGAGGGTGCACCACCTAGGCACCCACATGCCTCGACGGCTTCCTCACCTGCTATTCGCAATCATGATAAGAGGCCATCAGCTACAGCAGGAGTATCCTCTGCTCCACCTCCAGAAAAGAGTTCTACACACAGCAGCGACATTCAATGCCACAAGTGCAAAGGAAGAGGTTATATTTCTTCGGAATGTCCAAGCAAACGAACTATGATCATTAATGAACGAGGTGAATGGGAGTCTGAAAGTGACCCTGAAGGTGGCAATGATGAAGTGGAAGAGGACAAGGTTGGGAAGTAGGAGGAACTATTTTATCTCATGAGGAACTTGATGGAGAAGCTTTGGTTGTATGTCGTTCACTTAACGCCCGGGTTGTGGAGGAGGAAAAGGGGGAGCGTGAAAGTGCAACTATCCCTAGGTGGTTTTGGTAATTCATAACAACATATAGCTCATTGAGCTAATGCTATTCCAAGACAAATATTTCAGGAAAGCTCAATGAATGGCATGGCATGGATGATGAAAGTGGATCCCTCAAAATATCAAGGACAAAGGATTGGCTCAAGCTCAAAAGCTAAGACTCTACAATTTACATTTTAGTGATGCAAGATCACATTGAGTCTATAGGAAAAGCCAATACTATCAAGGAAGGATGAGGTGTTGCTTAATGAGCCTATTGCTTCATGTGCTTAGTGATATGCTCCAAAACCCTCCACTACTTTCTCACATCCACATATGACCTAAACCTAAAGTCAAACTCGGCCCTACCGATTCTTTCTATCTGGCGCCACCGAGTTCAATTGTCATAGCCACTGCCACAAACCCTAGGCAAATCGGTCTCACCGATAGGGATCTCGGTCTCACCGAGATGGGATTGTATTCTCTCTGTTTCCCTTTGTAACGTTTCAGTCTAACCGAAGTGAGCGATTGGTCCCACCGAGATTGCAATGTAAACTCTCTGTTTCCCTTTCGTAACTTTTCGGTCCCACCGAAAGAGCGAATCGGTCCCACCGAGTTTACCTGACCAACTCTCTGGTTAGCTAATTACCAAAATCGGTCTCACCGATTTTGTGTAATCGGTCTTACCGAGATTACGTTATGCCCTAACCCTAACCATATCGGTCCTACCGAGTTGCATATCGGTCCCACCGAAAACCCTAACGGTCACTAGGTTTACTAAATCGGTTAGACCGAGTTTGTTGATTCGGTCCCACCGAGTTTGGTAAATTGTGTGTAACGGTTAGATTTTGTGTGGAGGCTATATATACCCCTCCACCTCCTCTTCATTCATGGAGAGAGCCATCGAACAAACCTACACTTCCAACTTACGATTACGAGAGAGAACCACCTACTCATGTGTTGAGGCCAAGATATTCCATTCCAACCATATGAATCTTGATCTCTAGCCTTCCCCAAGTTGCTTTCCACTCAAATATTCTTTCCACCAAATCCAAATCCTGTGAGAGAGAGTTGAGTGTTGGGGAGACTATCATTTGAAGCACAAGAGCAAGGAGTTCATCATCAACACACCATTTGTTACTTCTTGGAGAGTGGTGTCTCCTAGATTGGCTAGGTGCCACTTGGGAGCCTCCGCAAGATTGTGGAGTTGAACCAAGGAGTTTGTAAGGGCAAGGAGATCGCCTACTTCGTGAAGATCTACCGCTAGTGAGGCAAGTCCTTCACAGGAGACGCACCATGGTGGGATAGACAAGGTTGCTTCTTCGTGGACCCTTCGTGGGTGGAGCCCTCCGTGGACTCGCGCAACCATTACCCTACGTGGGTTAAAGTCTCCATCAACGTGGATGTACAATAGCACCACCTATCGGAATCACAACAAAAACATTCGTGTCTCCAATTGCGTTTGAATCCTCCAAACCCTTCCCTTTACATTCTAGCAAGTTGCATGCTTTAATTTCCGCTGCCTATATACTATTTGCATGCTTGCTTGAATTGTGTGAAGATTGCTTGACTTGTTCAAAGATAGCTAAAATCTGCCAAAGTCTAAAATTGGGAAAAGGTTAAGTTTTTAATTGGTCAAGTAGTCTAATCACCCCCCCCTCTAGACATACTTCAAGGTCCTACAAGTGGTATCAGAGCTAACGCGGAAGAGTTGAAGATGTTGCAATACAACGCTCAAGCTTGTGATATCCTCTTCAATGGCTTGTGCCCCGAAGAATTCAACAAAATCAGCCGTCTTGAAAATGCAAAGGAAATTTGGGATGCTTTGATTGATATGCATGAAGGTACCGACTCCGTCAAGGAATCCAAGTTGGATGTGCTCCAAAGTCAGCTTGACAAGTTGAAAATGAAGGATGGTGAAGGTGTCGCTGAAATGTACTCTAGGCTTGCTCTTATCACAAATGAGATTGCCGGTTTAGGAAGTGAAGAGATGACCGATGATTCATCATCAAGAAGATCCTAAGAGCATTGGATGGAAAATATGATACTGTGTGCACATTGATCCAAATGATGCCAAATTACAAAGATCTCAAGCCAACGGAAGTCATTGGAAGAATTGTTGCTCATGAGATGTCACTCAAGGATAAGGAGGAACTTCACAACAAGTCAAGTGGTGCTTACAAAGCCTCATGTGAAGCCCCACATCATCAAGTGAGAAACAAACCTTCGATGAAGAATTGAGCTTAATGGTGAAGAACTTCAACAAATTCTACAAGAGTAGAAGCAAAGAAAGAAGCTCTAAGTCAAGGTCCTACAATGACAAAAGATCTTCTAGTCGAGACCAAGAATCTGCTACAATTGTGGGAGACCCGGACACTATTCCAATGAGTGTACGGCACCCTACAAAAGAAGAGAAGATTCTCCCAGGAGAAGTAGTAGAAGAGAAGAATCACCACCAAGAGAGAGAAGGAGTAGAGATGATCGTTATGAACGAAGACCCTCACGGAGAAGCAAGGATTCAGATAGGAAGGACAAGTCATCAAAGAGCTACACAAAACGAAGACATCAAGCTCACGTTGGTGAATGGGTATCCGGCTCCGACTCCGACAATCACTCGAGAGAAGCTATCACTCTGACTCCGAATACACTCAAGATGAAGGTGTTGCCGGTCTAGCACTTGTGTCAACCAACTCCTATGACATATTTGATTCACCAAATGAAGGAATTGGTAGATGCTTCATGGCCAAAGGCCCTAGGGTAACACACCCCGAGTATGTGGATTTAATAGTGATGAAGATGACTTGTTAGGTGATGATGATTTATTTATTGACAACTCTAGTGATGAATACTATGATGAAATGTCAATTAATCATGCTAATCAAGATGAAACGAATGACAATGATAAGGAGAAGATTGAGCTTCTAACTAAAGAACTAAACACTCTTAAGTTAGCTCATGAAACTATCTTCGAAGATCGTCGGTAACTTTTAAGGGCTCATGAGAAGTTACGCTTTGAAAATCTCAATCTTGAGCAAGAGCATGAGTTCCTAAAAGCGATCAATGATGATCTCCGTAAGAAAAGTTCTTTTTACATTGCCAAGCGTTTACTCTTATCTACTTACATGCCTCAAGTCAAGTCTAGTAACAAGAACAAGAAAGATTCTTCTTCTAGTAGTAAAAATAACAATGCTAAATCCAATATTGTTGCTTCCAGTAGTTCTCTTGATTCCACTAGATCCTCTTAGCCAAGTTACACTTGAGCAAGAAAACAGCTTAATGAAGGGAATTATAGAGAAAGGTGTATACAAGAGCCTTGCCGGGAGTAAGCAATTTGAGGAAATTGTACGCAAGCAAGGAAGGCACCGGAAGAATCAAGGTGTTGGTTTTGAACGAAACTTCAATGCCAATGGAGTAGAGTGGGAATAAGATCAATACCCCAAGACGAAGTTTGTTCCTCAACAAGAGAAGTATGATTCTACTTCCTTCAAGGGAACACAAGCACAAGATGATCTTCCACCACAAGACCCCATGAACAAAGGCAAGGACAAGCTTCAAGAGGAGATTGATGCATTTGAAGAAGCACCTAAGGCCTTGGTCAAGTGGGTTCCCAAGACTACGTCAAGTTCTACTTCATCAAGTACAACTACTACACCAAGGATTCCCATCAAGATGATGTGGATCCCGAAGAAGAAGAACTAGAGAGTTCTTGAGGGTGACTCCGCCAACATTCTTCACTCATATCATTATGGCAAGGATAAGTGCAACCACCTTTCATATCTTGCACTAGTTCAAGGAGTCACAAACTCATGTTGGTAAGGCAAGGGACAAGGTAACCTAATGTTTTCATGGACATCATTTTGTGTGTGCATCCCTCTATGTCTATGGATATTCTTGTTTGTTCCTTGTGGGACTAACCCATGTAGGTATTGAAAGTGCAACTTGCTCCAAAAAGATCTACATCAACATTGAGCATCCACATCTTCAACACCTACATGAAGTCATCATCGACAAAACCCAAGGTTAGTTCATCCCTCTAAGGGGGGATCTCACATCTAGGGGGAGCTTCACTCTAAGAATTGAGTCAAAGCAACTCTAATGATGTGAACACATAAATGCTTTATGTAAAAGTGGTAACCCCACTTGAGCTGAAATGATGAGTATGACCTATGATCAAATGTTCTCATTTGACTCCTAAGTCAATATACTCATATATGGATGACCTAGTCATCGCCAATTGTTTGATAGATGCTAGAATTGGTTGTGCATGCTTTGTCACATATTTCATTTGTCATTTTATTGTGTGAGCATGTTGGTTGCATATTTTACTCATTCGAGGACATCCACTTGTTGTTTTGATTGATTGGCTTCTTTTTCTTTGGCCAAGTGGATGGACAAGAATGCCTAAGAACCTTCTCTAGCTATCTATGCTTTTCTCGTCTCAAACTCTATTCATGCTACATCACAAAATTTGATCAAGTCAGATTCGAACCACTGCGTGTGAGGAGCACTCGGAGTCCCGATTCGTCATAGACTTAAACTTCCAAAACTTCTTTGTGATTTTCGGTCTGACCGATTCATCCATTTCGGTCATACCAAGATTACTAAGTCGATCTAGGTTTTCATCTCGGTGCAACCGATATGAACTTTTCGGTCAAACCGAGTTCAGAATCATTAGCGATTATGCATCTCGGTGCCACCGAGTTGTTCCACTTTCGGTCACACCGGCGATGTCGGGCTATATATTCACACGGGCAAATTTTGGAAAGCTTTCTCCAAAACTCCTCGCAGCATAGCTCGCTTCTGCCTACTAGGTCTCCGGATCGTCGACTTCGTCGCCAGCCGCCTCCTGTCGCTGGTCTCCGCCGCCGTCAACGGATTTCTTCTCCGCTGTTCCCGCCATAGCGAGTTCATCGGCGAACTAGGGTATGAACTCGATCACAGTGCTATCCTCGTCTGATTCTCAACACATTGTGTTCATAATGCTTCTTGCCACGATTGAAACACCTCTATCCAGTCAATACAATCCTTAGAATAGGTGTGATTCGAAAAATTTAGGCTTAGGTTTCCGCCGAAACCATCTCGGACCCACCGAGTTGAAAAACTCGGTCCCACCGATTTGGCTAACGTCATTGCACTAGTAAGTCTCGGTATGACCGAGAATTGCTAATCGGTGTGACCGATTTTAAAACTTTGTGAAACCCTAGCAGTCTCGGTGCCACCGAACTGTGACTCGGTCTGACCGAGTTCACTAGTTTAGGTTCCAAAACTGCTTCGGTATCACCGAGTTTGAAAATCGGTAGATCCGAAATGCTTTCTGTGGAAAACTAAAACTAAGTATTTTGAATAATTCTTTTGCAAAAATCTCTGCATTTTGTGATGCTCATCCACTCTACCTCATCTATAACTATTCACAGGGTCAGCAGTCAGTGTGTGCAGCATGTCAGACCAAAGTGACAGCCAGAACAAGTTAGAAGAGCAGATTCACATGAGTGAGGGCACTAGTCCCTCTAGCAGCTCAGATGAGGGGAGCAGAAGCACTCCCAGCAATTTGCCCAAGGCTTCCACAAGGACAAGGAAGAAGAAAACCTCAGAGTCTGAGGATGAGGATTATGTGGCAGTTGAGGATGAGGCAAGTTCAAAGAAGAAAGTGCTCAAGAAGGAGTACAGCTCAACTGCAGTTAAGCCAGGAATGAAGATCAAAAGGCCAGCAGGAAGACAACCAATGCACAAATCCAAGAGTTGATTAACTCAAGGATGGGCACATGGAAGTATCTGTTGGATAAGGAACACTTAGTTCTCTATCCTGAATTTGAGGACAATCAAGTAGTCATGACTGAGAATGAACCATCATCAGTACAAGCTCAAGAGAAGAAGGAGAAGGCAAGGAAAGAGAAGGCTGCCAAGATGCCAACTCTAGCAGAGGCATCTAAGTACTTTTTGAAGAACAAGCAGGACCAGCTTGGTTACTTGATAGCATCAACTCTGCGGATTGAGAAGGGGTTGGCCACCCTAACTCAAAACTAGGAGAGCCTGGAAAGAATCATGGAACAAAAATTCTACGATCTTGATGTCAAAATGGCGAGGTTCAGTCATTTGTGGAGCAGCTTCTGAGAATGACATGCAGGAGAGGAAGGGCAGGACAACAATCTGATGCATTTGCTGTGAGTGCCTCGAGCTCGAGAGATCACCGCAGAGCCAAGATCAGTCCACTAGAGTCACTTCATCCGCTCCAGCTACAGCTCCAACAAGAACCAGCTCCAAAGCACCAACTCCTTCAGACTCCTTCCACATCTCTGAAGTCTTCGTCCAAGGAGCCATCTCTACGCCACCAGCAGAAGACCAAGCACGAGAGGCGATATAGTCCTATGCATTTTCTAGGAACTTTTGGTAACTTGTTGCCAAAGGGGGAGAAAAATGTATAGATCATAGGCTTCGAGAGAGAGAGTTTGCTTTTGTTCTCTCTTGTCTTCTTGGTTGAACTTTGTTTGCTTTTGATTGCTTGAGATACTATGATATTACCTGTGAGACATTGATGATCATGTGTTTGATCATAAGGTACACTTATGCTTGTTATATGTTATTATCTCGCTTATCCTTATATGATCATTCACTGTGCTTGGTGATGAATGCATGTATTCAATCTCTATTATTTTGAGCGCTCCACCAAGATGTATGTGACATGGAAGAGTATCCCATGAGCCTAATTCCTTGTGCATTTGCAGTCCAAAGCAAATCTTAAAACATGCACAAATTTAGGGGGAGCTCTTGCTTATCACATACTTCTCAAAGCGACGATGTTTTTCAATCTTATTATCATTTGTCGAAGCTTTGATCTATATGTTGTCATCGATTACCAAAAGGGGAGATTGAAAGTGCAACTATCCCTAGGTGGTTTTGGTAATTCATAACAACATATAGCTCATTGAGCTAATGCTATTCCAAGATAAATATTTCAGGAAAGCTCAATGAATGGCATGGCATGGATGATGAAAGTGTATCCCTCAAAATATCAAGGACAAAGGATTGGCTCAAGCTCAAAAGCTCAAGACTCTACATTTTACATTTTAGTGATCCAAGATCACATTGAGTCTATAGGAAAAGCCAATACTATCAAGGAGGGATGAGGTGTTGCTTAATGAGCCTCTTGCTTCATGTGCTTAGTGATATGCTCCAAAACCCTCCACTACTTTCTCACCTCCACATATGACCTAAACCTAAAGTCAAACTCGGCCCTACCGATTCTTTCTATCCGGCGCCCACCGAAGTTCAATTGTCATAGCCACTGCCACAAACCCTAGGCAAATCGGTCTCACCGATAGGGATCTCGGTCTCACCGAGATGGGATTGTGTTCTCTCTGTTTCCCTTCGTAACGTTTCGGTCTAACCGAAGTGAGCGATTGGTCCCACCGAGATTGCAATGTAAACTCTCTGTTTCCCTTTCGTAACTTTTCGGTCCCACCGAAAGAGCGAATCGGTCCCACCGAGTTACCTGACCAACTCTCTGGTTAGCTAATTACCAAAATCGGTCTCACCGATTTTGTGTAATCGGTCTTACCGAGATTACGTTATGCCCTAACCCTAACCATATCGGTCCTACCGAGTTGCATATCGGTCCCATCGAAAACCCTAACGGTCACTAGGTTTACTAAATCGGTTAGACCGAGTTTGTTGATTCGGTCCCATCGAGTATGGTAAATTGTGTGTAACGGTTAGATTTTGTGTGGAGGCTATATATACCCCTCCACCTCCTCTTCATTCGTGGAGAGAGCCATCAGAAAAAACCTACACTTCCAACTTACCGGTTCCGAGAGAGAGAACCACCTACTCATTTGTTGAGGCCAAGATATTCCATTCCAACCATATGAATCTTGATCTCTAGCCTTCCCCAAGTTGCTTTCCACTCAAATATTCTTTCCACCAAATCCAAATCCTGTGAGAGAGAGTTGAGTGTTGGGGAGACTATCATTTGAAGCACAAGAGCAAGGAGTTCATCATCAACACACCATTTATTACTTCTTGGAGAGTGGTGTCTCCTAGATTGGCTAGGTGTCACTTGGGAGCCTCTGACAAGATTGTGGAGTTGAACCAAGGAATTTGTAAGGGCAAGGAGATCGCCTACTTCGTGAAGATCTACCGCTAGTGAGGCAAGTCCTTCGTGGGCGACGTCCATGGTGGGATAGACAAGGTTGCTTCTTCGTGGACCCTTCATGGGTGGAGCCCTCCGTGGACTCGCGCAACCATTACCGTACGTGGGTTGAAGTCTCCATCAACGTGGATGTACGATAGCACCACCTATCGGAACCACGACAAAAACATTTGTGTCTCCAATTGCGTTTGAATCCTCCAAACCCTTCCCTTTACATTCTTGCAAGTTGCATGCTTTAATTTCCGCTGCCTATATACTCTTTGCATGCTTGCTTGAATTGTGTGAAGATTGCTTGACTTGTTCAAAGATAGCTAAAATCTGCCAAAGTCTAAAATTGGGAAAAGGTTAAGTTTTTAATTGGTCAAGTAGTCTAATCACCCCCCTCTAGACATACTTCAAGGTCCTACAGAGCGGCATAATCTTTTCCACACCCTTTGCCTTGTCAACTCAAAGATATGTCGAGTGATCGTTGATAGTGGCATCCGCAACAATATTGCAAGCACGGAGATGGTCGAGAAGCTTCAATTGCAAACAAAACGTCACCCACACCCATACCGCATGCAATGGTTGAATTATAGTGGCGCAATTAAGGTGATTAGCAGCGTGCAAATACCAATTTCAGTTGGGACATATCAAGATGATGTTGAGTGTGATGTGGTGCCAATGCACGCTTGTCACTTGCTTCTTGGACGACCGTGGTTGCATGACCGTGATGTGCAAATCAGCGGGCGTGCGGATCGCTTATGTTTTGTCCGTAAAGGAGAAAAGTTCACTTGGCTGCCCATGACACCCGAGGAAGTCTATCTTGATGAGATGAAAAGAAAAGGAAAGAAAAAGGGAGAGAGTGATCATACACAACGAGTGAGCCACCAACATAGTGAGGGAGTGTTTCCACAGCCAAAAGCTCCACAGCCAAATATGACCAAGCCCCGGGAAAAACAGGGATTAGTTATGATGGCTAGGAAAAGGGATATGCGGGAATTCAGAGAACCTATACTCCATTCTTTGTACTCGTGTACAAGGAAACTTTATTTGCTGCTAACGATTTACCCTCAACCCTTCCTAGTGTTTTTTTATCTTTTGCAGGAGTATAAGGATGTGTTTCCCAAGGGGTACCACCTGGTTTGCCACCAAAGCGGGGCATTGAGCACCAAATCGACTTGGTTCCGGGTGCCCCACTACCGAACTGACCACCGTACCGAGCAAACCCATAGGAGACCAAGGAAATTCAGAGGCAAGTAGAAGATCTTCTTAATAGAGGGTATGTAAGGGAAAGTCTTTCTCCTTGTGTTGTTCCTATACTTTTAGTTCCAAAGGAAGGTGGTACCATGCGCATGTGCACTGATTGTAGATCTATTAACAATATAACGATGAGATATCGGCACCCTATTCCTAGGCTCGATGACATGCTTGATGAACTTTGTGGCTCCACCATATTTTCCAAAATTGATTTGCGAAGTGGTTACCACCAAATAAGAATGAAAGAGGGTGACGAATGGGAAACTGCATTTAAGACAAAATTTGGCTTGTATGAATGGTTGGTTATGCCTTTTGGATTAACGAATGCACCTAGTACTTTCATGAGATTAATGAATCATGTACTTAGATCCTTCACTAGAAAATTTGTAGTGGTTTACTTTGATGACATATTGATTTATAGCAAAACTTTGGAGGATCATGTTGGACATATAAAATGTGTGCTTGCTGTCCTACGGGAGGAAAAGTTGTATGCTAACGTGGAAAAGTGCACATTTTGCACAAACAAGGTTGTGTTTCTTGGCTTTGTTGTTTCAGCAAAAGGTGTGGAGGTCGATAAAGAGAAGATCAAGGCTATTCGTAAGTGGATGGCTCCACAAACTGTGAGCCAAGTACGTAGCTTCCTCGGACTTGCAGGTTTCTACCGCGGGTTCGTGAAGGATTTCAGCACCATTGCTGCACCCATGAATGAGTTACTGAAGAAAGACACTCCATTCCAATGGGGTGATGCCCAAGACAAGTCCTTCCAAGAACTGAAGATGAGATTGACATCAGCCCCATTGCTTTCACTTCCTGACTTTGGTAAGACATTTGAGGTTGAATGTGATGCAAGTGGTGTTGGCATTGGTGGAGTTCTAATGCAAGAAGGTAAACCCATTGCCGACTTTAGTGAGAAGCTTAATGGTCCAACTCTTAATTATTCCGTCTATGATAAAGAATTATATGCACTTGTTCGATCTTTGGAAACAATGCAGCATTACTTATGGCCAAAAGAGTTTGTAATACATTCTGACCATGAATCTTTAAAACATCTAAAGGGCCAACTCAACCTGAACCGTAGACATGCAAAATGGAGTGAGTTCATAGAGTCTTTTCCTTATATTGTCAAGTACAAGAAAGGGAAGGATAACGTTGTTGCCGACACACTATCTAGGCGTCACATTTTACTTTCCCAACTTGATGTTAAAATCCTTGGTTTAGAAAGCAACAAAGAATTGTATGCTCACGACTCATACTTTTCTGAACCATTTTCAAAGTGCAACAAGGGAAAGGGATGGGAGAAGTTTCACTTGCATGATGGATTTCTATTTCGAGCTAACAAATTGTGCATCCCAGATTGTTATGTTCGTTTGTTGCTCTTGCAGGAGGCTCACGCTGGTGTTCTCATGGGACATTTTGGAGCTAAGAAAACTGAAAGTGTGCTCGTTGATCACTTCTTTTGGCCGCGAATGAGACGTGACGTGGAGCGCTACGTGATGAGATGCGAGATTTGTCACAAAGCTAAGTCCCGCTTGAACCCTCATGGTTTATATACTCCTCTATCTATTCCGAATACTCCGTGGGAAGACATTTCTATGGATTTTGTTCTTGGTTTACCACAGACTAAGAGGGGGAGTGACTCAGTGTTTGTGGTAGTTGATCGTTTTAGCAAAATGGCACATTTTATCCAATGTCATAAGAGCGATGATTCTTCACACCTTGCTGATCTATTTTTCAGGGAAGTTGTGCGGCTACATGGAGTGCCACGCATGATTGTGTCAGACCGTGACACCAAATTTCTGAGCTACTTTTGGAAGAGCTTGTGGGGAAAACTTGGCACCAAGCTCGTATTTCCACGACATGCCACCCACAAACTGATGGACAAACTGAAGTTGTCAACCGGACGTTGTCCATGATGCTGCGAGCAGTCCTCAAGAAGAATTTGAAGATGTGGGAAGAGTGTCTACCTCATGTGGACCTCGTGTATAACAGGGCGGTACATTCGACCACTAAATTTTGCCCATTTGAACTTGTTTATGGCTTCAAACCTATTGGCCCATCGATCTTTTGCCTTTGCCATTGCAGGAACGAACCAGCCTTGATGCAAGTAAGCGTGCTGATTTCGTCAAGAAACTTCATGCCCAGGCAAAGGAGAACATTGAGAAAAAGACTGAACAATATACGAAGAGGGTAAACAAGACCAGGAATAAGATGGTGCTCGAGCAAGGCGAGTTGGTATGGGTACACCTTCGGAAGGACCGTTTTCCTGAGCAACGCAAGTGCAAGTTGCAGCCACGCGGTGATGGACCATTTACAGTGCTCGAAAGGATCAACGACAATGCTTACAAGATCGATCTTCCAAAAGAATACGGGTGTTAGCCCAACCTTCAATGTCTCCGATCTTTCCCCATACTTTGGGCCTTTAGAATCGAGGACGACTCCTTCTCAAGAGGGGGAGGATGATGAGGACATCCCAATCATGGGCACCACACCACCAATCATCAACGGCCCAATCACAATAAGCCGCGCAATGCAAATACATGATCAGGTGAACGCTAACTTAAGTATATCATTTGACCTTGAAAACATGGTTGTTCCTTCACCTCCTTTGTTGTTGGTTGAACTCAGGTGCGATATCGAAGAAGGGCAAACACATTTCAGTCCGTGCAAAACAATGTTTTATGGCGAAGAAACAAAGTTAGGAACTCATCAAGAGTGAGTTGTCCGCTGAAGAAACATTGTTCTGATTCTGACGAAACAATGTTTTGCATGAGTTTGGATATAACTTGCGAAAGGTTCCCATAACTCGAGTTTGCTGCTGAAGGAAACAATGTTCAACTCCAGAGAACAATGTTTGGTCGGGAACTGCCAACCACCTCCAACGAGAATATTCCAGAAGCTACCTCATTAAGTCTTGAAGCCATTAGTCAAACAAAGCTGGTTCACTTTCACACCTAAGCTAGTTCCAGAAGCTAGTTCTCTTTCACACCTATCCAGGGGGGTTGTCCCGATTATAAATAGGCTAGCTCTTCCCTTCATTGGAGACTTTTGCCATTTCTATCAAAGACCAAAGACATAGACTACTCCTGAGATTGGAGAGCTCTTGTTATCCTTATTCTCGTGATTCCTTGAGAAATTGCTCATAATTCGTGCTTCACGACTAGATCGTGTTGTGTGGGTTAGAGTTCGTGGTTTCCCATGCGGATTGCACCTATCCCGTGCTCCACGACTTGAGCGTGGTTGTGTGGGGTAGTATTGCGGGTTGTGGACCGGTGAATGTTCGGATTGTAAGCTTCGGTGAGCATCCTCCTCGTCGGGTCAAAATCTCTTATTTTCCATTTTTCGGCTGCTTGCAGCTAGTTATCCCCATCCATTTTTCGATCCTACGCCGTGAAGATCGGACCTGCCCTTGTACTCTCTCTTCTCCGAAGACGGGGTCGCATCAGAAAGGGGGGCCGGCCCCATTCCCAATTTGGATTGGGCTTGGGGGGGCACCCCCTCATAGGCCGCCTCCTCCTCTCTCCCACTAAGGCCCAATAAGGCCCATACACTCACCGGGGGGTTCCGGTAACCTCCTGGTACTCCGTTAAATGCCCGAACTCACCCGGAACCATTCCGATGTCCAAACATAGCCATCCAATATATCAATCTTTATGTCTCGACCATTTCGAGACACCTTGTCATGTTCGTGATCACATCCGGGACTCCGAACAACCTTCGGTACATCAAAAGGCATAAACTCATAATACCGATCATCACAGAAAGTTAAGCATGCGGACCCTACGGGTTTGAGAACTATGTAGACATGAACAAGACTCATATCTGGTCAATAATCAATAGCGGAACCTGGATGCTCATATTGGTTCCTACATATTCTACGAAGATCTTTCTCGGTCAAACCGCATAACAACATACGTTGTTCCCTTTGTCATCGGTATGTTACTTGCCCGAGATTCGATCGTCGGTATCTCAATACCTAGTTCAATCTCGTTACTGGCAAGAATCTTTACTCGTTCCGTAATGCACACCCCACAACTAACTCATTAGTCACATTGCTTGCAAGGCTTATAGTGATGTGCATTACAGAGAGGGCCCAGAGATACACTCCGACAATCGGAGTGACAAATCCTAATCTCGATCTATGCCAACTCAACAAACACCATCAGAGACACCTGTAGAGCACCTTTATAATCACCCAGTTATGTTGTGACATTTGGTAGCACACTAAGTGTTCCTCCGGTATTCGGGAGTTGCATAATCTCATAGTCATAGGAACATGTATAAGTCATGAAGAAAGCAATAGCAAATAAACTAAACGATCAAGTGCTAGGCTAACGGAATGGGTCAAGTCAATCACATTATTCTCCAATGATGTGATCCCGTTAATGAAATGACAACTCATGTCTATGGCTAGGAAACTTATCCATCTTTGATTCAACGAGCTAGTCAAGTAGAGGCATACTAGTGACACTCTATTTGTCTATGTATTCACATATGTACTAAGTTTCCGGTTAATACAATTCTAGCATGAATAATAAACATTTATCATGATATAAGGAAATATAAATAACAAATTTATTATTGCCTCTAGGGCATATTTCCTTTAGTCTCCCACCTACACTAGAGTCAATAATCTAGTTCACATCGCCATGTGATTTAACACCAATAGTTCACCTCACCATGTGATTAACACCCATAGTTCACATCGCCATGTGACCACCACTCAAAGGGTTTACTATAGTCAATAATCTAGTTCACATTGCTATGTGGATAATACCCAATAGCACTAAGGTGTGATCATGTTTTGCTTGTGAGAGAAAGTTTTAGTCTAGGGGTCTGCAACATTCAGATCCATATGTATTTTGCAAATTTCTATGTCTACAATACTCTCCACGGAGCTACGTTTGCTATTTGCTCCCACTTTCAATATGTATCTAGATCGAAACTTAGAGTCATCCAGATCGGTGTCAAAGCTTGCATCGACGTAACTCTTTACGACGAACTCTTTGTCAACTCTATAACCGAGAAACATTTTCTTATTCCACTAAGGATAATTTTGACCGCTGTCCTGTGATCCACTCTGGATCACTATTGTACCTCTTGCCAAACTCATGGCGAGGTACACAATAGGTGCAGTACACGGACATAGCATACTTTATAGAACCTATGACTGAGGCATAGGGAATGACTTTTCATTCTCTTTCTATTTTCTGCCGTGGTCAGGTTTTGAGTCTTACTCAACTTCACACCTTGCAACACAAGCAAGAACTCCTTCTTTGACTGTTCCATTTTGAACTATTTCAAAAATCTTGTCAAGGTATGTACTCATTGAAAAATCTTATCAAGAGTCTTGATCTATCTCTATAGATCTTGATGCTCAATGTGTAAGCAGCTTCACTGAGGTCTTTTAAAAAAACTCCTTCCAAACACTCCTTTATGCTCTCCAGAAAATTCTACATCATTTCTGATCAACAATATGTCACTCACATATACTTATCAGAAAGGTTGTAGTGCTCCCACTCACTCTCCTGTAAATACAAGCTTCACCGCAAGTCTGTATAAAACTATATGCTTTGATCACATTATCAAAACGTATATTCCAACTCCGAGATGCTTGCACCAGTCCATAGATGGATTGCTGGAGCTTTGCACACATTGTTAGCACCTTTAGGATCGACAAAACCTTCTGTTGCATCACATACAACTCTTCTTTAAGAAATCCATTAAGGAATGCAGGTTTGACATCCATTTACCAAATTTCATAAAATACGG
The DNA here is from genome assembly GCA_021605145.1 of Aegilops bicornis. Classification (NCBI taxonomy): domain Eukaryota; kingdom Viridiplantae; phylum Streptophyta; class Magnoliopsida; order Poales; family Poaceae; genus Aegilops; species Aegilops bicornis. The sequence goes on from CM038673.1 coordinate 506,218,934, forward strand.
CAATTGCTAACATGATTCAGACAGACTTTTAAGCATCGATACAAGTGAGAAAATCTCATTGTTGTCAACACCTTGAACTTTGTCAAAAACCTTTTTCGACAAGTCTAGCTTTGTAGATAGTAACACTACTATCAGTGCTCGTCTTCCTCTTGAAGATCCATTTATTTTCCATGGCTTGCCGATCATCGGGCAAGTCAACCAAAGTCCACACTTTGTTCTCATACATGGATCCCATCTCAGATTTCATGGCCTCAAGCCATTTTGTGGAACCTGGGCTCATCATCGCTTCCTCATAGTTCGTAGGTTCGTCATGGTCAAGTGACATGAACTCCAGAATAGGATTACCGTACCAATCTGGTGTGAAACGTACTCTGGTTGACCTACGAGGTTCGGTAGTAACTTGATCCGAAGCTTCATGATCATCATCATTAACTTCCTCACTAATTGGTGTAAGCATCACTTGAACTGATTTCAGTGAAGAAATACTTTCCAATTCGGGAGAAGGTACAGTTACCTCATCAAGTTCTACCTTCCTCCCACTCACTTCTTTCGAGAGAAACTCCTTCTCTGGAAAGGATCCATTCTTAGCAACAAAGATCTTGCCTTCGGATCTATGATAGAAGGTGTACCCAACAGTCTCTTTTGGGTATCCTATGAAGACACATTTCTCCGATCTGGGTTCGAGCATATCAGGTTGAAGTTTTTTCACATAAGCATCGCAGCCTCCAACTTTAAGAAACGACAACTTGGGTTTCTTGCCAAACCACAGTTCATAAGGTGTCGTCTCAACGGATTTAGATGGTGCCCTATTTAACGTGAATGCAGCTATCTCTAATGCATAACCCCAAAACGATAGTGGTAAATTGGTAAGAGACATCATAGATTGCACTATATCCAATAAAGTACGGTTATGACATTCGGACACACCATTATGCTGTGGTATTCCAGGTGGCATGAGTTTGTGAAACTATTCCACATTGTTTTAATTGAAGGCCAAACTCATAACTGAAGTATTTGCCTCTACGATCAGATTGTAGAAACATTATTTTCTTGTTACAATGATTCTCTACTTCACTCTGAAAATCTTTGAACTTTTCAATTGTTTCAGACTTGTGTTTCATCAAGTAGATATACACATATCTGCTCAAACCATCTGTGAAGGTCAGAAAATGATGATACCCGCCGTGAGCCTCAACACTCTTTGGACCGCATACATGGGTATGTATTATTTCCAATAAGTCAGTAGCTCGCTCCATTGTTCCGGAGAACGGAGTCTTAGTCATCTTGCCCATGAGGCATGGTTCGCAAGCATCAAATGATTCATAATCAAGTGATTCCAAAAGTCCATCGGCATGGAGTTTCTTCATGCGCTTTACACCAATATGACCTAAGCGGCAGTGCCACAAATAAGTTGCATTATCATTATTAACTTTGCATCTTTTTGCTTCAATATTATGAACATGTGTATCACTACGATTGAGATCCAACAAACCATTTTCATTGGGTGTATGACCATAGAAGGTTTTATTCATGCAAACAGAACAACAATTATTCTCTAACTTAAATGAATAACTGTATTGCAATAAACATGTTCAAATCATATTTATGCTCAACGCAAACACCAAATAACATTTATTTAGGTTCAATACTAATCCCGAAAGTATAGGGAGTTTGCGATGATCATCATATCAATCTTGGAACTACTTCCAACACACATCGTCACTTCACCCTTAACTAGTTTACATTCATTACGCAACTCCCGTTTGAGTTACTACTCTTAGCAACTGAATCAGTTTCAAATGCTGCGGGGTTGCTATAAACACTAGTAAAGTACACATAAATAACATGTATATCAAATATACCTTTGTTCACTTTGCCATCCTTCTTATCCGCCAAGTATCTAGGGTAGTTCCACTTCCAGTGACCATTTCATTGCAGTAGAAGCACTCAGTCACAGGCTTAGCTCCATACTTGGGCTTCTTCTCTTGTTAACCATTAACACTTGATGCTCTTTCTTGATTTCTACCTTCGTCGATTTCAGTATCGTGAAGAGCTCTGGAATTACTTTCATCATCCCTTGCATATTATAGTTCATCATGAAGTTCTAGTAACTTGGAGATAGTGACTAGAGAACTTTGTCAATTACTATCTTATCTGGAAGATTAACTCCCACTTGATTCAAGCAACTGTAGTACCCATACAATCTGAGTACATGCTCACAGGTTGAGCTATTCTCCTCCATCTTGTAGGCAAAGTACTGTCAGAGGTCTCATACCTCTCGACACGGGCATGAGTCTGAAATACTAATTTCAACTCCTGGAACATCTTATATGCTCCATGACATTCAAAACATTTTTGAAGTCCCGGTTTTAAGCCGTAAAGCATGGTGCACTCAAAATGTCAAGTAGTCATCATATCGAGCTTGCCAAACGTTCATAACGCCTGCATCTGCTCCTGCAATAGGTCTGTCACCTAGCGGTGCATCAAGGACATAATTCTTCTATGTAGCAATGAGGAAAATCCTAAGATCACAGACCAAGTCCGCCTCATTGCTACTATCATCTTTCAACTTGTATTTCTCTAGGAACATATAAATGGGGAGCTACATTGCGAGCTATTGATCTACAACATAGATATGATAATACTACCAGGACTAAGTTCATGATAAATTAAAGTTCAAATAATCATATTACTTAAGAACTCCCACTTAGATAGGCATCCCTCTAGTCATCTAAATGATCACGTTATCCAAATCAACTAAACCATGTCTGATCATCACGTGAGATGGAGCAGTTTTCAATGGTGAACATCACTATGTTGATCATATCTACTATATGATTCACACTCAACCTTTCGGTCTTAGTGTTCCAAGGCCATATCTGAATATGCTAGGCTCGTCAAGTTTAACCCGAGTATTCTGCGTGTGCAAAACTGGCTCACACCCGTTGTATGTGAACATAGAGCTTATCACACCCGATCATCATGTGGTGTCTCGGCATGACGAACTTTACCATAGCAGTGCATACTCGGGAGAACACTTGTACCTTGAAATTTAGTGAGAGGTCATCTTATAATGCTACCTTGAACTAAGCAAAATAAGATGCATAAAGGATAAACATCACATGCAATCAATATAAGTGATATGATATGGCCATCATCATCTTGTGCCTTTGATCTCCATCTCCAAAGCACCGTCTGATCACCATCGTCACCGGCGTGACACCTTGATCTCCATCGTAGCATCGTTCTCGTCTCGCCAACTATTGCTTCTATGACTATCGCTACCGCTTAGTGATAAAGTAAAGCAATTACATGGCAATTGCATTTCATACAATAAAGTGAAAACCATATGGCTCTTGCCAGTTGTCGATAACTTTGTTACAAAACATGATCATCTCATACAATAAAATTTAGCATCATGTCTTGACCATATCACATCACAACATGCCCTACAAAAACAAGTTAGACGTCCTCTACTTTGTTGTTGCGAGTTTTACGTGGCTGCTACGGGTTGAGCAAGAATGGTTCTTACCTATGCATCAAAACCACAACGATTTTTCGTCAAGTGTGTTGTTTTAACCTTCAACGAGGACCGGGTGTAGTCACACTCGATTCAACTAAAGTTGGAGACACTGATACCCGCCAGCCATCTTTGTGCAAAGCACGTCGGTAGAACCAGTCTCGCGTAAGCGTACGCGTAATGGGTCCGGGCCGCTTCATCCAACAATACTGCCGAATCAAAGTATGACATGTTGGTGCAGTATGACTATTATCGCCCACAACTCTTTGTGTTCTACTTGTGCATATAACATCTACGCATAGACCTGGCTTGGATGCCACTGTTGGCAACGCGGTAATTTCAAAAAAAAATCCTACGCACACGCAAGATCTATCATGGTGATGCATAGCAACGAGAGGGGAGAGTGTAGTCCATGTACCTTCGTAGACCGTAAGCGGAAGCGTTATGAAAACACGGTTGATGTAGTCGTACATCTTCATGATTCGACCGATCCTAATACCAAAAGTACGGCACCTCCGTGATCTGCACACGTTCAGCTCGGTGACGTCCCACGAACTCTCGATCCAGCTAAGTGTCGAGGGAGTGCTTCGTTAGCACGATGGCGTGATGACAATGATGATGAAGCTACCGGCGTAGGGCTTCGCCTAAGCACTAAGACATATGACCGAGGTGAATTATGGTGGAGGGGGGTGTCGGTGTCAAAATCGGCGGTTCTTGGGTAGGGGGTCCCGAACTGTGCGTCTAAGGCGGATGGTAACAGGAGGCGGGGGACACAATGTTTACCCAGGTTCGGGACCTCTCGATGGAGGTAATACCCTACTTCCTGCTTGATTGATCTTGATGATATGAGAATTACAAGAGTTGATCTACCACGAGATCGTAGAGGCTAAACCCTAAAAGCTAGCCTATGATTATGATTGTTTTTTGTCCTACGGACTAAACCCTCCGGTTTATATAGACATCGGAGATGGCTAGGGTTACATAGAGTCGGTTACAAGGGAGGAGATCTACATATCCGAATTGCCAAGCTTGCCTTCCACGCCAAGGAGACTCCCATCCGGACACGGGACGAAGTCTTCAATCTTGTATCTTCATAGTCCAACAGTCCGGCCAAAGTATATAGCCCGGCTGTCCAAGGACCCCCTAATCCAGGACTCCCTCAGTAGCCCCTGAACCAGGCTTCAATCACGATGAGTCCGGTGCACAGATTGTCTTCGGCATTGCAAGGCGGGATCTTACTCCGAATACTCCACAGAAGAATTTGAACACAAGGATCGTGTCCAGCTCTGCAAAACAAATTCCACATAACATCGTAGAGAGTATAATATTTCCACAAATCTAATCTGCTGACAACTTTTCATAGCGTGACATCATGCCATGGCCCAGTTATTATTCAAACCGTTTTTCTCAACCAGCTACTGCACATATTGCGAGGCGGTTTTCTTGACACGTCTTGTCGAAGCAGAGATCGTGTCCCCTTATCACAGGATTCTCATCAATACGGGTGTGGGTAACCCAACCGTGCCATTAATCACGGTGCTTGGGGAATAAGCGAGTTTACCAGGCAGGTGAGGAGGCACACAGTTTCCTCCGCCCTTATAAAGGGACAAGGACTAATCCTTTTTATCCACGCCTTCTTCTTCCCTGCCCATCCATTCTCGTGCACTCGAGCTCCAGCACCCAAGTTCGCATTTTCTCCGCAAAACCACTCCAAACATGTCCGGCGCGGGAGGCAAGTGGATGGTCTCCTCTGTTACGGAGGAGAACATTACGAAGCTCCGGGAAGCCGGATACCTGGCCGCAGATATCGCGCACCGGCTCCCAGACGCGCGGCAGATCGTCCCCACCCCCGAACCTCACGAAAGAGTTATATTCCTTACCCATTTCGTCTGCGGGCTGGGATTTCCCCTCCACCCATTTGTCTGCGGGCTCATGTTCTACTACGAGCTGGACTTCCATGATCTAGCCCCCAATTTCATCCTCAACATCTCGGCGTTTATCGTCCTGTGCGAGGCCTTCCTCCACATCAAGCCCCACTTCGTCCTGTGGCTGAAGACCTTCAATGTTAAATCGAAGGTGGTGGTCGGCCAGCAAGCGGAGTGCGGAGGCGCCATGGTCGGCAAAATGCCCAACGTCACCTGGCTCAAAGGCTCCTATGTGGAGACCGTAAAGGGGTGGCAATCGGGGTGGTTCTACATCACCGAGCCGCGCGACACCAACTGGGTGGCTGCCCCCGAATTTCGATCCGGCATCTCCATGCGGCTCACCTCCTGGAGAGAGAAGGGCCTATCCTGGGGTTCATCGGTGGAGCTGACGGGACTCCAGAGCTGTGTCAAAAACATGATAAGCAAGAAAATCAAGCTTGTCAACGTGGTCCAAGTCATGCTCTTCCGCCGGATCCTCCCGTGTCAAAGACGGGCGTTTAATATGTGGGAGTTCGACCCGGCTAAGCACCAGACGCTACGAGAGCTCTTCGACACAACGCACCAGGACATCTGGAAGGTGTTGTTCAAGTCTGCCGAGGTACCTCCTCCCCTTACCGAGGATCGCGGACTTAGCGCAAAGCGCCTCGCCAATCCGGTAAGATTTTTATATCTCATAAGATGTTTCTTTCCCCAGTATAATCATGTGAGAGATCTAAGCCTTCACGCCATTTAACAGGACTGGTTCGCGACAGCGGAGCAGATCGATTGTCCCGCCCAACTGCCTGAAGATCCGACAAGGGCTCTCTTAACGGAGATGCTGGTTCCGGCGCCCTATGAGGCACCGGAGAAGAAGGCCACGAGGACCAGGAAAGGTCTCCAAGGCAAGGTTGTATCAGACTCGTCGTCCGATAACATCGAGGCGCCCTCCACCCACGAAACGAGGAGGAGGAAGAGGAAAGTTCTTCCCCCCCCCCCCCCCGAGCCGGGGGAGACAAGAAAAGGAAGGTCGCCCCGTCTGGGGAGGCAGAAGGGTCCAAGAAGGGAAGGACTCTCCTTCCGGACCGCTCCACAACAGCCGCTTTCAGCGACGAGGAGTGGTTACCCAGGGACAAGCCCCTGGCGAAGTCGCAAGTATCCGGATACCATAATAGTTCTTGGTATGCTTTATTTTATTGCTTCTTATCATGCCGAACATGATCATGTAGCCCATCCAAAGCCCATATTGACGTATCCTCCTCGGATGAGTCTTTGGGCCAGTCGGAGATGAACAGCGATTCACTCCTGACCGCCTCCTCCCCCCGCCCTATGGACGACGTCGAGGTGTTGTCTCAAAGGGCACTGAACCAAAAGGAGACAGCTCCGGAGGCGCCCCAAGGCGACATTCCAGACGCTGGGCGCAGGAGGGACAAGACTCCCATGGGCACTAATGCCGGGGGCAGCAAGTCTAGCCCCCAGCCGAATACTGCGCCGGAACCTCCAGTGGTTCCGGATTCTGTCAGGCGACCCCTTGCAAAGGGGGGAAATCCGTCTGTGCCGATGGCCTCTGTCCATCCAGAGGCATATGACAATTTGCTAGAAGCGCTTCATGGCGCTTCCATTGACGAAGAGCACCGCACTATCATGAGTGCGGTGATCGAGAAGGTTCGGTCCGCCAAAAGCGGACTGATCAAGCTCGTGCTGACCTCGGCGAGCTTTGAGGTAAGTAATCAAATTATGAGAAAATGTTACAGCATAGACAGTAGCCCCTGATGCTCTGTTTGGTGTTTGCAAAGAAAGGCCAAACAGAGGATCAAATAATAATCACAGGAGTTTAATCAGAATATGTCTATGTGAATAAGCAGGCTTCACTGCTGGCCGCTGCCGCTCGCACGGTGGAGGTCGCCACACTGAAGCGGGACCTTAAGCGGTCCGAGGAAGAGCTCGACCTTACCAAGAGGCAGCTCGAAGAGAACAAAGGTAAGTAATACCCTGTCTGTTTTTTGATAAAGAAAAAAGGAAGGTGGTTTTTAGATCACAGGATCGTCATGAATTTTGCTAGGGGCCACGACCGAAGTGGCGACCCTAAAAAAGGCGTTGTTCGAGGCCGAAGGCAAAGCGGCCAAGGAGCGCGCCGAGCACGAGAAGCAAGAGGCCCGAGTCGGCGAGGTTCAGCAAGAGCTCCAGGAGTTTGTCAAGAAGTACGAGTCCTTGGAGCGTGACTCTAAGACGCAAGGGTCCGAGCTTGCGGAGGCCCTCGAGAACGCACAAAATGCCAAGGCCGAAGCCCAAAAGGTCCTCCAGGAAATTGAGGCGGTCAAGAAGATAGCGGCGGGTAAGGCATTCATTATGCAAAGCAAGCATGTGAAGGAAACTTTCCTTTTACTTACCCGAATTCGGAGCTCTCCAGGATCGTTCGCAGATCTACCCAGCAGTGTGTCGGATGCCGCGGAGTTCTACTGGGCCGAGGAAGGGAGCTTGACGGAGAAGTTGTTCTGGTCTCATTATACTGGGACCGAACATCTGATTCCCTTGAGCGACCAGTTGAAGCAACTGGTCGAGCTTCACAAGGCGGCCGAACTGGCCATAAAGGGTCTTATAGTCCGGATGTGGCCTGGCGAGCCCCTGCCTGGTAGCTATTTTGGCCTGGTAAGGCGGCTTGTGAACGCCTGCCCACAGTTTGAAGTTATAAAGCGGTCCATCTGCATTGAGGGTGCGCGCAGGGCTTTTGCCCGGGTGGAAGTGCACTGGATGAAGATGGATGCCGAGAAGATGGTGAAGGAGGGGCCGCCGGAGGGCAAGGAGCATCGCCACCCCGAAAAGTATTATGACAGTGTCCTGAAGGGAGCTCGCCTTGTGGCAGAGGAGTGTGCTAAGGATGTAATATTTGAATGAATGTACTCATGTGATCCTGTAATATGAAACGAGTTCTTGTGTGCTAAATAACGCTTGTTAATTTAAAATATTACCTTCTGTGCGGCCGTTTATAAAATTTGAGAGTTGGCTACCGTCGGCTTACGCCCCCATGTAACTAGTATCGAGGTGTTCGGGATAAACTTGATCACTCTTTATCCCAGTTTTGGGTCCTTTGAAGGAGGTGTTCAGCACAACGAACCAGGCAATCGGACTATAAAGCTTTATCACTCTCACTTAGCCATAGAAGTCTACAATTTTAAATTTTGGCGACGCCCCTAGTATTCGGAAGACCGAACTTGGGGAGCTATGTACGCCTAAATCAGGCAAGGCCGATTCCTCGCCCGAAGTGGAAAAATCTTTAAGGATTTGAGACCTCTCGAACAGGGACCAGCTCTCGCCTCATCATGACAGTCAGTTTTCGGCTTTCTCTACTGAGGTGTTCATCCGGAAGAACCGGGACACAATCGCAGTAGTTCTCCCAGCGCTACCTTAGCCGATATAGCGGAACGTAAGCCAAAACATGGGAGCCGGGCAAACCCAACTATTGACCCAAGACATGATTCGGAGCTGATGCATATAATGTTATAAGTTTGGGGTGCCGCACTGTCGAAAGTGTTCGGACTTTTCTTGCCGTTTTATGGGGTACACTGAAGCCCCTGGCGCACTGGACGTATCAGAATGTACGGATGCAATTTGTCGTAAATAAGAAGACAGGGAAAAAATATGAAGAAGTGCAATAATGAGCCAACGTTGTACATTTTTATTTAAATGATACGTCAAAGCGTATGCATACATGTAGTGTAATAAGTAAAAATTTGGACTATTTGACATGTCCTATCCAAGGGAAGCTGCATGTGGTTATGCAAAACAGGTATATCGATCTTTATCAGAGACCACCTGTGGATTCCCTTGTACGTCAAAGCTTCTAGCTTCCTTGGTGTTTCCTTCTTGTGATAGGTCCGATAATCAGACGATCAGAGAGGGCCTTCAGAGAATAGGGGCCTGAAAGGAAGAAAATGTTAAAGGTATACAGGTCCTGAAGCGGCTGAGCCGCATTGTGGGTCGTGCCATGGTCGTGCCTCCGCCTATGCCCATGGTATCTTGAGTGCGTAATTATGTACGCGTGGCGCAAATTTCGCCGCTTGACTGGGACTAGGACGGATGCCGAATTGCTAGGCGATCTCTAAACGTGTCTGGCGATCCTCTTGTAGGGTACTCCGGACTCGCTTGAAGGTGTCCAGGGTCTTTTTTGCTGAATTGGCGGTTTGCCTCATAAGGCTGCTTTGCGCTTCTGCTGCGAGGGCTGCATTGTGCTCCTCCGTGCGGAGCGAGCGTTATGTGTTTCCATTAACTGTTATAACCCCGCGAGGTCCTGGCATTTTGAGCTTGAGGTATGCATAATGCGGCACCGCATTGAATCTGGCAAATGTGGTTCGTCCGATCAGTGCGTGATAGCCACTGCGGAAGGGGACGATATCGAAGATTAACTCCTCGCTTCGGAAGTTTTCCGGAGATCCGAAGACCACTTCCAGTGTGACTGAGCTCGTGCAACAGGCCTCTACACCTGGGATGACACTTTAAAGGTGGTTTTGGTGGGTTTGATCCTCAAGGGGTCTATACCCATTTTGTGCACTGTATCCTGGTAGAGCAGGTTCAGGCTGCTGCCACCATCCATAAGGACTCGAGTGAGGTGAAATCCGTCAATGATGGGGTCAAGGACCAAAGCGGCAGAACCGCCATGACGGATACTGGTAGGGTGGTCCCTGCGATCGAAGGTGATCGGACAAGAAGACCATGGGTTGAACTTTGGGGCAACTGGCTCCATCGCATAGACGTCCCTCAGTGCACGCTTCCGTTCCCGCTTGGGAATATGGGTTGCATATATCATGATTACCGTTTTCACTTGGGGAGGAAATTGCTTCTGTCCTCCTGTGTTCGGCGGTCGGGGCTCATCCTCGTCGTCGCTATGCAACCCCTTTTCCTTGTTTTCGGCATTCAACCTGCCGGCCTGTTTGAACACCCAGCATTCTCTGTTGGTGTGATTGGCTGGTTTATCGGGGGTGCCGTGAATTTGGCACGAACGATCGAGTATGCAGTCCAAGCTGGACGGGCCCGGATTGCTTCTTTTGAACGGCTTTTTCCGTTGATCGGATTTAGAGCCACTGAATCCGGCATTAACTGTCGTGTCTTCAGCGTTGTCGCCGTTGTTGTGGCGCTTGTGTCTATTGCGACGTGGCCTGCCGTTGCTATCTTTGGCATCTGAATTGCCAGGGTTTCTTGATGTGTTGTTTCTGCGAGCCAGCCAGCTATCTTCGCCCACACAAAAGCGGGTCATGAGTGTCGTCAGGGCTGCCATGGACTTCGGCTTTTCTTGGACGAGGTGTCAGGCGAGCCACTCGTCGCGGATGTTATGCTTAAATGCCGCTAAGGCCTCGGCATCCGGACAGTCAACAATTTGGTTCTTTTTAGTTAGTAACCAAGTCCAGAATTTCCTGGCTGATTCTCCTCGCTGTTGGATTATGTGACTCAAGTCATCGACATCCGGTGGTCGCACATAAGTTCCCTGGAAGTTGTCAAGGAATGCGTCCTCCAAATTCTCCCGACTGCCTATGGAGTTTGCCGACAGGCTATTGAGCCAATGCCGAGCAGGTCTTTTGAGTTTTACTGGGAGGTACTTGATGGCATGTAGATCGTCACCGCGGGCCATGTGGATGTGGAGGAGGAAATCTTCAATCCATACCGCGGGGTCTGTCGTACAATCATATGATTCAATGTTCACGGGTTTAAAACCTTCTGGGAATTCGTGATCCATTACTTCATCAATGAAGCATAGGGGGTGTGTCGCGCCTCTGTGCCGGGCTATATCATGACGCAGTTCGTACGAGTCTTGTCTGTTCTATTCGGCCCAGACGGATTTTTTTTCGTATATCCGGTGTGACGGTCGTCGTCACGCGTTGGGGCGCGCCCGCGTGATCCGTAGATCGACCTTGCATGTCCTGCTTTGTTTTCCAATACGTCTCACAGGTCCTGCGTGTTACCCCAGGCCATGGTATTTTTGTTTGACTGGCGGCGGGGTGCGGGCTGGACTTCGGCCTGATATGTCGCTTTGTCTCGGCCACGAGGTGGCCGGTTAGCCGTATCATACGCTGGAAGCGTAGTCTTTAATGCTTCCTCCTCGAGTTGGGGTAGCAACCTGCGCTTTGGGTAACTTTTGGTTGGGCGCTCGAGTTCGTATTCCTCGGCCGCCAGGACCTCAGTCCATCTATCCGCTAGCAGATCTTGATCAGCTTGAAGATGTTGTTGCTTTTTCTTTAGGCTTTTTGCTGTCGCTATAAGCCGGCGCTTGAAGCGCTCCTGTTCGACGGGATCCTCAGGCACGATAAATACTTCGTCGCCGAGGCTCACCTCGTCTTCGGAGAGAGGCATGTAATTGTCATCCTCTGACTCTCCGTCTGCTGCCTGTTCCTTAGGGCTAGCTTGCCCATCCTCCCGCTCGAGGCCTGGCTGGAGGGGATTGTCTTCGACTTCGGCGCTATCCGCAACATTATTGTCTCTTGTGCCGGTATCGCCATTTTTTGCTATGGCGGGGCTTAGAGCGGCGCCGTTGACGCCGGTGCTCAGATTGCTTCTCGAGGGGATTATCCTCTATTGCCTTATTGCCGTCGCTTTCTTTGGGGGTGTCCACCATGTATATATCATACGATGAGGTGGCCGTCCAGCGCCCTGTGGGCGGTGGTTCCTGTTCCTCTCCTACATCGTCGTCCATACTATCGAAGTCTTCAGAGCCAAAATCAAGCATGTTGGTTAAGTCGTCGACAGTGGCTACTAAGTGGGTGGTGGGTGGGTAATGAATTTCTTCTTCATCCGCTCCCCACTCGAGCCGGATACAGTTCGGCGAAGGGCCTCCTGACAAGGAGAGAGACCTTAATGAATATAGCACATCGTCCAAGGGCGAGTGCTGAAGGATATCCACGGAGGAAAACTCCATGATCGGCGCCCAATCAGATTCGATAGGCACAGATGCAGGCGGTTCGAAGCCCGTGGCCGGGGACGGATCCAAGGATCCGGCAACACAGGTCTCGTAGGAGGTGAAGTCAGCATCCGGCTCTATCGCCGCTGAGTGTGCGGCCTCCATGGCAGGGTCCATCCACCCGTCCTCGGACAGCGCAATCTACTCCGGATTGAGAGTCGGAGTAGCCACATGTGTGATCTCCCGAACACCGTCTCACGGCAGAGCTAGGTCATGCTCGTCGTTACTGTGCGGCGCACCTGACATGGGCTCGAATCCGTCGAAGATCAAGTCTCCGCGGATGTCGATAGTATAGTTTAAGTTTCCAAACCTGACCTGACGGCCAGGGGCGTAGCTCTCGATCTGCTCCAAATGGCCAAGCGAGTTGGCCCGCAGTGCAAAGCCGCCGAATACGAAGATCTGTCCGGGGAGAAAAACCTCACCCTGGATCACATCATTGCCGATGATCGAAGGAGCCACTGATGACCCACAAGTATAGGGGATCTATCATAGTCCTTTCGATAAGTAAGCGTGTTTAACCCAACGAGGAGCAGAAGGAAATGATAAGCGGTTTTCAGCAAGGTATTCTCTGCAAGTACTGAAATAAGTGGTAACAGATAGTTTTGTGATAAGATATTTGTAACGAGCAACAAGTAACAAAAGTAAATAAAGTGCAGCAAGGTGGTCCAATCCTTTTTGTAGCAAAGGACAAGCCTGGACAAACTCTTATATAAGGAAAAGCGCTCCCGAGGACACATGGGAATATCGTCAAGCTAGTTTTCATCATGTTCATATGATTCGCGTTGATGCTTTGATAATTTGATATGTGGGTGGACGGTGCTTGGGTGCTGTTCTTACTTGAACAAACATCCCACTTATGATTAACCTCTATTGCAAGCATCCGCAACTACAACAAAAGTATTAAGGTAAACCTAACCATAGCATTAAACATATGGATCCAAATCAGCCCCTTACGAAGCAACGCATAAACTAGGGTTTAAGCTTCTGTCACTCTAGCAACCCATCATCTACTTATTACTTCCGAATGCCTTCCTCTAGGCCCAAATACTGGTGAAGTGTTATGTTGTTGACGTTCACATAACACCACTAGAGGCTAGACAACATACATCTCATCAAAATATCGAACGAATACCAAATTCACATGACTACTAATAGCAAGACTTCTCCCATGTCCTCAGGAACAAACATAACTACTCACAAAGCATATTCATGTTCATAATCAGAGGGTATTAATATGCATAAAGGATCTGAACATATGATCTTCCACCAAATAAACCAACTAGCATCAACTACAAGGAGTAATCAACACTACTAGCAACCTACTAGTACCAATCCCGGACTTAGAGACAAGAATTGAATACAAGAGATGAACTAGGGTTTTGAGAGGAGATGGTTTTGGTGAAGATGTTGATGGAGATTGCCCTCTCCCGATGAGAGGAGCGTTGGTGATGACGATGGTGATGATTTCCCCCTCCCGGAGGGAAGTGTCCCTGGCAGAACAGCTCTGCCGGAGCCCTAGATTGGTTCCGCCAAGGTTCCGCCTCGTGGCGGCGGAGTTTCGTCCCGAAAGGTTGCTTCTTATTTTTTTCTCGACAAAAGACCTCATATAGCAGAAGATGGGCATCGGAGGGCCACCAGGGGGCCCACGAGGTAGGGGGGCGCGCCCTAGGAGGGGGGCGCCCCCCACCCTCGTGGTCAAGGTGTGGGCCCCCTGGCCTTCATCTTTGGCGAGGATTTTTTATTATTTATTATAAGATATTCCGTGGAGTTTTCAGGACTTTTGGAGTTGTGCAGAATAGGTCTCTAATATTTGCTCCTTTTCCAGCCCAGAATTCCAGCTGCCGGCATTCTCCCTCCTTATGTAAACCTTGTAAAATAAGAGAGAATAGGCATAACTATTGTGACATAACGTGTAACGACAGCCCATAATGCAATAAATATCGATATAAAAGCATGATGCAAAATGGACGTATCAACTCCCCCAAGCTTAGACCTCGCTTGTCCTCAAGCTTAAAGCCGATAACGATAAATATGTCCCCAGGTTTAGAGGTAGAGGTGTTGATAAAAATAAAATACGGACATGAAGGCATCATGATTATTCTCATAACAGCAACATATATAGGTATTGTAATATGATTTCTTATGTTCAAGTAATAATCCATTCACAATGCAGAGTATGAATCATAAACTTTATTGAGAACCAACAAACTATAATCTCAGTCATTGAAGCAATTGCAATTTATCATAACATCGGAAAGAGTCTATGTCGAGCTTAATAGCAAGTCCACATACTCAACTATCATTTAGTCCTTCATAATTGCTAACACTCACGCGATACTTGTGGTTACGGAGTTTTAATCGGACACGAGAGAAAGATAGGGGCTTATAGTTTCGCCTCCCAACATTTTACCTCAATGGTAATTTCAACAATAATAACTCATGCCCCCTACATCCAATTATCTATATCAATCAGTATCTTTCCAACACATTGTGCTTGCCAAAGGATAAAATGTAAAAGGAAAGGTGAAGATCACCATGACTCTTGCATAAGGTAGGAGATAATAAATAAAAGATAGGCCCTTCGCAGAGGGAAGCAGAGGTTGCCATGCGCTTTTATGGTTGGATGCACAAAATCTTAATGCGAAAGAACGTCACTTTATATTGCCCCTTGTGATATGAACCTTTATTATGCAATCTGTCGCTTTTATTTCTTCCACATCACAAGATCGTATAAAGCTTATTTCTCCCACACCAATCAATCATACATATTTAGAGAGCAATTTTATTGCTTTGCACCGATGACAACTTACTTGAAGGATCTTACTCAATCCATAGGTAGATATGGTGGACTCTCATGGCAAAACTGGTTTAAGGGTTTTTGGAAGCACAAGTAGTATCTCTACTTGGTGCTGAGAATTTGGCTAGCATGAGGGGGAAAGGCAAGCTCAACATGTTGGAAGATCCATGACAATATACTATATCTCAGATATAAGAGAACATAACCCATTACGTTGTCTTCCTTGTCCAACATCAACTCTTTAGCATGTCATATTTTAATGAGTGCTCACAATCATAAAAGATGTCAATAATAGTATATCTATATGTGAAACCTCTCTTTCCTTATTACTTCCTATTAATTGCAACGATGACCAAAGCTATGTTTGCCAACTCCCAACAATTTTTAATTATCATACTCTTCTATGTGAAGTCATCACTCTCAATAAGATCAATATGAACTCTTTGTTTCTTTTTATTCTTCTTCTCTATTCTTTTATTCACTCAAGATCATGGCAAAACAATCAAGCCCTTGACTCAACACTAATCTTTATTATATAGCTCACGGACTTGATTACATAGAAAGATCATAAAGCAAAACTCAAAACTAGATCATGCCATAAACTTTATTCTACTAGATCAAGATATTACTAATAGGATCGAACTAAGAAAAATGGTAAAGATAGGAGATGTGGTTGTGATACGATACCGGGGCACCTCCCCCAACCTTGGCAGTTGCCAAGGGGAGTGCCCATACCCGTGTGATTATGTCTCCTTCTTCGGGGTTGGTGAAACATTCTTGGCGATGATGCCCTTTAGGATACAATTCTCCTCCTCAAGCTTATTGACTTGCTGTTTGAGGTCCATTATTTCCTTGCGAAGCTTTCCTGTAACTGCTAAGGCTCCTTGACCCAAGGGTGTTGCATAGCTGCGGGAGAACAAGTGACACTCTTCTTCATATTTTCATAAGAAATAAATCTAACAATGGAAGGGATAACCGAGTTTGGAATAGCTGACCTCTGTAGTTCCCCCATCGCAAACCCAGCTCGGAAGCGAGAAGTGACTTCTTGATCATCCATGGCATCTACTCTCATCAAGTCAGCCTCCATCTCCTCCTCCGTTGCTGGCCCAAAGGGTTCAGCTTCGCTGTTTGCCCTTGGTTCCGGTGCCGGATTAGATACCCGGTTCTCCTCGACCAACTCTTGAGAAGACATCTTGCTCTAGTCTGCAGCAGCAACAGCTCGAAACAAAAATAGAGGATATTTGCGTGATACGGGAGTCAAAACCTTCGGGAGAATATATAATGAATTTTTACCGACCAAAATACGTATTGTGCAAGAAAACGGAGTCTGGAAGGCACACTAGGTGCCCACGAGGTAGGGGGGCGCGCCCAGGGGGGTAGGGGCGCCCTACACCCTCGTGGGGCCCTTGTGTCCTTCCCGGACTGCTACTTATTTTTCTATTTTTCTAAATATTCCAAAACAGAGAAATATTGCCTTAAAAATTGTTTTGGAGTCGGTTTACTTCCCGTACCACATACCTACTCCTTTTTGGAGTCTGAAACGTTCCGGAAAGAGTCCCTTATGTATTCCTCCGGGGTTACGGTTTCAATAACATTGGTTTCAACATTTTATGGGATTACCTGAGATATAGTGTTTGATTCTTTGACCGTTTACCACCTTTGGATTTGTGCCTTCGAAGTTGTTGATTTTTATGGCACCGGAACGATAGACCTCCTCGATAACATAAGGGCCTTCCCATTTAGAGAGAAGTTTTCCTGCAAAAAATCTTAAACGAGGATTGTATAGCAATACATAATCACCTACATTAAACTCACGCCTTTGTATCCTTTTGTCATGCCATCTTTTAACTTTTTCTTTAAACAACTTGGCATTTTCATAAGCTTGGGTTCTCCATTCATCAAGTGAGCTAATATCAAATAACCTCTTCTCACCCAAGAAGTTTGAAATCATAATTGAGCTCTTTAATAGCCCAATAAGCCTTATGTTCTAGTTCAAGAGGTAAGTGACATGCTTTTCCATAAACCATTTTATATGGAGACATACCCATAGGATTTTTATATGCAGTTCTATAAGCCCATAATGCATCATCAAGTTTCTTGGACCAATTCTTTCTAGACCTATTGACAGTCTTTTGCAAAATTAATTTGAGCTCTCTATTAATCAATTCTACTTGAGCACTAGACTGAGGGTGATATGGAGATGCAATTCTATGATTCACATCATATTTAGCAAGCATTTTACGGAAAGCACCATGAATAAAATGTGAACCACCATCAGTCATTAAATATCTAGGGACTCCAAACCTCGGAAAAATAAATTCTTTAAGCATTTTAATAGAAGTGTTATGATCAGCACTACTAGTTGGAATAGCTTCTACCCACTTAGTAACGTAATCAACAGCAACTAAAATATGTGTATATCCATTAGAGGCAGCAAAAGATCCCATATAATCAAATCCCCAAACATCAAATGGTTCAATAACAAGCGAGTAATTCATAGGCATTTCTTGACGTCTACTAATATTACCAATTCTTTGACATTCATCACAAGACAAGACAAACTTATGGGCATCCTTGAAGAGAGTAGGCCAATAAAAACCAGATTGCAATACCTTATGTGCAGTTCTATCTCCGGTGGTGTCCTCCATAAGCTTCGTAGTGACACTTGCGTAGGATCTGTTCCTGTTCATGCTCAGGTACACAACGTCTAATAACACCATCTACTCCTTCTTTATAAAGATGTGGGTCATCCCAAAAGTAATACCTTAAATCATAGAAAAACCTTTTCTTTTGCTGGTATGTGAAACTAGGGGGTATAAATTTAGCAACAATGTAATTAGCATAATCAGCATACCATGGCGTACTACGAGAAGTATTTATGACATTTAATTCCTCATCAAGAAAGCTATCATCAATAGGTAGTGGGTCATCAAGAACATTTTCTAACCTAGACAAGTTGTCTGCAACGGGGTTCTCAGCTCCCTTTCTATCAACAATATGCAAATCAAATTCTTGCAGCAAGAGAACCCATCTAATAAGTCTAGGTTTAGCATATTTCTTTTCCATCAAATATTTAATAGCAGCATGATCAATGTGAATAGTTACTTTAGAATCAACAATATAAGGTCTGAACTTATCACATGCAAATACAACTGCTAAAAATTCTTTTTCAGTAGTAGCATAATTTCTTTGAGCATTGTCTAGAGTTTTACTAGCATAATGGATAACATTTAATTTCTTATCAACTCTTTCCCAAGAACAGCACCTATAGCATAACTAGCATCACACATAATTTCGAAGGGTAAATTCCAATCCGGTGGCTGAACAATAGGTGCAGAGATCAATGCTTTCTTAAGTATTTCAAATGCTTCTACACAATAATCATCAAAGACAAATGGTATATCTTTTTGTAATAAATTAGTCAGAGGCCGAGAAATTTTTGAGAAGTCCTTAATGAACCTCCTATAAAATCCGGCGTGAACAAGGAACCTTCTTATACCTTTGATGTCCTTGGGACATGGCATCTTTTCAATAGCATCAACTTTGGCTTTATCAACTTCAATACCTCTTTCAGAAACTTTATGCCCCAAGACAATACCTTCATTAACCATAAAGTGGCACTTTTCCCTATTCAAGACAAGATTAGTTTCTTCACATCTACTCAAAACTTCGATCAAGATTGCTCAAGCAATCATCAAAAGAGGATCCATAGACGGAAAAGTCATCCATGAAAACCTCACAAATCTTTTCACAAAATCAGAGAATATAGCCATCATGCATCTTTGAAAGGTAGAAGGTGCATTACATAAACCAAAAGGCATACGTCTATAAGCAAAAAGTACCAAAAGGGCATGTAAAAGTAGTCTTTGATTGATCTTTAGCCGATACGGTATTTGAGAGAAACCAGAATAACCATCTAGGAAGCAATAATGTGTATGTTTGCATAATCTTTCTAGCATTTGATCAATAAAAGGTAAGGGTAATGATCTTTCTTAGTAGCTTTATTTAATTTGCGAAATCAATTACCATCCTATAACCTCGTAATAATTCTTTGCGGGATCAATTCATCTTTATCATTAGGAACAACAGTAACACCTCCCTTCTTAGGGACACAATGAACATGACTTACCCACTGACTATCAGCAACGGGATAAATTATACCTGCCTCCAGAAGCTGTAGTATTTCTTTTCTTACCACTTCTTTCATCTTAGGATTAAGCGTTCGTTGATGATCATGAACCGGTTTGGCATCTTCTTCCAAATTTATTTTATGTTGACATAGAGTGGGACTAATGCCCTTAAGATCATCAAGAGTATATCCAATAGCAGCACGGTGCTTCTTCAAAGTTTTCAATAATCTGTCTTCTTCATGCTCTGAAAGGTTAGCACTAATAATAACATGATATATTTTCTTTTCATCAAGATAAGCATATTTAAGATTATCAGGCAACGGTTTAAGCTCAAACACGGGATCGCCCTTGGGTGGAGGAGGATCCCCTAGGATTTCAACAAGCAAATTATGTTTCAGAATAGGTTCATGTTTAAAGAATACTTCATCTATTTCCCTTCGTTCATTCATAAACATATCATTTTCATGGTCTAGCAAATAATGTTCTAGAGGATCACTAGGAGGTACGGCAATAGAAGCAAGACCAACAATTTCATCCTTACTAGGCAATTCTTCTTCACGGTGTTGTTTACTAAATTTAGAGAAATTAAACTCATGAATCATATCATCCAAGCCAACCGTAACAACATCATTTTTGCAATCAATCTTAGCATTGACAGTATTCAAGAAGAGTCTACCAAATATAATGGGACAAAAGCTATCTTGTGGGGAACCATGAACAAGAAAATCAGCAGGATATTTAGTTTTCCTGCACAAGACTTCAACATCTCTAACAATTCCCACTAGCGATATAGTATCTCTATTGGCAAGTTTAATTGTAACACCAATACCTTCTATTTCAGCGGGTGCAATTTCACGCTTAATTTCTTCATACAAGGTAATAGGTATAACACTAGCACTAGCACCCATATCACATAAGCCATGATAACAGTGATCATTTATTTTAACATAAATAACAGGCACGCCTACCACAGGTCTATGTTTATCTTTAGCGCCAGGTTTAGCAATTCTAGCAGATTCACCACAGAATTGAATAACATGCCCATCAATATTATTAGACAAGAGATCTTTAACAATAGCAATATTAGGTTCTACTTTGACTTGCTCAGGAGGTGTATAAGTTCTAATATTGCTTTTACGAACCATAGTTGAAGCTTTAGCATGATCCTTTATTCTAACAGGGAAAGGTAGTTTCTCAACATAAGAGGTAGGAACAATAGGATCATTATAAGTGATAGTCTTTTCTTCAACTTTAATAGGTGCAGCTACTTTTACTTCTATGGGAGGATGATATTTAAACCACTTCTCCTTGGGGAGATCAACATAAGTAGCAAAAGATTCACAGAAAGAAGCTACTATTTCAGAGTCAAGTCCATATTTAGTGCTAAACTTACGGAAAATATCGGTATCCATAAAAGATTTAACACAATCAAACTTAGGTGTCATACCTGACTCCTTACCTTCGACGAGGTCCCAATCTTCAGAGTTGCGTTTAATTCTATCCAATAAATTCCATCTGAATTCAATAGTCTTCATCATAAAAGAGTCAACACAATAAGTATCGAGCATGGTGCGATTGTTTTCAGAAAGCCGAGCATAAAGATTTTGAATAATTGTTTCTCTTGGGAGCTCATGATTGGGGCATAAATACAACATTGATTTAAGCCTCCCCCAAGCTTGAGCGATGCTTTCTCCTTCGCGAGGCCAAAAATTATATATATAATTGCGATCACGTTGAACAAGATGCATAGGGTAATACTTTTGATGAAATTCCAATTTCAGTCTTCTATAGGTCCATGATCTCGTATCATCACATAGCCTATACCATGTCAATGCATCTCCCTTCAAAGATAAAGGGAAGACCTTCTTCTTAACAACATCATCGGGTATACCTGCAAGCTTAAATAGTCCACAAACTTCATCCACATAGAGTAGAAGTTCATCATGATGCTTTGTTCCATCTCCTGTAAAAGTATTAGCCAGCAGTTTTTCTAACATACCCTAAGGAACTTCAAAGGGAACATTTTCATTTTCAGTAGGTTCAGTAGGCTGAGGAGCAACTCTTCGCTCTACTGGTCGGGGTGAAGATACCCCGAACAAGCCCCTCAGAGGATTACTTTCCATAGTAACAAGTGACAGTAAATTTCAGCACACTATATAAATTTTTCCTTACCAAATTCCACCTACCAAAGGCGCTTCACTCCCCGACAACGGTGCCAGAAAAGAGTCTTGATGACCCACAAGTATAGGGGATCTATCGTAGTCCTTTCGATAAGTAAGAGTGTCGAACCCAACGAGGAGCGAAGGAAATGATAAGCGGTTTTCAGCAAGGTATTCTCTGCAAATCTTGAAATAAGTGGTAACAGATAGTTTTGTGATAAGATAATTCAGTAACGAGCAACAAGTAACAAAAAGTAAATAAAGTGCAGCAAGGTGGCCCAATCCTTTTTGTAGCAAAGGACAAGCCTGGACAAACTCTTATATAAGGAAAAGTGCTCCCGAGGACACATGGGAATATCGTCAAGCCAGTTTTCATCACGTTCATATGATTCGCGTTCGGTACTTTGATAATTTGATATGTGGGTGGACCGGTGCTTGGGTGTTGTTCTTACTTGAACAAACATCCCACTTATGATTAACCTCTATTGCAAGCATCCGCAACTACAACAAAAGTATTAAGGTAAACCTAACCATAGCATGAAACATATGGATCCAAATCAGCACCTTACGAAGCAACGCATAAACTAGGGTTTAAGCTTACATCACTCTAGCAACCCATCATCTACTTATTACTTCCCAATGCCTTCCTCTAGGACCAAATAATGGTGAGTGTTATGTAGTCGACGTTCACATAACACCACTAGAGGCTAGACAACATACATCTCATCAAAATATCGAACGAATACCAAATTCACATGACTACTAATAGCAAGACTTCTCCCATGTCCTCAGGAACAAACGTAACTACTCACAAAGCATATTCATGTTCATAATCAAAGGGGTATTAATATGCATAAAGGATCTGAACATATGATCTTCCGCCAAATAAACCAACTAGCATCAACTACAAGGAGTAATCAACACTACTAGCAACCTACTAGTACCAATCCCGGACTTAGAGACAAGAATTGAATACAAGAGATGAACTAGGGTTTTGAAAGGAGATGGTCTTTGGTGAAGATGTTGATGGAGATTGCCCTCTCCCGATGAGAGGAGCGTTGGTGATGACGATGGTGATGATTTCCTCCCTGAGGGAAGTGTCCCCAAACAAACAGCTCTGCCGGAGCCCTAGATTAGTTCCGCCAAGGTTCCGCCTCGTGGCGGCGGAGTTTAAATCTGAAAGGTTGCTTCTTTTTTCTCGACGAAAGACCTCATATAGCGTAAGATGGACATCGGAGGGCCACCGGGGGCCCATGAGGTAGGGGCGCGCCCTAGGAGGGGCGCCCCACCCTCGTGGACAGGTGTGGGCCCCTGGCCTTCATCTTTGGCGAGGATTTTTATTATTTATTATAAGATATTCCGTGGAGTTTTCAGGACTTTTGGAGTTGTGCGAATAGGTCTCTAATATTTGCTCCTTTTCCAGCCGAATTCCAGCCAAGGCATTCTCCTCCTTATGTAAACCTTGTAAAATAAGAGAGAATAGGCATAAGTATTGTGACATAACGTGTAACAACAGCCCATAATGCAATAAATATCAATATAAAAGCATGATGCAAAATGGATGTATCAGCCATCAAGCCTAATGGTGATGGCACAGCGGAACTCTCAATGAAAGCACCAATGTCGGTGTCAAAACCGGCGGATCTCGGGTAGTGGGTCCCGAACTGTGCGTCTAAAGCGGATGGTAACAGGAGTCGGGGGACACAATGTTTACCCAGGTTCGGAACCTCTCGATGGAGGTAATACCCTACTTCCTGCTTGATTGATCTTGATGATATGAGTATTACAAGAGTTGATCTACCACGAGATCATAGAGGCTAAACCCTAGAAGCTAGCTTATGATTATGATTGTTTTTTGTCCTACGAACTAAACCTTCCGGTTTATATAGACACCGGAGGGGGCTAGGGTTACACAGAATCGGTTACAAGGAAGGAGATCTACATATCTGAATTGCCAAGCTTTCCTTCCACGCCAAGGAGAGTCCCATCCGGACACGGGGCGAAGTATTCAATCTTGTATCTTCATAGTCCAATAGTCCGGCCAAAGTATATAGTCCGGTTGTCCGAGGACCCCCTAATCCAGGACACCCTCAGGGGGCACCGCACACGGCTAACACAATGATCAACTTGTGTGTCTATGGGGTGCCCCCCTCCTCGTATATAAAGGAGTGGAGGAGGGGGAGGGCCGGCCCTCTCTATGGCGCACCCTAGGGGAGTCCTACTCCCACCGGCCGTAGGTTTCCCCCCCCCCCCCCCCTTCCAAGTAGGAGTAGGAGAGGAAGGAAGGAGGAGAGAGGGAGGAAGGAAAGGGGGTCGTCCCCCTTCCCAATTCGGATTGGGCTTGGGGGGCGCGCCTCCTCCTCTCTCCCACTAAGGCCCAATAAGGCCCAGACACTCTCCGGGGGGTTCCGGTAACCTCCCGGTACTCCGGTAAATGCCCGAACTCACCCGGGACCATTCCAATGTCCAAACATAGCCATCCAATATATCGATCTTTATGTCTCGACCATTTCGAGACTGCTCATCATGTTCGTGATCACATCCAGGACTCCGAACAACCTTCGGTACATCAAAACACATAAACTCATAATACCGATCGTCACAGAACGTTAAGCGTGCGGACCCTACGGGTTCGAGAACTATGTAGACATGACCAAGACTCATCTCCGGTCATTAACCAATAGCGAAACCTAGATGCTCATATTTGTTCCTACATATTCTACGAAGATCTTTATTGGTCATACCGCATAACAACATACGTTGTTCCCTTTGTCATCAGTATGTTACTTGCCCGAGATTCGATCGTCAGTATCCCAATACCTAGTTCAATCTCGTTACCGGCAAGTCTCTTTACTCGTTCCGTAATGCATCACCCCGAAACTAACTCATTAGTCACATTGCTTGCAAGGCTTATAGTGATGTGCATTACCGAGAGGGCCCAGAGATACCTCTCTGACAATCGGAGTGACAAATCCTAATCTCGATATATGCCAGCTCAACAAACACCATCGGAGACACCTGTATAGCACCTTTATAATCACCCAATTATGTTGTGACGTTTGGTAGCACGCTAAGTGTTCCTCCGGTATTCGGGAGTTGCATAATCTCAGCCATAGGAACATGTATAAGTCATGAAGAAAGCAATAACAAATAAACTAAACGATCAAGTGCTAGGCTAACGGAATGGGTCAAGTCAATCACATCATTCTCCAATGACGTGATCCCGTTAATCAAATGACAACTCATGTCTATGGCTAGGAAACTTAACCATCTTTGATTCAACGAGCTAGTCAAGTAGAGGCATACTAGTGACACTCTGTTTGTCTATGTATTCACACATGTACTAAGTTTCTGGCTAATACAATTCTAGCATGAATAATAAACATTTATCATGGTATAAGGAAATATAAATAACAACTTTACTATTTCCTCTAGGGCATATTTCCTTCACATACTGTACTATACGAGGCATTCTGAGTTGCAAATCGGGCTAGATAGTTTGGCAGGAAGTAAGTTGTCTGAAAATCAAATTTGGGTTAGTCGATTTCATGGCCGACGACGTCGACACCGGGGCGAGTGGTAGTGAGGACCGAGGACGCCGGCAAGGCCTTGGCCAGGAATGAGCTGTAGCCGACCACAAGTTTGAAGGTTGATGGTTTAGGAGGCAGACGGATAGGCCGATGGATGGGCGGTTTGAGAAATAAGGTGAATAGGAAGATCGGGAGTTTGAACAAGGCCGTCCGATCGTTCATTTTTCATCACACGGCCCAGAACAAATTGACTAACCCAAAAACAAATTCAGTCGACAAGCCACTAGCCATGCCCTTAGTACATTACTTGTTTATGGAAAAGGTTCACTGCAATGCCTAATCAATTGACTCAAACAAGAGTGACTATATTTTAGAGCATCTCTAGCCGATCCCTCAAAACTATAAAGACAAAAAAATTGAGGAGTTAAATCAGACCTAGCCAAACCCTTGTCGGTTTAACTCCTCGCAAATCTACTGCAGGCGTCGGCCGCCGCTTATATTTACTCAACCGCAACTCCATCTCAGAATAAATATTCGACCCCACCAGACCCCCTGCGTCGTCTCTCTCCCTTCGCTTGTATCACAGTGGCGCATGCGCCGTCCAAATCCACCCCGCACCTCCCGCCAGCACTCCTCCCCCCACTGCAGCCACCATGCACCTCCATTGACACTTCTAATCAACCAACGCCACACCCCCTCCACCAAAATGGCGGGATCTAGACGTGGAAGTCGCCGTCGCTGATTCAAAATGCGGATTCGCACCGCGGCGCACAAATGATGCGAGAACACAACGACGTGCCCCTGCTCCCGCTCCTTCACCTATCTGCTGTTGTCGAAGAGGAAGTACCACGGCGTGAGGCAACGATCGTGGGGGCGTGGGTTTAAAAATAACTGGTCGGGAGACCGGCCGCCGGTACTCGATTGGCTCCTTCCAGTAGGCAGAGCTGGTGGCGAGGGCCTATGACATGAAGGCAGTGAGCCTCTATGGCAGCCGGATGAAGACCAGCTTCCCCCATCAGCAGACGCGAAGTCCAGGAATTCATCGCCATCGACCCCCAAGTGGTCTCCTACCGTGAGGTGCGGGAGAATCGGTAGCCTTTGAGCGGCTCAACGCGACACGCGTCAGTGAGGAGTTCATGGACGAGCAATGCTAGAATAATACGGAGCTCATCACCGAGGAGAGCCAACGTCTCAAGTTGTATAAGAATGGGGCTACCGACGAGGTCGGGCCGTCCGGTGGGGCGGTCATCGACTTTTGCTCCAGCGACTCCGACAACTTTGATGCTCCGACAACAGCTTGAATTAGGACGATCTCATGAACGTTGAGGATTAGGCTTTCTTTATTTTTTATTTCCTTCTGATCGGGTAGTTTATGCATTGTAGTTAAATTTCGTGTTATGCAATGTAGTTTGAATGAAGATGTGTGTTTGAATTGACTAATTTTAACTTTTTTTCAATGAAATTGTGTGCACCTTTTAGGAGCTAAATTTAAGAGTTGAGCTAGGAATCACATTTTTTAACTCCTCAAATATATGGAGTTAAAGTTTGAGGGGGCATATGAGGGCCTACATTTTGAGGATCAGCTAGAGATGCTCTTAATCGATTTCAAATAACTATTTCCATATCAACTAATTTCTGGCTCATAATGGCCGTTTGGTCCACCCTCATATTTGTATAATTACACGAATCCAAATACCCTACTTCAAACATTTTTAGCGTTGACATTCGTCAACTTTCCTTTTTTGAGGACAGTCCTCGTAACCCACTTCACGAACAAGGAAATTTAAGAGTATATCTCACGTGAAGCATAATAAGGCTCCATGACAAAAAGGGTTCTTGATGAGTTTTATGAGTGGCTTTGGCGAGGTTACTAATGAATATTTGATGCAGATGTTCAATTACTTGTATCAAGGAAACCCGCCCTTGTTTTGGCTGAATTTTTGTGTTGTTAGTCTTCCTTACAGAAAAAGTGGGCGCAATTTAAATTCAATTGTTTTGGCCATCTAATTGCCAAACATTAGCTTTAAATCTTCATGAAAGTTTCTACAGACTACTTCAAAGTAATTTGCATAATGTGGTTAGGCCAACCCAAAGGACTTTCATGTATGGTCGACATACTTTAGAGGGATTTGGTGTCCTACATGAGAGCATCCACGAGTTTCATATGAAGAAGCTATACTGAGTTATCTTCAAAGTGAATTTCAAGAAAACTTACGATAATTTAAAGTGACATTTGCTACAGTAGGCTATAGGGATGAAGGGTTTTGCACCCACTTGGTGTCACTGGGTTCATAACTTTCTTTAAGGCGGTACTGTGTGTGTTGACATATGTCATTGTTTCTAAAATTAAAGGGTTTGAGATAAGGGGTCCATCGATTATGTTTAATATACACAACCTTCATTCTTATTACAAGAGCGGAAGAAGATGGGTAGGTGGGCGGTCTCATTCCGCCCCTATTTGATGGAGGCTTCTCCATCTTACAGTACGCGGATGACACCACCATTTTCATATGGAAAAAGTTAATTAACTTGAGTGCAATCCTGTAATTTTTTAAGAATTGTATGTCAATTAATAGAAAAAGATTTTCAATGTAAAATAGGAAAGTTTAGACGGTGTTAAATAAGGAATTCCATCCAGAGTCTTCTACTTTGCGCAGGAGAACACAATTGTGGACCAATATATGCAACTTTAGTGTCATGAGGTTGGATCAACCCCCCTTTCCTTTGTTGGTACCTCAGTGCCCCTACTCTTTTCGCAAGCACTTCGACGTTATGGGGGGGGGCTTGTTCCAATCAATGTTGTGCTCATTAGTTTGCCTATGTTTGTGTTATCCTTCGATATCCCTAAGGGGGCTAAGCAAAAGCTTGGAGTATTATCGATCCAAGTCTTGTTTTGACAATTTGATTAGTATAAACGGAAATATCTACTAGCCAAGTGTCTGTAGATTGAAAGATCAAGGGGGGCAAATGGCTAAGAATGAATGATTGCCTAACAAATGGTTTTTCAAACTACTTAATGACGATGGGGTTTGGGAAGAACTATCATGTAAC
The DNA here is from genome assembly GCA_021605145.1 of Aegilops bicornis. NCBI lineage: Eukaryota > Viridiplantae > Streptophyta > Magnoliopsida > Poales > Poaceae > Aegilops > Aegilops bicornis. The sequence continues at coordinate 506,246,968 of CM038673.1, forward strand.
ATATACCTACACTAAAATACACTATCACCAGTGATGGTCAAGCACTCTTTTTTTGGAAAGGTTTGGTTACAGTCATGGATGATAAAAGGAACAAATTTCCATGGCGACTGTTATGGGGGCACAACTCTCAGCCTTGCATGTAGAGGCGCACATTGGATTAAAATCCTTGGTTGCGTCTGGACTGTAGGTTGATGTCCATCAACATATCTCATGATCCATATGTTTTCTGTCGGAAGCTCCATATGTCTTGCATCTTCTCTGTTAGGTCTATTTATGCCGACGTAATCAATGCAATGTTTTTTGCTGAATAATACATTTAGAACCTCAATGTCTCATTAAAAATGAAACTAGTCGCTTGCTCACGATACTTTGCGTTCTCCTACGCAATTGACAACTTTTTGCCAACTTTCAGCAGGAGAACACAATTGTGGACCAGCAAAATCAGAAGTTGCCAAAAGTTGACAACTTTTTAGAGATTGGAGAGAACTAATTGGTAGCCTCAAACTTTTATGTGGTATATGTGCCGATGATTCGCCTTACCAAGAGACTACCTTGCCCTGCAAATGACAAGGTAATAAGAAGTGTTGTTATTGTTACTACATGGAACGATACACCACTTCTTCTTGCCTTGTCTTTTTCCACTTTTACTTTTGCACACTATTCACATTCTTTTTAACTAGCCACTATTTTCAAACAACTAACTAGTTGGCTAGATTGAACCTAACTTAAGGCCCAAATTCGGGTGGGGATGTCTACTTTTTATGCTTGCCAGTTGGAATTGTCGTAGTGATGTTATCTTTAACAGGAATGGAGTTTTGGTTTTTCTTGTAAATTATCCACAAATATATGCATTCGATCCGTATGTGGTCTTTACTCCGGCGTGCGAAGGCATGCATCCCTCTCTTTTTTCTAGAATGGAGTCAATTATTCTTAGGTGCAACTACTTGTAAACAATAACACGGGTTTTATTCAACCGATTAAGATGGCTTTGTAGCAATATGACTAGCATAGCACAAGTGCCTCATGTAGTATGAATTGCGATTTGGTTGCCCCGGGTTCTTATATTTCTATTGTTTGTGTGACTTTGTAAACTTGCACTTGCCGATAAGAGATGACCGCATGCATCAATCAATGGTAGGGCCGGGGTTCCACCCTCTTTTTGAACTGTTGGAAATATGCCCTAGAGGCAATAATAAATTAGTTATTAGTATATTTCCTTGTTCATGATAATCGTTTATTATCCATGCTATAATTTTATTGAAAGGAAACTCAGATACATGTGTGGGTACATAGACAACACCATGTCCCTAGTAAGCCTCTAGTTGACTAGCTCGTTAATCAATAGATGGTTACGGTTTCTTGACCATGGACATTGGATGTCATTGATAACGGGATACAATCATTAGGAGAATGATGTGATGGACAAGACCCAATCCTAAGCCTAGCACAAAGATCGTAGTTCGTATGCTAAAGCTTTTCTAATGTCAAGTATCATTTCCTTAGACCATGAGATTGTGCAACTCCGGATACCGTAGGAATGCTTTGGGTGTACCAAACGTCACAACGTAATTGGGTGGCTATAAAGGTTCATTACAGGTATCTCCGAAAGTATCTGTTGGGTTGTACGAATCGAGGCTGGATTTGTCACTCCGGTTGACGGAGAGGTATCTCTGGGCCCACTCGGTAGGACATCATCATAATGTGCACAATGTGACCAAGGGGTTGATCACGGGATGATGTGTTACGGAACGAGTAAAGAGACTTGCCGGTAACGAGATTGAACAAGGTATCGGGATACCGACGATCGAATCCCGGGCAAGTACAATACCGCTAGACAAAGGGAATTGAATACGGGATTGATTGAATCCTCGACATTGTGGTTCATCCGATGAGATCATCGTGGAACATGTGGGAGCCAACATGGGTATCCAGATCCCGCTTTTGGTTATTGACCGGAGGACATCTCGGTCATGTCTGCATGGTTCCCGAACCCGTAGGGTCTACACACTTAAGGTTCGGTGACGCTAGAGTTGTTATGGGAAATAGTATGTGGTTACGAAGGTTGTTGAGTCCGGATGTGATCCGGATGTCACGAGGAGTTCGGAATGGTCCGGCGGTGAAGATCGATATATTGGACGAAGGGTATTGGAGTCCGGAAGTGTTCCGGGGTACGTGCTATGGCCAAGATGACCGAAAGGTGTTTGGGAGCCCCAAGAAGTGTTGGAGGGCCTCATGGGCCAAAGGGAAGGGCAAACCAGCCCACTAAGGGGTGGTGCGCCCTCCCCACCCTCTCACGTAACCAGGGGAGAGGTGGGGCGCCTCCCTAGGGCAGCCCCTTCCCGACTTGGGGGCAAGTTTCCTAGGGGTGGGCGCCCAAACCCATCTAGGGTTTCCCATGTGGCCGCCGCCTCCCTAGGGAACCCTAGGCGCCTCCTCCACCCCCCTTACCCCTATATATAGTGAGGGAGAGAGGCAGCCGCACCTTCCCTGGCGCAGCCCTCCCTACTCCAACACTTCCTCCTCCTCCGTAGTGCTTAGCGAAGCTCACGGGAGAACCACGAGCTCCATCATCACCACGCCGTCGTCTTGCCGGAGTTTTCCTCAACTTCTCCTCTCCCTTGCCGGATCAAGAAGGAGGAGACGTCCCCGGCTGTGCGTGTGTTGAACGCGGAGGTGCCGTCTGTTGGCGCTAGGATCATCGGTGATTTGGATCACGGCAGTACGACTTCATCAACCCCGTTCTCTTGAACGCTTTCGCTTAGCGATCTACAAGGGTATGTAGATGCACTCTCCTTCCCCTCGTTGCTGGTTTCTCCATAGATAGATCTTGGTGACACGTAGGAAAATTTTGAATTTCTGCTACGTTCCCAACAAAAAAAAGGTTTTCATCCGATGGCTTATAAATAGTTACTCCATAGCCACTTGATAAATAGGAGAATTGCGAAAATAAAGTTAAATATTGGCTGAAGTTTTAACCATTTGATCTTCACATCTTGCTCCAACAACCCATGGTCCACTCTCCTCTTAACCCTAATGGCTTCCCTCACTTGCCCACTCACGTCGTCATTACTTTGCCTCTCCTCATCTTCCCCGCAACTTTCGTCTTACTCATCACAAGTGATTGCATTAGATACCTCTATTGTGGCCTCTATACGCCTTAAACTTAGATAACTTCACCTCTACCGTTACCTCCGCCAGCGTCACCCCTCCATATCGTCTTGCATCCGCTGCAGTCCAAACTCACCACAACTCTCACCGTGCCATTCACAACCTGCCATCCACATTGGTAAGCCAAGAATAGGAAGATGCATAGTTTATACAAATCTCAAGCTTACAGTGGTCCGGTTATTTGACAAGAGAAACTTGACGAGGGTATTTCGTTAGTTATCTCGTTGTTGTGACCGTGTCTACGCTATACCTGGCCATCCCTCGAGCCGGGCCAACCAAAGCCCGACGCAAAAAACCCAGGCCCGAGCCCGGCCCAGCCCGACTGTCGGGCCTAAAAATTGAGCCCGAGCCCGGCCCATCACGCTAAAAGCCTGCCGCCACGGCCGGCCTCTTCCTTAAATCCAAAATCGACGAGCCGGGCCCGGCCCGCCAAAGCCGGGCTCAAAACCTAGGCCCGAGCCCGGCCCGTGGACAAGATCGGGCCGGGCTGGGTCGGGTCGGGCCAACCGGGCCGGGCTGCCCATGGCCAGGACTAGTCTACGCCAACATGGGCCCGGTGTGTCACCATGTTGGTTTGTCCTATGATCTCCCATGCTCGCGACTGACGCGTGGCACGACAAGCACATCGCACCATCACTCGCGTTGCAACGGTGTTCATTAGAAAGAAAGAGAATGCAAAGTTTGTTTCTCCTGTTTACCCGATTTCTTCACATCAATTTCTGCAAACGCGTCATGCCACAACACAAAGTTACCCCTGCCTTCATGGCAGTATAGCTGGGGGGCTCACTTGAAAGCCTCATGTGTGGTCTCTGGTAATGCATCTGGCAAATGATTGTACTCCCCTGCACGGCCTAATCATTACGGCGCCTTGATCACAAGGAAATATCGGAGAACACCGGCATCGGGCAGGCAGGCCTCCCTTGCACGGCAGCCTTTGCGTTGCCACGGAGACCCCAACAAAATCCAGGTGGATCCGCCCCCGAAAGCCCATACAAAGCCGAGCTGTGACCGAATCAAATCACGCCCGCTGCCGCCCGCGTCCTTGCTGGTGTGCTCCTCCGCTGCTTCCCCCGGCGAGCGAGCCAGAGCCACCACCTGCAGCGCCACGATCCCCCTCATTATTGGCCCGCTGCCAAACGCCAGTACACGCCCGGTGCTCTGGTCCACCTCGTCTCCCCCCCTGCACGTGCACTCACTCACTAGCCATGCAGAGGGCCCTCGTTCCTCCCTGGTGGTACGTGCGTGCCCGCGCAGAGGTTCCAGGGACGGTAGCGGCAGCCGTGGGCTGGCGCCGTGCGCCCGTATCGGCACCACGGCGCCGCGGCAAGATCGTGTCCCGCCCCGCGCCAACCGGTGTCTCCCCCGCGGCCGGAAGCGTCCATGGCAACCTCGGCCGGGCGCGTGCTTTACAGCGGCACGGCGTCGCCATCGGGATCGATCGGATCAGGGGCTGGCTTTGCTGCTGGAGTGTGCGGAGGGCCAAGGATCCCAGCCCCGATCGCCCGGCCGGAGCGCGCGCGCTTTACAGCGCCCGGAACGTACCTACGCGCCCGTGGCTCGACATTATACGATCCGTGCCATCGCACACACATACTATCAGATACCACGGTCGTTCGTTGGGGGAATATCGGGCCGGCACCGTGACCTGGTTCCCTCTGTCCGGCCGACGAGGCCTCACGCCCGCACCCAGCATCAGATTGGTAGCAGCATTTACATTTGTTAATCAGCTCCATTAATGGACGCTGATATTTTACTCAGGGTTAGTACCGTAGCCGCGTAAACTAGTGTGCAACGGTGGTCCAGGCACATCGTCCGTCTCTGCAAGTTAGTAATCCTTTCACTCACACCGAGTGGCCCCTGAGGATGGATCGGGGCGGAGTAGGAGCAGACACAACTTGACAATGCGAGCCCGTGCACGAGCTCCACCTCCGTGGCCTGTACCTCGGATACTTTAAATGTGGGTACGAGGGCGGGCGAGCTGGTGCCGGCGTCGACGCACGCAGCAGCTGGTCACTGTGGTCCAGGGACGCAAAATATGAGCCCGTACGTACAACACGGCCTTTGGATATACTTTCGATTCACTTTCCAGTGGAACGAGACGGTGCTTTGTTGGGCGTGTGCTCCCTAGCAATGCAAAGCGCGCCAAGCCGCGTTGTACTCTTGCGACGTTAAAAACTGGTTGACAACCCGTCTTCTTGTACGTGCCACGCCACTTTGGAGCCAAATTAATCCGTTTGCGCCCTCGGCGGTGCTAGAAAACCAAGTAATAGTATGAACAGACCAGGCACGAATGACTTGCTACCAAGACGACGATCATGGTGGGGCGAAGGACCACGGGCGAAAGAAGGCAATTTTCTGATGGACTTTGGGCTCGGGATAAGAAGGCGCCACGGGATTTGTCGGTTGCTGGGCCTGGAACTCGTAGCCCGATGGTCCGTGCTCGTTAACAAGCAGTGGTTGGCGCTAAGCTCGTAGGTACAACGTTCTTTTTCTTCGCGGCAACGCCAAGGGCTCACAGACAAGCCCGGTGTGCAGTGTTCAGTGCGACAGGGTAATAGGTCCAGATTTTGTCTGCTGAAAGGTAGGCGGGCTTTATTTAGTGTACTACTGCTAATCCCATGGGCGAGTTAAATATCGCGTCAAGTGGCAGGAAATTTCGCCGCAAGTTTTTAGAGGCAAGGCAACGAGATCAGATCGGCTTCCCGACCGTCCATGCTACTAGCTTGGCATAATTACTGACACCGGCTCGGGAGATAAGGAGAGCCACCAGAGAGCTGATAAAGATGCGGACAGCTGATCGATCTTCGTCTTTTAAGGATGTTAACATCACACTATGGGTGGTCATTACTGGAGCACTAAAAAATAGGTACCGTCACGGACTAATCAACCGCCGTGATAGGCCGTGCAAATGGAAATTTGCACCCCGCTAAGATCTCATCGAACTTCTTGGCAGCATGATGGCCGGGTCATGTTCAACCTCTGAGCTTGCTATGTTGGGAGGCTGTGCTCTGTAAAGGCGGCATTAAGTTTTGCTTCGACGGCATAGGCGGCATTAAGTTAACCCCGTGCCTCGGCCCTTTGTGTGAAATCTCATCGAACGTTGCAGGGGAAGCGTCAAGGGTCGCGTTTGTTACCTTCGGTAAAGGCTCGGCACAAGGGTACAAAAACATTGCCATGGCGGCAGGCATCGGCGTGACAGCGCCACCCTTTTCCAGAGCCCAGCAGAAGCGCGTACACACACAGGACCGCGTACGTCTGCGAGCTGGTTCGTGCGGTGCGCGCGCGCGCGCAGGGGCCGAATTTCGTGTTTTGACCCTTTTTAAAAAGGATTTCAGAATCCGGTCCCGGTTTAAATTTTTTTCGAGATTTGACCCTTTTGCCTACCGCCAGGGCATCTGGCGATAGGGTTAGATAACCTACCGCCAGGTCCCATGGCGGTAGGAAACTTATCCATCGCCAAGACGCGGAGACGGCGCCGTCCTCTGTCGCACCCTACCGTCATGGGCCTGGCGGTAGGGCTGTCTAACTCTTACTTGAGGGACCTGGCGGTAGGGTCTGGCGATTATTTCGCCCGAGGCTGCGCCCTTCCTTTCTCCCCACCTCCCTCCCCCAAGTCGGCAGTTTCTCATTTCTTTCTCCCCCAAGTCGCCCCTCTCTTCCTCTCTCATCTCCTCCATTCCCCCCCTTGGATCTTCACCGATTCTTCACCGTTTTGGCGGATCGAGATGATGGCCCCGAGGAGAGAACCGTAAGCTCCTCCGATCCCTCCAATTAGTTTTTGCAAACTTGCTACCGATTCGACGCATTATTTCCTTGAAACCCCTCATCTTTTTGAACTTAGATTGATTTTTTTTCACCTAAGATTGATTGTAGTTGTAGTTCTTAGTTCTTTAGTAAGTAGTGGTATTGGATATGTACTCTAATCAATAGTTCATATGTTAGTGTGAAGATGAACCCTAGTTCATAATTTTTGTTGTTAAAAAAATTATGATGTATTGTTGATAAAGGGATGAACCCTAGTTTGATGATGCATGTTGATATAATGATATGCTCTAGTGTGAAGATGAACCCTAGTTTGATGATGCATGTTGATATGATGATATGAAGATATTGTTTGGAAAATTTGTTTAAAAATATGAAGCTATGATGTATGTTGGAGGTTTTTTTTTATATGATGCATGTTGATATGATTTGATCCATCATGTGTAGTAGATGTTGTTGGAGGAATATGCTTAAAATTTGATCTTGATATGATTTGAGTTCATTGTTTGTTTATGTATGCTTATGCTTATGGTGCTTTTGTTTATGAAACTCTATTAAGGCGGCCACCTCTTGCGGACAACATCGCCCAGTCTTGCATCTTTGGGTGGGCATTCGACAAGGGTCATCGTGCCCGTTTCATAGAGAAACGGAGAGGTAAGTGATATGAAAGAAATTTTGATCAAAGTTCTCGGATTGATGAAAATGATTTCCTAACTTTTTGGCGTTCACTTTTAACAGACGCTCCGACCATCGCGCATGAGGGGTCACGGGGTTCATGGGCATATGGACTACTGACGAGCGCCACGCTGCCGTTCTTCAAGAGAGCCCGTCTGTTGGGTTTCATCTTTGCAGTTCAAGCGTCGGCCCGACGCTTGTCCACGCTGCTCTCACAGCTCGATTGACCGTTGGAGACCGGAGACCCATTCTTTCCATCCGCCATGCGGGAGATGACGGTGACCCTAGAGGACTGGGGATGATTACCGCAATGCCGATCGAGGGTCATGCACTCACCGGTCGAGTGGAGAGGGCCAAGCTGGCAGAGAGGGTCACCACCCTCATCGGCGGCTGCCCGGTGCCAAGAGTAACCGTGACATCCGGTGTGCCGTTGCCACAGCTCTCGAGCACCGGAGAACATGCCCCAAGGCGCAGATGAGGCGATCGTGGAGTTGTCTGTGAGGGCCTATCATGGTATATTCTTCGGGAGGTCGTGTTTCGAACTGACTCAGGGAACTCATAGCCAGGCATATCTGTTCTTCCTAGCGGATTGGGATGCGAGGTGCAGTTGGGGGACGGCATCTCTCGCCTACCTATACCGTTCGGTAAGAGAGTGTCTAATTGCGTATCTACCTACGAAAGTGTGTCCATGACATTTTCTTATATCGATCCTCATTTGATGTTTTGCGGCTTGACGCCTTAACGCAGAGGACGGGAGACAAGTCCAATATGGGTGGCTTTGTCTGGGCCTTCTCCATTTGGATGTGGGAGCGACTGCCAGTGGGGCGTCCGGAGAAGTTGCCAAGACTCCCATGGGAAGACTATGGCGAAGAAGGCGACGAGACTCGAAACCCCATCGTAGCTTACGAGAGGGACGTTGTCAAACTCTACACGGGCCTAAACAAGACTTCGTACAAGACCTACACCAACGAGTTGGACGCTTTGGCCTTGCTCTGGAGTATATGAACTCGCCCAACACCTTTCTCTTTGATTCCGCTTATCGACCGAGAGTGCGAACTTACCAAGGTATATGTAATAGGTAATCTGGTGGCCGTATCGACAAGAACGAGAGTGGGACTATGATCTGAACGTGATGTGCGATGCGGACCGTGGTCTCTGGCAGTGCATCGTGCCCATGATCTGTGTGTATGCCGTCGAGTGGCATTTGCCACAACGCGTGACCACGCAGTTTGGGATTTATCAGCATACCCGGGCGACCCACCGATCTGGCGGCCACGCGCGCTCCACTGTGGAGCTCTTTGTTCTCCGTGAGATTATCATGTTTCTTGTTGCTTATGATGATCTCATTGCGCTTATGATGATTCTTGTTGCTTATGCCTTGCGGCATGAGCCGGCAAAAGAATCGGTCGATCATGATCGGGAGAGGAGCATAAGACTCATGTGACGGCCGGGAAAGCGGAGGTGGCGTAAAGACGTGGAGAGGAGAGTGACTAATCGGGATGATTACAGGCCGACACATGAGGTGGTACGATGATGGCTGAAGCACCGTCTTCGTCTCAGCCTCGATGGACGGCGGAAGACATCGCGGAGCTGGAGTGGGCTGACCCGATGAACAGGCATACGGGCCGGCGCATCGAGAGACATGCACGGTGGATTTAGGGAGTTTGCACCCTCATCAACAGAGTGGTACGTTTGAACCGACGGTCGTATTTAAAATATTTTATTAAATCAACGTGATCGACTTATGCCGTTGCGATCCGGTGAGCCGAGCAGATGCATCTTTGAAGCCTCGGATGCACTAGGTCATCTTCCGGGAGCGCATAATCCGAGACCGTAGTCCGGGGACGATGAAGGTACAATTTCGGTCTCCTCGGAGCAGATGCATCTTGTTCACTTGCGGTCGATCGATCTGAACTTATTATGACCTTGCTTCATTGTGAGTGCAGAAATTAAATGCGGCGTTGTCGCAAGGTGGTAGGGCTGCTTGGGTGTCCGGAGTTGGGTCGATTGAAGCTCATCGACTGTAGCCACACAGGGTATCATCGGCTCATCGAGCCATGCTCCCTCGTCGTCTAGGTTGGTTGGAGAGGAGGAGGAGGAGGAGGAGGAGGAGGAGGCCATATATGAAGAAGGGGAGGAGGAGGATGAGAGCAACGGGGAGGAGGAGTACGATGAAGATTATGGACCTCCAGCAACTCAAACGTCTCAAGCATCTCATTTAGAAGAAGAGGAATCAAGAAGAAGGATTTCTTGAGTCCGGACCCTTTCGAGACCGGTTCCTCGGCGGCCCAAGAAGAAGACCGAAGAGAATTGTTCAAAGAGTAACGAGGACCGTACCTCCGGGGAGGAAGGAGCAAGCGATTATGCTCTTCGATAGTTGGCTCTTTTAGTTTCGTTGAACTTCGTTTGATTGAACTATTCGGTGGTTATGAAGCTACGTGAAACTATGTGTTTGCTATTTGTGGATCTATGTGTTTGCTATTTGTGAAACTATGTGGAACTCCGTTTACTAATTAGTTGAAGTTCGCTTGAAATGTTCTATGCACTTCAAATTTGTTAATGTGTATGTGATGCCCAAGTTTAATTGTTTGAGATCTGTGATATTGTTGTCATATTTGTGAAAATTGCTATAATATTATTGTCATATTAAATTTGAAAAGAAGCAAGCAAATGAACTTAAATTCATAAAACACAGGACCCTATCAAGGCCCTGGCGGTAGGGTCGCATACCACCGCCAGTGGCAACTCAATTCTTCGTTCTGTAACCGTTAATTTGAAAAAACAAGACCCTATCAAGGCCTGGCGGTAGGGTCGGGCTTACCGCCGAGCAACTCAATTCTTCGTTCTGAGAATCGTTACATCGAGGCAGGACCCTACCGCCGGTGCTCTGGCGATAGGTTTGGAGACTACCTCTGGCCTCACAGCGGTAGAGTACTATCCACGTCAGCACAGTCAAACGGCCGCCGTCCCCCTCCGTCGCACCCCTACCGTCATGAGCCGTGGCGGTAGGCTATCTAACCCTACCGCCGTAGGCCCTGGCGGTAGCAAAAGGCTCAAATCTCGAAAAAAATTCAAACAGGGGTTAGATCCTGAAATTCTTTCTAAAAAGGGTCAAAACACGATGCATGCATGCATGCACGGGGAGGTGGGCGCCCAACAAACCGCGGAGCGGGCGGCTTTAACCTGCGCCGTGTCCGTCCGGCGGTGGTCACCACGGCGCATTAAAAGAGGACGCGCGCGCGCGCACAGAACTCAAGTGACCAACAACAAAGCTGTCCATCGCTCACAAGCAAAAGCGAGGGCGCCGATCGTGCCATCGAGGGCGCCAGCCTTGTTCACGTACGGCGGTACGACGCCTCAACGGACCTCACGGGGTACCTGCACGAGTGCACGGTGCAGCCACAGGCAGCGGCGGGCGCGCCCACGGGCCACCCGCGCGTGTGCGTGCAGCCGTGCAACTTGCCCACCGTCCCGGCGATGACAACGGGACAAAGCCTTCCTTTTGGGGCGAGCATGAGCATGCCGTGGCGCGAGGCAAGGAAAGGGACGTGCGGGCGTGCACGGGCACGCCCGGCTGCTCCCTAATCCTCTCCCGATGTCCCTTTCCTCCTGCTTAAGAAAAGAAAAGCAGAGCGATTGCTTCCTGATTAGTTACCGCCAGCCACTGGGCGAATGATGCATGTCAGATGTTCTTGCTTGGTTCGCAGACATGCAATGCAATTTGGAGGAGTATGCTGAACACCCAAGGAAAGCATGCACGCACGTACGTACCCTCTGTAAAGCGTAGCCCGAACTCTTGGTGGTTGGTCAACCAATGCAGATGGGGTTAGCCGTTGTAAAGCATGTAAGTTTTTGCGTGATCCCTTACGGTTGGATGGATCGAAGTTTCGCAGGATCTGGTTAATCTCTTTGTGGATACTATACTACTGTACTGACTGCAAAAGCATCATGCAGCTGCACCCACCCATCGTGGTTGGTAAATGAATGAGATTCCGCACAGCCAGGCCAGGCCCTAACGGTATCCAAACCAACACATGCACACAGGAAAAAGATACCACCCATCCATGGAGACGGAGGGGAACACAAGGGTTGGATCCCTTGGAAGAACAGCGTTGATTTCCGGGACGTTGTTTCTTGGCAATTGATGGTACATCACGCACGTGAACACGGCTTAATTTACTTGCGTATCCATGCACACGAAGTAACATGGCCCAGTTTACTTTTCTCACTTAGTAGTAGTAACATACAAGTGTTGTTGTTTAATCGATCGATCCCTCCTTCGAGGGGAAAAGAAAGAGAAAAGATTAACGGCCGACGCCGGCGGGATCAGCTGGTCACGACCTCGCCACCGTCCGCGCGAGGCGCTGCACCTTGGCGGCGATCTCTGGGGGCACCCGCACGGCCGATCGGTGCGGCTCCTTGCACCGCCGGAGGTCCAGCCCCAGCGCGTCCGACACGTCCTCGGAGCTCCATCCGGCTCGCCTGAGGGAGTCCGAGCACCGGTCCGTCTTCAGCAGCAGTGTGTCGAGCACGGCCTCCGCGTCTGCGGCTGGCGGAGCCTCCTCGCCGTCGAACATCCCCGAGGCGGCCACCTCCACCATCTCGTCCACCTCCCTGTCCCTCCAGCCACCTTTCTTGAGCACCGATCCGAGCTTGTCCAGGTAGTTGTCCACCCAGCGCGGCGTCGACCTCCGGGGTGGCGAGCAGCAGCCTGACGAGGATGTGGATGCGGTGGAGGCTTCGGAGGACGACGAGTCGCGGCGGCGCCGGTCGGAGGCCGCGTCGCTCCAGAACTCGATCCAGCGCGGGGCCTGGCCGCCGCAGGCCGCGTCGAGGCTGCGCCGCGTGCACGGCGTGCTCGCGCCGGAAGAGGGCATCGACGCGAACGGGGATGAGATGTCCATCGGCTGGAAGGACGACTCCCGGGTGAAGAAGTGGACGACGTCGAGGCCGCAGCAGAGGACGCGGTCGTCGGTGACGAAGAACACGGGGTTCCCGGCGAGGGAGGGGGTGCAGGGCAAGTAGCACCGATCGAAGAGCGGCACCAGCAGCGGCGCTCGCCGTATGGCGGAGCGAGCGAGCCGCCTCGCGCGGTCCGGGTCGGCCGGCCTCTTGCCCCAGCACCGCGGCCACAGCGCGCCCCTCGAGATCTGGAGCGACGCCGCGGCGACGGGCAGGTCGAACGCGGCGCGGAGCCCCGCGCGGGAGCGCCAGTCCGGGAACCCGGGGCCCGACGGCAGCCCGAGGGCCAGCACGGCGCGGAGGTCGGGCGGGAAGGTGAACCCCATCTCGGCCTCGGCGCGGGCGAGCTCCGCGTCGGAGAGCCCCGGGAGGACGGCCACCCCGGACGCCCGGAGGTGCGAGAGCACGGACGACGCCACGCCCTGGAAGGAGTAGAGCCCGTGGCGCGGGGACGCGGACGCCGAGGAAGGGCCGGCCGCGGCGCGCGTGGAGAGACGGCGCAGGCCGGCGGCGTGCGCCGCCGGGGCCATGCCCGCCATCCGGTGCTCCACATCCACCATCGCGACGGCCCGACTCGCCGCGGCGAGCGGCTGCTTTCCCCTGTGCGTTTTGGCGTTTGGATGCGGGGAGCGGGGAGCTCGGGAGAGGCGGAGGAAAACGGCTGAGAGTGAAGGAGACGGGCGGACACGGTGGTAACGGAGTACGCTATATAGCGGGAGGCAGCCGTGGCCGTGGGGGTGTGTGGAGGGTGGAGGACAAGCCTGGGCCCAGAGGCCATGGGCCGTGGCCCCACTTTGGAGATCTGAGGTCCTGCCGCTGGGTGTTGCGTGGGCCCAGCCACAGCGATGCCTCCAGCATAGAGCACGCTCTAATCCAGACAAGAAAAAAATAAACGAAGAGGCGACGCTGATCGGTGTCAGACTGTCAGCAGGCAAGCAGCCTACAATGTGATCAACTGGTTTGTATTAGCATTTCTGTCTACTTTTCACCGCCAAAATTTAATGGTTCACAAAATTGGACAGGTCATGAAACTAGATTGTTTGCTCCGTTTCTTTGCGAACAAAAGCAGGAGCAGCTCTGATATTTTCGTGCTGCACGTCAAATCGCGGGTAACCGAAGTATGGTCGAAGACCGTGAGGTCACGGTTAAATCGAAGACAGATTGTTTGAGTCACAAGAAGAAAGCTTAACACGTGAGTATTTAACAAAAAAAATACATTTGCGGTTTGTGTCCAACGAAACTGCCACTTTCAAAACGTCAACAAAAGGCTACCACTTTAATCTAATTTTTGGCAAAAATAAACTACCACTTTCATTTGATGACAGTTTTAACGGTTTTGTTCGCACACGAACACATCACTACGTACCTTCAACGCCGAGGGTGGTTCGCCACAGCTCACGTCGGAGGAGCCTTGGATTTTTTGAGACCTCAGATTGGCCAATGGGATTTTTTAGCCTGATCTTGTTTTCGATCCATGGGTCGCATACAACCTGGAATTGAGATGATTTATGTATCAAAATCATTTGGCTCGACGAGACGAAGACATTTCATGTGGAGAAGTCTTTCATCCATGGTCATCTTGAAGGGGTAATCGGCCAAACAGTGCACCAGAACCATAAATCTCAATACTCCGAGCTCAGGTTCGCCCCCTGAGTTGTGGTCGGATAGCAATGACCTAAACATAAAAGTTATTCACTTCAATGATACGAAACTTTTCATGTTGAAAAATCTTTCTTTCGAGGTCATCTTAATTACATTTACTGTCTTGCCAGCGTCAACAGATTTTAAACAAGGTCATGACAGCATTTGCCCACATGTGAGGTCCACGTGTGCCTAACGACCAACGGAGCTCACCTGATGGTTGTTAGAGTCGTCGTTCGGATGGACCTGGTTGGACCAGGTTAAATACAAACACAAATTGTTTGAGTCACAAGAAGAAAGCTTAACACGTGAGTATTTAACAAAAAAAAACACATTTGCGGTTTGTGTCCCACGGAACTACCACTTTCAAAATGCCAACAAAAAGCTACCACTTTAATCTAATTTTTGGCAAAATAAACTACCACTTTCGTTTGAGGCCGCTTTTGACGATTTTGTTCGCACACGAACAAATTACCTTTAACGCCGAGGGTGGTGCACCGCAGCTCACGTCGAAGGAGCCTTGGCTGAAGCACGATTCACAGTACAACCGACGAGAATTGTTGAGGATCTGAAACCCCACACATCCTGAAAGGACCCCGTCAAGGAGTGCGGCGGCTATGGGTTGCCCTAAGTTGGTTCAACAACCCCTAGAGCCTCGGGATTCACAGCTCTCCAACACTAAGAACAATGAAGAACGAGAAAGCAGAAACGTTGGAGAGAACGAAAAGTAGATGAAAAAGGTAATAGGAGTGTTTTGCGATTGTGTGTTGTTCAATCGGCCGTCACCTCCGACGTATATAAGACGCAGCGGTCGGACTTCTTGTACAAGATGACTCGAAACCTCGCCCGTAATCTTCCAAACTTAACCGAATTCATATTTAAATAGGTGCGAGACAATATTTCGGTTTTTAGTTTCTTCATCCGTATACTACCCGGATGGAGATGAGCCCAAAAGCAAATTTAACCGCTTCAATGAGACAAACAACTTTCATGTCGAACACTTTTTCATCGAAGGCCATCTGGATGACTTCGTGGGTCCATCTTCAGCTTTTGGTCGGGTTCAACCGACATAGTCGAGTTTAGAATTCCATGTCACCTCCCTTGGATATTGAGACCTCAGTTGCCTAGGACATTGGATTGGCCAACGAGACTTTTTAGCATGATCTTGTTTTTGATCCACGGGTCGCATACGACCTTGGATTGATATGATTTATATATCAAAATTGTTTGGCTCGACGAGACGAAGAGATTTCATGTGGATAACTCTTTCATCGGTGGTCATCCTGAAGGGGTAATCCGCGAAATAGTACTCTAGAACCCTGAATCTCAATACTATGAGCTCAGGTTCGGCCCATGAGTTGAGGTCGGATGGCAATGACCTAAACATAAAAGTTGTTCACTTCAATGATACGAAACATTTTCATGTTGATAAATCTTTCATTCGAGGTCATCTTAGTTACATTTACTACCTTGCCAAAAACTAGCGTCAACAGATTTTAAACAAGGTCATGGCAGCATTGGCCCACATGTCAGGTCCACGTGCGCCTAAAGACCAACGGAGCTCACCTGACGGCTATTAGAGCCGCCGTTCAGATGGACCTGATCAGACCAGGTCAAAGCGACCGCACAACTGTCATCTTCCCATCCATCTCTCACTCTCTCCTGAGTTGACTCGCAACTTCTCCTCGCACCTTGGCGACGCCGCGAGGATGCCTTCGTGGAACGACGATGAGGAGAGCAGAGACGACGACATGAGCTACTTCAGTAGAATGCAGATGGGGTATTTCGTAAGTCATTTCTCTGCTAGTACGGTTAGGGTTTCAAGATATTTGGGATTTCTTCGGTTTGAACTCATATCTATCAGTTGCTCGTGATTCAAATTCTGTTTCTGTTGTCATTATTGAATTAAACTATTAACATTGTCGTGGTGCCAAGTTTCTGCGGTGTTGTGGTCGAATCCGAGCCTAACTGCATCCTGCAAAGGCCCAACAAGTTTGTTGCTTTTGAAGGCACTAACATCGGCAAGTGATTCATAGGGTGTGTTGTTGTGGTAAGGAGAACTTGGTCATGGTGGTGATTGATTGCTTTGGTGCTATGTAGTGGAAACAGAGCACCGAATGTTGTGGTTTGTGAGGGCTAGTGTTCTTCTGAATGTTGCATTAGTGTAATTGCAGTATTGAGCTAGTGTTGTCGTGTATGAATTATGCTAGTGTTCCTCTGTTAGTTCAGTGTGCATGAATTATTCTTCTCCGAATTTAACTGACACTAAATATCACTGAATTTACACAGTGGTGTTAACTGTTGTGTTGTTCACTTGGTAGGAGCCCCTTGGCCTGACATACTTCCAAAGGTGCCTAACCAAGTTGTGGGATTTGTACCGTGAGCAGAGCTATGGTAGAGTCCAAGACAATGAGACTCATGGTAGGTGGCAAAACTTAGAATGATATTTATCAGTTGGGGCACTTTCGGTACAACCAGCTTGTGGATAATGTATCCGAGTTGTTTGACTACCAAGATGGCACGAAAGTCTCATGACATGGATGACATAAGCCATGCAATCATAGAACTCAAGGGGGGTGATAATCCACAAGTATAGGGGATCATAGCAGTTTTCGAGGATAGAGTATTCAACCCAAATTTATTGATTCGACACAAGGAAGCCAAAGAATATTCTCAAGTATTAGCGGTTGAATTGTCAATTCAACCACACGAAAAGACTTAATATCTGCAGACAAAGTGTTTAGTAGCAAAGTAGTATGGAAGTGACATGAACGGTGGCAAAAGTAACGAGGCAGTTTTTGTACCAATCGTAACAGTGGCAACGGAAAAGTAACTAAGCAAAGATCAATATGTGAAAAGCTCGTAGGCAATGGATCAATGATGGATAATTATGTCGGATGCGGTTCCTCATGCAACAGTTATTGTTGGGGAACGTAGTAATTTCAAAAATTTCCTACGTACACACAGGACCATAGTGATGGCATAGCAACGAGAGGGGAGAGTGTCTGTCCACGTACCCTCGTAGACCGAAAGCGGAAGCGTTATAACAACGCGGTTGATGTAGTCGTCGTCTTCACGATCCGACCGATCCAAGCACCGAACGTCACGACACCTCCGAGTTACGCACATCGCTCAGCTCGATGGCGATCCCGGACTCGATCCAGCAAAGTGTCGGGATGAGTTCCGTCGACGACGGCGTGGTGACGATGATGATGCTCCACCGACGCAGGCTTCGCCTAAGCTCATGACGATATGACTTCTCCCACAGGGCTTCACCTAAGCTCGCGACAATATGACCGAAGTGGAATATGGTGGAGGGGGCACGCCACGGCTAAGGAACGATCCGTAGATCAACTTGTGTGTCCATGGGGTGCCCCTGCCCCGTATATAAAGGAGTGGAGGAGGGAGGGCGGCCTCTCTATGGCGCGCCCTAGGGGAGTCCTACTCCCACCGGAGTAGGATTCCCCTTTCCTAGTCCAACTAGGAAACCTTCCATGTAGTAGGAGTAGGAGAGAAGGAAAGGGAAGGGAAAGGAGAAGGAAGGAAGGCGCCCCTTCCCTAGTCCAATTCGGACCAGATCAAGGGAAGGGTGCGGCCACCCTTGAGGCCCTTTTCCTTCTTTCCCGTATGGCCCAATAAGGCCCAATACGTATTCCCGTAACTCTGACTCGAAAAATACCCGAATCACTCGGAACCTTTCCGATGTCCGAATATAGTCGTCCAATATATCGATCTTTACGTCTCGACCATTTCGAGACTCCTCGTCATGTCCCCGATCTCATCCGGGACTCCGAACTCCTTCGGTACATCAAAACTCATAAACTCATAATATAAGCATCGCCGAAACCTTAAGCGTGCGGACCCTACGGGTTCGAGAACTATGTAGACATGACTTAGAACTATTCTCGGTCAATAACCAATAGCGGGACCTGGATGCCCATATTGGCTCCTACATATTCTACGAAGATCTTTATCGGTCAAACCGCATAACAACATACGTTGTTCCCTTTGTCATCGGTATGTTACTTGCCCGAGATTCGATCGTCGGTATCCAATACCTAGTTCAATCTCGTCACCGCAAGTCTCTTTACTCGCTCTGTAATGCATCATCCCGTAACCAACTCATTGGTCACATTGCTTGCAAGGCTTATAATGATGTGCATTACCGAGAGGGCCCAGAGATACCTCTCCGGCAATCGGAGTGACAAAACCTATTCTCGAAATACGCCAACCCAACATGTACCTTTGGAGACACCTGTAGTACTCCTTTATAATCACCCGATTACGTTGTGACGTTTGGTAGCACCAAAGTGTTCCTCCGTAAACGGGAGTTGCATAATCTCATAGTTACAGGAACATGTATAAGTCATGAAGAAAGCAATAGCAACATACTAAGCGATCAAGTGCTAGGCTAACGGAATGGGTCATGTCAATCAGATCATTCTCCTAATGATGTGATCCCGTTAATCAAATGACAACTCATGTCTATGGTTAGGAAACATAACCATCTTTGATTAACGAGCTAGTCAAGTAGAGGCATACTAGTGACACTGCTTGTCTATGTATTCACACATGTATTATGTTTAGGTTAATACAATTCTAGCATGAATAATAAACATTTATCATGATATAAGGAAATAAATAATAACTTTATTATTGCCTCTAGGGCATATTTCCTTCAGTCTCCCACTTGCACTAGAGTCAATAATCTAGTTCACATCGCCATGTGATTTAACATCAATAGTTCACATCTATATGTGGTTAACACCCATAGTTCACATCGACATGTGACCAACACCCAAAGGGTTTACTAGAGTCGATAATCTAGCTCACATCGCTATGTGATTAACACCCAAAGAGTACTAAGGTGTGATCATGTTTTGTTTGTGAGAGAAGTTTAGTCAACGGGTGCCACATTCAGATCCGTATGTATTTTGCAAATTTCTATGTCTACAATGCTCGCACGGAGCTACTCTAGCTAATTGCTCCCACTTTCAATATGTATCCAGATTGAGACTCGAGTCATCTAGATTAGTGTTTAAAACTTGCATCGACGTAATCCTTTACGACGAACCTTTTCACTTCCATAATCGAGAAACACATCCTTATTCTACTAAGGATAATTTTGACCTGACCATTGATCTACTCCTAGATCACTATTGCACTCCTTGCCAAGCTTAGTGGTAGGGTATGCAATAGATGCAGTACATGATATGACATACTTTATAGAACCTATGGCTGATGCATAGGGAATGACTTTCATTCTCTTTCTATCTTCCGTCGTGGTCGGGTTTTGAGTCTTACTCAATCTCACACCTTGTGACACAGGCAAGAACTCTTTCTTTGACTGTTCCATTTTGAACTACTTCAAAATCTTGTCAAGGTATGTATTCATTGAAAAACTTATCAAGCATCTTGATCTATCTCTATAGATCTTGATGCTCAATATGTAAGCAGCTTCACCGAGGTCTTTCTTTGAAAAAACTCCTTTCAAACACTCCTTTATGCTTTGCAGAATAATTCTACATTATTTCCGATCAACAATATGTCATTCACTTATACTTTATCGGAAAGGCTGTAGTGCTCCCACTCACTTTCTTGTAAATACAGGCCTTTCCAAAAGTCTCAGTATAAAATCATATGCTTTGATCAACACATCAAAGCGTATATTCCAACTCCGAGATGCTTGCACCGGTCCATTGATGGATCATTTGGAGCTTGCACATTTTGTTAGCTCCTTTAGGATTGACAAAACCTTCTGGTTGCATCATATACAACTCTTCTTTAATAAATCCATTAAAGAATGTAGTTTTGACATCCATTTGCCGATTTCATAAAATGTGGCAATTGCTAACATGATTCGGACAGACTTAAGCATCGCTACGCTTGAGAAAATCTCATTGTAGTCAACACCTTGAACTTGTCGAAAACCTTTTTGTGACAAGTCGAGCTTTGTAGATAGTAACACTACTATCGGTGTCCGTCTTCCTCTTGAAGATCCATTTATTTAACATGGCTTGCGATCATCGAGCAAGTCAATCAAAGTCCATACTTTTGTTCTCATACATGGATCATATCTCCATTTTATGGCCTCAAGCCATTTCGCGGAATCTGGGCTCATCATCGCTTCCTCATAGTTCGTAGGTTCATCATGGTCTAGTAACATGACTTCCGAACATGATTACCGTACTACTACAGTGCGGATCTTACTCTGGAAGACCTACGAGGTTTGGTAGCAACTTGATCTCAAGTTTCATGATCATCATCATTAACTTCCTCACTAATTGGTGTAGGAATCATCGAACTGTTTTACGTGATGAACTACTTTCCAATAAGGGAGAAGGTATAATTACCTCATCAAGTTCTACTTTCCTCCCACTCACTTCTTTCGAGAGAAACTTCTTCTCTAAAAAGGATCCATCTTAGCAACGAAAAACTTGCCTTCGGATCTGTGATAGAAGGTGTACCCAATAGTTACCTTTGGGTATTCTATGAAGTTGCACTTCTCCGATTTGGGTTTGAGCTTATCAGGTGAAAACTTTTTCACATAAGCATCACAACTCCAAACTTTTAAGAAACGACAGCTTATGTTTCTTCGTTAAACCATAGTTCATATGGTGTCGTCTCAACGGATTTAGATGGTGCCCTATTAAGCGTGAATGCAGCTGTCTCTAATGCATAACCCCAAAATGATAGTGGTAAACCGATAAGAGACATCATAGATCGCACCATATCAAATAAAGTGCGATTCTGACGTTCGGACACACCATAACATTGTGGTGTTCGGTGGCGTGAGCTGTGAAACTATTCCACATTATTTTAATTGAAGACCAAACTTCGTAACTCAATTATTCGTCTTTGCGATTAGATCGCAGAAACTTTATTTTCTTGTTACGATGATTTTTCCACTTCACTCTGAAATTCTTTGAACCTTTCAACTATTTCGGACTTATGTTTCATCAAGTAGATATACCCATATCTGCTCAAATCATCTTGTGAAAGTCGAAAATAACGATACTTGCCACGAGCATCAACACTCATTGGATCGCATACATCGGTATGTATTATTTCCAATAAGTCAAGTAGCTTGTTCCATTGTTCCGGAGAACGGAGTTTTAGTCATCTTGCCCAAAGCGGCACGGTTCGCAAGCATCAAATGATTCATAATCAAGTGATTCCAAAAGTCCATCAAAGATGGAGTTTTCTTCATGCGCTTTACACCAATATGACCTAAGCGGCGATTACCACAAATAAGTTGCACTATCATTATTAACTTTGCATCTTTTGGTTTCAATATTATGAATATGTGTATCACTATGATCGAGATCCAATGAATCATTTTCATTGGGTGTGTAACCATATAAGGTTTTATTCATGTAAACAGAACAACAATTTATTCTTTTACTTAAATGAATAACCGTATTGCAATAAACATGATCAAATCATACTTATGCTCAACACCAAATAACACTTATTTAGGTTCCATACTAATCCCGAAAGTATAGGGAGTGTGCGATGATGATCATATCAATCTTGGAACTACTTCCAACACTCATCTTCACTTCCCCTTCAACTAGTTTCTGTTCATTATGCAAAACCAGTTTCAAGTTACTACTCTTAGCAACTGAACCCGTTATCAAATACCGAGGGGTTGCTACGAACACTAGTAAAATACACATCAATAATCTGTATCTCAAATATACCTTTGTTCACTTTGCCATCCTTCTTATCCGCCAAATACTTGGGGTAGTTCCGCTTCTAGTGACCAGTTCCATTGCAGCAAAAAGCACTTAGTCTCGTGCTTAGGTCCAGACTTGGGCTTCTTCACTCGAGCAACAACTTGCTTGCCGTTCTTCTTGAAGTTCCCTTCTTCCCTTTGCCCTTTTCCTTGAGACTAGTGGTCTTGTCAATCATCAACACTTGATGCTCTTTCTTGATTTCTACCTTCGTCGATTTCAACATCACGTAAGAGCTCGGGAATTGTTTTCGTCATCCCTTGCATACTATAGTTCATCACGAAGTTCTAGTAACTTAGTGTTGGTGACTAGAGAATTACATCAATCACTATCTTATCTGGAAGATTAACTCCCACTTGATTCAAGCGATTGAAGTACCCGGACAATCTGAGAACATGCTCACTAGTTGAGCGATTCTCTTCCATCTTTTAGCTATAGAACTTGTTGGAGATTTCATATCTCTCAACTCGGTATTTGCTTGAAATATTAACTTCAATTCTGGAACATCTCATATGGTCCATGACGTTCAAAACGTCTTTGAAGTCCCGATTCTAAGCTGTTAAGTATGGTGCACTAAACTATCAAGTAGTCATCATATTGAGCTAGCCAAACGCGTTCATAACGTCTACATTTGCTCCTGCAATAGGTGCATCACCTAGCGGTGCATTAAGGACATAATTCTTACGTGCAGCAATGAGGATAAACCTCGGATCACGGATCCAATCCGCATCATTGCTACTAACATTTTTCAATACAATTTTCTCTAGGAACACATATAAAAACATAGGGAAGCAACAACGCGAGCTATTGATCTACAACATAATTTGCAAAATACTACCAGGACTAAGTTCATGATAAATTTAAGTTCAATTAATCATATTACTTAAGAACTCCCACTTAGGCAGACATCTCTCTAGTCATCTAAGTGATCACGTGATCCAAATCAACTAAACCATAACCGATCATCACGTGAGATGGAGTAGTTTTCAATGGTGAACATCTTATGTTGATCATATCTACTATATGATTCACGCTCGACCTTTCGGTTTCCGTGTTCCGAGGCCATATCTGCATATGCTAGGCTCGTCAAGTATAACTCGAGTATTCTGCGTGTGCAAAAGCGGCTTGCACCCGTTGTAGATGGACGAGAGCTTATCACACCCGATCATCACGTGGTGTCTCTAAGACGCATTTAACTTTGGCAACGGTGCATACTCAGGAGAACACTACTTGATAATTTTAGTGAGAGATCATCTTAAAATGCTACCGTCAATCAAAGCAAAATAAGATGCATAAAGGATAAACATCACATGCAATCAATATAAGTGATATGATATGGCCATCATCATCTTGTGCTTGTGATCTCCATCTCCGAAGCAATCGTGATCACCATCGTCACCGGCGACACCTTGATCTCCATCGTAGCATCGTTGTCGTTTACGCCATCTATTGCTTCTACGACTATCGCTACCGCTTAGTGATAAAGTAAAGCAATTACAGGTATGCGTTGCATTTCATACAATAAAGCGACAACCATATGGCTCCAGCCGATTGCCGATAACTTCGGTTACAAAACATGATCATCTCATACAATAAAATATAGCATCACGTCTTGACCATATCACATCACAACATGCCCTGCAAAAACAAGTTAGACGTCCTCTACTTTGTTGTTGCAAGTTTTACGTGGCTGCTACGGGCTGAGCAAGAACCGTTCTTACCTACGCATCAAAACCACAACGATAGTTTGTCAAGTTGGTGCTGTTTTAACCTTCGCAAGGACCGGGCGTAGCCACACTCGATTCAACTAAAGTGAGAGAGGAGACACCCGCCGTCACCTTTAAGCAACGAGTGCTCGAAGCGGTGAAACCAGTCTCGCGTAAGCGTACGCGTAATGTCGGTCCGGGCCGCTTCATCTCACAATACCGCCGAACCAAAGTATGACATGCTGGTAAGCAATATGACTTATATCGCCCACAACTCACTTGTGTTCTACTCGTGCATATGACATCAACGCATAAAACCAGGCTCGGATGCCCTTTGTTGGGGAACGTAGTAATTTCAAAAATTTCCTACGTACATACGGGACCATAGTGATGGCATAGCAACGAGAGGGGAGAGTGTCTGCCCACGCACTCGTGAGACCGAAAGCGGAAGCGTTATAACAACGCGGTTGATGTAGTCGTGACGTCTTCACGATCCGACCGATCCAAGCACCGAACGACGGCACCTCCGAGTTACGCACACGCTCAGCTCGATGGCGATCCCGGACTCCGATCCAAAGCAAAGTGTCGGGATGAGTTCCACAAGACGACGGCGTGGTGACGATGATGATGCTCCACCGACGCAGGGCTTCGCCTAAGCTCCGCGACGATATGACTTCTCCGACAGGGCTTCACCTAAGCTCGCGACAATATGACCGAAGTGGAATATGGTGGAGGGGCACCGACACGGCTAAGGAACGATCCGTAGATCAACTTGTGTGTCCATGGGGTGCCCCTGCCTCAGATATAAAGGAGTGGAGGAGGGAGGGCCGGCCCTCTCTATGGCGGCGCCCTAGGGGAGTCCTACTCCCACCGAGTAGGATTCCCCTTTCCTAGTCCAACTAGGAAACCTTCCATGTAGTAGGAGTAGGAGAGAAGGAAAGGGAAGGGAAAAGGAGAAGGAAGGACGGGGGCACCCCCCTTCCCTAGTCCAATTCGGACCAGATCAAGGGGAGGGGTGCGGCCACCCTTGAGGCCCTTTTCCTTTTTTCCCGTATGGCCCAATAAGGCCCAATACGTATTCCCGTAACTCTCCGTACTCAAAAATACCCGAATCACTCGGAACCTTTCCGATGTCCGAATATAGTCGTCCAATATATCGATCTTTACGTCTCGACCATTTCGAGACTCCTCGTCATGTCCCCGATCTCATCCGGGACTCGAACTCCTTCGGTACATCAAAACTCATAAACTCATAATATAACCGTCATCGAAACCTTAGCGTGCGGACCCTACGGGTTCGAGAACTATGTAGACATGACTTAGAACTATTCTCGGTCAATAACCAATAGCGGGACCTGGATGCCCATATTGGCTCCTACATATTCTACGAAGATCTTTATCGGTCAAACCGCATAACAACATATTTTACTTGACCAACGGAGCTCACCTGATGGTTGTTAGAGTCGTCGTTCGGATGGACCTGGTTGGACCAGGTTAAATACAAACACAAATTGTTTGAGTCACAAGAAGAAAGCTTAACACGTGAGTATTTAACAAAAAAAAACACATTTGCGGTTTGTGTCCCACGGAACTACCACTTTCAAAATGCCAACAAAAAGCTACCACTTTAATCTAATTTTTGGCAAAAATAAACTACCACTTTCGTTTGAGGCCAGTTTTGACGATTTTGTTCGCACACGAACAAATTACCTTTAACGCCGAGGGTGGTGCACCGCAGCTCACGTCGAAGGAGCCTTGGCTGAAGCACGATTCACAGTACAACCGACGAGAATTGTTGAGGATCTGAAACCCCACACATCCTGAAAGGACCCCGTCAAGGAGTGCGGCGGCTATGGGTTGCCCTAAGTTGGTTCAACAACCCCTAGAGCCTCGGGATTCACAGCTCTCCAACACTAAGAACAATGAAGAACGAGAAAGCAGAAACGTTGGAGAGAACGAAAAGTAGATGAAAAAGGTAATAGGAGTGTTTTGCGATTGTGTGTTGTTCAATCGGCCGTCACCTCCGACGTATATAAGACGCGGTCAGACTTCTTGTACAAGATGACTCGAAACCTCGTCCAGAATCTTCCAAACTTAACCGAATTCATATTTAAATAGGTCTGAGACAATATTTCGGTTTTTAGTTTCTTCAGTCCGTATACTACCCCGGATGGAGATGAGCCCAAAAGCAAATTTAACCGCTTCAATGAGACAAACAACTTTCATGTCGAACACTTTTTCATCGAAGGCCATCTGGATGACTTCGTGGGTCCATCTTCAGCTTTTGGTCGGGTTCAACTGACATAGTCGAGTTTAGAATTCCATGTCACCTCCCTTGGATATTGAGACCTCAGATTGCCTAGGACATTGGATTGGCCAACGAGACTTTTTAGCATGATCTTGTTTTTGATCCACGGGTCGCATACGACCTTGGATTGATATGATTTATATATCAAAATTGTTTGGCTCGACGAGACGAAGAGATTTCATGTGGATAACTCTTTCATCGGTGGTCATCCTGAAGGGGTAATCCGCGAAATAGTACTCTAGAACCCTGAATCTCAATACTATGAGCTCGAGTTCGCCCATGAGTTGAGTCGGATGGCAATGACCTAAACATAAAAGTTGTTCACTTCAATGATACGAAACATTTTCATGTTGATAAATCTTTCATTCGAGGTCATCTTAGTTACATTTACTACCTTGCCAAAAACTAAGCGTCAACAGATTTTAAACAAGGTCATGGCAGCATTGGCCCACATGTCGAGTCCACGTCGCCTAAAGACCAAGGAGCTCACCTGACGGCTATTAGAGCCGCCGTTCAGATGGACCTGATCAGACCAGGTCAAAGCGACCGCACAACTGTCATCTTCCCATCCATCTCTCACTCTCTCCTGAGTTGACTCGCAACTTCTCCTCGCACCTTGGCGACGCCGCGAGGATGCCTTCATGGAACGACATGAGGAGAGTAGAGACGCATTTACATGAGCTACTTCAAGAGAATGCAGATGGGGTATTTCGTAAGTCATTTCTCTGCTAGTACGGTTAGGGTTTCAAGATATTTGGGATTTCTTCGGTTTGAACTCATATCTATCAGTTGCTCGTGATTCAAATTCTGTTTCTGTTGTCATTATTGAATTAAACTATTAACATTGTCGTGGTGCCAAGTTTCTGCGGTGTTGTGGTCGAATCCGAGCCTAACTGCATCCTGCAAAGGCCCAACAAGTTTGTTGCTTTTGAAGGCACTAACATCGGCAAGTGATTCATAGGGTGTGTTGTTGTGGTAAGGAGAACTTGGTCATGGTGGTGATTGATTGCTTTGGTGCTATGTAGTGGAAATAGAGCACCGAATGTTGTGGTTTGTGAGGGCTAGTGTTCTTCTGAATGTTGCATTAGTGTAATTGCAGTATTGAGCTAGTGTTGTCGTGTATGAATTATGCTAGTGTTCCTCTGTTAGTTCAGTGTGCATGAATTATTCTTCTCACTGAATTTAACTGACACTAAATATCACTGAATTTACACAGTGGTGTTAACTGTTGTGTTGTTCACTTGGTAGGAGCCCCTTGGCCTGACATACTTCCAAAGGTGCCTAACCAAGTTGTGGGATTTGTACCGTGAGCAGAGCTATGGTAGAGTCCAAGACAATGAGACTCATGGTAGGTGGCAAAACTTAGAATGATATTTATCAGTTGGGGCACTCAGTACAACCAGCTTGTGGATAATGTATCCGAGTTGTTTGACTACCAAGATGGCCTGAAGTCTCATGACATGGATGACATAAGCCATGCAATCATAGAACTCAAGGGGGGGGGTGATAATCCACAAGTATAGGGGATCGCAACAGTTTTCGAGGATAGAGTATTCAACCCAAATTTATTGATTCGACACAAGGGAAGCCAAAGAATATTCTCAAGTATTAGCAGTTGAATTGTCAATTCAACCACACCTGAAAGACTTAATATCTGCAGCAAAGTGTTTAGTAGCAAAGTAGTATGGAAGTAACAGTAACGGTGGCAAAAGTAATGAGCAGTTTTTGTACCAATCGTAATAAAGGCAACGGAAAAGTAACTAAGCAAAGATCAATATGTGAAAAGCTCGTGAGGCAATGGATCAATGATGGATAATTATGTCGGATGCGGTTCCTCATGCAACAGTTATTGTTGGGGAACGTAGTAATTTCAAAAATTTCCTACGTACACACAGGACCATAGTGATGGCATAACAACGAGAGGAGAGTGTACGTCCACGCACTCGTGAGACCGAAAGCGGAAGCGTTATAACAACGCGGTTGATGTAGTCAGACGTCTTCACGATCCGACCGATCCAAGCACCGAACGTCACGACACCTCCGAGTTACGCACATCGCTCAGCTCGATGGCGATCCCCGGACTCCGATCCAGCAAAGTGTCGGGATGAGTTCCACAAGACGACGGGCGCAGTGACGATGATGATGCTCCACCGACGCAGGGCTTCGCCTAAGCTCCGCTGACGATATGACTTCTCCGACAGGGCTTCACCTAAGCTCCGCGACAATATGACCAAGTGGAATATGGTGGAGGGGCACCGACACGGCTAAGGAACGATCCGTAGATCAACTTGTGTGTCCATGGGGTGCCCCTGCCCCGTATATAAAGGAGTGGAGGAGGGAGGGCCGGCCCTCTCTATGGCGGCGCCCTAGGGGAGTCCTACTCCCACCGAGTAGGATTCCCCTTCCTAGTCCAACTAGGAAACCTTCCATGTAGTAGGAGTAGGAGAGAAGGAAAGGGAAGGGAAAAGGAGAAGGAAGGAAGGGGGCGCCCCCCTTCCCTAGTCCAATTCGGACCAGATCAAGGGAAGGGGTGCGGCCACCCTTGAGGCCCTTTTCCTTCTTTCCCGTATGGCCCAATAAGGCCCAATACGTATTCCCGTAACTCTCCGGTACTCGAAAAATACCCGAATCACTCGGAACCTTTCCGATGTCCGAATATAGTCGTCCAATATATCGATCTTTACGTCTCGACCATTTCGAGACTCCTCGTCATGTCCCCGATCTCATCCGGGACTCCGAACTCCTTCGGTACATCAAAACTCATAAACTCATAATATAAGCATCGCATCGAAACCTTAAGCGTGCGGACCCTACGGGTTCGAGAACTATGTAGACATGACTTAGAACTATTCTCGGTCAATAACCAATAGCGGGACCTGGATGCCCATATTGGCTCCTACATATTCTACGAAGATCTTTATCGGTCAAACCGCATAACAACATCGTTGTTCCCTTTGTCATCGGTATGTTACTTGCCCGAGATTCGATCGTCGGTATCCAATACCTAGTTCAATCTCGTCACCGGCAAGTCTCTTTACTCGCTCAGTAATGCATCATCCGTAACCAACTCATTGGTCACATTGCTTGCAAGGCTTATAATGATGTGCATTACCGAGAGGGCCCAGAGATACCTCTCCGACAATCGGAGTGACAAAACCTAATCTCGAAATACGCCAACCCAACATGTACCTTTGGAGACACCTGTAGTACTCCTTTATAATCACCCGATTACGTTGTGACGCTTTGGTAGCACCAAAGTGTTCCTCCGTAAACGGGAGTTGCATAATCTCATAGTTACAGGAACATGTATAAGTCATGAAGAAAGCAATAGCAACATACTAAGCGATCAAGTGCTAGGCTAACGGAATGGGTCATGTCAATCAGATCATTCTCCTAATGATGTGATCCCGTTAATCAAATGACAACTCATGTCTATGGTTAGGAAACATAACCATCTTTGATTAACGAGCTAGTCAAGTAGAGGCATACTAGTGACACTCTGTTTGTCTATGTATTCACACATGTATTATGTTTCCGGTTAATACAATTCTAGCATGAATAATAAACATTTATCATGATATAAGGAAATAAATAATAACTTTATTATTGCCTCTAGGGCATATTTCCTTCAGTTATAACATAGGGTGACACAGAACTAGCTCCAGTTCATCAATGTAATGTAGGCATGTATTCTGAATATAGTCATACGTGCTTATGGAAAAGAACTTGCATGACATATTTTGTCCTACCCTCCCGTGGCAGCGGAGTCCTATTGGAAACTAAGGGATATTAAGGTCTCCTTTTAATAGAGTACCGAACCAAAGCATTAACACTTAGTGAATACATGAACTCCTCAAACTACGGTCATCACCGGGAGTGGTCCCGATTATTGTCACTTCGGGGTTGCCGGATCATAACACATAGTAGGTGACTATTGACTTGCAAGATAGGATCAAGAACTCACATATATTCATGAAAACATAATAGGTTCAGATCTGAAATCATGGCACTCAGGCCCTAGTGACAAGCATTAAGCATAGCAAAGTCATAGCAGCATCAATCTTAGAACATAATGGATACTAGGGATGAAACCCTAACAAAACTAACTCGATTACATGGTAAATCTCATCCAACCCATCATCGTCCAGCAAGCCTACGATGGGATTACTCACGCACGGCGGTGAGCATCATGAAATTGGTGATGGAGGATGGTTGATGATGACGATGGCGACGGATTCCCCTCTCCGGAGCCCCGAACGGACTCCAGATCAGCCCTCCCGAGGAAGATTAGGGCTTGGCGGCGGCTCCGTATCGTAAAACGCGATGAATCCTTCTCTCTGATTTTTTTTCTTCCCAAAAGTGAATATATGGAGTTGGGGTTGAGGTCGGTGGAGTCCCAGGGGGTCCACCAGGCAGGGGGCGCGCCCCAGGAGGGACGCGCCCTGCACCCTCGTGGAAAGGGTGTGGGCCCCCTGATGCTGATTCTTTCGCCAATATTTTTCACTAATTCCAAAACGTGTCTCTGTGGATTTTCAGGTCATTCCGAGAACTTTTATTTCTGCACAAAAATAACACCATGGCAGTTCTACTGAAAACAACGTCAGTCCGGGTAAGTTCCATTCAAATTATGCAGGTTAGAGTCCAAAACAAGGGCAAAAGTGTTTGGAAAAGTAGATACGTTGGAGACGTATCACGGGGCTCCTCAAGTTTTTCTACGAGGGGCTCCTCAAGCCAAAATACCGTGAGAACCAATTACCATGAGCGAGGTTACAACATTCCACTAGTAGCTGATGTGCGAGTGAGGGAGTTCCGGACTAGGGGGTGTCCGGATAGCCGAACTATCATCATCGGCCGGACTCCAAGACTATGAAGATACAAGATTGAAGACTTCGTCCCGTGTACGGATGGGACTTTCCTTGGCGTGGAAGGCAAGCTTGGCGTCACGGATATGTAGATCTACTACCATTGTAACCGACTGTGTAACCCTAGCCCTCTCGGTGCCTATATAAACCGGACGGTGTAGTCCATAGGACGAACAACAATCATACCATAGGCTAGCTTCTAGGGTTTAGCCTCTTTGATCTCGTGGTAGATCCACTCTTGTAACACACATCATCAATATTAATCAAGCGGGACGTAGGGGTTTACCTCCATCAAGAGGGCCCGAACCTGGGTAAAACATCGTGTCCCTTGTCTCCTGTTACCATCCGCCTAGACGCACAGTTCGGGACCCCCTACTCGAGATCCGTCGGTTTTGACACCGACATTGGTGCTTTCATTGAGAGTTCCTCTGTTTCGTCACCGATAGGCTCGATGGCTTCTTCGACCATCATCAACGACGCGGTCCAGGGTGAGACTTTTCTCCCCGGACAGATCTTCGTGTTCGGTGGCTTTGCACTGCAGCCAATTAAGCAGCCATCCGGAAGCAGATCGAAAGCTACGCCCCTGCCCGTCAGGTCAGATTTGTAAGTTTAAACTATACGACCGATATCCGCGGAGACTTGATCTTCGACGGATTCGAGTCGCAGCCAAGCACGCCGCACTGTTTCGATGGGCATGATCTAGCTCTGCAGCTAACAAAGGCTCGGAGGCCGCAGTAATCCGCTCCGACCCTTAACTGGAGCCGGATTCCCGATTGAGGACGAGTGGTTGGACACCGCCTCGGGGCTTTAATCTCTACGGCGATCGAGCGAACTCCATCCTGTCGCTGCGAAGACCTCGACTCAGGTGCGGACTCCTCTCCGGACCAACCCTCCACGCCCTTGCCAATCGAATCCGATTGGCGCGCTATGGAGTTCACGGTCATGACATCTTTCACACTCGCCCTTTGGCGACATCCCGAATTCACTAAAGTCTCTCTCTTTATCCGGAGAGCCTGGCGGACTACGAGCAGGAAGGTTGGGATGCGTCACGATGAAGAAACTCAATGCCCACCCACCAGCCACTTCATAGCCAATTGCCGAAAGCTTACACGACGTGCTCGATTTCGACTCAAGACATCGACGGTATGGACGACGATGTAGGAGACAACAATGAACCAACACCTATAGGATGCTTTGGACAACCTCATCCCATGATGTATACATGGTGAATACACCTAAAGGAAATGAAGAAGAGGAACAACGGACGCCACGAAGGATAAATCCCTCGAAAAGCAGTCAAACGGCAACGTAAACGCCGAACAAAGTCCCGCCTCAACAAAGACCCAGCCATAGAGCAGGGCGAACCGGTGGACAACGAACAAGCTATCGAGCAATCGTCCGAACAAGACAACTTGGATAAACAATCTGTCCCCAGCGAAGACAACAGTCCGGACAACCTCACGCCGGACAAACCATTGGAGCAAAATGACCTCTAGAAAAGGCTCGTCGCCACTGCACGTAGCCTGAAAAAGCAGAAGCGGAAGCTCAAAACAGCGGAAGATGCACTCAGGATTAGATGGAGCAAAGTATTCAGCATCAAGAGATAAGCACGGCGACAGTCGCCGAACAAAGAGTTACCCGAAAAGAAAGCTACTGCCCGAATTCAACAAGGAGGCCTTAGAGCCCCCACAATTAAAAAGCAAGAAGGCCACCCGGTCGGATGGACGACCCCACGGCAAAAAGAGAGCGGCGAATGGTGCCGCACACAAGCCAATATGCGATCCGCTTAAGGATTCACATCAAAAGGATGGCCCAGTTAGGTCCATCTATGGGCCAAGAAAGCACGCTTGTCAAAGCAATGCAATACGCCAAAATTCTGAAAACCACGGCACACCCAAATATAGGGGTGCCGCACACCCCCTATGTTTCACCGATGAGGTGCTGGATCATGAATTTCAAAGGATTCAAACCCGTAAACATAGAGGCATACGACGGAACAACAGACCCTGGAGTCTGGATTGAGGATTACATCCTCCATATACACATGGCTAGAGGAGATGATCTCCATGCCGTAAAATACTTACCCCTTAAACTCAAAGGGCCAGCTCGGCATTGGCTTAACAGCCTCCCCGAAAATACCATTGGAAGCTGGGAAGAGCTCGAGGATGCATTTCGGGCAAATTTTCAGGGGACCTGCGTCCGCCCTCCGGACGTAGACGATCTAAGTCACATAACTCAACAGCCCGGAGAGTCAGCCCGGAAATTCTTGAACAGGTTCCTTACTAAAAAGAACCAAATAGTCGACTGTCCGGACGCCGAAGCCTTAGCAGTTTTCAAACAAGATGTCCGAGACGAATGGCTCGCCAGACACCTCGGCCAAGAAAAGCCAAGAACAATGGCCGCATTAACAAGCCTCATGACCCGCTTTTGCGCAGGGGAAGACAGCTGGCTGGCTAGATGCGACACCAAATGACCCGAGTACATCCGAAATCAGGGATGGAAATGAAATCACGACGCAGAAAAAGATCGGTAGCCGGATTAAGGAAAATGGCCAAAATAGTACGGCGGTCAACGCCGGATTCAAAAGCTCTCGGCGAACAACAAAACACTGCCCTAAAGGATAATAAAGGACGAGCTATCCAACCTAAACAAGAATCTGGATAGACGTGTCAAATACATGGTACCTCCGGAAGCTCGCAAACCATACCCACAGAGACTGTTGGGTCTTCAAGCGATCCGGCCGACTTAACGCCGAACACAAGGGGCTCGACACACCAAGTGAAAGTGACGAAACCCAAAAGCCTCCGGAAAACAAAAGACTTTCCCACTAGAAGTCAAAACAGTGAACTCACTTCATGTGATAACACACAATGGCACTGCCATACCAGGACACCGTCTGCATAATGGGATAGAACCCACCAAAATTCGCTATAGCGCACTTCCTTCAATGGAATGGCCTTGAGCCTTCTTTATTATACATGCTCTGTACCACTAGAGGTTGTGTTCGATTCATCCGACAACCCCGTCATGGAAAGCTCACTCCCCATCGCCCCATTCAGAAAGAGCCCTTAAGCACCATCGAGGCGTCAGCTTTCGCCCGCTTTTAACGCAATAATCTTGCATTATGCATCTCTAACACTTAAAATGCCCGGTCCATGCGGCATCATCTCGTTAAAAGGAAGTATTAAGTGTCACTTGAGCACGGAAGAACGGAGATCGCCTTGACAGCCCCACGCCTATCCGCTCTGCTAGGCAAAGAACCCGAATCGGTCATTCAAACCCCGGACTCGGTTAGACGAAGTCAGCGCGCCTTACTAGCGGCATACCCCCATACGAGGGGCCGCATACATGTATAACAAGAGACAATAAAGCTCAATTTTATTTAATTCTTGAACCGTACTCTGTTTATTTAATATTAAGTACACCTTCGCACGACCCTTTTTCTTTCAAACTAAGTTCCTCTCTTTACAGATGAACAACGTGCTACACCCGTCCAGGATACGGCACAACGGAGACACAAAGCAGACGCAAGAGGGACCCGTTGCAAGGATTCTTTTGATTAAGACCTGCATAAACCTTTTTCACTTGTCTCTTGTTGATATACATCCCCC
Source organism: Aegilops bicornis (assembly GCA_021605145.1). Lineage (NCBI taxonomy): Eukaryota > Viridiplantae > Streptophyta > Magnoliopsida > Poales > Poaceae > Aegilops > Aegilops bicornis. Next base: position 506,281,399 of record CM038673.1, read on the forward strand.
CGGTTCCTTAATATAACCAAGGAGGAGGCTGGTGATTTGGCATTGGCCGCACCGGAATTTTTGCGCGTACCTAGACACCAGGGGCTTAGGGCATTATTCTGCCCATTTTCATAAAGACCGAATACCTTAGGGAGTATTTGGCGTCTCGAGTTAGGCCTTATATGCATCAGCTCGAATCATGTCTTTGGTCAAATGTTGGGTTGCCCGGCTCGTGTTTTGCTGCCTTACGTTCCGCTTTTCACGGCTAACGCGGCACCAGGGAGAACAATCGCGATTGTGCCCGGTTCGCCGGGCGAGCACCTCGAGAGAAAGCCGAAAACCGACTGTCATGATATAGCGAGACTGGTCAACCACTCGATGACTCACAGGAATGTTTAGGATTCCTCCACATTAACGAAGGACCGGTTTTCGTCAGCACATACGCACTTTAATTCGAGAGAGTGCGGTGCCCCTGTGGGCTATATAGTAGCCCCACCCTCGAACTCCTATGGCTAAGTGAAAGTGATAAAGCATTATAGTCCGGTTGCACGGTTTGCTACGCTATCACCTCCTTAACAGGACCAAGTCGTTGGATTAATGTGAAAGCGCCTTTTTGCAAACACCTCGCACTATGTGCGTGGGGCTGAAGCCAAGGACTGCCATCTTTCAGGTTATATACACATATACATAAACGGCCGCACAGGGAGTAGTTTACTACTTGAACGCACAAGTATAAAAAGCACTTATATTACATTGAAACATTGTTCTCACAAATCATACATGTCATTTAAACATAACATCCTTTGAGCACTGCGTCTCTATTAAACAAGCGCCCGGCAAGACTTCTTCAAAGTAGTGCTCGGCATGTACTCGGCCTCTGTCCGAATCCTGGGATGCAACGTCAGTGGCCTTCATCTCTGCCCAGTATGTCTTGGCACGGGCAAGAGCCATCCGTGCTCCCTCAATACACGTCGATCGCTTCATTGCGTCGTCACGACACCGCACCAAGAAACCGCTGCACTAAACCAAAATAGCTCTTGGTGGGGGTCCGTCCGGCCACAAGTGAGTCAAGACATGCTTCATGGCAAATCCGGACAATCGATTCAGCTCGGCCCATTCGCCAACCGATCGGTCGGCAGAGGACGCTCCGGACTATGGAATTGCGACCAATATAGCTCTTCCCTTGGTGCCCCTTCGGCCCCGGAAGTGCTCAACCGCGTCCACGGCTTCGCCGCCAAGTCCAGATAAGCATCCTCTGAACTCCACAATTTATCCAAGCGAGCATACTTTGGATCTGTATATTTCCTCCGCAAGAAAGCGGTTTTTCGGCCGCAATTGCCCCGGCTTTGACTCGGCTCCTCCTTGGCAGCTCTCAAAGCCGATTGGGCATTCTTGGATTCGGCGGCGGCCTTCTTTAAACCCTCTTGTTCCGCTGACGTTCCTTTTTCAAGAACCGCAGCGATCGGTAGTATTCCTTAACTTTTGGCCATATCGGCCATCTCCTCTTTGCTTCGGGCAAAGGAGCAGCCCGCTCAGCTTCTAGCTCTTGGCCGCCTTCTGGCCGCATTACTAATTCTGGCTTGCTCTTTTGCTCGGGCGAGTTCTCGCCTCAGCTCCTCCGCAGCGGCACCATCTGCATTAAGCATACAAACAAAGAAGACATGGGCGTCAAGCTCCCTTACAAGGTGTCCGCATAGAGGTCGCATACCTTGTGACTCGTCAAACCGTTTATTGACCAGCGCGATGTCCGCATCCACCTCGTCAAGTTGCCGCTTTAGTTCGGCATATTCAGCAGTCCGGCTGGCCTCCGGACGCCCCGCCACCTGTTCAGGAGCGGCATATGTTATAACTGAGAATTTGATCCTCGGCACATTGTCAATTTTGACAACATACCTAGTCTCAGGGGCTACTATCTATACAGGCGCATTTTATATGCATAATCGCTGAAGGTACATCATTTTTGCGTACCTCAAACCCGTCACAAGAAGCTTCGACGGCTTCATGCAATCCGCTCTCCGCGGATGCAGTTCTTTCAATCACCATACCCATTAGAGCACGGTGATCCTCTGAAATAGCCGCTCGCCCGAGCAGATCCTTTAGCTCCTCCGATCAAGACGCCACTTGGCGCCGGACCTTCCAGCCCGCCGAACTTGGGGAACCCTCCGTGATTTACACCTCCGGGTCGTCCGCCTCACATGAGGGTGCGACAGGTGGAGGCGTTGGCTCTCCATCATCTCCGGAAGAAGATCCTCAAGACGAAGCTCTGAGAAGGGCTGAAGTCCGAACTACAAGGTACAATTTCGGTTATCCTCATGAATAAATCTGAGGATGTTCCTTATTTACAAGACCCTTCTTTTTACTTACTACTGGTGGAGGGCTGACCCCTTTGGGGAAATAATGCGGCTGGGTTACTTCCAGCGGACTCTCCGCCAAGATTCCTTCCCCCCTCTTTGAGGCCTTGACCTCCGGATCTTCTGAAGCGGTCCTCTTCTCTCCTCGGAAGGTGGGACTCTTAATCCCTCCTTCCTTGATATCCTCCTTCGCAGAGGCGGTTGCTTCCCCGCTCCCCCCTTCGCCCTCTTCGAAAGGCGCGACCTTCAACTTCTTGGTCAACATGGGATCCGGCGTGGTCTCTGGAAGGGGAGCCGGACACCTTATTAACTTTGCCTTGGCTATCCACTCCTGTTCAAGAAACGGCTCCTTTAAAGGGCATATATATATGAAATAAATGAATGAACAACTTGTCGATTCTGGGACTACTTACTTGAGTATCTGGCGATTGCAGCTTAGTCCTGCGTCCTCGGTCAAGTCCGGACACTTCTCTTGTGATCTGAAGAACAGTTTATACATCTCCACAGGCGTCGTGCCCATAAAATTTTGGAGAGCTCGTGGTCCCTCGGATTGAATTCCCACAGGCGGAGGGCGACATTTGCAGGCTGAAGGCGCGGATCACCATAACATGCGCCATCGCAACCTGATTGATCCCTCTTTCTGGAGATCTCGAATACGGCCTGCAGCGAGGAACGTCCTTGGGCGGCCCCAGTCGAGCCCTTGTTGACCCATGATGCGGCCCGCTGTGGTGGACTGGCGGAAGGCGAGGCGCCGCCCATTTGGTGCCCCTAGGAGCGGTGATATAAAACCACTCCGTTGCCAACCAAGCTCCTCTTGAAAAGAGCCCTTGGGCCACGGAGCATCAAAGCACATTTGCTTATGACCGCCCCTCCGCACTCCGCTTGCTGCCCCTTGATCATCTTTGGCTCCACCTTGAAGGTCTTGAGCCACAATCCAAAGTGGGGGTAATATGGAGGAAGGCCTCACATACGACAATGAATGATGAGATATGGAGGATGGACTCGGATTCAAGTCATGGAAATCAAGCCCATAATAAAACATGAGCCCCGCACAAAGGGGTCCATCGGGAAGCCTAAACCCGAAGGAAGTGGGACACGAACACCACGTTCTCGCCGGGCTCAGAGTGGGAATGACCTGCCTGGAGCAGGCAGCCTATGCGAGATCTCGCGAGTCGGATACTGGCGTCTCGCAGCTTTAGCACATCTTCTTACGTGATGGAGGAAGACATCCATCGGCCGTCTTTGGTCGAGTCGGACATCGTCGAAAGTCAAAGCGCTGAATCAAGCTTTGGGTGTTGGAACTCGGCGAGGCGAACTTCGATGGAGGTGTAAAGAAGAAGAGGGCCTTGGTCTCATCATAAAGAGCTTGAATACCAAGAGCCCACCCGTGGTCGATTAGGACTCGCCGCCGATAGAGAAGGCAGGCCAACGGGCATGGTTGGGTTACCCACGTCCGTATTGATGAGAATCCCGGAATAAGGGGGCACGATCTACGCTTTGATAAGACGTGCCAAGGAAACCGCCTCGCTAAACACGCTGAGGTGGAACAATAAAAACGATTCATATAAAGGCCTGGCCGTGGTGTGATGTCACGCCGCGGAATACATCAGCAGATCTGTGCAAAAATTATTCTCTCTACGGTGTTATGTGGAACTTGTTTTGCAGAGCCGGACACTATCCTGGTGTTCACAATCTTCTATAAATTATTCGGAGGAAGAACCCGCCTTGCAATGCCGAAGACAATATGCGCGCAGACTTCGTCTTCATTGAAGCCTGGTTCAGGGCTCTTGAGGGAGTTCCGGACTAGGGGGTGTCCGGATAGCCGAACTATCATCATCGGCGGACTCCAAGACTATGAAGATACAAGATTGAAGACTTCGTCCCGTGTCCGGATGGGACTTTCCTTGGCGTGGAAGGCAAGCTTGGCGATACGGATATGTAGATCTCCTACCATTGTAACCGACTTTGTGTAACCCTAGCCCTCTCCAGTGCCTATATAAACCGGACGGTTGTAGTCCATAGGACGAACAACAATCATACCATAGGCTAGCTTCTAGGGTTTAGCCTCTTTGATCTCGTGGTAGATCCACTCTTGTAACACACGTCATCAATATTAATCAAGCAGGGGCGTAGGGTTTTACCTCCATCAAGAGGGCCCGAACCTGGGTAAAACATCGTGTCCCTTGTCTCCTGTTAGCATCCGCCTAGACGCACAGTTCGGGACCCCCTACCCGAGATCCGCCGATTTTGACACCGACAGCGAGCTTGTCAATGGCAATGTGAAACATCCATAAGCAGATCATGTATCAAATTGAAGTTTGAACAATTTGTGGAGAGGGCCAGTTTGATTGCTTTCCTTGTAGATAAGTGCGCTTAGTATGAACTCCTTACTAAAACGTTCGTTATTGGAGTATGAAGGAGACGGGCAGACATGGTGATAACGGAGTACGCTATATAGTAGGAAGCAGCCATGGCCGTGTGTGTGTGTGGAGGGTGGAGGACAAGTCTGGGCCTAGAGGCCATGGGTCGTGGCCCCACTTTGGATATCTGAGGTCCTACTGTTGGGTGCTGTGTGGGGCCAGCCACAGTGATGCCTCTAGCATAGATGACGCGGTAACCAGACCAGAAAAAAACGAAAAGAGAAGTTGATCGGTGTTAGGCAAGCAGCCTACATTGTGATCAAGTGGTTTGTGTTAGTATTTTTGTCTACTTTTTATGGCCAAACTTACTGATTAACAAATTTACTGGGTGTTGTGTGGGGCCATCCACAATGATGCATCCACCATAGAGGACACTGCATGTAGGCCAGAAAAAAGGAAGAGGAGGCAATATCGGTGTCATGCAAATAGCCTACATGGTAAGGTACCGATTTGGGCATTTTAAGCCGGATTATGACGGGGTTGGCTCACCTATCAGGAGACACGTTGGTGGGTGCGTGCCTAGTGGCCGAGCTTCAACAAAAAAGTTGGGTGGTCCATGCTAAAAAATAGCACAATTTTTTAGGCACTAGTGACTACTCGGTATCTTTTGTTCACATTGAATTGTCACCTTATATGTTAACAAGTAATTTACTAGCAAGATACTAATATCTACCTTATTACGTCTTGTTTTAATGATATCATACACTAAAATAAACTTACTATAGGATTGATAGTATATCAACCACGGCAGGGGAGGGAAATGAAAGGAATATTTAAAATTTCTTTCAAAACTTCAATTATCTCAAAACAACACAGGCGGAAAATAAACCTAAGAAGGAACACTGAAACAAAACTAAGACAAGCACTTCAAGATAAATTGGATGAACCTGAGAGATTAAGCAAAACTTGCAATGAAAGAGATGATAATCTTTCTCGTATAGTAACACAACACTTTCAAATGATGATGGTGACAGAGAATGGAAACAAAACAAACAACATGAACAATATGAGGTGCATGCATGAAACAATACACGATGTTCATCAGAGTGAAACTAAGCCGAACTACCGAATAACACCAGATGAACAACAGACGAACATAGAGACCACTACCTTAAGGACGCCAAACATAAATATGCCGCACAACATAGTCACGGTACCAATAAAGAACTAGGGAGATAAATGTGATCAGAGAGATATTTATCAAAAACAAGTACACCGAAGATAAACTACTAAAGGAACTTCAATAGAGAAGAATTGACTAGTGGTGCATGATCGTGATAGATGATTTGGCAAACCCGTTCACTCTTCTGCAAAAGAGGTACATCTGGTAGGAGGGACATGTGATTGAACACAAGAACAAGCCTCTCTCCATCCTATTCTCCTCAAGGCAAAGCTGATCAGACTTCAGTTGATTTGACTCATGGTCGATTCTTCTCGACGATATCCGGACCTTCAATAGACTTGCTTCGCGAACCACAATTACTCTTGGTTGCTGAAGACTTTAACTTGGTGAGGACAATTACTCTTCGTCACTCAAGCCGACACCTAACCGTCTAGAGAGTTAGCAGCTCTCAAGAGTTACAAGCACAAGAACTATGAACTTATATCTGCTATGATGCACAACCACTATCTAAGTTTCGGCTCTTCATTTTCTCTGAGTGGATTTTAAACTTAAATCTCTAAAGGAGGAGTGCTCCAGCAATTCGGAATCTCAAGTGAAGCAACCAATGAATCACATTGGTGCGGGGTGGCTATTTATAGCCGTAGGCTTACCAAAAGGGAAATGCCCACTTAGGACACACTGTCGAGCCAATGATCAACCAACACGTTTACAACAGCCGGGTTTTTTAGCACACGACAACTTTACTTGAGGAAGAAGTAAAGATGAGTCCTCACCACGAAGCATATCTCTCGTAGCCCAGAAGATTAACGTCTTTGGCTGGCAAATAATGTTTGGAGCACAAAGTGATTTCTTTCAACTCTCATAGGTTTCGGCTAAGCATCACAAAAGACATAAGTCTCGGAACACTAACACCTCTCTTAATAGTACGGTGGTCCTATGACTCAAGTAAGAGAAAAAGAACAACAAACAAATGCTATTTCTTCTCTTAGTCTTCAGTCTTCTTGGCAGCAACCATTTGTTCTCAGACACCTCAAGTACCAATTGTTTCACTTCAACAATATTTTAGGGGTCCACTCCGTCACACAATCTTCTCGATATAGTTTCTCCACGAAACATATATGTCTTCTCTATAGTGTAGATAACTCTAGGTAAAGTTCGTATCAAACTCCTCAATATAATATAGCATTCTTCTCGATATGATAGGGACTATTTCTCTCTGTGTGCACAAACAAATCAGACCCAAACTAGAAGGTATGAACACTTACCAAAACACAAGGTGGCAATACATTGCACCAACACTTATCAAAAAATATTACGTGTTAGTTACGAACAACAGTTGATTCACCAAGGGAAAATATAGTTTATCTTCTATTTCCACATATGAATTGATACTAGTAAAATGCATTAATTATGCTTAGTTCAACCAATGGATATAAACCTACCAATAATACTGTTGTCAGGAGGTGAAAATCGAGCTCTGCTCGGCACCGACAGCAGATCGACAATCTTGGTTGGGAGAGTAGTAGATTGTAGCACTCAACGGAGGTAGGGCTCGGAGGCATCTGGGAAGCACCACGACAGGATCCCGACGGTCGGCGCAAGGATTGGCCGATGCAGATGTCGAAGCCTAGAGGTGAGGGAGGATGGAACCACAGTGAGGTCGCGCCGAGGCGGGTGGAGCTATGGATCAGGTAACATGAAGCATGTGTTTAGCAGTGACGAGGTTGTGTGATCTACGTCTGGGTGATATGCACACGACGACAACATTTGTCCTGGTCGGCTACCGTCCACAGCTCCTTTGTGTCTGATACGTCCATTTTGCATCATGTTTACCTACTATTATTTATGATGCTTTTATGCATAATAATGATTTTTGGAGTAGTTCTAATGCCATTTCTCTCATAATATGCAAGGTTCACGCAAAGAGGGAGAATTCCGGCAGCTGGAATCTGGACCTGAAAAAGCTACGTCAGGCTACCTATTCTGCACAACTCCAAATGAGCTCAAACTTCACGAGGATTTTTTATGGAATAAATAAGAAATACTGGACCAAATAACCACCAGATGGGGGACACCTAGTGAGCACAAGACACCAGGGCGCTCCTGGCCCCTAGGCGTGCCCTGGTGGGTTGTGCTCAGCGCAGCCCACGAGCAAAATGCATTTTGACCTAGAAAAAAAATAAGGAGATGACTTTCAGGACTGAGCACCGCCGTCTCGAGGCGAAACTTGGGCAGGAGCACTTTTGCCCTTCGGCGGAGCAATTTCGCCGGGGGAACTTCCCTCCCGGAGGGGGAAATCATCGGCATCATCATCACCAACAACTTTCCCATCTTGGGGAGGGCAATCTCCATCAACATCTTCAACAACACCATCTCCTCTCAAACGCTAGTTTATCTCTTGTGTTCAATCTTTGTACCGGAACTATAGATTGGTGCTTGTGCGTGACTAGTAGTGTTGATTACATCTTGTAGTTGATTACTATATGGTTTATTTGGTGGAAGATTATATGTTCAGATCCAATATGATATTTAATACCCCTCTGATCTTGAGCATGATTATCATTTGTGAGTAGTTACTTTATTTCTTGAGGTCACCGGAGAAATCATGTTGCAAGTAATCATGTGAATTTGATATGTGTTCGATATTTTGATAGTATGTATGTTGTGATTCCCTTAGTGGTGTCATGTGAACGTCGACTACATGACACTTCACCATATTTGGGCCTAGAGGAATGCGTTGTGGAGTAGTAATTATATGATGGGTTGCGAGAGTGACAGAAGCTTAAACCCCAGTTTATGCGCTATTCCGTAAGGGACCGATTGGATCCAAAAGTTTAATGCTATGGTTAGAATTTATTCTTAATACTTTTCCCGTAGTTGTGGATGCTTGCAGGAGGGTTAATTATAAGTAGGAGGTTTGATCAAGTAAGAACAACACCTAAGCACCGATCCACCCACATATCAAATTATCAAAGTAGCGAATACAAATCAAACCAACATGATGAAAGTGACTAGATGAAATTCCCGTGTACCCTCAATATCGCTTTGCTTATTGATACATCTCCAACGTATCTATAATTTTTTATCGTTCCATGTTGTTTTATTATCAATCTTGGATGTTTTATAATCATTTTATAGTCATTTTATATCATTTTTTGGTACTAACCTATTGACATAGTGCCAAGTGCTAGTTGCTGTTTTCTGCATGTTTTTTACATCGCAGGAAATCAATATCAAACGGAGTCCAAATGCCCCGAAACTATTTTTATGATTTTTTATGGGCCAGAAGGAAGGCAATGGGCCCTGGTTGCACTTGGGGGGTGCCCCGAGGGGGGCACAACCAATCAGGGCGTGCCAGGGGGCCCAGGAGCGCTCTGGTGGGTTGTGCCCACCTCGGGACTACCCCGGACCGCCTCTCTGCTCTATAAATACCCCAATATTCCAGAAACCCTTAGGGAGTTGACGAAATATTCATCCAGCCGCCGCAGAGTCCAGAACCACCAGATCCAATCTAAACACCATCATGGAGGGGTTCACCACTTCCATTGGTGCCTCTCCGAAGATGTGTGAGTAGTTCTTTGTAGACCTACGGGTCCGTAGTTAGTAGCTAGATGGCTTCCTCTCTCTCTCTATCTTGATTCTCAATACCATGGTCTCTTGGAGATCCATATGATGTAAGTCTTTTTGCGGTGTGTTTGTTGGGATCTGATGAACTTCGAGTTTATGATCAGTTATATATTTTTATATCCATGAAAGTTATTTGAGTTTCTTTGATCTCTTATATGCATGATCTCTTATAGCCTCGTATTTCTTCTCCGATATTTGGGTTTTGTTTGGCCAACTTGATCTATTTATCTTGCAATTGGAAGAGGTTCCCGGTAGTGGGTTCGATCTTACGGTGCTTGATCCTAGTGACAGAAGGGGAACCGACACGTATGTATCATTGCTACTGAGGATAAAAAGACGAGATCTACATCTACCCCCTTATAGATGAACGGATCTTGTCTACATCATGTCATCGTTCTTATTGCATTACTCCATTTTTCCATGAACTTAATACACTAGATGCATGCTGGATAGCGGTCGATGTGTGGAGTAATAGTAGTAGATGCAGGCAGGAGTCAGTCTACTAATCTTGTACGTGATGCCTATGTAATGATCATTGCTTGGATATCGTCATGATTATATGATGTTCTATCAATTGCCCAACAGTAATTTGTTTACCCACTGTTTGCTATTTTTCTCGAGAGAAGCCACTAGTGAAACCTACGGCCCCTGGGTCTTCTTTCTCATATATTTGCTTTGCGATCTACTTTTCCCTTGCGTTTTTATTCAGATCTATTAAACCGGAAAAAATACAAAAATACCTTGCTGCAATTTATTTCTATTTATTTTGTTTAGCATTCAATCTATCAATCTACTATAAATTCCTCACGTCTATTTTGCCTATCTTGAGGCGCCGTACCTTGAAAGGGATTGACAACCCCTTTAACATGTCGGGTTGCAAGGTGTTGTTATATGTGTGCAGGTGCTGCTTACGTTGTGTTTTCTTGGTTCTCCTACTGGTTCGATACCTTGGGTTCATAACTGAGGGAAATACCTAACGTTGTTGTGCTACATCATCCTCTCCTCTTGGGGGAAATACCGACGTAGTCCTAGCGACACCATCAAGTAGAATTTCTGGCGCCGTTGCCAGGAAGGATCTTCAACATAACCAGGTTTCTAATCACAAATCTCATCTCCTCTCAATTTACATTATTTGCCATTTGCCTCTCGTTTTCCTCTCCCCCACTTCACAAAAATTTGCCTTTTTTTCGCCTCTCTTTTCCGTTCGCCGTTTTCTTGCCGGATCTGTTTTTTAGTGCAATCCTGTTGTGTGGTCATCATGACTCAAGAGAACACAAAGTTATGTGATTTCTCAAATACCAACAACAATGGTTTTATTGGCACTCCACTTGCTCCTCCCACCACTAGTGCGGAGACTTGTGATATTAATACTGCTTTGCTGAATCTTGTTATGAAAGACCAATTTTCTGGTATTCCTAATGAGGATGCCGCATCCCATCTTAATACCTTCATGGAATTATGCGATATGCAAAATAAAAAAGATGTGGACAATGATGTGGTCAAGATGAAATTATTTCCGTTTTCTTTGCGTGATACTGCAAAATTTTGGTTTTCTTCTTTGCCTCGCAATAGTATCGATTCTTGGAACAAGTGCAAAGATGCTTTTATCACTAAGTATTTTCCTCCCACAAAAATTATTTCCCTTAGAACCCAGATTATGAATTTCAAGCAACTTGAACATGAGCATGTTGCAAAATCTTGGGAAAGGATGAAAATGATGCTAAGGAATTGCCCAACTCATAGGTTAAATCTTTGGATGATCATACAAAATTTTTATGCGGGGTTGAATATTGTTTCTCGTAATCTTCTAGATTCCGCCGCGGATGGAACTTTTATGGAAATTAATTTGGGTGAAGCCACCAAATTGCTTGATAATATCATGGCAAATTATTCACAATGGCATACCGAAAGAGCTCCTACTAGTAAAAAAGTTAATTTGGTTGAAGAAATTTCTTCTTTGAGTGATAAAGTTGATGCTCTTATGAAATTGGTTGCTAGTAAAAGTGCTCCTATTGATTTTAATGATATGCCTTTGTCTACTTTGGTTGACCAAATAGTGATGCCATTGATGTGAATTTTATTTCTCGCAACAATTTCAATAACAATGCTTATAGAGGAAATTTTAAATCTAGGCCTTTTCCTAGTAATTCGTCTAATAATTATGGTAATTCCTATGGAAATAAATCTTACAATAATAATAGGAACACCTCTGATCTTGAGAATAATATTAAAGAATTTATCAACATGCAAAAAGTTTTCAACACTTCCATAGAAGAAAAGTTGAATAAGATTGATGATTTGTCTGTTGATAGAATTGCTCATGATGTGGAAAATCTAAAGATGAAAATTTTTGTGCCTAAAGTTTATGAATCAATTCAATCTCTTTATGTTTCTATGGATAAAAGTAAGAAAAGAATTGCTATGCTTAGAGCTAAAAAAGAATTTTTAGAAAAATGTTCTCTGGTGATTTCTTTCACAAAAGTGATGAAGATCTTAAAAGGATTGGTGTTTCTTCTATTGATTCCTTGCTTAGTAAAGTTAATATTGATGAAAAAGGGACTGGATAAGAGTCAACTTTAAGTAGAAGGCGTCCCAATATTTCGGAGGGTGAAAATCTTGTTGAGAAAATTGATAAAAGAGGGTTTGAAGAGCTCAAAACTTTAACTAGTGATGTACCCACTCTTTCGGATTACAGAGACTTTAATTATGATAGTTGCTCTTTGATTGATTGTATTTATTTGTTGCAATCCATACTAAATTCACCCCATGCTTATGAACAAAACAAAGCTTTTACTAAACATATTGTTGATGCTATGATGAAAGCTTTGGAAGAAAAATTGGAATTAGAAGTTTCAATTCCTAGAAAATTGCATGATGAGCGGGAACCTACTATCAAAGTCAAGAAAAATTATGAGTGTTTTTCTTTGTGTGACTTGGGTGCTAGTATTTCTACAATTCCGAAATCTTTATGTGATGTGCTTGGCCTTACCAATCTGGAAGAATGTTCTTTGAATTTGCACTTGGCGGTTTCTACTATTAAAAAGCCTATGGGAAGAATTAATGATGTTCTTATTCTTGCAAATAGGAACTATGTGCCCATATATTTAATTGTTCTTGATATTGATTGCAATCTATCTTGCCCAATTATTCTTGGTAGACCGTTTTTACGCACTATCGGTGCCGTGATTGATATGAAAGAAGGCAATATCAAGTTCCAATTTCCTTTCAGGAAGGGTATGGAACACTTTCCTAGAACAAAAATCAGGCCATCTTATGAATCAATCATGAGGGCATCTTATGGATCTCTAACCAAAGATAACAAAACTTAGATTCTTGCCTTACGCCTAGCTAAGGGCGTAAAACTATAGCGTTTGTTGGGAGGCAACCCAATGAATAAAAGTGATTTTTGCTTTTTACTTTCTGTTCTTGTGTTTTTACACAATTATTCTACTGGTGTGATTTTGATTTTAGTGTTTTAATTAGTGTTTGTGCCAAGTAAAGCCTTTAGGATCTTCTTGAGTGACAGTTGTTTGATCTTGCTGAAAAAGACAAAAACTTTATGCTCACAAAAATAATTTTCATAAATCACAGAAAGGAGATTTTGCCTTGATTCTTTTTTCAGAAGATTAATATACAAATTACCCAGGTCGTTCTAATTTTTCTGAATTTTTTGAGTTACATAAGTTTTTGAAAGTTCCAGATTGCTACAGACTGTTCTGTTTTGACAGATTCTGTTTTCTTTGTGTTGTGTGCTTATTTTGATGGCTCTATGGTTTTCTTTGATGAGTTTTTGCCATAGAAAAGTTGGAATACAGTAGATATAATACAAAAACAAAATATGAATTGGTTTGACACAACACTTATAGTAGTGGTTTGCTTTCTTTTACTAACGGATCTCACGAAGGTTTTGTTGAGTTTTGTGTGATTGAAGTTTTCAAGTTTTGTGTTATCTTATGATGGATGAAGGAAGGATGTAAGAGCCTAAGCTTGGGGATTCCCCGGCATCCCAAGCTATTATCCAAGAATGAGCAACCAACTAAGCTTGGGGATGCCCCCGAGTGGCATCCCCGCTTTCTTCCGACAACTATCGGTATTTTACTTGAAGCTATATTTTTATTCGTCACATGATATGTGTTTTGGTTGGAGCGTCTTGTATGATATGTGTCTTTGCTTGTTTTATTTTGTGTTTTAAGTCATCAATCCTTGATGGACACACCTATTTGAGAGAGCCAAAATTATGTCATGACTTGTTAGGATTGCTCTCTATGCTTCACTTAAATCTTTTATGAGCTAGGACTTGCTCTAGTGCTTCACTTATATCTTTTTGAGCACGGTGTGCTTAGTGTTTTTGAAGAAATGCTCTCTTGCTTCACTTAGATTTATTTTATACTAGTAAAGCTTTTGAAGAAATTCTCTCTTGCTTCACTTAAATTATTTAGAGAGAAAGAAAATTTGTTATGCTCATGATCTTCACTTATATTTGTTTGAGCTTATGAAAAGTAACACATGAAAATTAGTCCCAAAGTGATAGATATCCAAGAAGGATAAAATAAATAAAAATGTCATGAAGATCATTGGACAAAATAAACTTGATTCTTAGTAATAGTTTTCAGATAGGATGATGTGATATGTGAGTTATGTTGATGAGTAATTGTGCTCTAGTAAGAATATTGGTGTTAAGGTTTGTGATTCCCTATGCATGCACGAAAGTCAATAATCATGCGATGAAAATTATATCCTACTTGTGGTGCATTATTCGGTGTTACTTATGCTTAATGCTTGCTTTAAGAAATTATTCGTTTCTTGGTTGGTCACTTCTCAATCTTTTTGCTATCCTTCATTTTGCACTAAGTATGACTTCTACTTGTGCATCCAAAATCCTTTAAACAAGTTTTGCCACATGAGTTCACTATATATACCTATGTGCGGTATTCTCTTGCCGTTCTAAGCAAATTTGCATGTGCCATCTCTAATTTTCAAAATAAACTTCTCTTTTGTGTATTCTGTTTCGCTCGCGAAATGGTAAAGGGTGGCTAATATTTTCCATGCTGGATGTGTTATCCTCACAATGAGTGTTTATTCACTTGTCATTGCATGAGAGTAAGGCAAAGGATTTAGGGATTCCCAGTCCTGAAATGCAAAAATGAATTTACTTTATGTTGTCAAATAATAAACTCCTTGGAAAGTGAAATAATGGTGGAAAAAGGAATAACCTTTATTTTCTGTTTGGGAACCGCCTATGGCATATCTAGCATGGAAAGTGTTCGTAGCTCTACGTCGTTTTCGTTGGTGGGATGGATTACCTCCAAAATGTTTTTATCTCTAATTTTTCGCTTTGAGCTCTGGCACCTCTACAAATCTCTACTTCCCTCTGCAAAGGGTCTTTCTTTTACTTTATGCAATTTTTACTTTTGAATTTGAGTTTCCATCCTCTCTTACAGAAACACCAACTAAGAGGCAATATGAACATGAGTAACTATTGGGTATAGCTAGTATTCGAATGTGTTTCATGAATGGATCAATGTTTGAGCATGATGGGCTAGGGATAACTTATTTTAGCATTGACATTTTGAAAGACATGGTAGCTTGTTGATATGCTTGAGTATCTAAATTATTATGTCAAAACTAGACCATTGCTTTGAATCACATAAAAGTCCAATTGTCCATGCTATGAAGAAAAGAATATGATATGACTTGATGAACAACACTCCACATCAAAAATTCTGTTTTTATCACTTACCTACTCGAGGACGAGCAGGACTTAAGCTTGGGGATGCTGATACATCTCCAACGTATCAATAATTTCTTATTGTTCCATGTTGTTTTATTATCAATCTTGGATGTTTTATAATCATTTTATATCATTTTTTGGTACTAACCTATTGACATAGTGCCAAGTGCCAGTTGTTGTTTTATGCATGTTTTTTACATCCCAGGAAATCAATATCAAACGGAGTCCAAATGCCCCGAAACTATTTTCATGATTTTTATGGGCCAGAAGGAAGGCAATGGGCCCTAGTTGCACCTGGGGGTGCCCCGAGGGGGGCACAACCCACCAGGGTGCGCCAGGGGGCCCAGGCGCGCCCTGGTGGGTTGTGCCCACCTCGAGACTCCCCCAGGCCGCCTCTTTGCTCTATAAATACCCCAATACTCCAGAAATCCTAGGGGAGTTGACGAAATATTCATCCAGCCGCCGCAGAGTCCAGAACCACCAGATCCAATCTAAACACCATCACGGAGGGGTTCACCACTTCCATTGGTGCCTCTTCGATGATGCGTGAGTAGTTATTTGTAGACCTACGGGTCCATAGTTAGTAGATAGATGGCTTCCTCTCTCTCTCTCTCGATTCTCAATACAATGGTCTCTTGGAGATCCATATGATGTAAGTCTTTCTGTGGTGTGTTTGTTGGGATCTGATGAACTTCGAGTTCATGATCAGTTATATCTTTTTATATCCATGAAAGTTATTTGAGTTTGTTTGATCTCTTATATGCATGATCTCTTATAGCCTCGTATTTCTTCTCCGATATTTGGGTTTTGTTTGGCCAACTTGATCTATTTATCTTGCAATGGGAAGAGGTGCCCGGTAGTGGGTTCGATCTTACGGTGCTTGATCCCAGTGATAGAAGGGGAACCGACACGTATGTATCGTTGCTACTAAGGATAAAAACACGAGATCTACATCTACGCCCCTTATAGATGAACGGATCTTGTCTACATCATGTCATCGTTCTTATTGCATTACTCCGTTTTTCCATGAACTTAATACACTAGATGCATGCTGGATAGCGGTCGATGTGTGGAGTAGAGTAATAGTAGTAGATGCAGGCAGGAGTCGGTCTACTAATCTTGGACGTGATGTCTATGTAATGATCATTGCTTGGATATCGTCATGATTATTTGAAGTTCTATCAATTGCCCAACAGTAATTTGTTTACCCACTGTTTGCTATTTTTCTCGAGAGAAGCCACTAGTGAAACCTACGGCCCCGGGTCTTCTTTCTCATATATTTTATTTGCGATCTACTTTTCCCTTGCGTTTTTATTCAGATCTATTAAACCGAAAAAATACAAAAATACCTTGCTGCAATTTATTTCTATTTATTTTGTTTAACGTTCGATCTATCAATCTACTATAAATTCCCCTGCCAGCATATAAATAGGCATATTAGTAAGGCAAAGGAATGAAAGACATCATATAAATATGCATATTAGTAAGGCAAGATTGGACTAGGTTTACTCTACCAACCATATTTAGGAATCTCCCCTTCGAGCGGGCACATCTTTTCTCAATCATTTCAGTCATCACCTTCCAAAAAACTATTTTTAAGTCTGATATCTGAGACTGGGAGTCCAAGGTATTTCAAAGGAATGGAACCCAAGCCACATGTAAAATTTCTTGGTATATAGCAGCTTTACCAACTACCTCCCCAAATAAGAAAAAATCACTCTCATGAAAATTGATAGTCAAGCCCGACATCTGTTCAAAAGCAGTAAGGATGAACTTTAAATTCCTAACACTATACTCATCATCTTGTAAGAGGAAGATAGTGTCATCTACATATTGTAACATATTAATCCCTTTATACACATTTGCAATTAAAACCCCTTTGGTAAGTCCCTCTTTCCTAGCATTGTCAAGAATGACAGCTAGAGCATCAGCAATCAGGTTAAAAAGCAAAGGGGACAAAGAATCCCCCTGTCTCGATCCTTTATAAGTTTTAAAATAGGTACCAATTTGGTCATTTACCTTAACACTAACATGTCCCCTATCGTGATGTGCATAATCAAGTCACACCATTCATCATGATTTTTTAAATTTCAACATTTTATACACAAAAGGCCATTTTATTTTGTCATATCCTTTTTCTAAGTCAACTTTGAAAAGCATGGCACTTTGTTTTTCTACATGAATTGAATTTAAGGCTTCATGCAAAATCACAACCCCCTCCATACTGTGTCTTCCTTTCACAAAAGCAGTTTGAGTAGGAGATATAACAAGGCTCGCCACTTTACTAAGCATGTTCATCAGAACTTCAGTAATTATCTTAAAGCTCACACTCAGCCGGTGAATGGGTCTAAATTTCTGTATTTTTGTAGCATCCTTTGTTTTAGAAACTAGAGTTATAATCCCATAACTGATTCTAGAGATATCAATTTTCCCTTCATGGAAATCAACAAGCAAAGCCTTGAGATCCCATTTAATCAATTCTAAAAGTGTTGATAGAAATCAAGAGGGAAACCATCTTTTCCATGGAAAAAACAATTTTATGCAGCTCTTCCATGGAAAAAGGTTTGATCAGTTTATCTGCATCGTCAACAGTAATATCATCTACCTCTTGAATGTCAAGAGAGACGAAGGAACTATTAGTTTGCCCAAAGAGTTGCTTATAGAATTTTGTAACATATTTGATGAGATTTTCCTCCCCCTCGATCACCCCTTCATCTTGTTCCAAAGAGATGGTTTTTTTTCTTCTTCTGCCATTCACTTTAGCATGGTAACATCTGGAATTACAACCACCCTCTCTAATTTCCCTGTCTATATCTTTGGAGCCACTTGAGCTCTTCTTGCATGAGTAGATCTTTTAGTTGTTTCCTCAAGTCTTTTTGTAAAGCTCTATCATGTGCTGTAAGCCCCTATTTCTTAGCATTTTTATCCAACTCATCTAACTGGACCAACAGTTCTTTCTTTTAGTTTCTATAAGCAACATTGTCATTTAAACTTCGCCCTCTAATTTTTTCCCTTAAGAATCTCATTTTTAACTTTCCATTTATCTAAATTAGTCACCACACAGGGGGAGTTCCATTGTTTTATCACAAATTCTCTAAAATCCTCGCTCATCATCCATGAGTTCTCAAACCTGAAGGAGGGAGGGGAAAAGGTGTAGACACCGGTGTCTAAAATGAGAGGAGTCTGATCAGAAACCTCCCTTTCTAAAGCTTGTACCATAGCCAATGGGTATTTTTCCTCCCAGTCAGGGCAAATCAAAATTCAGTCAAGTTTTTCATATGTGGGATCAGGCGGATTATTGGCCCAAATAAAATTTCTACCATTAAGGGGAAGTTCTATGAGTCTAGCCTGTTCAGTAATAAAAATTCCAATGACTAGTATCAGAGGGTTTGTTTTTGTCAGCACTAAAAACAAAACTCCTAGGATGTGGATCTAATTCTCGTAGATCATCGCATTATAATCAAGTTACAGTACATCATATTTGAAGACCTAGCAGAGTACTAAAAATCTAAACAACTAATGGATTTTACGAAGGTATAATACTAATCATAAGGTAAAGATGAATGACAGTTCCTCGGAAGGAAAAAAGGTGGGAGAACTACAACATAAAATAATATAGAACAAAAGAGAACGTGGTTACCAAGTTGTACATTGTGTGCATTATGTTTAAGCCCAACCATTAAATTTTCCAGATGCTATATATGTCAGACTCCGGTATAGTAGTGAAGATAATATTCCACAACAAATAATGCTCGGATTCGACATCTCTCCATTGTTGGATCGTCGAAAACAAATAGGCACTATTTAGCATTAACTTAAACACTATATATTGGTAATCATTAGAAGGAAATCAATACCTTTCAATCACAAAAGATACCGGTTAAACAACACCGCCTTCAAAGCCTAATTAAAACGAATAAAAACCACTGGGGTTGCAGTCTGCGCAGCTTAAAAATCCTGCTAAAAATCCCCGGTTACTTGCCATTCGTGGACCAGAGGCTTGGATCGTACTTATCTTGCAAGCTAGGTGACCAAACGTATTCTTGAAACACATACAACACATCAAAATGGACCAGCTCTTTGCCATTGCATGGAAAAGGAGCGCCACGCCAAGGACACCTATATTCATGGCCCAAGGCCCCAAAGGCCAGCACAGCAAACAGTACACGCGGATGGCCTGAAGAAACAGTACGCTCCGATAGGATCCGGATGCAAAGGGAAGGGGGGATGCTGGTTCGGTCTGCTTCGGTGTTCATCGCCTGCCAAAAATCCAATAATGCGTCAAGATAATGGTCGGAGCCCACCTGTGGTTTCCCATGATTTTGGTCTCCCAGGAGCTGCTCACCCGTTGATGGGCTCATCGAGCAGCAGCTGTCCACCGCACTATTTAGGCTTTTTTTTTTTTTGAGAACCCGCACTATTTAGGCTCTGTTCGGTACACCCTGTACGTACGGCACCGTGCACGTACCGTATCGATAAAACAGTTCGGGACAAACAAGATGGATTGAATTTGCTCGCAGTTTCTTGGAAAAATGCCGTGTCGGTGCCAATGCCTGCTGGAGTGCGTAATCGTTCAGACCATATCGTTCTTCGTTCTACAGTCACCTGTGACTTTGAAAATCACTGAAAACACTATAGATAAAAGTTTGAAGCTTGGTGGTATCTTTCCGTGTGAGCCGAGATGCTAGGTCCCCTGTCCGCAGCAATAGTGTTGTTAGAAAAGATGGAATTGCATGCGACACACGTGCAAATGCACATATATAGATACAAGGGCGCATGATCTTGACTTACATGTCTTCCAAGTTATACACTGTACGGGAAAGAAAGGAGGCGTGACAATACAGCCCATACGTACATACATGTTCAACACCCCCCCCCCCCCCCCCGGACCGCTAGTCGCAACGTCGCCGGCGACATAGAGACTGGACCGAAACTCCTCGAAGGTGGATGTCGGAAGCCCCTTAGTCATAACATCGACGAACTGTTCAACAGTAGGAACATGCAGAACTGTATTTGACAAAGCGCAACCTGTTCACGAACGAAGTGTATGTCGAGCTCGATGTGCTTCGTTCGGCGATGATGAACAGGGTTGGCGGATAGGTAGAGGGCGGAGACGTTGTCGCAGTACATGACCGTGGCCTTATGTACATCACAAAGCAACTCCTGAAGGAGTTGGTGAAGCCAAGAGCACTCAGCAACAACGTTAGCCACTGCCTGGTATTCCGCTTCAGCACTCGAGCGGGAAACCGTGAGTTGTCGTTTAGACGACCAAGAGATCACCGAAGGCCCGAGATAGACGCAGTAGCCCGATCTAGAGCGTTGAGTGTCCTTACAG
The DNA here is from genome assembly GCA_021605145.1 of Aegilops bicornis. Classification (NCBI taxonomy): domain Eukaryota; kingdom Viridiplantae; phylum Streptophyta; class Magnoliopsida; order Poales; family Poaceae; genus Aegilops; species Aegilops bicornis. The sequence continues at coordinate 506,301,965 of CM038673.1, forward strand.
CCAACCCAATCGACGTCCGAGTAAGCTCGGAGGTTGGTGGAGGAGGACGCCGTCGGTGTGAGCCCAAGAGCCATGGTGCCGCAAATATAACGAAGAATCCGCTTCACCAGGGTCCAATAGGAGTCACGCGGAGCATGCATGTGAAGACACACCTGCTGCACGGCATAGGTTTGGGCGTGTGAGCGTCAAGTACTGCAGCGCACTTATGATGGAGCGGTAAAACGCTGCATCCGGTACAGGCGAGTCATCAAGTGCAGAGAGCTTGGCCTTCGTGTCGACAGGCGTGGCAGCATGCTTGCAGTTAAGCATGCCCGCATGTTCGAGAAGCTCATGAGCATATCGCTGCTACCTGTCAGCGCGTCGTACCACCTCGATGCCAAGGAAGTAGTGCAGAGGCCCCAAAACCTTGAGGGCGAACTCATCTCGTAGATGAGCAGTGAGCTGATGAAGGAGCTCAGCGGAGGATGTCGTCAGGATGATGTCGTCGATGTAAAGCGGGAGGTAGGTGGTAGCGGAGCCCTGATGGTAGACGAACAACGATGCGCCAGAATGAGATGACCGAAACCCGAGCCGCTGGAGGAACGCCACGATGCACTGGTACCACACATGTGGTGCCTTCTTGAGCCCGTAGAGGAATTGAGAAAGCAAACACATGTGATCCAGATGAGTGGCGTCGACGAATCCAATAGGCTGCTAGCAGAACACCTGCTCGGCAGGATGACCATGAAGAAATGCATTGGAAACGTCCAACTAGTGCACTGGCCATGCGCGGGACACCGCGAGTTGTAGAGCAGCATGGATCGTTCTCGGTTTAACGACTGGGGCAAAGGTGTCGGTGAAGTCAACTCCAGCGCACTGTCGAAAGCCACGGACCACCCAGCGCGCTTTGTAGCACTCAAGGGAACCGTCGGGGCGGGTCTTGTGGCGGAACACCCATTTCCCAGTGATGATGTTGGCATGGGGAGGCTGTGACACAAGTTTCCACGTGCGTGTCAAACTCCTCTTGCATCGCGACGAGCCAGTGAGGGTCACGAAGAGTAGCGCGAGCTGGAGAGGGAACCACCGATGGTGACGAAGTCGATGCGGTACACACATACTCGTTAGACGAATAGCGCTTGCAGGGACAATGCACACCAGCGCGAGCACGAGTTGTCATGTGATACGGTACCACCAGAGGGGCGAGTGGAGCGACGGGCGAGGGTGGTGGCGAGCCCGTCGCGGAGCCAGAACCCATGGGCGGCGAATGGGAGGCGCTCGGAGAGGAGCCAGTCGATGAGTCCGCTGTCGTGGCGGCTGACCCAAAACCGTTGCCACGGCACAAAACCGAAGATGGTGCCATGGCATCCATGGGCGAATTCACTGTCGTGGCAGCGTCATCTGAAAGAGTTGTCATGGCAGCCGTGCCTGAAGGGGCCTCCGTGGCAGCCGCACCCGAAGAGGCCGACGAGGGGGCCACAACGGAAGAGGCCACGAGGCAGCCGCGCCGAAGGGGCCGCCATGGTGGCTGCACCCGAAGAGGCCGGCGAGGCGGCCGCTCCTGAGGGGGCGCAACTAAAGAGGCTGGCGAGATGGCCGCGCCCGAGGGGGCCACCGGGGCTTGATCCGGCGGCGGGGATGGCCTTCCATGGGCGGGAGCAGGGGCAGGCCGCGACCGACTGGAATGCCATGACTGGGGCGCGTCGAGGGGAGTTGGCAAAGATGCCGCTGCTGGTGATACCTGGTGAAAGGTAAAAACTTCCTTGTGATAGTAAAGTGCCGCAAATTGAAGACGTGGTGGGAGACGGGATCGTAGCACCGGTAACCTTTGGTGTTGGGAGGGTAACCGAGGAAGATGCAAGCGAGGATTCGTGGGGCAAGCTTGTGAGGGGTGGTGGTAACAAAGACACCTGGAGATACGAAGCTCATCATACGAGGGTGGAGTGCCGAAGAGAAGTTGGTGGGGTGCATAGTTCCAACGAGGACGGCATGGACGTATGTTAAGTAGAAGAGATGCGGTGGCGAGCGCGTCGGGCCAAAACCGAGTAGGCACATTGGCATAAAGAGAAGGGTACATGCGCAATCATCGAGAATCTGTAGCATACTTTCAGCACGGCCATTTTGTTGTGATGTATAAGGACGTGTGAGGAAAAAGATAGTTCCACGTGATGCGAGAAGTGTGCGAACGGCAAGATTGTTACAAAAATTCTCGTTATCGGTTTGGAGTGCAAGTACGGGGAGACCAAACTGTGTGGAGACGTAGGCATAGAAAGCCGTAAGAGTCGCTAGTGCATCATATTTGCGACGTAAAGGAAACGTCCACACGTAATGCAAGAAATCGTCTAAGATCGCAAGGTAATAAAGATAGCTAGTGTTACTTGCGTCCAAAGATGTCCATACATCGGTATAAAGTAGTTGAAACGGAAAAGAAGATATGGCGGTGGATGCACTAAAAGGAAGACGAACATGCTTTCCGACATGGCAAACATGACAAGTATGATCGTCGATCTTGTTATGTGTGAATGAAAAACTCTGAAAAATATGACGAAGTACGGCTGAATTCAGATGACCTACACGAGCATGCCAAGAGTCTACACCGCCGGGGAGGAGGGGGGGGGGGGGGACAAGATCAAGATTGATTGAATTTGCTCGCAGTTTCTCTTGGAAAAATGCCAATGCATTCTGGAGTGCGCAATCGTTCAGACCATATCGCTCTTCGTTCTACAGTCACCGGTGACTTGGAAGAAGCTTGGTGGTGGTATCTTTCTGCGTGAGCTGAGATGCTAGCTCACCTGTCGCATGCATGGCATCGCATCGCATCGACGGGAGCGACCTGATTCAGCACGCACGCAGCCGTTTGGACGTCGGGCATAATCTTGTCCCTCTGGATGTGGAACGGCGGGCAGCGCAGCATTTGATGCGGCCCGCCCGGTCTGATCCGAACCGCATAAAGCCGACGTGACAGTGAAATCTTAGCCATCAAATTGACGCGACGTCCAAATCTTAGCCGGCCGTCGCGCCTTTGCGAGGTGTGAGTCACACTGGCTGGCACTAGCGCAGCGGCAATTCCGGGAATACTTGTTGCAGTTGGCTACGTATACTATACACGAGCTTTCTTTGGAATCTCGGCGTGCTGCTGCCTTGGGGCAATCTCTCTGCTTGTCGTCGACCCCGGCCTGGCGCTGTCAGAATACAAGTGAGAACGAGGGAATGAAGTGATAAAGCACAACAGCAAGTTGGAGATAGTGTGGCTTTGTCAGCATGTGATGCAAGTGTGAACTCTTTTCCTGATGCAATGGCTATCTATAGATTGCTTCCTAATTGAGGTGAGGTGATTCCTTGGAATCTTGAGATTAGCACCGTCCTTTGGTTGTAGGCCAATGTCGTCGTGCATAGTGGGAAATGTCGAAATGATATGACTATACAGGAACAGCAAGACGGCAGACGAAACCGTGTACCAATTCAAATGAGGGTAAAAGAAGTGCATCTGCGTTCAGCAGTGAGAAGGCAGGCCCTGAGACACGCGCTCTCTTGAAGAACGCAGCTCTGCCAGTCCGCGCCGCACATCGGAAAACTGCAGAGCCTATTCACCCCCCCACGCCCGGGGTAGAAAATAATCGATCAGTGACACCGGGAGAGATCGGCCGGAAGGACAGTTAGTCTGTTACTGTATTTCAACAGCAACCACATTAGTTAATGATGATGGCTGTTCCTTGGAACACACTCAGTGCACACTGACACCCAAGCCGTGCGTGTACGCTCGTGATCAAAGGATGTTCGTCCTCCTGGTAATGTGAGTCACACGCCACCCAGCTTCTGCCGCCTTCTCGAGCACAATCTGACCGCTTCCGGCACTAGTAAAAACAACTGCACTGCACTGCACTGCACTGACAGAGAGCAGCAGCCCCATTCGCAGGCATGCATCTTCCCCAACAGTTACAGGCGCAAGTACCGAGCAGCTAGCTGCAGCAGACGTCTCGCGACTTCGCGGGCCAGTGATTAGGGAGGCTAATTACTTGCAGTAAATAAAAGGGGTTAGTAGAAGTGGGGAGCCTGGCTGGTGAAGTCGTGCGGGCAAGTATAATGTCAACACGAGCGGGCGCGCGGCGCACGTGAGGGCATGTGAAGCCCGCGCGTATCGTAAGTAGGTAACAAGTGAGGAGGTTTGGTGGTGGCTCGCTTATGAATCGGAGTCACGTATGCCTCCACACGCGTGATCACACGTACCGGTACGTTTCCTTCTTTTCTTTTGCGAATAAGGTACGTTTCCTTTTTACTTACCTGAAACGTGAACTGCCATGAAGGCTAGCTGTGCACCGGCGCCTGTATTATACAGCCCTTTAATTGGCACGGAGCCTTCGACAGATGTACAGTACTGGTTTTTCTTCGATCGTAGGCCAAGACAGACAGTAGAGATCCGGTATGGACGTGCTCACGACAACGACCCACAGCGGCGGCGCCTATTGGCAGTGATTGGCAGTGATGCTCGGTGACGACGACCTACAGGCAGCGGTCGCGACGACGACCTATAAGCAGGGGCGCTCCGCTTGGATGCTAGTCACGAGTGCTCGGTCTGCAGCAAACCATTTATTTCGATCAAGCCAACTAAAACAAGGGGCAAGTTGCAAGAACTATACTAATATAGAGATTGCTTCTGAGTCATTCAATCCAAATCAAATCCGACGGCCATGGAGGTGGCCACCGCGCTCACAAACATCCGTCGGTTGATCGATAGTTTCCCTTGTTTTATGGGAAAAGCTTAACTTCACCTGACCGACCACGCGAGCCGCGTCCGTCGAATCGTCTGTGATCGGATTGACGAGAGCGTCCCCGCTTCCGCGTCACACGCGTCCATTTTCTGAAACAGAGCCCTTGTTTCAGAATCTGCATTCTTGCAACCGGCAGCTCCGTCGACTGGGAGAGCGACGCTTCCGGATTTGGGAGGGCGGCCGGGCTAGCGGTGCAGGGCGGTGGGCGACGGGGCCTATCCAACGCGGTCGCGACAGCGAGGGGTTCATCGATGGCCGACGTCGACTCCAGCAGGTATGGATCTGAGATCCCTCCCCTTTCCCCGCATTTATGGCGATTCTGTAGGTGTTCATGGCGGTTCTCCCCGGGGCGGCTTGATCCATACCACTGAGATGACGAGGATGGTGCGACTAGGAGGTAGACGGCTGGTTTGTTGGAGAGTGGTCGCCGGAGTAGGTAGTTCGGCGGTGTTGTAGATCGCCGGTGTAGTAAGGTTGCAGGATTTGGATCTGTTGCAGGATTTTTTTACATAATTTATGCACTGGTAATGTCATGCAAAGGGACTTGAAGCTGCAGGATCCCTTGTATTATTATGGATTGCTGGAGGTCATAGTTTCCGTAGGATTCCCTGTGATTTTCTCTGAAGCTCATAGCTTATGATAAACTTAAACTTAAAGTTGCAGGATCCCGCGCGGCTAGTTTTTTTCTTTATCTTGCAATAAGGGTCTTGTTTCAGTAGGTTTCTGCAACACAGGACCAGTTTCAGAAAGAAAGAAAAAATGATTCAGTGGTGAAGGTTTTTTTTTCTGCAACTGTGGTTTTGTTTCAAAAGATTTCTGCAACATGTCTTTTGTTTCTGAAAGAAAAAAATGTTTGGGTTGTGAAGGTTTCTTTTTCTGCAACAAAGGTCTTGTTTCAGAAATATAGCCCGAGTTGCAGCGTCGGAGGAGCGCCCGAAATTAGAGAGTGAGTGGTCAAACATTGCAACATGACTGCGAATAGCGGAATCTGTTTCCGAAACAGAGGTGTTGTTGCAGGAAGTAAAAGGTGGTCACGCGCGCGATGGTCAAATCCGACGGCTGTCGGTGCGCTGATCGAACGGAGCTCCATGCGATGGAAGTTTCCAATACATCCGCCGGCCGAAGCATGGTGGTGCCTTTGTTTTATGCCGTTTTCTTGGACAACTTCCTTTCGACGATTTTTTTGTATTTTTTTTACCTTTTTGATTTTTTTTCTTTTCGGTTTGCTACATAACACATTATATATTTTTCCTTGAAATTTGTAAACCCTTAGTAACATTTAAAAAAATACATGAACATTACTTAAAAATATACAAGAACCTTTTAAATTTACATGAACTATCTTTAATTTTTTATCACCTTTGGTAAAATGTATGAACACTTTTAAGAAGTGAGTTTTTTTCAAAAATACTACCATTTCTTAAATTGTGTGGACATTTTGTAAACATGTGAATTTTTTTAATTTAAATGTGAAAAAACTCTTTAAAAATTATAGAACGTGTGAACACTTCTTTAATATAAAAGAACATTGTATAGAAATGCACCAAAAGAATTCTAAACTTTTATGAACATTTTCTAAAAGTTCATCAATACTTATTAAAATCCCATGTAATACGGCGTAACTTTACAATTCCGTGGTAATATTAAAATTATGAACACCTTTTTATAAAATTATTTTTTAAATAAAAGATCATTTTCTTTTTTAATATTATTATAAAATAACATGATAGATATCGCCATACTTTACTCAGAATACACTACTATTTATAAACAGCAAATGAGAAACGAAATATGACAAAGAAATAGTACAACCTTTTGGGCCCAGCCATGCGAGATGGGAGCATGGGTGACCCTGCGCTATACCTTGTAGTAGGCGAGGTATTGATGCACACAAAAAGGAAAACCATGAACGTTCTTGATTAGATAGGGGCATACTTCGTGTGCTTTAACTCCTTGTGAATTTATCTTGGGCATATGTTTAGGCATAGCTGTCCAACTTGTTGGGCTTTGTTCGGCTTGTGCACGGAATAAGACAAGCTAATTGTCAAATGATATATCTCGCTTGCTACGAGATGTATCGTAAATCTTGCTTCTGGTGAACGGCTGTGTGCTCCTCTTAGTGGACAGCCCAATAGAGCATTTTTTGAAATGTTCTACACAAAGGCACAAGCCAATTAAGCACCTTCCACGCGTTTGTTTCTGTGTTTTATTATTCACTTTCTTCAGATTTTTTTTCCATTTTTTTGCTTTCTCTATTGGTTTTTGTATATTTTTTTAGTTTTTGTATCTCTTTATTTGTCTATTTTTAGAATACTTTGTCGATTCTAAATACATGGTAAACCTTTTTTATACAAGTTGAACATTTTTAAGATATATAGTAAACATTTTCCAAATACATGTATAATATTTGGACAATGCACATTGAACATTTTTTAATACTCAATGAACATTTTTAAGCACATGCTTAAACATTAATAAAAAAATTCATGAATTTTTTTACACACCAATTCTTTTTACATTTGATCTGCTATTTGTTTTAGTCACGGATCATATTTTTGTATATATGTCAACTTTTTCTGAATACACATTCAACATTTTTTGTATACAAGTTGAAATTCTTTCAGATAGATGTTGAACATTTATAAAAATACATGTTGTACATTTATTAATTGCACATCATGCATTTTTTAGATACACGGTGATCATTTATTTATGCAAACCCTAAACATTTTCGAAAATAATTATGAACTTTGTTGTAAAGTCGGCAATCATTCTTTAGTGATGTGAACATTTTCATAATGTCTTGAAATATTTGTTATACATCATGATTTTGTTTAAACATTCCATGATTTTTGAAAAAACTACCATGAACAGTAAAATGTGCGAAATTTTTTGACATGTCAGAAATTTATTTTAGAAAAGTACAAGCATTTGTCTAAAACCGCGAGAATCTAATTGTAACACTCCCCGAATATTTTTACAATAGGGAGTGAAACTTTAGGAAACCTAAAATAATGTAAAACTTTCCAAATATATATCTATATTTGATGGATTTTAGGAACATAATAGAAGTAAAGAAAAATAAATAAAAATACTTAAGTATTCCTACTGGGCCGAGCCACTCTAGGTTGCCGTTGAGGCGACCGAACGTACCATCTCGCCGCAGGCGAGACAAAGACGTGCCTAGCTAATTGAGCTAACGCAAAATCTAATTTAGCGCTTGACGGGACGGTTATGGTAGTTTCTATGTGGGCGGGACGTGTAGGTTTCTTTCACTGGTTTTCGAAACATTGTAGAAGGTTCCTACATTTATTTTGGGGTGGTTTTTCTTTGGTTTTTTCAGCACGGATTTTATTTGTTTTTTCACTTTTCATTTTTTACAAATCCATATTTTTTTAGAAATGTAATTATTTTGTCAAATCATGATTCTCTCTAATTCATGAACCTTTTTCAAATTCACAAACTCTTTTCGAAACTACACACTTCTTAGTCTTTTTTTTAAATCTACAAACTTTTTCTGCTTCTTGATTTTTTTCCCAAATTTATGAACTTATCTTTAATTTGAAAACCGATAGCCAAGTTTTGATAACAACAGAGTAGTACTAGAAAAAGAAGGTGAGCTAATAGCAAACTAATGGCCTATTTTGGACTGCTCTTCTCCATGAAAGTCAGCTCCACTCTATCAAGTCCAGTTTTTTTTACGAGAAAACTTTCGATCTATTCATCTTCAATTATGGCAGTACAACGAACATTAGAAATAATAAAAATTACATCCAGATCCGTAGACCACCTAGCGACGACTACAAGCACTGAAGCGAGCTGAAGGCGTGCCGTCGTCATCGCCCCTCCCTTGCCGGAGTCGGGCACAACTTGTAGTAGACAGTCGGGAAGTCGTCGTGCTAAAGCCCCATAGGACCAGCACACCAGAACAACAACCGTCGCCGATGAAGAATAACATAGATCGAAAGGATCCAACCCGAAGACACGCGAACATGGACGAACAACAATCAGATCCGAGCAAATCCACCGAGGATAGATCCGCCGGAGACACATCTTCACACGCCCACCAACGATGCTAGATGCACCATCGGAACAAGGGCTAGGCGGGGAGACCTTTATTCCATCTTCAGGGAGCCGACGCCATCTCGTCTTCCTGAGCAGGACACAAATCCTAACAAAACTCGAAGGAAGAACTAACAACGAAGCCCTCCCGCCGACCCTTGCCAAGATCCACCGTGCCCCATGGCCCTAAGGTCACTGGAGACGAAGCGGACCTGCGACGGCGCCGGCGAGAGGCACGGACCCTAGATTTGTTCAAGTCTAGTTTGGAGCAATTTCGCACATGAGTTGCAGCTTTATCATAGAGCAGTTTATCATGTTTGGCTTTTACCCAGCTACAACTTCAAGAATGAGGAAATTATTGGATAAAGGTCTATTTGGTTGGGTGACCTAGGGAAAAAACAAAGTTGCATCCACTTACTGGTGGTAGTGGTAGGTAATTTCCTGCCAACTCCATGAAGCCTCTTTGAGCTAGAGTTTTTGAAGCAAACCTTGAAGAGCTTAACAAAAATTAGATAATTGTACTTCATATTTTACTTTTTTTGAAGCACGGCATCGTGAAAGCTACCTTGTTTGATTTGTGTTTGAAAAATGGTCCCACACAGAGTCTAACCAATGCAAGCAACCGCACACGTGGGCATTTTTCTGGAGTGGCACGTGTGGGCAGTCAACGAGCAAACCTCTCTATCCTTTAGGCCTCGTTTGGTAGAAGAGAATCGATGGGGTTTTGTAGGGAATTTCCTCGCGTGGCCCAGAAACCCCGTAAAACTTAGTGGGCCTATTTGATACACGGGGTTTCGGCGGCCCAACCCCCTCCTATACTCTTCTTTCCACGCGGTTCAGAGCCCTCGAGGGCGGACGCGCGGATTTGGGGAGGAAACGACACCGCGCCGCCGCCTGCTCATAGTGCCGCCGCTTGACCCCTCTTCAACGCGCCGTCGACCAACTCCTCGACGCCGGCGTACCTCCTCCGCCATACTGGGCTTCTTCCCGGTGGTAAGCCCTCGCCTCGTCTCCCCCTCTTTCCCCTGGTCGTCTAGGTTTGTTCCATCCGCCCGGCCCGCCTCGTCTTCCCCGGCGAGCTCACGCCGTCTCCGAGGGCACCAGGGTCGTCACCAAGTTCACTTCGTCTTAGACTGCCGCTGCCTGAGTCTGTTTAGTCTGGTTCGGTCTGTTCGTGATGCTTTTAGTGATGGATGAAAGTTGCTGAATGATTTCAGAACTGAATTTCTGATGCTTTTTGGTAAACTGGGACTTTGAAAGTAATGATTCATTTCTGTAATTATCACTATAATCTCTGCCATGCGATTGTTCCTTTTAGTAATACACACAGATTCTAGATAGGTGATTGATCCACCCACAAGGGTGTACTTCTAAGTTAGGTGCAGTACCCACCAGATTGTTCAATGGCCCCGTTTAATTGCGTGTTGTCACTGAGTATTGCCGTTGTGATGATCATTAACCTGGTTTGCCAATGCTTTGTTGGCTCGTTGGTGGTCACTGAATTTGCGCTGCTCTTGCAACTTGAGATTTTGAAAGCAGCAATACAGCTTCACCTCCTCTTAGGTTTAGTTACTTTGGTTGTTGACTCTAGTTATCTGCAAGTCATTGAAGTACTGGTGCTGGATGGAAGTTGTCCAGTTATCGCTTGGCTCTTTGGTTGTAAGAACTGAATTTGTGATTCTTCTTGTAAACCGAGACTTCGAAAGTAATGAAATTATTTTTGTTGTGATATATAGTTGTTAGTTGTTACTAATCTCTGCCATACAGTTGTGCTCCTTATAGTAGTAGTAATAATAATGTGCAGTAAGATTTTAGACCGATGATCCACCGACAGTAGGCCGATGATTCATTTTGCTGATTTTCTGCTGCAGTTTGATGGTTACTAGATGGTTCTCCTAATCTCTGCAAAATGATTCTGCTGTTGTAGCAACGTAAATGTAAATTTTGCAGTTTCTTGATCTACTGACAGTTGATTTGTGCAAAACCGAGTGTCATGGGCACTGATTGTTGTTATTGTTCCCTAGTGTCATGGGCTGGGGGTGTTATTTTGATTCTAGTTTAATTTATTGCAACATTGGTTCTCCGCACTCAGATTGTACATCGACATTTTACAAACATTGGTACTCACATGACTTGGAGATGTACCGACTACAGATTGCCGTATGGATGGAAAGTTGTATTATATCAGATTTGTCAAGTTTTTACTGAATTTCGTTTCCAGGGCAATATTTCATTCCGAGCTTTTAACACATTCTAAGAATTTTAGAAGTCCTGCCGTATTCTAGTTAGTTTCAAATGTGCTTTGCTTCACTTTGGAAGATGGCAGTTGTTTGAATTTTAATTCTGCGATCTGCTCGAGATTTTTTTTGTTTTGTTCTGAACCTTGTGCTTCTGCCTTTGTCGATTTCGTTGAATTTTGTTTGACCAGACTGATAACAGGAGATGTACAGACTTAGGATGGAAAGTTTTTATTTGACCAGGTTGGGTAACTAAACACTGAATTTTGTTTTCAGGGGCAAGATCTCATTGCGAGCATTAACACCATTTACTCGTTCGAAAATTCCGAAAGTCAGCCCTATTCTAGTGATTCTGTACACAATCTAACCCAGTGCTGATGGTGACACTTTCATGGTCTGATGTGAGGTTATGGAACTTCGAAATATACCTAATCGCTGCTGTCTCATTTCATATAATTTCTTGTAACTATATCGGTTGATGAGATATTGATTTCAGTCATGCAAAATTATGTTTCTGCTGGAAAAAACTGTTACTAAATTATTCCCCTGCAGCAACTTTGTCTCATTTTTATTAGGCGACCTTTACAATTGTGTAGCAAGGATATAAGGGGAGTTAGTTACATTGTAAAGATTGAATTTTTAAATGTTCTACACCATGTTATGTCAATATGACAAACCCTGCCTACCAAACAGAAATTTTGAACAAAGAAGACTGTGGATGGAGGGGTTTTGGGTATTGAAGGGGTTTTGAGGGGATTTGGTGGAAGGAAGGGAATCACCCAATCCCCTGAAACCCCCCCCCCCCCTCCCCAAACCTCTGCAATCTCGACCAAACAAAGCCTTATGGGTTGGCCATGCGCGGGAACGCCTGTGCATGCGCTGCGATGCTAACTGGCAGTATCAGGGGCACGCCAATGCGTCCCTTATAGCGAGATCTAGGGCAGCCTCGTCTGAGGCGAGTGCACCCGCAAGGCCGAAACCTCATTTTTGCTCTCCCTTTTTTCATGTTTTTTTGTTTTTTTTGTCTTTTTGTTTATACTTTCAAAATATTCTAACTATATATTACAAAAATACTTTACATAAAACATTAAAAAAAATGAAAATCAAGCATTTCACAAAATGTATAGAAAAATATTCTTATGTACACGAAAAATGTATAGATAATATACAATGTGTATGAAACAAATTGATCTTGTATTTAGAAAATGTTAATCAAGCATTTGAAAAATACTCCCTCCATAAAGAAATGTAATAGCGTTTAGATTAGTACTTTACGACAGGAGTATTAATAAAGCATTTGGAAAATGTAAAATATAAAAAAGTATCTCATGTATACAAAATTTATTTAGAAAAATGCAATGTGCATGAAAAAAAAGTTGACCGTGTATTTTAAAAATGTTTAACATTTGTAAAAACTGTTACTGATAAATAAGCAATATTTATTTTTAGTTATGTACTAAAAATGTTTAGCATGTATACAAATATGTTCCAGATGTATATAAAAAATGTACACTGTGTCTGTAAAAATGTTTATTGCCATTAATATGTATTTACCCTGTATTGGAAGAATGTTTAGCATGTATTCAAGAAATGTTAATCTTTATTTATAAATTGTTAACATGTATGAAAAAACGTATTAGATTTATAACATAAAAACACAGATGTATGGAAAAAATGTACACATAAAAAATATAAGTTTTCTAAAATGTTAATTATATGTATGAAAATGATAACCATGTATATAAAATATGTTCTTGATGTATACAAAAAATATGAATGTATGGTAAAAAATTTGCTACGTGTTAACCGATGAAAATAGACAAAGAATCAAAGAAAATCATAGAAAACCAAAAAAACCGAGGATGAAAAACAAAGAAATGCATGAAAAAAGGAAAATAAAAATTGAAGAAAACCAATGAAAAAGCATGGAAACAATGAATCGGTACTGGTTGATAGGTTTTGGAAAGCTTCTATAAGGTTCCGTCGATTATTTTGGGGTGTTTTTTCGTTTGGTTTTCTAGGACGTTTTTTAATCAATTTTAAAAAATGTGACTGTTTTCTCAAACCATGAATTTCTCTAATTTTCATGAACATTTTTAAAATTCACAAGCTCTTTGTGAAACCAAAATTTTCTAATACTTAGTCTTTTTTTTTTCAATTTTAGAAACTTTTTTCTAATTCTTGAATTTTTCTTCTAATCTGTGAACTCGTTTTTAATTTGAAAACCGATAGCCATGTTTTGGTAACAACAGAGTAGCACTAGAAAACGAAGGCGAGCAAAAACCAAATTATGGGCCTTGTGTGGGCTGCTCTACTCAACGAAAGTCACCTCCGCTCTATCAAGTCTAGTTTGGTGCAGTTTCACCAAGGAGTTGTAGCTTCATCACAGAGCAATTTATCATATTTGGCTTTTACGTAGCTCCAACTTAAAGAATGAATTATGTGAGAAAGGTTTATTTGGCTGGGTGACCTGGGGAAAAAACAAACTGGCATCCACTTACCGATGGTAGAGTTGGGTAATTTCCCGCCAACTCCAAGATGGTAGAGTTTTTGAAGCACCCCTTGAAGAGCTTCACAAAAATTAGACAAATTGTACTTCATATTTTAGTATTTTTAAAGCACGACATCTTGAAGCTACGTTGTTTGATTTGCATTCTAAAAATGGTCACAAACAAAGTCTAACTAATGCAAGCGAACTCACACGTGGGCATTCTTCTTAGTGTTATGCTTTTGCAATCAGTGAGCAAACCTGTCTCCACTTTAATGGGCCGGCCTTGCGCGGGAACCCCTGTGCAAGCACCGCAGCGCTAACCGGCGGTATCAGCAAGATGTAGGGCAGCCTTGCCTGAGGCGAGCGCCACATAAGACCGGCCCACCACGCAGGAGGCCACAACTTCATTTTTGTTCTCCCCTTTTTTTTTCACGTTCTTTGTTATAATTTTTTGCTTTTTTTTAGACTTCAAAATATTCTAACTATATATTACAAAAACTCTTTACATAAAACATTAAAAAATGTTAATTATGCATTAAAAATAAGTTTAAAATTTATTGTGTATACGAAAAATGTATAAAAAATATACAATGTGTATGAAACAAATTGATCTTGTTTAAATATATATATATATATATATATATATTAATCAACATTTAAAAAACTATTAATCCAGCATTTGAAAAATGTTAAATGTCTATATAAAAAATGTTTCTCATGTATACAACATGTATTAAAAAATTACAATGTGTATGAGAAAATGTCCTGATGTATACGAAATATGTACAATGTGTATGAGAAATTTTCAATCATGTAGTTAATTTTTCAAATGTGTATACAAATGTTCCTGATGTATACAAAAATGTACAACCCACAGTAAATAAAAGTAGATATCAGAAAACATATATTTTAAAAATGTTAGTTATGTATTAAAAATATTAAACATGTATAGGAAAAATGTACATTGTGTGAAAAATGTATATTGCCATTAAAAATGTTCACTATGTAGAAAAATGTTGACCATGTATTCAACAAATGTTAATCTTTTATTTGAAAGATGTTTAACATGTATTAAAATGTATTAAATTTATACCATAAATATACAATATGTATGAAAAATGACATAAAAAATATATGTTTTCAATAATGTTAATCATGTGTTTGAAGATGGCAAATGTGCATACAAAATATGTTCTTGATGTATACAGAACAGATTTATGTATGCTGAAAAAAAGTTGCGACGTGTTGAACGAAAAAGAAACCCATGAAAGTCGGCAAAGGAAGAAAGAAAATAAGAGAAAACGAACAATAACCGAGAACGAAAAACAAAGAAAACCAATGCAAAAGAATTGGAACAATGAAAAATTGAGAAAGAAACGAAGAAACCAAGAAAGAAACTAACACAAACGAAGAAAGAAAGAAACGGAAAAAACCAATGAAAACCGAGAAAGAAGGAAAAATGAAGAAGAAATGAGCAACAATTTGGCTGGGTGACCTGGGGAAAACTGACACAAAACCGGTGAAGAAAACATCAAAAACCAAAATAAAATAAGAAAAAGAATAAAGAAAAAAAGAGGAAGAAGCAAGCGAGCAAATCAACCAAAAACATCGGAAACAACCACAAAAAATGGGCTGACCCAGCAACTACACGTGGAGGAAAACCTTCAGATGAGCGTCCAACGTATAAAACTAAGGATACTGATATCTTGACAACATTCTCAATAAGTTCTCAGCCTAGGGTTCCGCCCGACGAAGCAGGGGATGCTACTCAGGGCCACTCTTCTTTCGGGCCTTTTCTTCCTCACTATTATGAATAGTCAAATAATGGGAAAAATTGGATTGAATTATCAACAAGTCTTATCGAAAGTAGGATTGCCTATGGATTCGGCCAGTGCATATATCTCGCTGTATGCAAGATAAAGTCACCTCACGGTATCAGCGTTGCCAATAATAATGGGCTGCGCATGGCTCATATAAATACTTCTGTGGTTTCGCCTAAGGCTGAGAATTCGAAATCACTAATTGAGGAGTACTCCTTTCAAGGATCACTCCCATCTCTCCACATTGCGACAAGTGGCGCACTGCATGCATGCCACTTGTCGCAACCTGAGAGTTTTCCCCTTTTTAGACCCGTTAATTCAAAATGTTTTATCTCTTAAGCTAGATCATGACTCCCGCAAACCGTTTTCACCATTGGATTCCTCACGTCGAGATATTCAAAACTAGATCCATGTTGATAGGTTTTGAAAGTTTTCTTTTTCACGAAAAAACTGGACGAAAAAACCGAAGCGGGAGCATGTTTTTTCCCTTTCCGAAAGAGGCACGACCATGACTCCCGCGAAAACAAATCTGTGCCTCTCGGGGAAGGAAAACAAAACAAAACATGTTTTTTTCCGTGACTCTCAGGGAAGCAAATCTGTGGTTCTCGCGCGAAGCAAAACCGCGCCTTTCGCGGAAGGAAAAAAAGAAAATGTGTTTTTTTCCGTTTCTAAGAGGCACAACAGTGCCTCTCGCGTAAGCAAATCCGTGTCTCTCATGGAAACAAAATCGTGCCTATCACGGTTGTGCGTCTCGCGGGAGCAAAAATGTGCCTCTCGCAGAAGAAAAAAAGGAAAATGCATATTTTTTTCCGTTTTCGAGAGGCACGCCAGCACCTTTTGCCAAGGCAAAACCATGTCCCGCGGAAGCAAAAACGTGCCTCTCGCCAAAAGGAAAAAAGGAAACGCGTTTTTTACCCTTTTTGAGAGGTGCGGCAGTGCCTCTTGCGGAAGAAAAAAAAGAAAAAGATGTTTTCTCACGTATTTTTTTTCCAAAAGTTAAGAAAGACCTGTGAAAAAACAAAAAGCCAAAAAACCTAAAAAAAACCATCTAAAAAGCTGAAAACACGTGTGAAAAATAAAAAATAACTACGCCCAGAGCGCGACACGTGATGGCACGCTCTCAGCCTATCCCAAGTGACCATTGAGAGGCTTTTGAAGGAGCGCTTGTCAACTAGTTACTCTCCTGAGAATCTGTAAAATTCTTTTTTACGAACTAGATCATATACATAAAACTCGCTTTATCTAAAAAACATAAAGCATAAAGCTCGCGTTTAGTAGTCAGCATCGCTTTTCTATATGAGACTATGCATCACTCCCTCCGTCCGGAAATACTTGTCGTAGAAATGGATACAAATGGATATATCTAAAACTAAAATACATCTAGATACATTCATGCCTTAGACAAGTATTTCCGGACGGAGGGAGTACATCCTAAAAGCTACAAAGTGTGTGCGCACTATTTCAAGGAATCAAGCGGCCGCTCCACTCACGCATGCGTGCACGTTTAAATTTGTCTTTATGCATGACGTGGAATGTCCTATTTGAAACTCACGTGGGCATGTGCATAGGCATTTAATTCGGGGTTTTAAATTTTAAAAAAGCTATATCTTTCAAACCGCACGTCGGAATTTAGAGCCGTTTTCATTGTTGGAATCCTCGCGACGAGATTTTTAAAATTAGATCCCGTATGAATATCTTTCGACAAAAAATTCCGATACCAATTTTGATGCTACATGATGCAACTCTATTATTACATAGTGCAAATTTAATACCGTATGGTGCAACTTTTTTCAAATCATTTTGAAGCTGCATGATCCAAATTTGATTGGAAGACGCAACCTAGCAACCAGGATAATTAACCTTTTGTGATGTGCAACTAGTCTTCTGCTCACGTCAATTACCTATTAGCCGATGTACAGCCCTTCCCTATGCGTGCATGTGTACTTTTCATGACTGGCACACCTTGCCGCACCTTCCTTACCAAAGATATGTGCAACTTTGTCTATTGTTTCAGCCAACTGCATAGTAGTCGATGTGTAGCTCCTTGTCCTCTCTATTGGTGGATGTGTAGTTTTACTTGGCAGGGCAATAGACGAAGCTGCACATAGTCTGCTAGGCAGTTGGCCGGGGCAGCAAACGAAGTTGCGCATCTCACCGGCAGGGTTTTTGGAGGGTGAAAAACTGCACATCTACAAGGGTAGAAAAAAGGTGCCTACAGGGGCCCCTAAACTTGCACATCTCACTAGCAGGGAGGGTGGGACGGGGTGCTAGAAGTAAAAACTACACATCCGTGGGATATGGAAAAAAGTTGCACACCAACTGTTAGGCAGTTGGCCAGTGCAATATCTGAAGTTGCACATCCACTGCTAGGCAGTTGGCGGAGGTAGCAATCAGTGAAAACTGGCATCTACAAACACGAAAAAATTGCACATTGACTACTAATCAGTTGACAGAGGCAGCAGACAAAATTGCACATCTCGCTAGTATGGCGGTAGTTTGGGTCGAAGGTGCCATAAGTGAAATTTGCACGTACATGAGTAGGGAAAAAGTTACACATCGACAGCTAGACAATTGTACTAAATGACGAATAAATTGAAACAAAATTCGTCAAAACATACCCATGAGGGATCTAGTTTCGAAAAGCACGTCGCGAGGATTCCAATGATGAAAATTGACCTGAATTTTGACGCACGATTTGAAAGATATGACTTTTTAAAATTTTGAAAACCTGAATCGAATCTGTTCACACATGTTCACATGGGTGTTTTTTCTGTTTATATGATATCTTTCGTAATATAGATTAGAATTTTCCTTATACTAATTATGGGGCAAATTATTTCCGTTTATAGATTAGGGACAATAATTTTCTTTTTCAGTCGGCCGCTTGGGACGGCTAGGGAGCAGCCGGCAGCTCCCTAGACACGTCCTAGCACTCGCCTTCAGACAACATCCACTTGTCCACACCTTTTCTTTAGTGTGTCTTTCCTTTTTCATTTCTAGGTTTTTCATGCGGACCAGTGTACGCCGGTTTGCTTGTTGTAATGTTATCAGTTTCTTTCTTTCTTTTCATTTTTCTGTTTTCTATGGTTTGTTTTTCTATTTCTTTTCTTATTTTTTATTTTTATCCATTATTTCACATGATTGAATATTTAAAATATAAATATTTATTTTAAAATTCACATGAACTTTTGAAAGTATACACGTACTTTTTACATGCATGTGAACAATTTTTTATGAAGTGAACAAACTTTTTATTATATGAATATTGTTATAATTTTAGAATATTTATGTAGTGACTTCAAGACTATTTATATGTCCGTGAAGAATATGTGGTAACATCTAGACATTATACAAAACATTATTAAATTTGACATAATTTTTCGTATATATGTGATGATTTTTTTGCAGCCAGAGAATATATTTTCATTTACATTTATAACTATTTAAAAACTACCGGCAAGTATATAATTTAAACTTTATTATAAATAAAACAAATAATACATATTTAATGGGAAACACTAAGCCGGCCCAAAAGTGGCCCTTGTAGATGTTCTGTTACTTGTTAGATATGAGACATATGGGAGTACTCCTATTTGCTGCTCATTGGGGAAAATAGTCGAGGAAGCGCACATGCCAAAATACGGCTCCATAGACTTAAGGTTTTATTTATATTTTATTTGTCTATTTGTTAACAAATAGAAAATGAAAATATGTTCTTAAAGGTATTGGTAAAGAAGGGGAGCCTTGGCGCAGTGGTAAAGCTGCTGCCTTGTGACCATGAGGTCACGGGTTCAAGTCCTGGAAACAGACTCTTGCAGAAATGTAGGGAAAGGCTGCGTACAATAGACCCAAAGTGGTCGGACCCTTCCCCAGACCCTGCGCAAGCAGGAGCTACATGCACTGGGGCTGCCCTTTAAAGGTATTGGTAAAGCAAATTCAAATATAAAAAATATTTCATCACGCATTTGAATAATTTTCACTGTGTATTGAAAAATAATCATTGTGTATTCCTATTTAAAATTGTATATGTAAGAGAAATGTATTTATAAAAAAAGGAAATGAGAAAATTTTTAAATAAAATTTCTGAAAAGTGAAGAAAATAACTGAAAGAAAAAAAAGGAAAGAGCCACTGGAAATCCAGAAAGAAAAACGAAAGAACAAAAACAAAAATACCAGACATAAACCACTAAAAGTTGTAGCCAACGTTTGAGAAGGCGACAACTAGGTTTTGGCGAATGTCACCGAGCGGCAGGCCTGGCACCGTTCTCGGCGCGCCTCCACCTCAATGATGCATTCCAAGCGGGCGAATAGCTCTCATGCGACGTCGTTGGTGTGAACTGTCTCTCATGCGACGTCGTTGGCTGTAATAGCTCTCATGCGACATCTGCGTTGGAAAAAATAGCTCCCATGCGACACACCATTTACACGGCTAGTTGGCTGTCCGTTAGGCTGAGATTTGGTTAGGACCGGGGTTATGTGCTCGATCGATGGGGTCCACCTATGGCCCACGTAGTCAAGAGTCAACCTCAGTGACTCGACCGTGACTGTGTGACCGTGGGGCGCCGTGACTGCGTGCTCGACTCGCCCGAAGCCGGACGGGCGGCGCCTGGCCGTAAGCATCTTCTCCGGCGGTTTCTTCTCCGCGGTGGTGGAGCTATTACGAGGTGAGCCCGAAACCCTAGTCCCACTCCCGAATTTTGGGGATCTGTGGCCTCATGCTGCCCTCTGTTTCTTGGCGATTTAGAATCGGGCTCCATTGGATCCGGGGGTTGTTTCTTCTCCGCGGCCCGGTGGTGGAGCGCCTACCTCTGCAGCGGCTATTGCGAGTGAGTATTTTCCAAACACTACTCCCATTCCACTGAATTTTGGATAAATCTGTGGCCTCATGCTGCCCTGTTGCTTGGCGTTTAGAATCTCGATTGGATAGGAGATGGAGCGAGGGCTGGATGAGATGGAGGCGAGGAGACAAGTGCTTCAAATCGGTAATGCCACCCTCTTTTCTTGGCGACCCATTTAGAATCGAACTCGATTTGGTAGTGATTGCCGCTGCACGCCATTGACAAAACAGGGGAGGTTCAGGTTCTGCCACCACATTCACAATTATAGTGGAATTTTTTTCCTGTAAAGCCAAGCTCAGTGATGGCAGTGTCCAAGAGATATATAGAGATACCACCGTGAGGTTGGATGTCGAATTTGCTGATGTTGATCCCCAGGAATTGGAGAGCATGAAGGAGAAGGCCGTGGGCAATTTGGTGGAGAGAATTGGGGAGAGTATTGTTTGGGGTCCAGAACAAGAGGTATCTCTGCAACGTTTCGATAACTATAATGGTGAATATGTGAGAATTGAAGATGGAGAATCCATGGTTGCTGAAATTGATCGGCAAGAAGGGTGGGCAAGCAAACAAGTAACATTTTATGCAGAGCTAATTGATCTGCAAACTCATTCCAGAGTTGGTTATGTGCCATCAAAGATGGCTGCACAGATGGAAGATGATGAGTGGGTTTCACAAAAGAAGATGTTGGCATTGTTGGTGAACCGATTGTAGTAGTAGCTGAAGATACGAGGATTGATGCGAGATGGAGAGGAGGGAACCCATGGTGCTAGGAAGATTGTTGTTGATGAATGTAGTAGAGTTGAATGAAAAAACAGATTTGGTCATTACACCAATATCGACATTGATATGGCGAAATGTTTGGCATTCAAGTTGATGACAAAGATAAGGAGAAGGATGACAGTTCTTTACTGCTTGAAGGTAACAGAGGCCCTAGAAATGCAAATGAGGATGAAGAACAGCTGATGAGAGAGCCTGCAGATGATGTGGATGATGTAGATGATAATGAGCTGGTTTGTTTGTATGACAAAGAGAACCCAGTTATTGAGGTGGGAAAGTTGTGGCCAAGCATGAAGGAGTTTAGGATGTCTTCGGGACCTATGCAAAGTTGAAAAAAGAGTTTGATGCCAAGACTATGTGGACTGATCGAAAGAAATTTTATGCTCGGTGCAAAGGTTATGATGGTGGTGGCAATCCTTGCAAATGGTACTTGTTCGCGGACTACAACCTGATGGAAGTACGATGAAGGGTAAATCAAATACCACACCAAAGATACATGTATGACCACTTCACGAGAGTTTCAAAGATGACATCACAGCTTTGGGTTACAAGAGAAGATTACTCCTATTTTAGCCAAGACTCCAAACACTACTGCAAAGAGGCTTAAAGTTGACTTGGAGAAGCTGTACCCCATCCAGCTGCAATATACCACAGTGTGGAAAGCAAAACAAAGGGCCATGAAATCATTGTATGGTGACTGGGCAAATACATTTAGGATGTTGTATAGTTTTAAAGCAGAGGTGGAGAAGAGGTCACCTGGGAGTGTGGTGGAGATAGATACAGAGGTAACAGAGGATGGCAAAGTTTTATTCAGCAAGTTTTTTATGTGTTTGAAGCCTTGCATAGATGGATTCAAAGCAGGTTGTCGTCCATATTTGAGCATAGACTCATCTTTTTGACTGGAAAGTGGAATGGTCAGTTGGCTGCATGCAATGCTCTAGATGGACACAACTGGATGTTCCCAATTGCAATAGGAATGTTTCAATCGAGATGAGGCATCATGGATATGGTTCATGATGCAACCGAAAAGATGCATAGGGCCAGTTTCTCCTTTGGCCATCCACACAGATGCATGTAAAGGATTGGAAAATGCAGTAAAAATGTTTTCTCCCATGCCGAAAGAGAGGGAGTGCTTTGGACATATGTGGATGAATCTGATAAAAAATTCAGAGGAGATGAATTTGGGCGCATGTGGCCAGTGACAAGATCCTACACTGCATGACACATTCCTATCACCTTGGTAAGATATTGGCATCATGTAGTGATAATGAATTTGCTTCATGGTTGAACACCCACCATTCTCTATTGTGGTATAGATCAGGTTTTAATGTGATCATATCAATAACAACTTGGCAGAAAGTTTTAACAACAAAGTGAAGGATTTGAAAGACTTGCCTGTGCATGACATGGTGGATCAAATAAGGATCATGATCATGCGTTTGTGGGAGTTAAGAGGAAAAATTGCTAATATTTTGGAAGGGACAAGCTTCCAAAGTGGTACAACAGTGGTCAACAGGAGTAGAAATCTTTCACATCTATCTGTTGAGAAATCTTCCTTGTGGGTGCTGAAGTTAGAGATACAAAGAGTGGCAAGAGGCATGTGGTAAATCTTGAGTTGCATGAGTGCACTTGCCAAGAGTGGCAACACACCTGGAAAACCATGTGAGCATTCCATACTTTTTTGGCATCTAAACCCAGGTTAAATATGCACCCATATTTGCATGAGTATTATTTAGTACAAAAATTCAAAGCTGCATATGCAAGTCCAATTCCTGACTGGTGACCAATCTCCGTGGCCCGAGGTGGAAATAGAATTTACCTTGTGTCCCCTGTCACTAGAAGAAAGGCTGGGAGGCCTAAACAAAGCAGATTCAAAGCTTGGTTTGAGAAAGGTGGTTGTAGTAAGAAGGGAAAAGGAAAAGGAAAAGAATGATAAGCCCAAAAGGGCTCAAAAAGGTAACAAAAATAGGTGCAAGTTGTGTGAGGTACTTGGGCACAGAATTGGTTCATCCAAGCGCATCTACACTCCTCAGAGGCCAAAGTATGTTTATGTTACTGTTTTTGCAAGTTTTTATTTTGCTACTTGTTCTAGTATCTAACCAAGTCAAATGCTTTATTTTTTAGGAGGAAGCGTGCAGAAAAAGCCCCACCTCTTGTTGTTGAACAATCTTGGCCGATGAAAAAAGCAAGACTCAATGGCTATAGAAGGAAGAGCACTAAGCGTATAATGTTTGGTGACAAAGATATGGAGCTAATCAAATCATTACTCGAACATGAGTTAAGTGTTTACATTTTTGGACGATGTGATGCATCTTGAATCTGTTTTGCAGACGCTTAGGGCAATCTGAAACTGTTGCAGATGAAGCAACTGTTGTGCTGCCATGCGAATCTGCTTTGACAAGCTGTGGTTGCCATGTTTGGAGGTTGTGCTGCCAAGTGTTGAGTTGCAAACTGAAGTAGTTGAACAATGTGTGCCATCTACTCAATCTGTAAGTGCAAGCGAAGAAGTGGGACATGGTCAGGTGCAAAAGTTGGGGCCCCAAAAGTTGAGGGGGCCTAGTGGAGTTTGCAAGGGGCCAAAAGAAAGAGCATCGGCATCAACAAACTATGCGCCTGTGGAACCAAACGGTGGAAAAAGCAGAAGAAATCGAGTGGTAGAAAGAAGCAAAAGAAATAGAGTCGAAATCATTCAAATTTGATGTGAAAACTTAAGTTTGTTGTCATTTGATGTGAAAACTTATGTTCTTTCATGTGAAAACTTATGTGCTATGATGTTGATTTGACTTGAAATAAAATTCAAATTTGAACCGACATTCAAATTTGAACCTATCTCCAATATTTTTTGAGTTCATTTGTTTGTTATGTGATGTTGCATCGTTTTATGTACTACTATGCACTTTAGTTCATAAATCCAACCCTTTGCTTGAAGTCCAACTCATAGTCACTGAAAATGTTGTCCAAACAGGGCTCCAAAGTAAGGGAAAACGGCCCCATTTCTAAGCAAGTTTTTTTCGACCTTCTCAAAATCACCCAAAAAAGATTTTCTTAGCTTATATTATACCTATATAGGATCAATACGAAGTCTCACCTTTTTTTGAATAAGTATTCATATTATTTAATTTATTTTTGAAAAAACACCCTTTAATACAAAGTCAGCAATAAAACAAGTTTAAAAATTTAAAATGCAAAAATAACTTCAGATCCTCCTTAGTCACTCTAAAATGAAGCTAAGGTGATGTTTTTGATTTTTTTGCATTTTCAAAACCTCAAACCCTCTTCTCACTCCTTTGAACTCTATGCAACCTCGGTTGAGATAGTCCAATTTGTGAAGGTTTTTTCATGCAAAGATCATTAGATCAAGTTTATCATTTTATATCATAACTATGTAACATAAAAAGGCTATATCTTGAGTTTTTCATTTTTAGATTTTTTTGAATTAGTTATACACATTTGAATGTTCGGTCAAACCTTTCAAAACCCCGTTGACTGCCTCCAAACCCCATGTAATCCTAGCGCCAAACGTCCACCGTCGATCTAACCCTAACGCCAAACTGCGGCCGTCGGATAGGCCTTCTAGAAGGATTCCACGGGGGCGATCCGTGGGCTCCAATCTGATTGGCCACCGTTTTCTCTCTTTGACGAACAGATTTTTATTTTTTGAGACAGATAACGTTGAGCGGGGGAGCATCTAAGTGACTGTTGGGCCGAGCGGATCGGGCCCGGCAGAGTCTGGCGTGCGTGCGCACGGCCGTCGAGGGGGGGGGATGGGCTGCATGCGAGAGGGTCAATGACATCTGGGCCATCCCTGTCCCATGCATGCCATGCAACGTCGCAGCCTAGCTATTCTTTGCTCGTGAACACCTAGCCATTTGCATGCGGGATTGCATGCACGCATCGATGATAAAAGCACGGCAGGGCGCGGCGTATAAATACGCACGTCGCATCTAAGCTATTTTAACAAATGCATGTTTGAACGAGACGGACGCGTCGGTGGTGTAGCTCCTTTTTCGATGTCACGCGGATGAACGGGCTCGTTTCCCACGCTGGCGTCACCGCCGATGCAAGTGCACGCAAACGATGCATCTCGCTTTGTGCCGCCCGTGCCTCTTTGGATGCTCCGCCCGCCGTTTTTGAATTAATGCCCGCAATTACTTATGCCAGGCGAACGGAGAAGAAAACGATCGAGAAGGGGCACCGTGTACACATTGACCATGGCTGCAACGCTGCTATAAAAGGGCACCATTTCCTCATCCTCTCACACTCATCTCTCAAGCCTCCTCCCTTCTTCTTTTCGAGCCAAATCCACCACTCGAGCCACCATGCAGTTCAACGGCCCTACCTACCGCCGCCTCGCACAATGTCGGAGAGGCAAGACCCGGCCGAGTCGTCGTCGAGAATAGCCTCGAGGGTGTGGGCCATCTCTAGGTGGAGGGGCCCCTAGAGAGTTGGCTCGCTTCTTCCTCCAAGCCGGCTACCGCCACCTCCCTCCGGCACTCCGCCCATGTTCCACCTCCACGGCGACGATGGCAACGCCGGGCCCAACGGCATCGCCATCGGCCTCACGCCACCTTCACTAACCCCACGACGCTCACCACCTCCTCGGGAGGTGTTACAGTGTGGATGCGAGTTTATCGCGTTCACGACCTACAACATCTTCACCAACTTCCACAACATCTTCCCTCACCCCAACGGCATGCACACCCTCCCCTACCAGATGCCGGAGAACGACGAGTGAGGGGCCCAAGGAGGAGGGGCCAAGGAGTGGCAAGGAGGAGGGACCAAGGAGTTGTTCAAGTGCGAGTCTTCTATCTATCTAGTTTGTGTTTGTGTTTGTTCGGGCGTGTGTGCCCGTGTCTTCTATATATCTAGTTTTAATTATTTTACTTTCATGTTTTATGAACTATATGTAGTGGGGGGTGCCCCTCTATATGTTCTATCTATCTATGCTACTAGGGTACCCGATGCCCCTCTATCTATCTATATGTTTTTTCGGTCCTAAAGTTTCTCCATTGCATTTTATTTATGTGGCCATGTGTACTAAAAATGCACTAAAACATGATCCAATCATATAAGTTGTTGTTAGCACATGTCTAGTTAATTATCTTCCTTTTATGTTTTATGCACTATATGTTGTAAGGGGATGCCTCTATGTTGTAAGGAGATGCTACTAGGGGCACACTAGATGTCTTCTTTTTTTGAGAGGGGCACAACCTTTTTCGGTTGAAACACACGAGTAAAAACTTTGAAAACACCATAGCACATGTCAGAAAAAATATTAAAAAATGGTGCTTGGTTGAAATAAACTAGAACCAAACAATTGCAACTTTTTTGGTTCACAAAGACTAGAACCAACCTTGGTTGAAATAAACTAGAACCAACATTTTGTTTTAGCCGAAACAACACGGGCCCCTTCAATCAGACACGATAGCTTATGCATAAAAATAGCTCAAATAATTATCAGATGAGTTATCTAAAAAAAAAGTGAAGGCATGAAACTTAACATTTGTGAAATAACCTAAAGCCGAAAAGATATATCGATGTCAATGACCGTTTGCACTTTTTTTTGCAGTAGCTACACTTCTTTTATCAATGGGCCTGGATATGTTCTATTCAGCCCTGCCTAACTTCTATATGGGCCGGGCCTTTTCGGCAATCGTGAACAAACCTTTTTTTCCTTTTCTTCCTCTACCATCAAACTGAAACTGAAATCGATGACGAATCAAGAACTGAAAAAACAAAAGCAGTGGAGAAGACATGTCAATCGTATAGCGCAACACTTTTATTCAAATGTACATATCATTACGATTACAAATGATGCCCAATCTATTCACTTACGACAAATTATCATCACATAAACAAATGCGAGAGCAATTACACAAACATAAAAAAGTCCGGCCATCAGCCCCATTAAATTGCCCTGCTTCTGCAATTCGATGAGTTTCTTCATCCGCTTGTTCAGCTTCTTGACTTCTGCCGTCACTCCTGCATCCCTCACAGTAGCACCCATGGAAGGGCGGACGCCCCAATGGAATTGCTGATCCAGATGCGCCCGATCCAAACTTGCCCAACTTCTCCGCCTCCAACGGTAAATCGAGCTCCCGATGCACCCTCCAGGTTGAATCCGCTCTATGTACTCATCTAGCCACTCAAAATGGGTGCATTGCTTCAATTTCTGAAATCGGAAAGATGAACCCTAAATCCCAAATCCGATGGGGAAAAATGGGCAAATTTGAAATTGGGAGACAAAACCAAAATTGGCATATTGAGAAGTAAAATCTCACCTTTCCCTGCTCTGGTTTGCTCTCGCATTTCACGAATTCCCTTGAAGGTTGCCATTCTTGTCGGTCGTTGTGACTAGCCACTTGTGGGTGCGATACGTGGGCATGCAGGCACCTTGTCATGGGCACTACGCCATAGCGCCACCATGAGCGGCGGGAGGTCAAGCGAGCTCGACATTGCTAGGTCGCGGCCGGAACGGCGTTCTTGCCCGTCGTCACGGAGAAGAAGAAGAACAACGGTCGGGGAGGCGGGGAGGATGGGCTCGGGTCTTTGACGGCTCGGGCACGGCTCGGTGTCCTCTTGTACCAATCTTGACTTGGATAAGTTAGTGGGTCCCATCTTTGTGGGTCCCGCTCACCTGACCAATGCTGAGTTGGATAAGGTAGTGGGTCCCATGCTGTGGGTCCCCCTCACCTGATTCGAGTTTTAAACATGTGTCTTTGGATTAGGCAGCAGTGTCGCATGTGAGCCATTTTTTCCAATGCAGATGTCGCATGCGAGCTATTACAACCAACTACATCTCATTAGAGACAATTCACACCAACGACGTCGCATGGGAGCTATTCGCCCATTCCAAGTGGGTGAGCGGCTTTGGCCGAGACGACTCTTGCTTTGCTGGGGCTGGGCACCATTTGGCACCAAGGCGATGAGGCGGAGGGGATGGCACAAATGGGACCCTAGTCGACCAACAAGTTCTGTATCATGATCTGGAGGTGCTTTTTGTAATTCCACTGCATCGCCACCACCGGGCAGGCCTGGGCGACTTCGCCTCCTCCGATTCCTTGGCCGCGAACTTGGCCCAGTCGCTGTCGTCGTCATCGACCAGCTCGTCCTTCATGATGAATGAAGCGGTGGTTGAAGACGGATCGGATGACCGGGGGCGGCAGCGTGGACTGCATCTGGAGCTCACACATCCCCGGATCCAAAGTCCTGGCATGCACGGTGAGCGGTAGACGCCGAGCAAAGCCACCACGCCCGAGAGTGCCCTTGCACCTCGGTCATTTTCTTGCCCATCGCAGAGGCTGGTGGAGGTGTGGTGTGCAACAGTTGTTGAAAAGGGGGATTAGGGGAGGGTTTGGGGGGAGGCGGGCCACCGGCCGGCAGGGATTGAATGTGGATAGACAACGAGCGTAGAAGATTATGGATGAAGAGAGGGATTTTTGATGGGGCCGAGTTGTTGGACGTTCGAACTCCACCAGACGGTTTGAGACGATAGCTTGCCCTCGCAGGAATAATTTTGCTGCTGCCTTCGAATCGGCCTGGCCCAACTACGTCTCATCAGAGACAATTCACACCAACGACGTCGCATGGGAGCTATTCGCCCATTCCAAGCGGGTGAGCGGCTTTGGCCGAGACGACTCTTGCTTTGCTGGGGCTGGGCACCATTTGGCACCAAGGTGATGAGGCGGAGGGGATGGCACAGCCGGACCCTAGTCGACCAACAAGTTCTGTATCATGATCTGGAGGTGCTTTTGTAATTCCACTGCATCGCCACCATCGGGCGGGCCTGGGCGACTTCGCCTCCTCCGATTCCTCGGCCGCGAACTTGGCCCAGTCGCTGTCGTCGTCATCGACCAGCTCGTCCTTCATGATGAATGAAGCAGTGGTTGAAGACGGATCCGATGACCGGGGGCGGCAGCGTGGACTGCATCTGGAGCTCACACATCCCCGGATCCAAAGTCCCGACATGCACGGTGAGCGGTAGACGCCGAGCAAAGCCACCACGCCCGAGAGTGCCCCTTGCCTGCCTCGGTCATTTTCTTGCCCATCGCAGAGGCTGGTGGAGGTGTGGTGTGCAACAGTTTTTGAAAAGGGGGATGACGGGATGGTTTGGGGGGAGGCGGGCCACCGGCCGGCAGGGATTGAATGTGGATAGACAACGAGCGTAGAAGATTATGGATGAAGAGAAGGATTTTTGATGGGGCCGAGTTGTTGGACGTTCGAACTCCATCAGACTGTTTGAGACGATAGCTTGCCCTCGCAGGAATAATTTTGCTGCTGCCTTCGAATCGGCCTGGCCCATCGTGAGTACATTAATTGAAGGAAAAAGAAACTGAAGGGGGGGGGGGGGGCAACGCGGGATCGATCGCTGGTCTACAGGAGATCACCATCGCAGCTAACCACTCCACCGCTTCCAATTACTGGTTAGAGGTAGGACCGTGGCCAACTAGAGGCGACCGAGCCGGTCCTCTCCATTTTTCCTTTCTTTTTTTATTTTCTTTTGTTTCATTTCTTTTTTCTTCTCCGACTTTTTCATTCTTTCCTTCTTCTTCTCCGATTTGTTTCATTCTTTTTTCATTTTCTCTTGTTTCTTTTCTTTTTTCTTCTCTGGTTTTTCATCCTTTTCATTTACCTTCTATACATTCTTTGTTTCTTTTATTTTGATTTTTCTTTCTTGGTTTCGTTTTTAATTCTACATTCTTATATACATGATTAACATTTTTCAAATACCTGTACAACATTCTTTTTCTTCACTGATTTGTTTTTCATTTTACATTCTTATATATATGATCAACATTTTTCAAATACTTGTTCAATATTTTCCAACTACTTATTCACCATTTTTAAATAGTTGTTAAGTATTTTATATATACGATGAACATTTTTTCAAATACTTGTTAAAAAATTTCAATTACTTGTTCAACATTTCTATGTACATAATCAACATTTTTTCAAATAGTTAGTCTACACATTTCAAACACTTTTTCAATATTATATATATATATAGGATTAATATCTTTTCAAATACTTGTTTAACATTTTTTCAAATACTTGTTGAACATTTTTTCAAATAATTATTCAACATTTCTTAAATACTTGTTCAATATTTTTTCAAACATATTTAAAGAGTGTTTTTTGTAATATATATATTTATAATATTTTAAAGTATAAACAAAAGTACAAAAATATAAGTAAAAAAGAAAACAAAAAACGTAAAAAGAAACAAGAAAAGGAGGTTGTGGCCTCCCGTGGTCATGGGCCGGCCAAGCTCGCTTGCCCCCCCGGACTCGCTGAAGGCGAGACATAGCGACGCCCTGGTTTGAGCCGGCTTGGCGGATTTTGAAAGTCCAGACCACCTAAAATAAAGAGATACTTCTTTCGTTTTAAAATATAAGTTTTTGTAGAGATTTTATTATAGACCACATACGGATCTCTATTATTAAAGCAGAATCGAACGTCGTGATGGTTCAATCTCGTTCCCTGCCCCCGCCTCCTTCGACCCCCTCCGCTCCTACGTGAAAAAAAGGATCTCCTCGCACGAAAGAAAAGAAAAAGGAAAAACCCGCGTGCTTCCCTCCCCCCACCAACGATCCAGGCGGCGTACCGCCCTATCCAACCGCACCACCCTACGCCATGTCGCCGCTCCGCCGAGCTTCATCTTTTGATCGCCGCCGGGAGATGGGAAGCGGACCCCTTCTCTGTTGATGAGGTTATACCGAGGTTGCACAACAGTTCGGAGGTCAAGGTTGACCATACCCCAAGATCCCGGCGACGATCGGGCGACCGCCAAGCATTGGCGGACATCACAAATCAAATGAGGCAGCGGTGTGATGTCCATGTTCCGTCGTGAAAGCCCTCTGCGTGGTTGTCTTATGTGAGTCCTCTGCAAGGTCACCTCCACGTAGGTAAGCTCCCGATCCCCACTCCGCCTCTTCTTATCTTCGCCAGGCACGCGATGACCCGTCTGATCCGTCGTTGGCCAGCGGCAGAGGTGTTCTCGACGAGTTCATCCGGGGACTGCGCATGGAGCACGGCAATGTCTCCACCCTGTCGTTGCCAGGACCGGCTCTATGTTTTTCGGGGCCCTTGGCCAGGTTGAAAAAAGGGCCCTTATAGGTAATATATATGTACGCATATTCGATCATATTTTGTTATTCTGAGACGTATAACATATAAAAAATTGATAATCACACAGACTTCATATCATGAAAGAAAGACTAATAAAGTAGCAAAATATTAAATATGAGAAACAATATTCCCTGCTAGTTTGATTACCTTAAATAGATCCAAATTCTAATTCATAGACAATAATGACTAGAAAGATGATGAAACTGAAAGGATAAATACGTTTACGCCAAGAAAGCAAGAAAATCAACCGTATCAAGAAAATCAAGACAGGAATCACGGAATCAAGGATTAAAGGGCCACCTAATTGCAGCAGCCGGCCGGCTGGGCGTCCGTACGAGTCTTCGAGAGACAGAGAGAGCAGCAGGCGGAGGCGAACGAGCCCCCGAGGCGACCAGGACCAGATACAGATGCCGAGATGCGATTCAATCGATCGAATCGATCGATGTAGTATGCCAGGTGTCGTGCCCCCCAGAGCCGGCCCTGGTCGTTGCTCAACAACGACCTCGAGAGTCGAAGTCGAGACAACCGGCTGGGGGTTTGCCGCTTGCCGTTGTGGCCTTCCGCTACTCAGTCCACAACGCCGCCTGCTTTGGCCTGATCGGGAACTGGGGATAGAAGACGTACAACCACCCATAACTTTTTGTAATGTCCCAAATCATCTATTTCATCATCACCAAGATACAACCATACAGGAGAGTTTGCGAATGGGGAATTGGAGATACGAGGAGGAAGCAGGGGGTGAGGTTCAGAGAACGAGGGAGAGAGAGTTCAGAGAGTTCAGAGAACGAGGGGGTAAGGTTCCCAGGACACACTAGCCAGCTCACAAAGCTCTCTCGCATGGATTATTCTGAGCCAGGCGACTTATTCCCGCTGACATAGGCGTAGGTGTGACAATTTTGTACTCCCTACGTCTAGGTGTGTAAGTCATCTTACGTTGTACACTGCAACCAAGATGAAGAGGAAAACGAGAAAACTTAATGTCTTTTTGCTAATTAATAGCATTGCATGCAATGAACTAACCACTGCATGTCATGTTTGATAGTCTCAAGTCATTGAAAGCACGCACGGCACACATCTCTTATTGGTTGATATGTCACAAAACAAGAAACGAGGAGGAATTTAATGTACCGTGCCTAAGTGTTTTGGGATTATTTGGTTTTCGTAAGGTGACTTACACACCTAAACGGAGGAAGTACGGTTCTCTTCTCGGTCTGATTCCTAATAGAGAATTTGAGTAAAAAACTCCAGCTTGATTTCTTAATTATGATCTGCACTAATAGTACAGATGCATATTCTCTCAAATTTTATACGGTTCTCTTCTTGGTCTGATTCCTAATACAGAACTTGTGCTGGATCTTGATTTATTGGTTATGACATGCACTATTATTTTTGGTCAGATTCTTCCAGCAACTTCTAATGGAGATGGGATAATAGTTCCAGGATAAAGAAGAGGTATGAGCATGGACTTCTAATACTCTCTCCGTCCGAAAATACTTGTCCTCAAAATGGATAAAATAAATGTATCTATAACTAAAATAAGTCTAGATACAACCATTTTGAGGACAACTATTTTCGAACGGAGGGAGTACTTCTCTATAAGTTTGACATTTTTTGACACTTCCTACAAAAAGAAAGTAAATCTGTCATTGCTGAGACGTAGTCCACGAGAAATTGTGCTTTTCAGTTCCGTAAACATTGTGAGAGTTTCGCTTGATCTGTAACTGAAATCTGATAGTCTTGTTGTGTTTGTTACGCCATTCTGTATGTGGAATAGTCTTCTTGTTGTGATGAATAGGCGCAGGGGCAGCAATCGGAGGAGAGCGGGGCGGATGGGGTGGAGAAGGACGCGGTCGCACGGATGGATGTAGCACTACATCAGAGTTAACTTCATATTTCTTGCTGACAATTATTTTGCTTTTGCTTAGTATCCCACATCATGTTAGTGCTGCATCTATCTTATTTGTTTACTGAAACTAGGAGTAGTAGTACTCCCTCCGTCCAGAAATACTCGTCATCAAAATGGATAAAAAAGGATGCATCTAGATGTATTTTAGTTCTAGATACATCTCTTTTTATCCATTTTGATGATAAGTATTTTCGGACGGAGGGAGTACATCATAGTTGTTGCTGAAAATACTCCTACAATAGGTGATATTGCTTTGATCATAAATGAATTGCCGTGGAACTATATAATCTCGACGATTGGATGAAGAAGATAAACACTGTCATTGTCTTGGTCGTTTGGATGATTTGGAAGGAACGACACAACAGAGTTTTGAAGGAAAATCCTCCCGTTTGGATCGCACGTTGAACAAATTAAGTGTGATGCGCACAACTGGTATAAGGTAGGGGCCAAATTTCTTGCACAGTTGTTTGTTGAACATAACTGCTCTGTTCTTCTCAGCTTATCCCATTTTTCAGAACATGTTCTGGGAGTATCAAGCATTTATTTTCAAGGTTGACAGTTCCTCGTCGAACGGTGGACCTTTTACCAAGTATGGGGTCGCTTCAGGCAAGAGGAATAAGTTTTCCTTCGCTGTTATCTTGGTCGCATGCTCCTTTCAGCAAGAACGTAACAACTTGATGTTTGAATGGTTCAAGGCTGATGCTTTGTGCTTTGTATCTCTCTGTCCGACAAGGTTTACGATTTGTGTTTCGGCAGTTACCTTCTTTTCCTATGTAGGTTGTGATGAGGTCGTTCTTTTCTTTTGAGCTTTGTACTCTGAGATTAGATACTATTATTTTTTCTATAATGATCAAATGCACTTCTCTTGCATGGTTCCCAAAAAATATCTCCATTTAATATTCTTACAGTTTTAATCATATATGATCTGCTAAGGGACCATATGACCTTTCTGTTTGACTACTAAGATTTTTTTACATGTCTAGCAACTAATATGCACTTAGTTTATTTTTTACATGTCTCTTTGTGGTTCAAATTATGTTTAGTGGGGCAAGCATATATCAACCAAATTATGTTCAGTTCTTATATTATTGTCAGATTTTAGAACGACTTTGTCCATCTTTTAGTTTTCATCTTCCCAACTCAGTATTCTTTTGCTTCACTCCCTTTGATGAGTGAGTTACCACAATAAATTCAGGTTTGGAACATACATGAACCTTTCGTTTGAATGGTCTGGTTAATCAAAAATATGAACTTTCACAAAAACATACACCAACACATGAGCATTAGCAATCCGTACAAAAAGCAAATGACATACATCGTAAATGCTAACATATCATGTCATATTGGAGTTTTCTGGAGTGAAGTAGAGTGACAGACACTGAAGCTAGAGCAAATGATTGGTTTGAGATAAAACAGGGTGAAGAAAGAGCAACATTTGTTTTGTTGGTAGGGTATGGTGTCCCATGGCAACGCACGGGCAGTCAACTAGTGTATATAGATGCATTTCAGAGTGTAGATTCACTCATTTTGCTCTGTATGTAGTTTATAGTAAAATCTCTACAAATACTTGTATTTAAGAACGGAATGAGTACATTGAAGACCTAAAATCGTTCAAACTGTTGGGTCCAAACATATAGGGGTGATTTGGTCAGCCGCATTGAAGATGGAGAGAAAATAGAACGGTAGAGAGAAAATTGTCCGTCGAGGAATTGAAGGGCATATTCAATGTTCACTGGTCAGCTAGTACACGCTACTAGTAGGTACGTATTGCACATTAACTCGAGAACATGCATATGGATGACACGATGCTGCTGGTAGCTCGGAGGCTAGTAGTAGAGCGGCAGAAGGACTAGCAACCAAGCATGGATGCCGTTGATGCATGTGCAACACTTACCATACCCACGTGGCCACGTGCCACCGTCGACTTCGCTCTGGTGCACTAAATAGATACATCCACTGAGTAACTGTGTAGTCGTGCCAGACGTTTTATTGAGGGACCGGGACGTGAAGATGAGTGTTGAATGACCGGATCCGTTGGGTTCGGGGCGTAGCCAGGCCACGCCCCGGGGAATACTGGCCATGGCCTGGGCGTGGAATCAAACTTCGTTCATTCTATCTACAGTAGCTACTATTCAGCACTGTTTCATGTAGCATGATGTTGGCCTGGGTTATGTTGGGTTATGTTGCGTGACAAAACGAGCTTGTTAAGTTTGTTAATACTCCCTCTGTTCCAAAATATAATTCTTTTTAGAGATTCCACCAAGTGACTACATACGGAGCAAAATGAGTGAATCTATACTCTAAAATATGTTTACATATATCCGTATGTTGTATTCCATTTACAATGTCTAAAAAGACTTATACTCCCTTCGTTCCTAAATAATTGTCTTTCTAGAGATTTCACAAATGACTACATACAAAGCAAAATGAGTGAATGTACACTCTAAAACATGTCTACATACATCCGTATGTTGTAATCCATTTGAGATGGCTAGAAAGACAATTATTTGGAAACGAAGGGAGTATTTAGGAATGGAGGGAGTACAACATAACGCATATTTCGTGGAGCCTTCACCCAGACCAGTCCATGAAAACTAGCAACTATCACACCTCCTTCGGTGGCCATCTTGTGTAAAAAAACATAGTCATAATCTCGTTCCATAGACCACAACACCTCATAGCCAAACCAAGAGGGTGATGTCTATTAAAAAGTGCTCCCAAGTCTAATGAGCTTCAAACGAATCGAGCCGAGCAAGATTTTTGCTCGTTAAGCTTACCAAACCCTAGCGACTCGAGTCTTAATAAGCATGAGCTTAACCAGCCACATAATTTGTTAACCACCGGTATTACAATATACAAAATTTATTACACATCTGCCTTGCACCGTGGGTACACACTTACAAAGTTTAGCGAGTCTTAATATTATTAAAAAGACAATACACCATCAACATACTAAGAACTCAAGTATTGCAAAGTCTATTTGTAAATCCTCACCTATGTTGAGACATGAATCCCCTAATAACTTGATGCAACTTGCCACTGCTAGCCTTTAAAGCCTCCTGTTGGTCTAGATGCCGCAACATTAACCATAACTACAACTAAAAAATCGGTAAGAACATAGCTTGCAAAAGAGTTTGATAACTTAACTTCTTATCAAAAGCGACATCATTAGAGCAAAGCCAAATGGACCAACATCAAGCAATGACGCCAGCAAAAAATTACGCTTGCAATATCTGGGTGAAGCCAATTTCCAAATATATGACATATGGAATGACAGGGGGGGGGGGGTGGGGGGGGAGGGGGGGGGGTAAATCAAAGGCTAACCAAATCACTAGCCAATTCAGATGCGCAAACTTGCAATTCAAGGAATTGTGTTGAATAGTCTCCTCCTAATTACAAAATGCGCAAAACAAGCTCCATGTCATTCTCTTTTTACTAGATTATTTTTAATTAATAAGAACTCTCTTAAGAAGGAGCCCGAATAAAACTTAACTGTAAGGCATTCTCAATTCCCAAATGTGCCTACAATACCAGAACCCATTAGTGACGAGCACCTCATATATTGAACATCCTAGATTGATGTGCAGTACCTATGCCACGTCTACAATCAACGGTCTACTCCCTCCATTCCGCAATACTTGATATTTTGGTTTGTCCTAAGTCAAACTTCTTCAAATTGACCATGTATACAGAAAAATATTAACATCTACAACATAAAATTTAAATTTTGTGAACATGTATTTTATGATGAATCTAATGAACATGGTGTTATAGACAGTAGTATATTTTTCAACGGACTTCATCAAACTTAAAGATGTTTGACTTACGACAAATCTTAAACTCCAAGTATTTTGGAATTGGAGAGAGTAGAATGCAATCTTGTCATCCACTATAGCTATATGTAAGTTGACTGAATTTGCAATGTGGGTAAGTCGATTTTGTGGGAGGATGAACAGTTGGACGAGGAAGAAATATGGAAGAAGAAGAAAGAAGAACGACCATTGAATCTTAATCCAATGGCTCAAAAGACCGAGTTACCCAAAACGCGACTTACGTATAGTTGGTCCCCTTGTCATGAGTGCAATTGCTTACTATTCATTTTTGTTAGGCTTGTGTGCTACCCATCTTTTTAGAATTCTTTTTCTTGCACATGATATATGCTCATGAGAGGTTGTAGCCTTCTCTTGATGAAAGACTTCCTCTCTAGGATGAGAATCTAATCGCGTGATTTGAAGCTACAAAAACCTCTGCGAGATGTATACTTCAAAAGATCATGGATACCCACATTTATCTCTTACCCAGCATGCTCTCTAAGGGCGTATTTCAATGCATCACGAGTATCATACAACATGTGGGGCGGGTTAACAACACATGTGGCCATGTGGGATGAATTAACAACATACTCCCTCCGTCCGAAAATACTTGTCATCAAAATGGATAAAAGGGGATGTATCTAGACGTATTTCTAGATACATCCCCTTTTATCCATTTTGATGACAAGTATTCTGGACGGAGGGAGTAATTGTTTAACCACTTTGTGCCAGGTCATGAAGAAGAGAAACACACCTATTTGGAGTTTCAAACTTGAGGTTGCCCTAAAATTATATTTTAACTTGGATAACAACTAACTAGTTTTTTTATACTAAAAAGAAAATCAAATTAAGGGTTTATGGTTTAACCATGCTCTTTATTCACATATGTAAGTCAAAGCATAAACTTTCGAAAATTGAATATCTTAGTTGAACATCAAGAATGTTTACTGCGCTACACTAGAATATATGTTGCTAAAAGCCTAAAATAACATCATTTTATTTTGGATAACAATTAACATAAAAATGTTTCTAGCAATCATGACTTGAAAAGAAGATATGTTTTTCCAACAAACCGTTCACCTTATAGAGTCTAACAAATAACAATTACAAGTGATTGATTCATAATGAAAGACAATCTCGATGATCAACACCGTAAGTGTTCTTCTTTATTGATTCTTCATAGAAACATATCATCACATCAAACTTTTGGCACTCTAGACAAAGAGGAAATGATTCACTGCACTCAACCACTTGGGCTCCACAACAAACGGTCAGATGTTTGTGTTGGACGTCACCAAACACACGCCCTTAGAGAGCATATCTTGATAGCGTCTTGACGTGGATCAGAGTCCATAGAATGCAGATGCATCTTCGATGTGTTAGCAAAAGCAAACTGAAATCAAAGACAAAGCCACTGTAGGAGACAAAGGAAGCATGAAGCTTCCTGCACCAAGAAGGGCGAAAGTACAATAGTAGAAGGACCGGACCACCAAAACAATTGCTCGACCAAGCTTGAGACCCGAAACCGTGGTAACCACTATGAGCTCCACGCAACTTCATCACATGGAGATGAATGAAATATGGGAGACTTTTATTTTCACAATGCCACCTCCACCATGATGTCGACGCCATTTCGAAACAAAACAGTTGAGCACCGACAATGAATATCAGTGGATGAAGGAGTGGGTGAAAATGGTACCCCGAATGCTTGCATACCTGGATCATCCCGATCCCTATTAGTGTGTGATCAAACAATGTAAAAGAGAAGAACAAGCCTGCGACGAGGCATAGTATCACGAGATCACTCTCCTGTCGGATGCCTAAAAAATCTAGAGAAACAAGAAAAGCATGACCAATTGAAGGGTTCGACTGCCCAAGGAGTTCCACTTGATGGCACAACACCGGTTATTGTCCCCTTGTTGGCTACCAAAGAACACACGGTTTATTTATTTGGAAGTTGGTATCTTCACTTGAAAATTGTTTAAGTTTTGGTGTTCAAACCGAAGCTTTAAAATTCACGTTAAAACGCACATCTACAAGTTTAATCTAAATTTAGATTTCCTCACTGGTCATGTGTCTAGTGCTCGACAGCAAGTTTTGAGGCCTCTTAGCCAAATTATGTACCCTGTCGGCACGTGCATGTTGCTCCCGTTTCCATTTCATCCTCAACCAACATAGGTAGGTGCCTGCATATATAGGAAGCAAACATAGGTAGGTGCCTGCAATACTGCATCGTCTGGGAAGCTTTTGCCTTTGCAGCACTGAGAAGATGAGCATGCTCAAGCCTTTCCCTCACGGCCTCGCCATGCCGGCACAGGCGCATCCAACATGGTACGTGCGAAGGCTCTCTTCCCCACGCAAATATGCACGCGATGTGACGAGCATCCAACTAGGTGTGCGATTTGATTCGGCAAGCGGATGAAGTGGAATCGTTTGTGCGTGCAGGTGTAGGAGCCGGGCTGCGGCGAGAGCTGGGAGATGGGCCTGCAAGGTCACCGCGACAGCTAATTTCGAGGACACGGTGACGGGGATGCCGGCGCAAGAGCAGGCGGAGGCGGAGGTGGTGCGGAGCCTGGGCCTGAGCGGCTGGGTCGAGGAACAGCTGCTGCCGCTGCTCACCCCGGTGGAGGACGCGTGGCAGCCCAGCGACCTGCTCCCCTGCTTTTCCCTCTCTGCAGCTGGCCTCTCCGCCGAGCAGCAGCCGTCGATGATGATGACGACGGAGGAGCTGCAGGCCCAAGCCTCCGGCGTGCCGGACGACGTGCTGGTGTGCCTGGTGGGCAACATGGTAACGGAGGAGGCGCTGCCGACGTACATGTGCATGGGCAACCGGGTGCCGGGCTACCGCGACGACACAGGCTGCAGCGATCTCCCCTGGGCGCGCTGGCTCCGCGGCTGGACGGCCGAGGAGAACCGCCACGGCGACCTCCTCAACCGCTACCTCTACCTCTCCGGCCGCGTCGACATGCGCCAGGTCGAGCGGACCATCCACCACCTCCTCCGCAATGGAATGCAGATGCTCAGGCCGTCCAGCCCCTACCACAATGCCGTCTATGGTTCCTTCCAGGAGCGCGCAACCTTCATCTCCCACGCCCACACCGCCAAGCAAGCTGCGCGCCACGGCGACCGCTGCCTCGCTAAGATCTGCGGCGTCGTCGCCGCCGACGAGAAGCGCCACGAGACGGCCTACACCAAGGTGGCCGCCAAGGTCTTCGAGCTCGACCCGGACGGAATGGTGCAGGCGCTAGCCGCCGTGCTGCGGGACAAGATCACCATGCCCGGCCAGCTCATGACCGACGGCCGCGACGCCGACCTGTTCGAGCACTTCTCGGCGGTCGCGCAGCGCACCGGGGTGTACACAGCAAGAGACTACGGCGACATGGTGGAGCACTTCGTGCGGAGGTGGAAGGTGGCGGACCTCGGCGGGGGGCAGCTGTCCGGCGAGGGGCGGCGCGCGCAGGAGTACGTGTGCGGGCTGCCGCGCAAGATCCGGCGGGTGGAGGAGCTGGCCCACGACCGCGCGATCAAAGCCGCAAAAGAGCCCGAGTTCGCAAGGTTCAGCTGGATCTTCGACAGGCCTGTCTGCATCAGCCATCAGAGCCTGATCTAGCCGGCCCATCTACTAATTCCTATTGCAAAAAAAAATTCTTCTAAATTCTACCCCAAAAGTATCTACTAAATTATCGAAAATCCACTACGCACTCCCAAGGCCATGAATAACAAGCAGCGGCATCAGGATGAGGATCGTCGCCATAAAAGAATCTGGTAGAGCCAAGTTTATGCGGTAAACATAGCCTATATGATTTGTGTGAAGCGATGGTAATGTATGTGTGAGCAAGTGTATGCATTTCTTTCTCTTTTGTGTGTATGTGCAGCAAACTCAGCTAAATAAGCAGCTGCAACATATTTATGTGCGTTTGTGTTGGTTTGCTCAAGCTGCAGTGCAGCACTAGTCTTTTGGGATAGTACATCACTAGAAGCTAACGCGCGCTGCGCCGCACCGTTCTTCATTTGTGGGATTAACTATCCTTTTCTCCAACAGATTATTGCAGATGGTTGTTTCATTTTGGT
Organism: Aegilops bicornis; assembly: GCA_021605145.1. NCBI lineage: Eukaryota > Viridiplantae > Streptophyta > Magnoliopsida > Poales > Poaceae > Aegilops > Aegilops bicornis. The sequence goes on from CM038673.1 coordinate 506,342,849, forward strand.
TTATCTACGATGGCTTGGGTTTTAATTATGTTACGTCGGTGTTTGGTCATTCATATATTGTGCTGGTCTGCTGTTGGAGATGATATTTATTGTGAGAGAGAGTGAACTTGTTAGGGCATTTCTAACCGATCCCCTATAACTGGTTAATGGAGTAAAATCTCGATTTTACTCTAGTAACCGGCACCTAACCGATCCCCTATCCACGGTTAGCGGAGTATATTTTTCCCCGGACCTAATTTGTTTCCCTATTTTTACTCCACTGATTGGCGGCCGAGTAAAATGCTGCGCCTCTCTCTCTCGCGTCCGCGCCGCCGCTAAATCTTCGCCGGCGCACCTCCGGCCACTACCTCGTTCCATCCCTTGCCCTCCGCCGCCGTTCTGCCCGTCGGCCAGCCCGTTCGGCCGCCGCCGCCGTCGCCGGAATCAAGGTGAAACGCCGTCGCCGTCGCCATTGTTGATTCGTTCGATTTCTTTTGAGTTTTTCTTTTTCTAGCGGCCGCTGCATCTCACCTTGCTTGTGCACCGCTGCAGGTCACCCGCCGCTCGCCGGTTCGGTCTAAACCACGCCAGCTGGCTTTTGCACCACCACCGCACCCCAAGTGTTCGAAGAATTGCCTAGGTGAGTTTTTTTGTTTGTTTCTCTTTGAACCAAGCCGTTTGGATTGAACCGAACAGTTTGGATGGTAGATGAAGAGGTTGAGGGAGATGGCATTGGAGGACTCGTCGTCATCCGAAGAGGAGGAAGAAGACGACGATGACTTTGACACCGTTTTAGGCATGATTTTCAACGATGATGTTCGGCAGCCGAGGAGAGAATCACAATTTGGCCGCATACACATCAACCATGATAGAGCGGAGGTCCATGCCAAGGTCATGAAAGATTACTTTGATCCAAACCCAACCTATCCGGAGAAGTACTTTCGCCGACGCTTTCGGATGCACAAAAGTCTTTTTCTGACCATTGCAAAAGCCGCTGAGAGATATGATGACCGGTACAAGCTCCAGAGAAATGCATTTGGAGAGATCAGTGCAAGCTCTCTGATGAAATGCAGTGCATCTGTTCGAGTCTTGGCATATGGGTGTTCGGCCGATGCAATTGATGACTATGTACGCATTGGCGAAGACACAATCTTGGAGGTTGTTCGAAGGTTCACCAAAGCAGTGATCGCTGTCTTTGGCCCGGAGTACTTGAGAGCACCAACCGAGGAAGACACCCAGAGGCTAATGACTGAGAGTGAAGCAAGAGGATGGCCAAGGATGCTTGCATCACTTGATTGTATGCACTGGAGATGGAAGAATTGTCCTGCAGGCTGGAAGGGTCAGTACAAAGGCCACGTCAACAATCCAACGATCATTCTTGAGGCAGTTGCATCCAAGGATCCTTGGATATGGCATTCATTCTTTGGTCTGCCTGGCTCTCACAATGAGTTGAATGTACTATCGAGGTCACCTTTGTTTTCCAGACTTATACAAGATGAAGGTCCCGCCGACTACTCGGTCAACGGGCACAACTACTCGATGGGTTACTACTTTGCGGATGGCATCTATCCATCATGGGCAACCTTGGTCAAAACAATTCCGCGTCCAAAAGGTAACAAAAACACTCACTTTGCCCAATGTCAAGAAGCTGCAAGAAAAGATGTGGAAAGAGCCTTCGGTGTGCTTCAGAAGCGCTTTGCAATTGTTCGTGGCCCTGTTGAGTACTATAACTCCAAGGTTCTATGGAGAATCGTGACTTGTTGCATCATATTGCATAACATGATCATTGAAGACGAGAGAGATATGCCTGAGAACTTTCGATACATCACCAATGGGACTCCGGTTGAGTCAGAGTATGATACAAACATGATCTTTACATTCCTTGAGGAGCATCGCAAGACCGAGAACGGTCAAGTTCATACTCAGCTCCAATAATATCTTATTGAGCATCATTGGCAACATCTAACGAGTCCTAGTTGTTCTATGAAATGCTATTTGCTACATTTGAACCATTCATCTGGTTTAAATTTGAATAATTCAGGTTGTAAACTTTGAATTCGGTTTGTAAACTATATTCGTAATTTGGTAGAACATTCAAATTTATGTTTAGTTTCTATATGTGTGCTAATATGTAGTTGCAATTTATACTAGAATTGCAAAGTTTAGAAAAACAAAATTTTACTCCGTTATATTTAAGGGATCGGCTAGGTCCAACCAAAACTTAGTGGAGTATATATACGCCACTAAGTTTAGGGGATCGGTTAGAGTTGGCCTTAGGTGTATGGCTGTCGTGTTCTTGCACATTTTGTTCTCGGTGTCTGCCGGTGGTGATTGTCTGAGCCCCTTGTGAGCTCTTATTCCACGTCGAAACCATGGAACCATTGCTACAACACTCACATGGACCGGCCATGATGCTCTACCTTGCTTATCACGGCTCCTTGTTCGGTCACTCAGTTAACTTTTCCCCCCGCTTGCTTCACTATTAACTCAGATAAAGCAACTACTTAAAGAAATTTACTAAATCAATTTTTTTCTATTTTAAAAACATTACTTTTATTTTTGATAATTTAATAACAAAAAATTTTAGAAACATGCGTGGATTTTAAACAATGTTCATGAATTTAGAAAAAAGGTTTCTAAATTTAGAGAAGTCCAACTTCAAAAATGTATGTGGACTTAAAATATTCCTGAATTCATGAAAATGTGCAGGAATTCTAAAAAAAATTCATAGCTTTTCTTCAATGTTCATGAATTCGAATAAATATGCATGAATTAAAGTGTGAATAAAAAACTAAAATAAAGTAAAAAGAAAAAAAGCTGAAAAAACATAAAGAAAGACTAGTAAAACTAACGAAAACACGGAAAAAAGTATGCCTCTTAAAACCCGCAAAAACCGTTTGATCCAAAGTGTGTCCCATTACCATGTTGAATGAGGATTTATCAGGATTATCAAAGAAATATTTAATGTTCCACACATAACCAGCATCGAGAGTTTTAGGAGGTTTCCCATCTCCATGAGTAGGAAGTACAACTAATTTTTTTAGTGTTCCGTGTCCTATATCCATAACTAAAGATAGAGAACAACTTAGAACATGAAATAAAATCTACTTAAAGGTAAAGTCAACAAGTAGACACAAGAATATTCACCCCGCGTTATTGCTCTCCGGCAACGATGCCAGAAAAGGTCTTGATAGGCCACAAGTGTAGGGAATCGGTTGTAGCCTTTTCGATAAATAAGAGTGCCGAACCCAACAAGGAGCTAAAGGTAGAATTAAAATTCTCTCAAGTTGTATCAACTGATACGTCTTCAACGTATCTATAATTTTTGATTGTTCCATGCTATTATATTATCTATTTTGGATGTTTAATGGGCTTTAATATACTTTTTTATATTATTTTTGGGACTAACCTATTAACCGAAGGCCCAGTGCAAATTGCTGTTTTTTTGCCTATTTCAGTGTTTCGCAGAAAAGGAATATCAAACGAAACGAAACCTTTGCGAGGATCTTTTTTGGAACAAACACAATCCAGGAGACTTGGAGTGGACGTCAAGGAAGCAACGAGGCGGCCACGAGGTAGGAGGGCGCACCCCCCACCCTCGTGGTCCCCTCGTGGCTCCACCGACCTACTTCTTTCGCCTATATATACTCTTACACCCTGAAAACATCGAGGGGAGCCACGAAACACTTTTTCCACCGCCGCAACCTTCTGTACCCGTGAGACCCCATCTTGGGGCCTTTTCCGGCGCTTCGCCGGAGGGGGATTCGATCACGGAGGGCTTCTACATCAACACCATAGCCTCTCCGATGATGTGTGAGTAGTTTACAACAGACCTTCGGGTCCATAGTTATTAGCTAGATGGCTTCTTCTCTCTCTTTGGATCTCAATATAAAGTTCTCCTCGATTCTCTTGGAGATCTATTCGATGTAATTCTTTTTGCGGTGTGTTTGTCGAGATCCGATGAATTGTGGGTTTATGATCAAGATTATCTATGAACAATATTTGATTCTTCTCTGAATTCTTATATGCATGATTTAATATCTTTGCAAGTCTCTTCGAATTATCAGTTTGGTTTGGCCAACTAGATTGATCTTTCTTGCAATGGGAGAAGTGCTTAGCTTTGGGTTCAATCTTGTGGTGCTCGATCCCAGTGACAGAAAGGGAACCGACACGTATTGTATTGTTGCCATCAAGGATAAAAAGATGGGGTTTATATCATATTGCTTGAGTTTATCCCTCTACATCATGTCATCTTGCCTAATGCGTTACTCGTTTCTTATGAACTTAATACTCTAGATGCATGCTTTGGATAGCGGTCGATGTGTGGAGTAATAGTAGTAGATGCAGAATCGTTTCGGTCTACTTGACACGGACGTGATGCCTATGTTCATGATCATGCCTAGATATTCTCATAACTATGCGCTTTTCTATCAATTGCTCGGTAGTAATTTGTTCACCCATCGTAATATATGCTATCTTAAGAGAAGCCACTAGTGAAACCTATGGCCCCCGGGTCTATTTTACATCATATAAGTTTTCGATCTATTAATCTAGTTTACTATCTATTTTATTTTGCAATCTTTACTTTCCAATCTATACAACAAAAATACCAAAAATATTTATCTTATTATCTTTATCAGATCTCACTTTTGCAAGTGGTCGTGAAGGGATTGACAACCCCTTTATCGCGTTGGTTGCAAGGTTCTTGATTGTTTGTGCAGGTACTAGGTGACTTGCGTGTTATCTCCTACTGGATTGATACCTTGGTTCTCAAAAACCGAGGGAAATACTTACGCTACTTTGATGCATCACCCTTCCCTCTTCAAGGGAAAACTAACGCATTCTCAAGAGGTAGCAAGAAGGATTTCTGGCGCCGTTGCCGGGGAGGTTTATGCCAAGTCAAGTCAAGATTTGATCTCCCGCCAACGTGCAGATTTCTGGCGCCGTTGCCGGGGAGATCTACGCCTAGTCAAGACATACCAAGTACCCATCATAAACTCTTCTCCCCCGTATTACATTATTTGCCATTCGCCTCTCGTTTTTCTCTCCCCCACTTCTAAAATGATTTTCAAAAACCTTTGCCTTTTCTTCGCCCTCCTTCCGTTCGATCTCGTGTTACCATGTGCCTTCTTTTTGCTTGCATCTTCGCTTGCTAAAAGTTTATGGATCCTCATCCCCTTGCTAATCTTTTTAAGAGATCCAATTATGATGAACCAATTTCTAGTGATTTCAGTGCACTAGATTATCTTTACGAGGTTTTGCTTGAAATTCGTGAATCTGAAAATTGTGATGAAGAAATTTATGAAGAGATTCACGATAGCTCCTTGAATAAAAAGCATGATTGAAATGATTTTACCATAAATTCTCTTGATGTCAATTGTGCTAATAATATGCAAAACCCTAAGCTTGGGGATGCTAGTTTTGCTATGTCTACTACTTGTTGCAATGATCATGATTGGGGTGATTCTTCTTATGATCTTAAAATTTATTTAAGCCCCATGATGAATATGAGATTGATAATAGTGTTTGCAATAATATTGAAAGTGAAGAGTGTCAACTTTAGATCCCATATATTTGGATAATGTTCAATCTTATGGTATTTTTGATAAAAGTGGGTTTGGAGAGGTCATGACTTTAGTTAATGATAATCCCACTATTTTGGAAGAGTGTCAACTTCGCATGCATGTGGATCATCTAGATAATATGTTATGTGAAGGCTATTTTGTTGAATTTTTTTTATGATCCTACATGTAATTTTTACGAGAGAGGAAAATATGGTTGTAGAATTTTTTATCTTACTAAATTACCTCTCGTCATGTTGAGATTGCTATCGTCTCTTTCTTCTTCCTTGCATATGCTAATTTTTGCTTGCTATGATAATTTGTTTGCTTATAAAATGCCTATGCATAGGAAGTATGTTAGACTTAGATGTGTTTATCACGTGTTCTATGATGCTCTCTTTGTGCTTTAGTTCTTGTATTTGATGTGAGCATCATTAAAATTATCAATGCCTAGCTAGGGGCGTTAAACGATAGCGCTTGTTGGGAGGCAACCCAATTTATTTTTGTATTTTTTATTTTTTTTCCTGTTTAGTAATAAATAATTCATCTAGCCTCTGTTTAGATGTGGTTTTATGTTTTAATTAGTGTTTGTGCCAAGTAGAACCTTTGGGAAGACTTGGGTGAAGTCTTTGCGATCTTGCTGAAAAAGACAGAAACTTTCCGCTCACGAAAACAATTGTTAAAAATCACCAGAAAGTGATAAAATACTGATTCCAATTTCAGTAGATCAATAAACAAATTATATAGGTCTTCTTATTTTTGAAGAATTTTTGGAGTACAGAAGTATGCGTTTGATACAGATTAGTACAGACTGTTCTATTTTTGACAGATTCTATTTTTCGTGTGTTGTTTGCTTATTTTGATGAATCTATGGCTAGTATCGGGGGGTATGAACCATAGAGAAGTTGGAATACAGTAGGTTTAACACCAATATAAATAAAGAATGAGTTCATTACAGTACCTTAAAGTGGTGATTTGTTTTCTTATACTAACGGAGCTCATGAGATTTTCTGTTGAATTTTGTGATGTGAAGTTTTCAAGTTTTGGGTAAAGATTTGATGTATTTTGGAACAAGGAGTGGCAAGAGCCTAATCTTGAGGATTCCCAAGGCACCCCAAGGTAAAATTCAAGGACAACCAAAAGCCTAAGCTTGGGGATGCCCTGAAGGCATCCCTCTTTCGCCTTCGCTCATCGGTAACTTTACTTGAGGCTATATTTTATTCACCACATGATATGTGTTTTGCTTGGAGCGTCTTGTATGATTTGAGTCTTTGCTTTTTAGTTTACCACAATCATCCTTGCTGTACACACCTTTTGGAGAGACACACATGAATCGGAATTTATTAGAATACTCTATGTGCTTCACTTATATCTTTTGAGCTAGATAATTTTGCTCTAGTGCTTCACTTATATCTTTTTAGAGCACGGTGGTGGTTTTATTTTATAGAAAAAATTGATCTCTCATGCTTCACTTATATTATTTTGAGATTCTTTTAGAACAGCATGGTAATTTGCTTTGGTTATAAGACTAGTCCTAATATGATAGGCATCCAAGATGGGTATAATAAAAACTTTCATATAGAGTGCATTGAATACTATGAGAAGTTTGATACTTGATGATTGTTTTGAGATATGAAGATGGTAATATTAGAGTCGTGCTAGTTGAGTAATTGTGGAATTGAGAAATACTTATGTTGAGGTTTGCAAGTCCCATAGCATGCACGTATGGTAAACGTTGTGTGACAAATTTGAAGCATGAGGTGTTTCTTTGATTGTCCACCTTATGAGTGGCGGCCGGGGACGAGTGATGGTGTTTTCCTACCAATCTATCCCCCTAGGAGCATGCGTGTAGTGCTTGGTTTCGACGACTTGTAGATTTTTGCAATAAGTATGTGAGTTAATTATGACTAATGTTGAGTCCATGGATTATACACACTCTCACCCTTCCATCATTGCTAGCCTCTTCGGTACCGTGCATTGCCCTTTCTCACCTTAAGAGTTGGTGCAAACTTCGCCGGTACATCCAAACCCCGTGATATGATACGCTCTATCATACATAAGCTTCCTTATATCTTCCTCAAAACAGCCACCATACCAACCTATTATGGCACTTCCATAGCCATTCCAAGATATATTGCCATACAACTTTCCACCATCCCGTTTATCATGACACGCTTCATCATTGTCATATTGCCTTGCATGATCATGTAGCTGGCATCGTATTTGTGGCAAGGCCACCATGCATAATTTTTCATACATGTCACTCTTGATTCATTGCCCATCCCGGTACACCGTCGGAGGCAGTCATATTATGTTCTAGTATCGAGTTGTAATCATTGAGTTGTAAATAAATAGAAGTGTGATGATCATCATTATCAGAGCATTGTCCCTCCCTCCCCCCCCCCCCAAAAAGAGAAAGGCCAAATAAAAAAAGGCCAAATAAAAGAAAGAAAAAAAAGAAAAAAAGATAGAAAGGACAATGCTACTATCCTTGTTCCACACTTGTGCTTCAAAGTAGCACCATGATCTTCATGATAGAGAGTCTCTTATTTTGTCACTTTCATATACTAGTGGGAATTTTTCATTATAGAACTTGGCTTGTATATTCCAACAATGGGCTTCCTCAAATGCCCTAGGTCTCCGTGAGCAAGCAAGTTGGATGCACACCCACTTAGTTTCTTTTGTTGAGCTTTCATACATTTATAGCTCTAGTGCATCCGTTGCATGACAATCCCTACTCCTCGCATTGACATCAATTGACGGGCATCTCCCTAGCCCGTTGATTAACCGCGTCAATGTGAGACTTTCTCCTTTTTTGTCTTCTCCACACAACCCCCATCATTATATTCTATTCCACCCATAGTGCTATGTCCATGGCTCACGCTCATATATTGCGTGAAAGTTGAAAAAAGTTTGAGAATACTAAAGTATGAAACAATTGCTTGGCTTGTCATCGGGGTTGTGCATGATGAGAACATTTTGTGTGACGAAAATGAAGCATGGCCAAACTATATGATTTTGTAGGGATGAGCTTTCTTTGGCTATGTTATTTTGATAAGACATAATTGCTTGGATAGTATGCTTGAAGTATTATTATTCTTTATGTCAATATTAAACTGTTGTCTTGAATCTTTCGGATCTGAACATTCGTGCCACAATAAAGAAAATTACATTGAAAATTATGTTAGGTAGCATTCCACATCAAAAATTCTGTTTTTATCATTTACCTACTCAAGGATGAGCATGAATTAAGCTTGGGATGCTTAATACGTCTTCAACGTATCTATAATTTTGATTGTTCCATGATATTATATTATCTGTTTTGGATGTTTAATGGGCTTTAATATACATTTTATTATTATTTTTGGGACTAACCTATTAACCGAAGCCCACTGCAAATTGCTGTTTTTTTGCCTATTTTAGTGTTTCGCAGAAAAGGAATATCAAACGGAATCCCAACAAAACGAAACCTTCGCGAGGATCTTTTTTGGAACAAACACAATCCAGGAGACTTGGAGTGGACGTCAAGGAAGCAACGAGGCGGCCATGAGGTAGGAGGGCGCACCCAGGGGGGTAGGCGCGCCCCCCACCCTCGTGGGCCCCTCGTGGCTCCACTGACCTACTTCTTTCGCCTATATATACTCTTACACCCTGAAAACATCCAGGGGAGCCACGAAACACTTTTCCACCGCCGCAACCTTCTGTACCCGTGAGATCCCATCTTGGGGCCTTTTCCGGTGCTCCGTCAGAGGGGGATTCAATCACGGAGGGCTTCTACATCAACACCATAGCCTCTCCGATGATGTGTGAGTAGTTTACGACAGACCTTCGGGTCCATAGTTATTAGCTAGATGGCTTCTTCTCTCTCTTTGGATCTCAATACAAAGTTCTCCTCGATTCTCTTGGAGATCTATTCGATGTAATTCTTTTTGCGGTGTGTTTGTCGAGATCCGATGAATTGTGGGTTTATGATCAAGATTATCTATGAACAATATTTGATTCTTCTCTGAATTCTTATATGCATGATTTAATATCTTTGCAAGTCTCTTCGAATTATCAGTTTGGTTTGGCCAACTAGATTGATCTTTCTTGCAATGGGAGAAGTGCTTACCTTTGGGTTCAATATTGCGGTGCTCGATCCTAGTGATAGAAAGGGAACCTACACGTATTGTATTGTTGCCATTGAGGATAAAAAGACGGGGTTTATATCATATTGCTTGAGTTTATCCCTCTACATCATGTCATCTTGCCTAATGCGTTACTCTGTTCTTATGAACTTAATACTCTAGATGCATGCTGGATAGCGGTCGATGTGTGGAGTAATAGTAGTAGATGCAGAATCGTTTTGGTCTACTTGACACAGATGTGATGCCTATGTTCATGATCATGCCTAGATAATCTCGTAACTATGAGCTTTTCTATCAATTGCTCGGTAGTAATTTGTTCACCCACCATAATATATGCTATCTTGAGAGAAGCCACTAGTGAAACCTATGGCCCTCGGGTCTATTTTACATCATATAAGTTTCCGATCTACGAATCTAGTTTACTATCTATTTTATTTTGCAATCTTTACTTTCCAATCTATACAACAAAAATACCAAAAATATTTATCTTATTATCTTTATCAGATCTCATTTTTGCAAGTGGCCGTGAAGGGATTGACAACCCCTTTATCGCGTTGGTTGCAAGGTTCTTGATTGTTTGTGCAGGTACTAGGTGACT